>JAHHFK020005026.1:0-600000 GCA_024533555.2 Aedes koreicus | reverse complement strand
TGCTTTGCTTATGGCAAATACCATTTATTTTATTACACAACCCGGTGCTTCAGAACAAATGTCAACCAATAGCGATGTATTTCGTCGATCTCATCCGTTCCCATTAGCCCTTCCGCTGCTGCCCTGAGGGCCAGAATGAACCAAATATGTATGGCAAAGTATAGGCAGCTAGGTATGTCTACACAGTCGACATCGATTCCCTTCCATATCAAGTGGCATAAATTGGCAGCATAAGGGTGCTTCATCTGCTCTTCTCTTTTTACATCTTTTTGTCTCAATCGAAGCATACGGTCGAAGATCAGAGAAAGCGTGCCACACGTGGCTCACCATCCGCTTGGGACTAGCGGGAGCACACTGCCAATTTACGCACATTACGTGTATGATGCTACGAGTTCAAAGACATTTTCGAAACGGTTGGTGGTTTGCCCGAAGTGCGTGGAGGTCCCCGCGCTACTGTCACAAATTGATCGGGAGGTGCAGCAGCAGCATATGCAAACAAACAAGAGAGGACTGAACGTTCTCTACAGCTGAGTGGCAAATGTTACGGACGATTGATGCGACGAAAACACCTTTACATCCGCCGTCGATGTGTGGTCTGAAATGTTTTGATACTGAGCGAATGATATTTGAGTTACAGTTTTTCTCTAAATGTTTAAAATAAATAATTCACTTTTTGTTGTATCGGAAAATATGTTGACAATTACTAGCCTGTATCTTCAGTTTTAGCGAGAAACCGGTGGCGTCGGTTCTGGTTTAGTCGATTTCCCTCCCAGACGCCGCTACTAATTTTCACCAATCCACTATGCGATATGTCCAAAGCAGGGGAAGTAAATGATGCAAGAGTTATACACCATTGCTCTTCGCCAACCATTTGCAAACGACGCAGCATCCACGCTCCGGCGGGCCTGAGACGGAGCATCTCATCATCAATGTCACTCGTGTGCATCAACTGGCACCGCCTGCTGATGTCGAAAGAGTTCGCCAAGGCAATGCTATTTGTCGCGAAAAGACAAAACCGAAAGTAATGGAAATTCGCCGTCCGCTTCGCTGCTCTATGATGAACTGTTTAATCTGGAGCAGTACTTGTACCTTCATCTTTTCTTCACGCATGACTTAATTTGCAAACAATAGGGTGACAGTTTTCATCGGTTTTTGTCGGGCACTGACAAGCTAGGGGATCTTAATTGCTTTACAATTTGCATTCAGCGTGAGATTTAAATTGGTGTTTTTTATTTCGTTGAAATTGGTCCAACTCACAGCTGTTGTGCCATATTTAAAATATTTTCTACGTTGATTTTTCAGTTAAAATATAAAAACTATGTCGGTTCCACTGCGAGACAATTTGTCAGGTCCGAGGAAACATATACTTTCAATAAAAATGGACATTCAATCGATTTTCTTTCGCACTATTCAACTTACCAGTCAATTGGAATAGGAAAGTTGAAATGACTGCGAGTGGTGGCGCTAATGCTACACAGTTAATGCGATACACACCGTCAAGGGGAATTACGGATACCACCCGCCTAAGGAGAAGGGCGCTTGGAAACATATGCTCTCGTTCTCATACATGGCACTAGCTTCCGGCTTCTATTCGCCATTAGTCAACATCATCGGAAGGATACACTTTGGCAGAATCTCTTTTTTTTTTTGCTGATGCTTCACGCTGTTCGCTGTTCGGATAGACATTTGTGCCGACTGGCGTCTGTGCTTTTAAAAATTCAGAGATGTGCGATTAGATGGACATTAGCTAATGGAGCGCAGAATTTCAAAGCGTATCGAAAGGGTCTCTGGGCAAGACACATGCGCGCACAGCTGTAGTAAAGGGTCTTCTTTCAAGTTATCTGTGGGTGTTCAGATTTTGTTTAAGTTTGGTATAAAATTATGTTGATTTTATTTTTTGGTGAAGGTGTATGGACAAATGATCATGGTTCAAGTTTTTTTCAGTAGGGACGATCAATCAGCTAATAATCATTAAACCAGAATTTCATGATTTTTTGCCTTCACATGGCATGGTACTTCACAAATATCTAGGTTGAAACTGATGTAAGTGAAAGGGGATAAGATTTATTTTTTTGAGAAGAAGGATGAGAGTTATTAAAGGGTTACTCATTTTTGATTAACTAGGTCATTTGTCAAAATTAGATTAAATATTACTAAGAATCTAATTTCAGCTGTTTGAACAATCAGAATAAAAGCTACTCATTTCAATTAAAACCCGATGCGCCCGGACGGAGTCGTTTTGATTCATTAATTTAAAAAAAAAACATATTGATTCAATTCATTAATGCAACCAGTTTGTTCGACGCAGCTCTAGAACTGTGGTTCGCCGTTTTGTGTAAAATACAATAAACAGATTCCATCACCACGCAGAGATGAGTTGTCGAAAACTATAAAGGCATTGAAAAGTATATCCTCGGCATGGATTGAATTTGGCACTCTGACGTAAACAAATTTCTAGATTACATCATTACAACATACATCTTGAAAACTTCTGATTGACTGAACCTCGGACTGACCAAGTTTTTCTTTTTGAATAGCTTTATTATAATTAAATACTCTATTTTTATAAGTACAGCGCATTTACAATCAGAGTAGCATTTACTCAGTTTTCTTATTTCAAGTTACTCAGTTTTTAACATTTAGCATGGAAATACGAAACTGAGTGAAAGTTACTCTATTTAGAGTAGATCTGAACGAGCGTGTTGAATGAGCGTTGCCGAATAAAATTCTTGACCTGGGAGCTGATGAAATTAGCCTTGAGCGCGTATGTTTCATACACGACAAACTCGTGTATAACTTACGCGCTCTCCCTTTGGATGTTGTGTTTTACTTATCATCTCGATTTGGTGTCACTGTAACCTTATAGTTGACAGTCCGGCTTGTTTTTTTGCTGGCACTGTTGTGTGGGACTTTCACAATTATTTCCGATATCTCTTATGGAACGGTTGATGGGTTGTGTTTGAAAATGCTAGCTACTATTCTTCCGGTCGGTTAGGCTTCCTGGTTTAAGGTTTTCTTCTGATCCCGGCCTCCTGGCATTCGTCAGACGTTCTCCGAGTGATTTTGCCAAGTCGTCGAGGAAATAATTTGGATTTTGCTTACGCGTGCAAAATTTTTAAACGCTGCGATTCTTGCTTCGACACCATTTTACAACTGAATTGAAAAAGGCAAAAACAAAATAGAGTCAACTTTCTGTACGCATACACCTACAAAATGAGGGGTGTTCAAGTTTTTTAAATGCACGTTTAAAAAAACTACGTCATAATTGAGTTGACCAAGTTTTGACCGTTCTATCCTTCAGTTCAAAGGCAGACCAGCGCCATGCAGTGAAATAATTCTGAACTATGAAGTCGACCGTTTGTAAGACCATGGTTACCGAAATAAATTTCCTGAAAACAATGAATTCCTACATGATCTTGATATCAAAATACAGATATAACAAACCGTTCACATGAACACTAGGCCCATACAGCGGACAAATTCTGATCTAATGTATCTAATGATCTAATGTAACACCATTCAAAAAGCCCTGACCCCTCGCATATCTTTTTCGAAGATGCCATCTTCCTATATGTCAATAAATTGATCCAGATTATACAGTAAGTTTACCTGTACACTTGCGGAGTGACATAATTCTGAACTTTTGAAACGAGCGTCTGGAAGCTCATAATTTCACTACAAACTTTCCTCAAAACAGTAAAATATACACGATCTAGATCTCAAAATATAGGTAATACACAAAGTTTACATGTAAACTAGCGCCACGTAGCGGCTGAATTTTGAAATAATGTTAACACCATCCGAAAGCCTCAATTTAGGTTATGAATTAATTTTACATGCACATTAGCGTCCCTTAGTGAGATAATTCTGAACTTTCAAGTTTATCATCCTGAAGGCCTTGATTTACTGAACAACTTTGCTGAAGGAAGTAACTTCCTATATATCTAAGGAGTAAAGCTTTTGGAGCATTTACATTTAAGCTGGCGTTTTTAAATGGTTCTCAAAAGATATCAAAATTTTAATTTTTGATGCCAATTTGTGAAGAAAAATGCAAATCGCATGAGGCCAAAAATTCGAGTTTCGGTGGTTTTGGGACCAAAGGTAACGGAAACAGGCTTGGAGCTCTGGGTCTAAAAATCTCTGTCAACCAGTGTAATCTACAGAGATGTGGGCGTCCCGGAATTTTATATTTTTTTTGTAGAATTTGTTGTCAGAAAATAAAATGATTTTCTCACTTCGAGAACTGACAACTTCAGAATAAGTTAAATGGGCCTATCCCATCATTCATTCCTCAGCCTCCTTCTCTATAACTTTTATGTCAAAAATATTGACAATCGTTTGGCAGAACAATGCACGCTAAGACAACTTGCTGACAATAGTATGGTTTACCTAAGAGTCTTACACAAACACGGGAGGTGATAGCAGATAGTTCTAGACCCCAAAAGAAGAAGAGTCTTACATGCCCTAAAGTCGTGAGGACAATGTTCTAAACTCGAGCAAACCTAAATTCCCTAAAAAGCTTTTTTGGCAGAAACATTACCCATTTGTTATCTTTCAAATTACTTGGTTGATACCTAGTTGATTCAAAACTTTCTTCGTTCAATGACACACGGTGGGGTGCTCATTCGGAAGAAGCATCTCCTGGAATTCCAGAAAAACTGTTTTGATTCCGCGAATTTTTATTGAAAAGTCTCAATGGACCCACTGGCTTCGGTGTCTTCAATGAAAGATACAGCACTTTTCACAAACTTCTGAAACTTTGTTCTTTATTCTGCAATCAACTTCGCATTTAGGGTGATTTCCAACACGCCCGCAGACAATTACTTCATCGCCTTGGACAGTCTCAGTTCGATTGGGTGCACAGGATGAATTGTATGAAACACAAATTTAACACGAAGCATTTTACTATTTAGTACGTCAGAGTACCCTTTCCAGTTGGCAAATCAATTGGGACACCGGAAATCTAGGACGGCTGTTACATTCCATCATTCCAATTGTTTCACCAAGGGTGTGGTTTAAGGTCCAGCGCGTAAGTCGAGACTTCATCCATGTGATAAGTAGACGAATGTCCAACCACTACCGGTAAGATTAACATGTCTATGGAATTAACCTCGTGGACAGTAATCTCTGTCCGTTTGGAAACAATAATGATGGCATCGATCACGTAGTCTTGCAATGTAGGGATAATGACAGGCGCAAGGATGGCAACCTTATATTTCTATGAGAGATGTGTTGAGGTTTCGCGATTTTTGTTACATGCAGCCGATATATGTGTTTTTCCAAATATCTTGTATAAGAGTTGAACCGGTCGATCATGAGCATGAGCATGAGCTTGATTGACCGCCCGAGGTTGCTACTTCGTTGCTACTCCGTTGCTGCCAGATCAGCTGTTATTACACAGAGAACCAACAGATGATGCTTGGGACTAACATACATCTTCAACGTGTAAAAACTGGTGATCCCAAACTAAGGCAATACTGGTGCCCGCGTCGTCCGAATGCAGGTCAAGAAGAGAATGGGTAGGAGTATGTTGACGTGATACTCGTTTTATTGGAAACAGTGGAATCCACTGCATTTCCACGAGAAATCACTGGGATTTTGAATAACAGGATTGGCAGGTGGCAGCAGGGCTCGTTTTGGTTAACGATAAGCTGTCAAGTGTAATTAGTACCGATTAAAACCAACAGTAAGGATGCTATTGGGGCCACTCACAAAGTGTGACTGTGGTTTTTTTTATTGGAAAAACAAAGTGATATGAAATTATGACAAAAAGTCGATTTTGACTGGTTTATACCAACAGTAAGGATGCTATTGGGGCCACTCACAGAGTGTGATAATGGTAAATGGTAAATGGTAATGGTTATTAGGAAAACAAACTTATTCATCTCAACGCTTGAGAGCCTACTTGGACCAATCTACACCAACAGTACGGATGCCGCTGGAGTCTTTTACAAAATGGGACATGTCAAGAACGTATAATTTGGATCACAATTGTGACAATTTTGAGTACCACAATTGTGGTGATAATTAACACCACCGACCGATCATACCCGGCGAACCACGACTTCTGATGCTCACTCGATCACTCGAGCAACGAACAATAGGCAACCGAAACAATAGACAAAACGTTACGCCCGATAACAAAATATTGCGGAACAAAGTATAGACACAACCAATTCAACCGATGCAACCGATAGTCGCAAACCTATTAAAAATAAATTTTATTAATATAGAGACAATTGGTAGCAATTATCCGTCTTGCTCCACGTCCTTTAGAGCAATTACTACACACTAAGCTTTTTATACTGAAAGTGTTTTACTGACTTTCAAACAGCTGAGGGTTCAGTAAGCAGTTCAGTAAAAGTATTTTTACTGAACGATTGTCAAACTAATGATGAGCTCTAAACTGTCAAAAATTACTGACCAAGCAAGTAAGCAATACCGAAGTTCAGTAACATTAACAGAAACAAAAAACTATGAAAATGGAAGCATTGTTAGTAACTAAAAAGTACTGAACACATCATCAATTAATACCGAAGCTCGGTAAAATTTACATAAACAAATGTTAAATTTGGAACGCTGCAGAATTTTACAGTTGTTTCGGTTGAAGTGAAGTTTTCTCTTCGTAGCATGCAGCGGGACAATGCCTTGAACTATGCAAATGCAAACTGCCGTTTCCATATGAAGGAAAAGCACGGGCTAGGGAGCTGATTCAGTAACAGAATGAATGATGACAAAAATTAAAGTGCAGAATAATTATTCCTTTATTGCGTTTATTATTACAAACTTTTTCGAAACATTGAGTTTTGTAATTTTTTCAAATGGATTCTTCAACGAATCCCGAAACCGGTAATCTACAAAAAAAAAAGCAAATTATGGAATCGATATCCATTTTGTTGGAATGCTAAAAATGAGAACATTTTGAAAACATTTGAACTGAACTTATTGAAAGCTCCTTTACTTCGACATCCGTAACTTCTAGTACGTCCAAAACGTCTTCCTTTTTCACCCTTTCAATGAGTGTATCTTTAAATAATTCAAAACCTTATCTCAAATTTCACCGCTTTAGCACGCGAACATGGCAGAGGTTTTACAGGTGCGATTTGTACTGAAGTGTTCAGTAAAATAACTCCAGTGATTTTTACATCCTGCGTCAGTATTTTTTTATGGTTTAACTGAAAATCGGTAAAGCATTTACTGAACAGTGAATGATCAATGACAGCTCATTAGTTTACAAAGTACGTCTGTGAAATAAACACAAATGTTCAGTATTATTATCTCTAAATTAAAAGGAATTTTACAGATCATTCAGTAGAAACTTTATTTTACCGATAAAAACCGTAATTTTTTACCGAACATCAAAACTTGGATTTGGTGTGTACCTCACGAGTCGCCTGTACTCAACTCCACATGTTTCCGTCCAGTTCTCGGTACATTCATTCATCTTTATGCCTAACTGAAGTATTATTACTTTAAAAGTTTTGAGAAACAGAGAAATATTAGATATTGTCTTCAAAATTTGGTAGGAATAAATTATTTGTTGCCTGAAAATCAAAATTAAGAACAAAGATATAAGTAGAATCCTTTTAGTCCCCCGGATGTTTGAAGAGCATAGCCGTTTATATGAAAAGATTCTAAGAGTTATTGTTGCGGGCTGTCGATGGTTGGTGCTAACTATTTGTTGAACACTATAGGCTGAAATGAGCATTGAATGAGAATAGTGGGAACATTTCATTGAATAAATGACTATAATACTAAGTTGTTTATTAAGCTGAAGCCCATTCGAGCTATATCTGATGAACTCAGTCGGCTGTTCTACTTAATAGTCCTTCAATCTTGAACGGTTACTGGTCTATACTGTTACTGTCACCCTCTATTGTTAGTGAGTACATATAATGTTTGAAGGTCAATTATTGGTTTAATCTATAAACAAATCATCTGAAAGCTCACTTCTATTTATCTTCTCCGCAGTTCCTCCGCATCCTGTAATAACCTAACTATAAATTCACAATCCACCAATTCCAAATAACGAAAGAAATTCCCACCGCCTAACATGTAAGTGAGCGGAATGTTACACCTTGTAAACGAAATCGATGAATCAACCCTCTCAGACTTATCGCTAATATGCTATTATGATAAATTTACAAGCTCATAACTGCATGATTTGAAAAATGTCCAGAGTCACGAACAAAAAGACCGGCCACTGATGCAGCATGGCATCCGAACTTTGGATTTTGAAATTTGTGTCGCTTAACAAATCCTCAAACAAATGTGCAAAAGCACGTTGGCCAATATTTAGTGTCAACCAGTGGGTACGTGTGCTCTACTCCAAGTTCCCCTTCTTTCAAACTCACCTTCAGTTTAATTAACCCATTGAGTAGGACACGTCACAATAGAAAATATTGTGATGGAGCACGGACGTTACGTTACAAGATGTATGAAAAATACTCTATAACCTATTAAGGATTATACATATCTGAAAAATTCAAGTTTGGCCAACACCCACCATTGTATAAAAGTCGAACCGGTCGAACACAAAAAAGAGAACCCTGATCATATCGTGCAACAATCTAGTGCTGACGACAATTCTCTGACGAGACTACAGAATTCCATTCCCATGTTCCTTTGCCCAATCCATCCACAACAACATGTCACCCTTTTTAACCTCGGATAAACCGTGATTTACTCATGTTCTAAAAAAAACAATGAATTATCAGCTCCGTAAAGCTAACGCGATTGTGCCTCCAATTAAATGACCCAAATAAAAAAAATCGCTGTATTTTCGATCATAATATTTGGACATCTCTATGTTCCAAATTTCAAAGGCCACCGAATTACCGACTCGACACAGCTTGTGCAGCCCCTCAGGGTGACAAAATGATCATAACTAGAAACACCTAATAAATCTGCCATTTTTGTGATACAACACATTAGGTGCTGCTTTTTAGTAGACAGCAGAGCGAAAAAAAAAAAAAAAAACTAAAACACAAACACATAACCGAGACCGCGAGACGCATTGGTGGCAGGGGAAAAAACAGACTCAACGATAAAAGAGACAAATCAAAACAAATCAAATGGCGTGAAAAAATTTTATGTTGTCAAAGGCCACTCGCAGTTTGGACGGAACTGCAGAAGCACGTTTCAGTATTTTTTTTATCTGCTTCCCATCGCTGGAAAGGAAATCCTCCTGAACAAATTTTTGCATCAACTGTGAAAATTCAAATTCGTCGTGCATCAATGTGAGAAAAGATTTATAGATGTTGCGACCTGAACCAAAAAATACAGAAAAAAAAACTAAATCAAAGAGGCGGTAGCGTGGGGGAGGGGGAATCGAAACCGACCAAATGAAACGATCCAACGGAAAAGTGGAGATATTTTTGGACAAATAGAAAAAAACAAGGAAGTACGTACCAACCGAGAAGCATGGAGAATGGTTTGAATTCTTTGGAACACGGTTGAATGATACTAAGAAGCAAACGCAAAGTGAAAGTATTTCCTTGGAATGGATGCTTTCTGCCGCTCCTCGTACCTCAATGATTGGCTTCGGCTAGCACAGTAGCGAACATTTGCGGAGATTTGTCTAAAATTGTTTGTACGGTATGTTTGGATAAAGTTGGGGGCCCAACTGTGCCAAGATTGGAATGGGAATTCGGCACGAAGAATCCCAACGTTGGAATGGAGCTGTTTATTTTTGGAAACGATATACTTTATAGCTGAATTGGTAATTATACTTTTGATTCTTCAGAGACGAACATTTGCGAAACGGCCAATTCTAAATATGTGATGACAGAAAAGTACCATTTGTTATGATAAGAAAAAAAATGAGAATCATCATTTGTATTCCCTAAACTCCAGATCAAATCAAAAATTGATGAGAATCTAATTAACATCAATTTGCTTCGCAGATAATGTATGAAATATTGTCATTTGATACGTTATGACGCCTCCCTAGGATTTTTTTTTTCTTGCTTTTCCCTTTCAACTTCGATCTCGCAGCTGTGCACAGGGCTCTTCCTTAGGGATTGCAGTCTACTGTTAAATTAACCCTTATCACCTGCTCCGCTTTGATGAAAGAACAAAAACAACACGTCGCTGGCCCGGGGAATAACTAGCCACCACACCAAAAAAACAAAAGAAAGGAGATGGGGGGCGTCTTATAGGGGATGCAACACGAACACGGTAATGAGTGAAAATCTACTTCAGCTTTTTTTTTTTTTCTTTTCCCCAAGAGGGGAACGCTGTGATTTCCTAAAATATATACACACAAGGCACGGGCACAATATTTCAGAGAATGAGGTTTTTTTTATTTGTTGCTGTAAGAATAACATCAAGGCACGCTGTCATTATTAACTTTGTATAAACAAACTTCAATTGCAATTAAAGGGCGAACACGAAATTATTGCGACACCGAAAATGTCATGCCAATTTTCTTGTAATATTTAGAATCAAACCAAAATTTTAGGGTAGTTTTATACATATATTTACTTCAAAAATCAAAAGAAAAGTTAATCGATGGAGCCTTGAGTGTAAAATTGAACGCATTTTCGCTTGATGCCCTCCATCAAAGTCCTTACAGTGTCATCCGGTACCAGTTTTTTTTCCATTTTCTTAACATGTCCTTCTCGTCTTTGACTGTCTTCTTGCTCTTCCGAAGTTCCCGCTTCATCATTGCCCAGTACTGCTCCACCGGACGCAGCTCCGGACAGTTTGGCGGATTCATGTCCTTTGGAACAAAATGGACAGAATTGGCCTCATACCACTCCAGGACACATTTAGAATAGTGGCATGATGCCAAATCTGGCCAAAATAGCGGAGTTTCGTCGTGCTGCTGCAAGAACGGCAAAAGGCGCTTCTCGAGGCACTCAGATTTGTAGATCTCGCCATTTACTGTGCCCTTTGTCACGAAAGGCTCACTCCTCAGTCTGCAAGAGCAGATGGCCTGCCAAATGAGATATTTGGAGGCGTTCTTCGACATTTTCTTCTTCTTAAATTTGTCGTCCACATAGAACTTGCTCTTGCCGGTGAAAAACTCCAACCCCGGAATTTGCTTAAAATCGGCTTTTATATACGTTTCGTCGTCCATCACACAGCAGCCATATTTTGTCAGCATCTTCTCGTAGAGCTTCCGTGCCCGAGTTTTAGCCGTCGATTGTTGCCGCTCATCGCGGTTTGGGAAGTTTTGTACCTTGTATGTATGTAGTCCAGCTCTCTTCTTTTGCATTCTGGACGTAGCTCTGCGACATGCCGATCTTTTTAGCCAAATCACGGCTTGAGACGTTGGGATTTGCTTTAATCATCCGCTTCACCTTTCCCTTCGTCTTTTTGTTCTCCGGTCCCGGTTTTCTTCCAGCTTCTTTGCCGTGGTCCAACGTCAACCGCTCCTGGAACCGCTTCAACACTCTGGAGATGGTTGAATGGTGAATGTTCAACATTTTTCCCAACTGCCGGTGCGACAGGTCAGGAAATTCCAGGTGGTTGGAAAGAATTTGTTCTCTTGACCCGCGTTGGTTCACCGCCATTTTCGTTGAATCGAAAAACACGACTTCGAGTTTGACAGCATGTAAACAATACATATCAATGAGAAAGTGTGCAAAATTTGGTTGATTTTTACCCAATGGTAAAAAAGTTATGCCCTGTTGAATGTGTCGCAATAATTTCGTGTTCGCCCTTTAAAAAAAAAAAAAAAAAAAAGAAAAAAAAAAACACAAAAAAGGGTTAAAATTTTTTGGTTTTGTTTTTTTCTTTACTCGTGGCGAAAAAAAAAATTTTTTAGCCGGCCGACGCAAAACCCAAACCAACAAATAAAAATGCTGATAGTGGAGACAGAAGTAGTAGCGACGACCCAGCGTGGTGTTTGTTTTGTTTTTAGGAGAAGTTTTTCTCTAATTGCAGCAGAGAGAAAGTTTTAGATAGATGTAGGTTCAAGGTAAGTATGAGACTTGGAAAGGTTGGGCACGTTAAAATTGCAACGCCCAAGACGTTTTGTCAAAAAATCGTCTTTTAACAAAATGTCTTGAAATTTTCGGACTGTCAAATAAAACATCTTTGTTAATTTTAGCCTTGTAGGCTTTATTCAACTGGTGCTCCAGATCCAAATGCCCATACCCTCCTCTTAACATGCACCATGAGTTTTTTTTTAGAACATTAGAATCGACAAGTGTTTGTACATTGACCCATGCTTTCTTCAATTATTAATCTGTTTTGAATGTCTTAGGATATTTGCGATATTTCTGATTCTGGGATGTTTGGAGGCTTAAAGCTCTTGGGTACGAAGTTCACCTTATTTTTCTTATACAATTACAGCATCTGTTTTAAGTATTGGCATGACGCCAAGTCAGGCCAAAAATATGGTTGGATTTTGTGTGATCCCAGCAGCGGAAGGAGACGTTTTTGTAGACATTCCTTTACGTACACTTGGGCATTCATGGTTGACGTCATCACGAATGGAACACTACGCATCCCACATGTATAAATCGCTTGCTGAAACATACATTTCTTGGCATATTTCGAGGGTTTGTGCTTCCTTTGGGGCTCTGGGATATCGAATTTGTCTCTAGGGGTCTCATCCATTACGCAACAGGGTTTTTCCGTGAACATTTGCGTATGAAGCTTGTGCCCGTGATTTTGCTGTCAAATTCTGCTCGTCGTTACGATTTCATGCCTCCTGGACTGGAGCGTACGTAGTCCAACCCAATGTTTTACAGTTGGCAAAAAACTTTGTACAAACGTTCTCCTTCTTTGTAACGTTTGACGCTGTAGCACGATGCGAATGATTTGGATTTTCGGAATGCGTCCCATATTTTGAGGATGGCTTTCTTGAACAGGTCGAAGTCTTTAAGTCCAATGGCTTCAAATCTGGGAGCTGGGGGGGAAGGGGGGTGATTTTTCAGAGAATCAGTCAAATTGTTCCGATACCAGGCCTGAACCACATTCTTTGTTTGGGCTTGCACCCTGTCCTACTGGAACACGTAGTAGGCATCTCCGTAGATTTGTGGCAACAACCTTCTGCATGATTTTTACGTTTTTCTCGATGAACACCAAGGGAAGCTTACTCCGATGGCAAAATGCCCCCCAAATCATCACTGACGCTGCATTTTGGAACCAAGAAATGTTGATTTGCGATACAGGAATGTTTGCCGGCGTTGTCGCCCACAATCGATCATTTTGCGCATTGGCTGCTCCAGCACAAACAGTTTCTCGTCCGAAAAAATGAAGTCGTGACCTGCGTGCCGAGAGAGTAATAACTTGGTCAATCCAACCTCCAAGACAAATTCGGCAAGCAATTTGTGAGGGTGGAATGTTTTCAAATCCCTTTGTTACAACCGATATGATGACTGCTGATGTTTACGTTCGAGAATGCTTGGAGCGGTGTTTGCTTCCCATAATCGAGAAGCATAATAATCCAGTACTGTTTTGGTCGGATTTGGCATCAGTGCATGGATGGATGGACACGGTAGTCTGGTACAAAGCCAATGAAGTCAAGTTCGTACCCAAGGAGCTGAATCCTCCAAACTGTCCCCAGGCAAGACTAATTGAAACTTTTTGGGCTCTGACAAAGGCACAATTGCGCAAACAGGTTAAGGCAGCGGCTTCCATCAAAACTTTTAAAAGAGACTGGAAAAAATAAAATAAAAAATCATTGGCAAACAGTCTGTGCTGAAGCTTATGAGCAGTGTTAGATCAAAAGTCCGCTCTTTCGCGTACGATCAAATGTATCTCGTAAATGTCACGTAAAACTGTAGAAGAATATTGTTGAGAACATGAAAGTGCAATAAAAACTCAATATACTTGAAAACCGAGCTGGTATTGTTATTTACACTCAGGCAAATAAACTTGAGAATTTCATAAGGTTCAACTTATGAACGATGCTTTGAAATTTCATAAGCCTGACTTATGAATGGATTTTGTTTTACACCACGTTGTTCTTAAACGCCTTAAAGCATTCTCGCTTAAGGTTCGAATCCAGGTTGCCCCATATTTTTATTTTATCAACATCATCATAAGGAAACTTAAATGAAATTCATAATGATACCTTGTGGCAAATAATCATAATGCAATCTTATGAATATTGAAAGTTTATTTCGCTGAGTGTACACATCGTGCTAAGACTTACTGGGACTTGCTCTAAATTGAGGTTTTTTGTTGCGAATGCGGACAGTTGCTTCTTCCAATGATTATTAGCAGTTTTGAAGTTCGATATAGAGTCGCCCCATGGTAGGGAATTTTCATTGTTGGTAGAGTGTGGTGTGCAAAAATTGAAAGAAAATTAGTGCAATGTACACAGATAAAAACAAACATTAAATTTTCTGCGTTATCTAATGCACATAAAGGGAATGCTATATTTGACAGAAAATAATGGGATATTTCATGAGAATTAAAGCCAGATAACGCATGAGTCTAGCTTGTTGTATGAAAGATTGTAAACATAGTTGTATGGCGCATGAAAGATTGATAACAATTTCGTTGTTTACGCCTCCTTTGGCTTGGAATTAAACGAGGGGAAATTATACGCGCCTGTTAAAATTCATTATTTTTTTCTGTGTAGATAACGGCCATTTGGTCAATGCAGCGAACAAAGCCAACGGCACGAGAGGCTGGCAAATAATTTTATATGCACTCACCAGCTGGTGAACACAGTTTTGTTATGCTGGTTGCATAGCTAGCAGGCAGTTTAGCAACGTTGATTTTTGTGCTTATTTTGTCGCGAGTGCCCAAAATTAATTAGGGAAGATGTACCTATATTAATCTCATCACTTTGCAATTCAACCTACTTGAAATAAAACGATATACACGTGACAGGATTAGTTGGTAATGTTTGTTGTAGTTATTTAACGTAAGCAAACATTATTAGAAAACGAAACCGAAACCTTCAACTGCCCAATTGTTTGATTCATCGTAGGATGAATATAGGAACAATGAGATTAATATGGGGTCAGTTTCCCTCTTGATCAACGCCGAACATTTTTAATTTTACGAATGAACAAGCTACACAGAAAAAAATAATGAATTTTAACAGACGTGTAAAATTGTAAGCCAAATCATCATACAACATTGTTTACAATCTTCCTTACAATAGCCCTGATCTGAAGGATATTTAGCTTAAATCTATATAAAAGATCATTTTAATTTATTTCAAATCTAAAATTCCCTTTATGTGCATTAGATAAGGCAGAAAATTAAATGTTTCTTTCAAACTGTGTAGGGTAATTTTGGGGCGGTCCTTTTGTGTGATCTATCTGATTATAAATATATTACAAACACGTTTGTTCAAATAATACAAAATTAGTCAAATAATACTAAATACGTGAAATTTTCAAATCTGGAAGTATGTTGCACTACAAATGAAAACCCCTGTTTCAACATCTGGTTGATGTCAGCCGTGTTTTTTTAAATACCTGATTGGTGCTTTTAGTGTCTCAATTAATATAGTATCCTATTCTGAAGGAATACAAATTTACAAATACTTATTTGAAATCATAAAATGTTGGCATGGCGAGGTTTTGAACATCAAACTTATGATCTTTGACATTTTCTAAAAAAAAAATATGTAGTGCGGATAATTATTTTTCGAACGTTACTGGTACAGACGTAACAACTGTCAAAGTTGTACAGGATGGTCTTTTTCTTAGCAACAGTCTAGCTGTACAACAGAATATTGGACATAATGCTCCATTACTTTGGCGAATTGAAGTATTAATAATAATTGACTATATTGATGCTAAAAAAGATTAGTTTTGCAGGTAGTAATTAAAACGGTATCTGATTAATAAATCCAGTTTTGCAAGGTGTTGAATGATAAATAATCCAACAATGAAATGTTATGTTAGAATTCAGTATTATTCCCGGTAAATAAAACGAGCAGTCCGATGTATCTTGCAATATGATTGGTAAATGCATGAATTGTGGTGATTCCTTGCACACTACGGACGACTGTCCTGTGAAGGAAGATCCTCAAAAGTTTAAATGTTCAAATTTTGGTGAAAACCCGAAATCAAATTTTTGGGAGTGCAAGACTCGCAAAGCAATTTTGCAGTCGCGCACTAATCGCCAGGTAGGGAACAATACACGTTCCGACCAGCTACTACCCATTCTGCAGCTGGTAGCATCGATCAGCAAAGAACAAATTCCTATCAAACCGTCGGTATAAACAGCGGACAGGTTTTTCCATCCGCAACTGTTACTTCAAACGCTCAACGAGGAGCAAATACTATTTCGTTACCTGCAGGCGCCAACGGGATGCAATCTGCAAACCCTACATTCTTACCTAACCATGTTGTTAACAATGTTCAATATGTAAATGGACCTACCTATGTTGCCGTTAAAGCGCCGTGAAAACCAAAATTCCCACGGTAATTCTGACGAATTTGATTTAGGTAGCATTTCCATAGGCGTATCAAACATCACATTCTTTCTTCATTTGAAACCAAAGTTTTGAAACTTTGGGGGTTTCAGTTGAAACCAAATTCGGCCAATTTACTTTTATAGCTGCCTATTTGCCTTTCCAATGCACTGGCCAGCAAAAGAATTGGCTCCAGGGTGACCTTCAGAGACTTACCCGCCATAGGTCTAAATTCTTCGTTATTGGTGATTTCAATGCAAAATACCGCTCATGGAATAATTCTCAAAGCAATGCCAATGGTAATATACTATTTGATCATTGTTCTGCAGGCTTTTACAATATTCAATACCCAAACAGTCCAACTTGTTTTTCTTCAGTCAGAAATCCCTCAACTATTGATTTGGTCCTAACTGATTCATGTAAACTTTGTAGTCAATTGATTAGTTACATTTGAAATATCTCATGAAATCATTTCTAATTCCATCAGTTCTACTTTCAACTACCATAGAGCTGATTAAGATCAATATCGAACATTTATGGTATACAACTTTGATACAACCATAGCAAACAAGAAATGAAATTAATAATGCTCTTGAATCTCTGGTTTTCTCAATAAGTAGAGCAAGAGCTGCTTGATGACGATCTTCAGCTCTTGATTCGTCTGAAAAATGTACGAAGGCGTCAATGTCAAAGAACACGTGATCCCGCTGTGAAAATCAAATGGCGTGATTTACAAAAACAAATTAAAAAACGCTTTTCAGCCCCGAGGAACAAACATTTTGAAAATAATGTGTCAAAATTAGATTCGAGTTCCAAACCTTTCTGGAAACTCTTCTAAATCTTGAAAGCCTATACCAGCGCCTAAGGAAGAAGATATAACTAAACTAAACTAACTATAACTAAAAAAAAATTCAGAATATGAAATCACCAAGTGATGATGGAATTTCCTATATCCTCATCAAAAAACTCCTTGAACTTTGTCTTTCTTGGTAAAACTATTCAACAGATGGTTTCATCTGGCATATGTTCCAGATAAATGGAAAAATGCAAAAGTCGTACCTATTTTGAGGCCAGACAAAATCTGGATGAAACTTCTAGCTACCGACCAATCAGTTTGCTTTCTTCAATAAGTAATCTTTTTGAAAAAATAATTTTCCCATCAATACAAAATCAACTTTTTACTGATGAACAGTTTGGATTTTGCCATGGGCATTCAACTACACATCGACTTTCGAGAGTTACAAATTTAATTCGTTCAAACAAAACTGAAGGCTGCTCCACTGGAGTTGCTCTTCTAGACATAGAAAACGCATTCGACAATGTTTGGTATGAAAGTTTGATTGCGAAATTGAAAAAAATCAATTTTCCGCTTTATATCATGACATTAGCTCAAAACTACTTAACTGATAGAACTTTGCAAGTAAATTATCAGAATTCTAAATCTGATCAATTGCCTGTTAGAGCTAGTGTTCTTCAAGGTAGTATTCTTGGGCCAATACCATATAACATTTTCACTTCAGATCTCCCTGATTTATCTCAGAACTGTTAAAAATCTTGCTTTGCTGATGACTCAGGCATTTCCACTAAAAGAAGAAGTCTTCTTGTTATATTTAGGAGGCTACAAAAAAGCTTGGACATTTTTACAGATTATTTTCAAAAATGTAATATTTCTCCTACTGCTTCCAAAACTCAACTTTTAATATTCCCACACAAGCCTAGAGCTGCATTTTTGGAACCAATTAATAGTGACGAGTTCCAATTTCTTGCTCAAATCAAGTAAAATATTTTGGACTGATACTTGATCAAAAATTATCTTTTAAAGATCACATTGAAGCCAAATGTAATAAATATATAAAATGTTTACATCCTCTTATAAACAGAAAATCCTAACTTTGTTTGAAGAGCAAACTTCTAATATTCAAACAAATGTTTAGACCGGCCATGCTTTATGCTGTGCCAATATGGTCTAGTTGTTGTGCTACTAGGAAAAAAGCACCTTAAAGGATTCAGAACAAAGTTCTGAAAATAATTTTGAAGCTGCTACCCTGGTTCAGTATTACTGAATTACATAGAATTTCAAACGTTGAGACTCTAGAAGAAATGTCCAACAAAATAATTCATAATTTTATACAAAAATCATTGCAATCTTCAATTGCAATGATTAATTCTCTCTATAGATAAGAACTAGTTTTAAGAAATCAACTGTTATTCTTACACGCAGGCAAAAAAAACCCTGGAATAATATTAACACAATTTGATATAAATGATAGCATATAAGGTTGAAATGTTAATTACTTAGCAGGAGCACCTAGGATAATACATGAATGTAAAATTTGGAATGAACAAAGTATTTAAAAAAATCTCCCATGTATCTTGTAATTGCGTTTCTCAAAACCTATTCTTATCCTATATTCTTCATTTGGGATATTTGTGACTCAACTGATAAATTCCCAAAGCTCAACTGGGCACATCAAGAACAACTATAAATACAGTAAATATAAACTCCCGGTGAGGAAATAGTAGCCGGATAATAAACACGTTTTTAAAACTGGGAGAAAAACGATATAAACACCTATAAAAAATGATTAAAATACGGAAAAATATGATGTGAGGAAAATACATGTCATTATTTCGAGCGCAGCACACTACTATCTCTCATGTGAATTCGGCTTGATTGTCGATAACTTTGTCATCATTTATACCAATAACATGTCAGCTTATCTTCCGCAGCACACTACAATCGACATTGTGAATTCGGCTTGATTGTCAATAACTTTACTACTCAATTCGAGTCAGAACGAGGGTAGTTTTGTATTTCTTATAAAATGATTTAAATAATCGTAAATACTTCATACCTCGAAGTTCTTTACGAACGGTTAGAAGATCATTTTAACACAAAAATAAGCGTAGAACTACAGCGAGATTCATTATTGCAGTATGTAAAACAAGTTTATCCACCATTGAATTGCATTTATTGAATAATTTACAGTAAATTATTGTAAAAGTATTACATCCGCAAAAACATTGGATAACGAAACAAATAAATGATGACTGTCTACTGGATCATACACACAGAAAACAATGCGATACCTCTTATTTTTCTAGGAATACGTCATAGCTAATAAAACTAAATACATAGCAAATATCACACAATCTACAATCCTTCAAATTGGCATGAACCATCCTCTACTCATCTTCAGGAAACCATCTCTCTTGGTGCTTTTTTTATTATTAACGTGCCACGCCAAACAGGGAGGAGACATCAATTAATACGAACAACCGAACGTCACACAGCTGATGGTGGACCACCGAAAGGCCGTAAATCATACCGCCTTCTCGTTATTTAGTGGCGTTCGGTAACTCTTTCCCAATTGGTGCTTCTAAATTTAACCCACAACGACACCCAGCGCAGCTTCCATTCCATGGCATCTGCGCACACTTAAACGTCTCGAGGCACGTATCTACATTTACGCAGATCTTACCGCGAAGTTGTTACCAGCGCGCCAAGTCGTAAATTACTCACCGTGTACTAAGTGAGTGCCATTGCGCCGGCCGCCGTCGTTGCCGCCAGTCGATGTTTAATGGATTGTTGAGCGTGCGGTAAGTACCTACGCCCTCCCATAGTCCTGAACGTATACCTATGACCAAGTTATCGTTTACGTTGGGATGTTCGCTGTCTACCTACGCGATTACACAAAACGGCATCTGTGACAGTGCACTGCGGCGGCTTCGACTGCAATGAAAACACGCCATGTGCGCACTTTGCCGCCATTAGGATTTGTATGTGCCAGGCACATTGTCCGAAGACACAATCACAAGACATTATCTGCAGTTAAATAGGATTGCTCACGAATCTTTCAATTTTCTTCATACTATCATAATGACGAAAACAAGCGAACCGCTTTTAGTACCACCAAGGTTTTTAAACGTAAATCAATCAATTATTCGTCTACATGGAAGTTTACCCTACCATGCAAACAAACCACAAGAAGAAAATTACAACAAAACTGAATGTTCTGATAAAATTGTTTATCCGAACTGGAGTTAACGAATATAAAAAAAAGACAGAAGCAGAACTCAAATGGTAGTTTACTGGAGGTCATGAAAAGATCACACTTGTATGTATGTATGTAAGGTAGCCACCATCCCTACTAAGACCTTGTTTATGTATGCAGCTCCACTTAATAGCAAGATCAAAGTGAGTTACCGGTTTGTATTCACAGTAACGCTGTATGAAGGGCTAAAAACGGTGGGTCGGACCCGTAATCAGGGATACTTACGTGAAACCCGCGGGAACATAAGATCCAACAAATCGAATAACCCAATTCGCAATACTTATTAAGATTTCTACGGGATGGCTTGTTAAGAAGGGCGCGTCACTCTCACTGAAACTGTTGGAGTAGAATTCACAGCATCACAATCGAATCGGTAGGATTAAGAAAATGATACTGTTTGTTCCCTCCTAAACGCCGGTTGTCATACCACTCCATTGTCCAATTCCAGCTTGAGTGATACCCTGATGCTCCCTCCGTTTCCAATATATATTCAATGTCGTATAGTAATGTACAAAATATAGTGAACGATCATCATAATGATAAAAAATATAGTGAATGAATATTATAATGATAAATACCAGCGTGAATGGATATAAGAATGATAGTAAAAATTTGATTGTGAACCTTATCATTGCCAAACATCCCACTGCGGGGTAGGTTGAGGCACAGATACATCACCCCGCAGTGGGATGTTTGGCAATGGTAACGTCCTTGGTTCGAGTACTACTGTACCCATGCCCTTTCGCTCAACTTTCAATACTTCTAGGGTTTTTTTTTCATTAGAGCGAATCTACAATTGAGAGATTCTCTCCGGGCTCGCTCTCTTTCATTCATAAACCAATCACCTTTACGTTTTTCATTCTACTATTTGTAGAGTATGCTAGCCAGCACTGCTGTGTTTCGAGCTGTACTAAAGAATCCCCCCGAAAGTTTTTTAATTGCGCTGTAATGAATGAAAGAGAGCGAGCCCGGAGAGAATCTCTCAATTGTAGATTCGCCCTAATGAAAAAAAACCCTAGACTTCTATTCCATTTTCAACCTACCGTACACTCACGGAACTTTCAACACTTTCTCTTCATATCTTTCATTCTAGCAAACATGACTGTCTACTCTTGGTGCCTCATGGCGATGAGCGAAACATCTCCTTCTACATTCATAATAAAATAGTTTTAAAATAAATCATGAAAACCCGAGTAATGATAAAAATGAAAATGATTACGATAAAATTTTTAAATAAATGTACAATGTCTTACAGAATATTGTATAAAATGTAGTGAAGGGATATTATAATCTAAAATGATGATAACAAATACACATGTCTGTAGACCGTTGCCCTGCTGCAATCCATTGCATGTCCATTATGAACCTAAAAGTATAGACAATATATCATAGACACGAGGAAAAAATTGGAAATTATTTTACAAAACTCGGGAATCATCTATGGAAGGATGATCTGAAATTTTACATCATATAAAGAAAAGTATATCAAAAATTGTCGATATGCTGTTTGGTTTTCTAGTATCGCTTTAATCATATGTAGTGGATTTCATGTACGACAGTGATTTTAAATAATGATATTAAGTTAAATAATTACTAATAAGTCAATTCATTTTTTAAAGAATAAAATAAAAATATAACGACAGTTAATTATAATAGCATGTTTATCTGCAACTTAGCTGTTCATCCTATCATCAAAAGACTTCAGCTGTTGTATTTACTATAGATCTAGTAAGATTAGTATTTGTGTTCACAATAAAAGGAAGAGAATTTGGGTTATTCCGAGAGTCGAAGTGACTTTTGTCACTTGGTGAAGAGAGAAAAGTCACCTGCAGTGACGTGACTCTTCTGGGTAAATCAAATGGAGAGTCACGTCACTGCAGGTGACCCCTCTCACTTCACCAAGCGACAAACGTCACTTCGACTCTCGGAATAACCCTCAATATAATATATGTATGTATGTATAAAATATATCTGACATCCACTGGTTGGTTACTGAAAACAAAAACTAAGCATGTATCAATATCTCAATAGCTTTGAGAAAACCCAGATATAGCGTACTAAAATGTGTAGATAAATACGGTGGAAAAACTTATTTTTGTGATATAACCACAATGGAACTGACTCTTAGCTTCGGGTCTTGACAAAGAACCCCTACTGAGCCCTTGCGGCACGTCAAGCCTGCCAGTTCAGCGCAAGGGAGGTCATGAAAAGATCACACTAGCTCACAAAACATTACTTCGGTAGACAGGTTAAGAATCCAGGTCTATCATTGCAATAATTAGACATGTTTCGCAACGGGGTAACATTGTCTATTGTCTATTGTCAATTTTCTGTGAATCAGATCAAAAATTATTTCAGCGGGATTTGACCAGGTTAATGATTGAACCCTTGAATGATTGAACGTGATTCGGAATACAAAAAAAGCAGATTTTACTGGAACTTTATTTATCAAGCATTCAGCAGTATAAGCAGAAAACATTCAAATAAACGGTTATAATATTTTACTGACTGGATTTTTCCCCTCTGGCTAAGTTCCAAAAAACTGAATCAATGTCTGTTACATATTCTTGTTCACCAGAAATGAATGGTTTTCTGTGAGACGTCCAGTGTTTTTTCTCATAAGTGTCTACGTTTTGCCATTATCATGCAAAATGTTTCAAATGTTCCATGACCACTCGGTATGACCAGATCTTTCCGTTGGGTTCTTATGTATTTTGAGGTGTCGCATGATTAGATTTGGTGAAGTATGAAATTAGACACTTCCCCGGGGCACTCGAAATATAATCAGATGTGCCAAATGTTGCTATGGGTATTTGGGTTACTTCTGTTCATTGAATTTTCATGTTTTGAGGTTTCGCGCAATGGGATTTGTCTTGTTTTGGGTAACTCCCGCTCTCCATCCATTCGGATCATGTTCCAGTTATATCTCCGGAACTAATTGACTGAACTCTTAGCCTAATTGATCTTGTTGAGTGGCATCATGTCAGCTTGGAGTTGTTGCGACTAATTCGGGTCAGCGCTTGCCGAAAAACATGCGCAAATTTATTTTGTTGCACACATTCATTCAGACATCAACTACACACAGACAGACATTTTTCCATTGTCAAGTTTAGTCTATTTAGTTCAATCCCAGCCGAGGTCGATGGTTTGTCTGAGGCGAAAAAATCTGGTAACGTCTTCCTTCGGAAGGGAAGAAAAGCCGTTGGTTACGGCTCATGTGTCGATGAGTGCGATATGTCCAGGTGGCAGAGTCGTCTTCTTGGTGTTGGTGGTTGTTACCAAGTTGTGAGGAAATAGGCCGACGGATAATAGACGAATAAAAAAAAATTTACTCTATTTTTTTTTTCTTCCTTTATTATCGAGATTTCAGCCCTGGGCTGGTTCATCTCACGTCGTAGTCACTCAAATAACTTTTGGGTATTTTTCGTAACTTGTCCGGGGGTGAGATAAGTCTATTTCTGAGCATGCATTAAAAATCTATTTTACAAGCGGTTTACACAATATCTTTGCAAGAAAGCTAAAACGAGGTTTAAAACACAGACATTTTCGTATCTCACGAATGCAGGAGGGATCTACAGGAGCATTGCCCGAATCAAAATTTAATCCATCTATTCCGCTTTATAAAAAGTCCAAGTTTAAAAAATCCGTTAGAATATTGATAAGAACTGACAAAAATATTAAAACATACTCTCGTCCTGGTATTTTACGGGTTCAGGTGCTGATCATTGCAACCGTACATCGTTTTACTAAAATTTAATAATTGTAAATTGTCATCAAAAGACTCAACATGATAAAAACATTATGCATATTGACATGGATATAAGACCTACTTGTTTTAAAAATATTCAATATGTGAAGCAGTTCTAGATGGTCAACATATATAAGAAATATTGAAAAAAGTGATCAATGCATCTCCGTTATGATTTCGGGTTAAATTGATCATTTCTTTTTCGATTAGAACCTATATATTCGGAATTGTTAATGTTATTAGAATATAAAACGTGTTAAAACAAGAACAGAGTAGAGCCTCATTAAAACTACTTGAATTTTACATGAAACTCCATTTTAATATATCATGTAACGAGATTTCACTGATCACCGGGGTTATATTGATACATTGCGTTTTTATTTGCTTCTGTGACAAAAGAGCTCTGCAAAACATACAATTTATTTATCAAGCAGTCAGTAGAACCCAAAACAAACGTTTAAACAAACGGTAATATTTTTTTACTAACTGATGTCATTGAGATTTGAACGGGTTTTTTGGTTGGTTATGTTCCAATAAAATATTCTAATTCTTGAGTAATTATTAGTATTTTATTAAATTTCCAGTGATTTTTTACATACTTGCATACAGTTAGAAGTAATCATGCATTTGTCATATGTTTTTCAACGTATCAGACATCTTAGGAACATATTGTTTAGAAATTCTTATGAATCATCATATTTAAATTTAAATTGGCCTTAGAACAAAGTTGAATAACTTTGTAGTAATATTTTCCAATATCGCATTATTGGTGATATGAAAGCTTTGCTGTCCAATTTTTGACTTGTGGTTTTCTTGTTACTTGCGAATGTTGATAAATTCTATTCAGCAAGTATTTATTAGATACCAGTGAAACGGGATGGCTTTTCAAAGTCTGGAATCCAATCAGCATGCCGTTTCCGTAAGCGCACAAGGATGAGCTCCACAGGGCACCTAAGCTTTGCACGGTTTGGACCAAGTGTGTCACCAAATGTACATTTTACACCATGTTCTTTGCCCCACGAAGATGCTCAAAATGACACATCATCAATGAGCATGGTGAGTGTGGATTCAGTGGGTCAGATTTAGATAAATGATAATAGGAAGCTAGTTAACTGTCATTCTTTGTGAGTTCTTATGCAGTAACAGCGAAAGCAGAAAAAAGAATGAAAAAGTTGATTTATTTCCTTTGACCACACCTCCAAATTCGGCACGTTTTTGTTAACCCTAGTACACTAAGGTTTTACACGTTTTTTTTTTTGCACGGCTTTTTTGCACGGATTACAGAATTAACGCTGTTTTTTACTGCACGTTTTTTTCCAATCCGTGTAAAAAAAACGTGCCTAGTTCGAAATCCGTGTAAAAATAACCGTGTTAATTCCGGAAACCGTGTAAAAAACAGTGCTAATTCCGAAATGTAAAAAAACTGCGAAAACATGCTAAGTCTTTTGCAATGAAAACTACTAAGAAGTTTTTGTGAACAGTGAAATGGATAGCCCAACAAGGTCCAAGAGGCAAGCGAGGGCCCGGAGTGAATGTGTGTGGGATAAGTGGGAATAATACAGGTACATTCATGATGGTACATATAGAGACCCCTAATATCTGCAAAGATGCGGTCTTGAGCAAAGTTGCTCATAAGGTCAAGGGCAGTCAAGAGAAAGACGGTTTTATTCGGAATTTTATCGTTACGTGGCACTAGTGACCATACAAAATAGAGCATTTTCAACTTGCTCTATCTCGTGATTCTGATAAGATAGAATGTTAGTAACCTTAGTGTATATATAATAATGCAAAAATTTATTTATTCATTCGTAAATCACATGTAGACTACATAATATCATTTACATTTTAGTTTACATTCTATGATTTCGCAGATTTTTGAAATATTTTTTTAATTTTGTCTTAGGCATATTTAGATCAATCATTTCACAATGGAGCGATTCCACGAGCAAGTGGGAAATTTTTTCCAGTTTTTATTTTTTGTATTTTTTGATTTACATGAAACCTTGCAAACAAGTTTTTGGGGTAGAAAAACGCCGTTTTGCATACCCCCTTTCCCCCTGAGCCAAAACACACATCTCCCAAAAAACCCCGAAACCGTTCCCTGTCTTGCTTACACTGCTATGAAAATCCCAAAAAAATTTTTTTTTTTAACCAAAATAATTCCCCCAAACACTCACAAATTTTTAATCCTTGTTACCCCAAAACCTCTCTGCACTAGGTTGTTCTGGAGAAAAAAAGGTACCAGAAAAAAAAAACACAATTCACAAAAAACCATAAAAAAAGTCAAAAAAAAGTGTCACCCCCTTATAAAAAAATATCACAATGCACACACAAAAAGACCTTGTGTAACATTTTTCTAAGATGCACCGTTTAGAAGATATTACTGATTTAATATTGATTTTTTGAATAACTAAAAAGTTTTGGCCCTGATAAATCTACCATCCATATCCATCCCATTTAATTTATCGGCTGCAAAATGGTGAGTAGACAACTGGGATGGAGCGTACGTCCCCGCAACATAGCACTGGTCCTCACAAGTTCCTACCTCATGCTTCCACGGGTCAAGAGATGACAAAGACCGCCAGCTAAGGGTTGCGTACTTAGCTGGTAGTGCAGCCTGGGCACTGTTGTCCTTCTGACTTCAGCTAGATTGAGGAGGTGCCGTTCCGAGCGTCTGTCCACCAAGGAGGTGCAGCTCAAACAGCTCCTGGCATCCAGCGGTTGAGTAATAAACGCTGTATCGCGTCAGCTATACCTTAGGAAGCAGTTCCACCAACGCGATGTAGGAAGGTGGCATGCTGAAATCTTACCCTACCACAAAAAATGGAAGTATTCTTTATACGGTGTATAATTTCAGATCATCTATGGAATTCCCAAGTGTTGTTTAATAATTTTAATTTTTTTGTTTCCTTCGTGGCAATGATAATGCAAGTACGTCTACAATTGCAGCTGGACATCAGTCTACAGACATGCAGACAGTACAAATATAATTGTTACTATCATTTTATATTGTAACATCCCTTCACAATATTTTTAAAGCTATTTTCAGGTTCGCATTTATGCATCGTCGTAAGTTTTAGCCGACCTAACCCACGATATGTATTTGAAAAGATAGGATGGTTTTTGACGTTTTTGTTTAGAAAGGATCAGACGACAAATTCTACTAAATAAAATTTTCAAGAAAAGTTTAATAATTCAAAAACTAAAATTGTTTATGATCTCTCATTTTCTATTGCACAGATATAAAGAATTATTTATGGGCCCAGTAGAAAGCAAGAGTTATCGGAGAATTCAAATTTCATTTTTCTTTTTCTCTCTGTTTTTTTTTTTTTTTTGTGGATTTATTAAGCTTCCGTTTTTGGGCAGTAATCATAATCATATGAAAGTTATTTCAGCTAATTGTTTGCTTAAATTTTCTTTGCTATTCTGCTTGGCTGCCCGGTGATCAACTTTCTTTCATTATATCACTTTGGAAATTTTCGCCATTTCAGAGTTTCAATCATCTAACATCACAGCAGAAAAGACAAATAGGTGCATTTAATTTTTATGTGTATACTATTACAACATCGTATTGTTTTCATCATATCATCATTATATATATTAGTATATCATATTGAAAATATTTACTAAAAGATTAATAATAATAATTAAATTTCATTTGCTTCAAGTTTACAAGGAAATTGATTCCAGATAGTATGTACAGATATTTTATTTCATTGTATGTAAAGGTGTTTTTCTATGAATTTAAATCATTGAATATTATTAAAATTAATAAATGCTCTTCAATTCTGCTGATTATGTATATCTATATGTCATGAATAAATACATATTTTTTTGATTCATGTATAATTAAATGGTTTATATTTTATTTAGTTGCAATAAGACCTTCACATTCCAGAGTTATATTCATCTGCCACTGATTGAGCTGTAAAAGATGCATAATATATGATTATCATATGCCTATTATTACAATTTTAACTATTTCATCATATTATTTATTTATAACCATATTTAAATTACAGGATGACGAATTCCAACCATGGCATATTTTAATTAAATATTATAGTATATTTCATTGCTCTATTACATACTACATTTATTGCATATTATGACATATTATGTACATTATATATAATAAATACTGGGTTGGGAAGGAGCATCAGGGTATCATTCAAGCTGAAATTGGACGATGGTTTGATTGACTGCCTGAGTCTAGGAGGGAACGAGCATTATCATTTTCTTTATCCTACGATTCGATTGTGATGCTGCGAATTCTACTCCAACAGTTTCCGATGGAGTGACGCGCCCTTCTTAACAAGCCATCCTGTAGAAAGCTTAATAAGTATTGCAGATTGGGTTATTCGAATTGTTGGATCATATCGTTGGAAGGAGATTCTTAATTTCCCGTGGATTTCGCGTGAGTGTCTCTGCTTACGGGTCCACCCCTCCGTTTTTGGCCCTTCATACCAAGATATTGTGATTTCAGATCGGTGGCTCAATTTGATCTTGCTATTAGATGGAGCTGCATCCAAGCCAAGGGCATGAAGGGATGGTGGCTACCATACATACATACATACATATTTCTTTGCGAACTTTGACAGTTTCGTGTGCTTGAAAATATCTGCTACCTTTCCACTTCCTTTTGCCGTATAAAACTCCTGTCCCGGAAGCTGCTTGTAGTCGGCTTTGACGTAGGTTTCGTCGTCCATTACCACGCAGTCAAACTTCGTCAGCATCGTCGTGTACAGCCTCCGGGATCGCGCTTTGAGCAATTGTATTTTGTTTATCATCGCAATTTGGAGTCACTACCTTCTTGTAAGTCGATAGTCCGGCTCGTTTTTTGGCTCGATGCACGGTTGTGGACAATACACCCCAGCTTATTTGCGGCATCTCGGAGAGATAGGTTGGGGTTTCGCTTGAAACTACCGGCAACTCTCTTTGTCGTCTCAGTGGCTTCCGGTTTTCGATTTCCCCCCGATCCAGACTTCCTGGCTGTCGACAAACGTTCCCCAAACACTTTAATTACATTTGTAACGGTTGATTTGGCAACTTTTAGCGATTTTGCCAACTTTGCGTGCGAGTAGCTCGGATTTTCGCGATGCGTGAGCAAAATTTTGATACGCTGCTCTTCTTGCTTGGACGGCATTTTGACAACTGAAGAGTGAATTCCAAAATCAAAATAGGAGCAACATTCTACACACACACACACACCTTCAAATGAGGGGTGTTCAGGTTTTTTAAATGCAAAATTGAAAGAAATACGTCAAGTTGATATTGACCAAATTTTGACCGTATCGCCACGGCTAGCTTTCATGACCGATGCAGGTAATAATAAATACCTCTCCCTTCTCGTCCGGTTCGCATTTGTATGTTCCAAAAAGAACACAGTCTTGGTCTACCTACCGTCAAACTAGACGGCTGCCGACTGAAACCTCAATCTAACAACCGCCCCCACTCGCTATTCATTCCAGGTATATACAATTTACAATCTTCTTCAATAACAATATGCCTACGCCAGCAAATCTACCTCGCTCCAACTCTCCAAACTCGTACCTGGAGGGTTCGACGATACCTGAGCGTTCAACTCTACCTATCTACCAACAGTCTTTGCCCAGCGTTCTACGATTTCTACCCGTGAGCTGTATAATAATTTCTGACTCGGTTCTGAATTCATCCAGTATCTACTAAACAGTAAATGCAGAAAGGTTGCTAGTAGCATAGTGATTATAGTAATTTCAGCTCATAATCCTGTGTTTTTGAACGAAATCCAGTGTTGTTTTATAACATAATAATTGTAAAGGAAAGTGTAACACGTTTTGGTGCAAAGGTAAGTTTTAAATACACATTTTAATTATATGTTTTGTGATATTTTCGTACAAAACTAACAATTGGAAAATATTTTCTATGTTACAGATTACACAATGAGTAAAATAAGATGTATTCGCCCATTCAAAGACATTCAGTGTTCGGAAGAGCTGCAATATCTCACGGATGGTATCATCCAAAAACTAAATCCAATTGGATTTTCCAGTGTATCCACGCTGAACACCAAGGATTTTTCGTATTTGTTCGTCTTGCCATCTGCATATTGATTCAAGATCTCTCTTCACCCGAGACGAAGAACAAAGTCGTAGCCGGCGGCTTCAAGGATGCCAACTGTTCAGACTATACCTGGTGTTTCTGGTTCTTTGTAGAGTCATGAAAGTTTGGTCACGATACCATCAGCGTCAACGCTAAGCACAATTCAATCAAATGAAGACTTCATGATGCCTGTAGACGTCGAAATATTCAGCCGAGGAATATCAGCTATTCATGTTTCGCTTCTATAGATTTAGTTACGTTTAGAATTGTTCACTATCCTGAAAAAAAATGTGTCAGATATCGTCGAAGATGTACTAAGAATTTTGGTCAAATTAGACGCTATGACAGAAAAAACAAACAGTTTGATGAAGTCATAGAAAATATGAAAATTCAATTTTTAAATTCTAGCCACAAGACAAGAAAAACTATCAATTTTATCATTGTTACCAAACTCTTTGTGAGTACAAATGATTGTAGTCGAATTTAAAACCAGTAGAACTATGGCATCAGATGCGAGAAAGGAAAGAGATAATGTATTATGTGATTGGTATTTGTACTCCAGAAGAATGCGAAAATATATGATGTACAGCATAAGTAATCAATATGATCAGGCAGAACAATTCAAGGAACTCAAAAATTCCACTCATTTTCTTCCTCTCTCAGAAACTATAATGAAGGCAAAGCTTTATTCAAACTGTCTTGACAATGATGCCAAAATATTCGATATTGTTAAAAAAGCTGTAGTAAATAATAATTTTCAAAAAATCCAGGATTAAAAATAAACTGGTGATGTCCACCATAAAATGTTATTTTCTTATTGCGCACAATCACAAACCCTGACAAGCTTAATTCGCTCTTTTGAATCTTGCTAATTGAGGAGCTTACATTTGCAGTTCTCAAAGAGGGTGTATCTCGAGATCGAGTTGTCTCATCGGTTTGATGTCTGTGGCGATGTTCGGCAATAGAGAGAAAATGTACACAGTATAAACACATCCAGTTTAAATGGATTAAACTGTTTGGCGATATGCAAGAGTTGAATGCACATTTTCAACACAATACACCGAAAATAACTGGAAGAAATCATTGTTCCTGATAGTGGGATTTTGTAACTTGTTTTTCAAAATACTTTTAAGGCAAAGAATTTCACTCGAATCTTTAAACTGTCTGTGTCATTTCAAATCAAAATTTTCCAATCTTTCCGAAAAAAATACTTTTGAAACTAGAAAAATACGGAGTACATCCGAAAAGGGCCAAAACTTATTAAGTTATCAAAAAAATCAATATTAAATCAGTAATATCTTCTAAACGGTGCATCTTAGAAAAATGTTAGCCAAGTACTTTTTTGCTTTCAAATTTGATATTCTTTGATAAAATTAGGGTGACAAACTTTCTTGACTTTTCTTAATGGTTTTTTTAAAATTTGTAATTTTTTTAAATTTTTTTTTTTGTGTCCATATTTTCTCCAGAACAACCCTCTGCATATTATATAATTTTCTCTCTCCGATAACACACGGATAAAAAAAAAAAAAAAAAGTGTCCCCGAGACAATTTTTTTAAAATATCTCGTGTGCTTTTTCAAAAGGCCTTCTTAAAAGGAAAGGTAAGTTCAAAAATGCCAACCAAGTAAGCCAAACAGGGGTTTTTTTTCCACAAAAACTTTAAGCAAAGTTTCCATTTTAAGAAACAAAAATGAAAAATAACCCGTTCCTGAAATTATTTTGAACCCGCTCAGTACTGATTGTACGCGGCTTTCATCTAATTTAGAGATACAAATTTAGCGTAGTTTGTACGAGGACGATCCAACACGAATACATTTCTATTGCGTAATTGTCGAGTAGGAGCATAAAAATTGAATTTTGATAATATATCACTTGAGTCAATTCGTTGCAAAATGATGTCATTTACGAATAAAACCATAGCATATTCCCAACGCTCTTTCAAGGTTCGAATGTTGATAAGCATGCAACGTGATTCATATGATGGAAGAGGGAACACCGTCCATCCTAACTAACATAGTGCATATACCATAAAAACTTCATTTGGATTGACTCTATTCGTTCTTGATGTTTTCTCATATAAGGTGACCAAACAACACTACAATATTCTAATGAAGACCTTCGCTTACATATGCAATCTAAAGTGTTTTAATTGTATAAGGATCTTGAAAATTTTAGCCGAAACGTTTTATAAAATTTAACATATTGCTTGCTTATAAATTTTGTGTTATAATGATCCACAAATGTTAATTTAGAGTCTAAAATAATTCCTTACATTTATTATTTTATCACATTTTTCAACATGTCGATTGCCTAATACAATTGCAACACTTGGTGTGCCATATTTTCTGCTGTAAGTTATGTGATTCATTTTTTAACATTTAGCTTTAGCTAGACTTTTACAACACCACTTATGAAAAGCTTGTATTTCATTCTGAAAAACATACATATCATCTTCATTACAGACTTCTAAAAATAGCATCATGTCATCGGCATAGATAAGAACTTTGAGATTTTTTTAAAATTAGCCAAATATAGTTAACATGCAAAATGAAAAGAAGAGGACCTCACCGAGAGCAATGGGGAACTTCTGATGTGACATGGATTGTATTTGATTTTTTCTCATTGAATCTTACTATTTGCTGGCTTGGTCATTTAAGTACAGCTCAATCCATTTGAGGAGTCTCATATCAATTCCATTTTTTTGAAACTTGAAAATCAGCATTGGAGTATCAATTCTACCAAACGCTTTGCTGAAGTCGGTGTAAAGAGCTTCTACGTGATTACCACTGTGGATTAAATTTTCGGAATAATTTACAAATTCTTATAGGTTTACAACATTGCAGCCACATCCTATAACTTTGCTTCGGCTAAACATCTTTATAGCTAATAATTGATTCGAAAGTTTAGGAACACACGAAATAATGGCAATGACTCCGGTAATTTCCGGTACTCTGATTTTTTACCTGATTTGTAGAGTTGGGTACTAAAAGAGAACTTTTTCAATTCATTTTGAAATTTTCCGAATTCGAGTGACATATTTAACAGCTAGAATCTGGGGGATGTGAGTTCAGTTACTAAATTTTTTATAAATACGGGATGGAATGCCATCTGGCCTGAGCTTTACTTGCGTCTAAATCTTTGAAACATTTCTGAGATATCTTTCAGTGTTATTTGACTGATACCTACATTACTTGAAAAATCAGGAAAGTATGAAAAGTATTAATACAACAAGTTATTATTTAGTTTAAGTAAATAATAGATTTTAGTAAAATTCAGTTGTCAAAAATAACAGAATTTGTTTTAACTTAGTTCCTTTTTTACTTGTTTCATAAAACACTTTGAGTTCTATATTTGTTTAAATTTTTCTCTTTTTAGTTACAATTTTGCAGGGGGTAATTGAAGCCTGTCCACGTTAAGTATCGGACACATTTTTATCGGTGCAGATTTCGAATTATTTCGAGGATCACTGAAACGTTTCGCTAAAAATTTGCGCTTAAATTCTCCACTTTATTATGTGGTACAATATGTTTACATTCTTGTTCTATTCGGCAAAATGGCGTCGTATCAAGTGGAAGCGCAAAGGCATATTGTACGAACAGCAGCAAAATCCGAATTTATTGATATGCGAATCTTGCCAAGAAACAAAAACTATCGAAAAGCACCGTGTTTTCTGTTTGCAAGTGATTAGACCAGTGCTTGACTTGTGAATCGGACGGTTTGAAGTAAAACAAATCGAAAAGTTTGCTCCCGACAAATGGACAAGAAAGTGGTAGTCATTATTGAGAAAAATCACAATCTTTCTGTGCAAAAGTGGCTCTCACGTTTTTGAAGTCAAAATCATACGTACAAAAAGTGAAGCAGAAGCAAGGACTGAAGGCATACAGAGTGAAAAGGGTACCCAACCTTGATTACAAGCAAACAGTCGTGCTAAGGAACTTTACGCCAATTTGTTTGCCAACATTTTCTTGTAGAATAATGGACGAAACTAATGGTTACGCTGAATCATGATATTGGTCATTTTGGTCCGTTTCTTGAAATTCATGATTTCATGATTCATAGTCATGATTTCATGCAGGAATACAGTTTCTGGTTTCATGATATGCAAATCATGAAAACTGGATCGAATTTGTTTCCGTGTATGTATGAAGGGCAAAACGGGCCTGTGTGAAGAGGCACTTACGCGAATCCCACGAATATAAGGAGAAGAAAATCTCCTTCCAAAAGCAAATTCACACTAACAGCACTACAATCCAAACCCTCGATTGTCAGAATAAACTATTTATGCGGTCGAAGAGCTCTACTTAGTTCCGCGAAATGTTACAATAGGGAAGAGGCAGTTTCATGCTTCTTATCCAAATCCGTTTCACTTGGATGCAAGCCATACACATCGTGAGTCTGCCCTTCTCAAGTCAGCTCTTCAAAAACAGAAACACACTGTAGGCTACCTGAACCCTACGTCAAAATGAAATTGAAGCAATAAGTCCATAGCCCTTACCAATACACACCCATTCGTTCAGCGAAAGAAGAAAGTCCGTTCGATCCAGCGCTCCGTTATTTTGGAAGATTTTTCGAGTGCGATCCTTGGAAATAATTAGTTTTTTTTCTCAAAATCTATTCACTTCAGTGAAAGGAGTGAAAGTGAGTTTTTTTTTCTAAGAAAGCAGTGTGGTTTTCCAGTGAAATAAGAAAATCAAGCAGTGCTTGCTGGCGAATTATCATCCCGCTCATTTTCGCTTCATCTCCGCGTGGTGACGCTAACCAGCGATACACTACTACATCGCCAACGGTCATCCGACATCGTCGAGCGAGTGCACCCGAAGGCGATCGGATACACCCGTGCACCCACGCAGCGCACCGCTCCCCGCTGCCCGCATAGAAGTGCGACGTTCAGGCATACGGTGCGTCAGCAGCAGCAGCAGCAGCAGCAGCAACAGATCAGTAATATTAGTTAAGTTTGTTTTCCTCTGTCTCTCATCCCACTAGAGTGTAGCGTTAATTTGTGTGTGTTCCTGTTTTGTGTTTGTGTGTGATTTAAATTTTTGGGGGCGTTCAACGCTCCCACAAGTAAGGCAAATCGTGCATGTTGAAGAGGTTTCTTCGACATGGACGGTTTAGCTGAAAAAGTGCCTTTGCCACCTGATGATGGGGAGGCACAAATAAATTTCCGACCGCGATCTTATCCAATGGACTCGGTCGGTCCATGGGTTGTCTACTTTCAGCCCAAAATTAAACCTCTGAACGTGTACCAAATAACTACTGATTTGACGAAGCGATTCTCAGCCGTGACAGAGATCACGAAAGTTAAATTTAATAAACTCCGTGTTGTCGTCTCTAACCTGAAGCAGGCTAATGAGATTGCTTCCTCCCAGCATTTTACACTGGAATATAGAGTTTATATTCCAGCTCGTGATGTGGAGATTGTAGGAGTGGTCACAGAGGCGAGTCTGTGCACTGAAATTTTGGAGAAGCGGGCGGTTGGCCGATTCAATAACCCTCTGCTCTCCCCAGTTCAGATACTGGAAGTAAGAAAACTTGTTAAAATATCGCACAGCGAGGGTAAGAAAAAAGTTACCCCCACAGACTCGTTTCGGGTGACCTTTTCTGGCTCTGCCCTTCCTCACTACTTAGAACTGGACAAACTTCGGCTACCTGTGCGGTTATTTGTACCCCGGGTAATGATCTGCCAAAACTGCCAGCAGATGGGGCATACGGCCTCTCATTGCGGCAATAAGGCACGCTGCTCAACTTGCGGGGAGAAACATGAGGCTGGTCCCTGTGCAGATAACACACTAAAATGCGTTTTCTGCAAGGGAACTCCTCCCCATGCTCTTTCGTCATGCCCGGCGTACAAACAACGCGGGGAAAAATTGGAACGTTCTCTGAAACAACGTTCAAGGCAATCTTTTGCAGAAATGCTTAAGAAAGCCTCGCCACCCGATATCAATACAAATCCTTTTGCTGCTCTGTCAGATGACGAGTCTGATTCGGACTTGGTTGAGGAGGGGACCTCTTTCAGTTTTCCGGAAGGTGCTTCACGGAAGCGAAGACGCATTCGGGCAAAGAAAGTAGCTGAACAGAAGCCCCAAATCAACATGCCCAATTCAAAGAGCAGTGGAAATAAGGATAATCCAAATCCACCTGGTTTTCGTAGTGCCAACTACACACAGGATTTCCCATCTCTCCCGGGGACATCCAAAACCCCGGATGCCCCGATTTTAAGAACAGAAGCCCCCTCTTCATCTGGGCTGTTCTCATTTGATGATATTGTGGAAGGTATTTTCAAGTACCTCGAAATATCTGACCCTCTTAAAAGCATTGTTATGGCAATGCTTCCCACTGTGAAAACTTTTTTGAAGCAATTGACATTAAAGTGGCCCCTCCTTGCAGCTATCATTTCCTTCGATGGATAATTTGCCAAAAGAGGTCGGGGATTTGATCACTGTTCTGCAGTGGAATTGTCGAAGTCTTATTCCTAAATTGGAATCATTTAAATTTTTAGCTCACAATATCAGTTGTGATGCATTTGCTCTTTGTGAAACATGGCTTTCACCCGAAATCGATCTTCCGATTCTCGATTTCAACATTATTCGGCTTGATCGTGAGGATTCACGTGGAGGAGGAGTACTTTTGGGGATCAAAAAGTGCTACTCCTTCTATAGAGTGAATTTTCCTCCAATTCCAGGTATTGAAGTTGTCGCATGTCAGGCTGTTATTAAAAATAAAAGCCTTTGCATTGCTTCCGTTTATATTCCTCCAAGAGCCCCAATAAACCAGAAACAACTTTCAGATATTTGTTCGGTTCTTCCTGCTCCGCGGTTGGTCATGGGAGATTTTAACTCTCACGGTACAGGCTGGGGAGAACTGTACGATGACAACCGGTCTTCTTTGATATATGACCTCTGTGACAACTTCAATATGACCGTTCTCAACAAGGGAGAAATTACACGCTTGGCTGGTCCATCCTCACTTGGTAGTAGGTTAGACCTCACACTTTGCTCGAATTCATTATCGTTGGACTGCACGTGGAATGTGATCCAGGATCCCCACGGTAGTGATCATTTGCCTATTAAAATTTCGGTTGCCACCGGGCTCACTCCGGCGGAATCGATCAACGTCACCTATGATCTAACTCGTAATATCGATTGGACAAGGTTCAAGACAGCAATAGACGAAGCCGTAACAACGGTAGAAGGGCTTCCACCGCTGGAGGAATATAACTTCCTCTCCAACCTGATTTTGGAAAGCGCGCTTCAAGCTCAAACTCGACCAGTTCCAGGAACGTCATTTCGCAGGAAACCTCCTTCCCCATGGTGGGATCAGCAATGCACCGAGGTTTACCGCAAAAAGTCCGACGCGTTCAAAGTTTTTCGTAGAAGTGGAACACCTGAGCACTTCGAAAGGTACACGGCTCTCGAACGAGAATTTAAGAGCCTCATCAAGGCCAAGAAACGCGGTTACTGGCGACAATTCGTGGACGGATTATCGCGTGAAACGTCGATGAATACCCTTTGGAACACGGCGCGAAGATTGCGTAACAGAATTACGAACAACGAGAACGAGGAGTATTCGGACCAATGGATCCTCAAGTTCGCGCGAAAAGTTTGTCCAGATTCTGTGCCAGCACAAATGTTTCCTCGCGAAACCACGAATTCGATAGATGAGATCAGCCAACCTTTTTCAATGGTAGAACTCTCTCTCGCACTCCTTTCGTGTGGCAATACGGCTCCGGGAGCTGATAGAATCAAGTTCAACTTGCTTAAGAACCTTCCAGACGTCGCTAAGAGGCGCATGTTGCACTTGTTTAATCAGTTTCTGGCTCTCAACATTGTACCGGATGACTGGAGACGGGTGAGAGTTATTGCCATTCAAAAACCTGGTAAACCCGCGTCCGACCACAACTCCTATCGACCCATCGCGATGTTATCTTGTATTCGAAAGTTGTTGGAGAAAATGATCCTCTTCCGCCTGGACAAATGGGTTGAGACGAATAACCTGCTTTCAGATACTCAATATGGTTTCCGTAGGGGTAAGGGAACGAACGACTGCCTCGCGTTGCTTTCCACAGAGATTCAGTTAGCTTTTGCTAAAAAAGAGCAAATGGCTTCTGTTTTCTTGGATATCAAGGGGGCTTTTGATTCAGTATCTGTTGAAGTTCTCTCAGATAAACTCCACGCTTGTGGTTTTTCACCATTAATGAACAATTTTTTGTACAATTTGCTGTCAGAGAAACATATGAGCTTTTCTCATGGAACCTCTACAGCTTCTCGATTTAGCTACATGGGTCTCCCCCAGGGATCATGTTTAAGCCCCCTTTTGTATAATTTTTATGTCAAAGACATTGACGGTTGTTTGAGTGAGAATTGTACGTTGAGACAACTTGCAGATGACGGTGTAGTGTCTGTCACGGGACCCAATAGGGTTGATCTGCAAGGACCCTTACAGGATACCTTAGACAATTTGTCTACTTGGGCTCTCGAGCTAGGTATCGAATTCTCTACGGAGAAAACTGAGTTGGTAGTTTTTTCTAAGAAGCATAACCCTGCACAACCTAAGCTTCAAATTTTGGGTACACCGATAACTCATTCTATGTCATTTAAATATCTTGGGGTCTGGTTCGATTCAAAGTGCACCTGGAGATCCCACATTGAGTATCTGAAGCGAAAGTGCCAACAAAGGATAAACTTTCTCTGCACAATTACCGGGACCTGGTGGGGAGCGCATCCGCAAGATCTTCTAACGTTGTACCGGACAACGATTTTGTCGGTTATGGAATACGGTAGTTTTTGTTTTCAGTCAGCGGCTCGGTCGCACATCATTAAACTGGAACGTATTCAATATCGGTGTCTTCGTATCGCGTTGGGTTGTATGCACTCGACTCATACCATGAGTCTTGAAGTGCTGGCTGGCATGTTGCCACTCTCGGATCGGTTTTCAGAATTATCTCTCCGGCTCCTCACCAGGTGTGAAGTTATGAACCCCCAGGTGATTGAAAATTTTGAGAAGCTCCTTGAGTTGAATCCTCAAACTCGCTTCATGACTTTGTACCATTTATACATAACACAGGATGTCAGCCCTTCGCTGAATATTCCCAATCGTGTTTGCTTCTCCAACTTCGGAAATTCGGTTCATTTTGATTTATCCATGAAACAGGAGCTTCGTGGAATCCCAGAGCATCATCGTCCTATGATTGCTCCGGTGATATTTGCTGCAAAGTTTGGCCTAGTTGATTCCACCAAAACGTTTTTCACTGACGGGTCTTTGATAGAGGACTCCGCTGGCTTTGGTGTATATAATGAAAATTATAGCGTCGCTCGTAAACTTCAAGCACCTTGTTCTGTTTTTGTCGCGGAATTGGCAGCAATTCACTTTTCTTTAGAAACTGTTGCCTCTCTTACACCGGATCAATACTTCATTTTCACGGATAGTCTTAGTTCTATAGAGGCTATTCGCTCCTTGAGGCCGGTAAAGCACACCTCTTATTTTCTTATGAAAATACGAGGTCTTCTAAGTGCTTTATCTTCACGTTCTTTTATTATCACCTTTGTTTGGGTCCCATCTCATTGTTCGATTTCTGACAATGAGAAAGCGGACTCGCTTGCAAGGGTGGGCGCTATCGAAGGCGATATTTATGACCGACAAATCGCCTTCAACGAATTTTTCTACATTTATCGTCAGATATCACTCGATAGCTGGCAGTATAAATGGAGTAAAGGAGACTTGGGGCGATGGCTACACTCTATCACTCCTAAGGTGTCTAAGAAATGTTGGTTCAGGGGATTGGATGTGGGTCGAGACTTCATTCGTGTGATGTCTCGCCTCATGTCCAATCATTATTCTTTAAACGCTCATTTGTTCCGTGTTGGGCTGGGAGACAGCAATCTCTGTGAATGTGGACAAGGTTACCAGGACGCAGATCACGTTATTTGGTTTTGTGCTGAGCATCGTGGAGTCAGATCTGAGCTTCATGATTCCCTTCGGACTCGAGGTAGACAACCCAATGTACCGATTCGAGACATTTTGGCCGCACGCGATCTGGAGTTTATGAAACTCATTTATGTGTTTTTGACTAACATTAGCCTTAGATTGTAGTTTGATTAACTTACTTGTTTAGGTTAAATTTTTGAGGATTGTGTGCATCGGTGTGTGATTGTGGTTGTGTGTGTGAGTGTTGTGTGTGTGAGTGTTGTGTGTGTGTGTGTGTGTGTGTGTGTGTGTGTGTGTGTGTGTGTGTGTGTGTGTGTGTGTGTGTGTGTGTGAGTGAGTGATTTTTTTTTGTTTTAAATTGAAAACGTTCAATTAAAAAATTGTAATTTGAAATTCTAGATATAAGAAAACCGTTGTTCCTCATGCTTTGTTTTAATTTTCCACCGCAATTTTCCCATCCATAAAATTGTAATTCCTATTAACCTCGAGACGGCCGCGAGTAATCGGTTCCACCCCCTTAACCTTAGTTCTAAGATAACTGATGTATATAAACATGAAAACTTGGCTCTGTAAAGTTGATTCGATTGAGCCTGTACAAATAAATGAATTTAAAAAAAAAAAAAATACTGGCTCATTGCCCTTCTAAACAGCTCTTAGGCTGCCGAGCGAAGGAAGCATTTTGCGAAGGTGCACCCATTTTATATCGTTCACTGCTGCATATGAGATCACCCTGACTTACATTTGAAGTCTGTGATAGGAAAATACTTATAAGACATCACTTTATATTTGCGTTATTTTCAATAGTTCAAGGGTCTGTTCATAAACCACGTAGACTCATTTTTGAAAATCTCCCTCCCCCCTCGTAGACTTTACTCGATACATTTTTTTGAAATTTTGCATGGAGCGTAGACACTGGTCAGAACCCCCCCCCTCTCCCCAGAAAAGTCTATGAGGTTGATGAATAGCCCCTATTTTTGAGAATCAATAGTTTACAATATTGGAATCAACACATGGAAATATTTCCCATCAATTGGAGCAGACATTTTGAAAATGTTTGGAGAAACGACTGAGATATTAACGCTCAAAACCTGACCGCTTTTCGTGACGGTCGCAACGGCGTGCAAAATGCGAGGCCATAGCAGGCTACGCAATATGCAAGAGGCCCAATTTGCAGCTGCTATCCGTCATTGTGCCTTATTGAAACAAGTCAGAAGCATTACAGATTGAACAATTTGCTCAAAAATTTCAAAAATATCAATTAATCCAACTTATATTCACTTATGTTTCCAGTCGGGAAAATTAGGCAAAAATGTGGGAGGAATGCGGGAAAAATGCGGGAATTGTTAAATTAAGATTGTGTGGCCACCCTGAATGGACTCTTTATACTTTTTAAATCACGAATAACAGGTCTTTTTGTGCGTACCAATTTACTTTTAGTCAGATTTTAATGACTGTTGAAGTAATGTAGCAGTTCAATTGCCGAAGCCTGTAATTGCAACAATCAAAGCTCATATCATTCAATTTTCTGAAATAGTATCAAAAAGCACGCTACACTGTGTGTGGTAGTCAGACAGAAGTGTTGCATAAAGTAGAATAATACTTTTAGAAAATCAAAAGCGTTGCATAAAGGGCGATACGGTCAAAATTTGGTCAATATCAACTTGACGTATTTCTTTCAATTTTGCATTTAAAAAACCTGAACACCCCTCATTTTGAAGGTGTGTGTGTGTAGAATGTTGCTCCTATTTTGATTTTGGAATTCACTCTTCAGTTGTCAAAATGCCGTCCAAGCAAGAAGAGCAGCGTATCAAAATTTTGCTCGCGCATCGCGAAAATCCGAGCTACTCGCACGCAAACTTGGCAAAATCGCTAAAAGTTGCCAAATCAACCGTTACAAATGTAATTAAAGTGTTTGGGGAACGTTTGTCGACAGCCAGGAAGTCTTTATCGGGGGGAAATCGAAAACCGGAAGCCGCTGAGACGACAAAGAGAGTTGCCGGTAGTTTCAAGCGAAACCCTAACCTATCTCTCCGAGATGCCGCAAATAAGCTAGGTGTATCGTCTACAACCGTGCATCGAGCCAAAAACGAGCCGGACTATCGACTTACAAGAAGGTAGTGACTCCAAATCGCGATGATAAACAAAATACGACGGCCAAAGCGCGATCCCGGAGGCTGTACACGACGATGCTGACGAAGTTTGACTGCGTGGTAATGGACGACGAAACCTACGTCAAAGCCGACTACAAGCAGCTTCCGGGACAGGAGTTTTATACGGCAAAAGGAAGGGGAAAGGTAGCAGATATTTTCAAGCACACGAAACTGTCAAAGTTCGCAAAGAAATATCTGGTTTGGCAAGCCATCTGTACCTGTGGCTTGAAAAGCAGCATTTTCATAGCTTCCGGGACTGTCAACCAAGAAATTTACGTGAAAGAGTGTTTGAATAAACGTCTGCTGCCTTTCCTGAAGAAACACGGTTGTTCCGAACTGTTTTGGCCGGATTTGGCATCTTGCCATTACGGTAAAAAGGCCATGGAGTGGTACGCCGCCAACAACGTGCAGGTGGTTCCCAAGGACAAGAACCCTCCCAACACGCCAGAGCTCCGCCCAATTGAGAAATACTGGGCTATTGTCAAGCGGAACCTAAAGAAGACCAAAAAAACTGCTAAGGACGAGCAGCAGTTCAAGGCAAACTGGCTTTCTGCGGCGAAGAAGGTGGACAAGGTGGCTGTACAAAATCTGATGGCAGGGGTCAAGCGTAAGGCCCGGCAATTCGGATTTGGAAAAGCGGAAGCCTAACTGAATATTTTTCCTGAATTTTATACTAATTGAACTTGAAAAAGAAATTTAATTTGATTTTTTAAATAAACGATTTCACCGATTTACACGCGTTTTCCTTTGACCAAATTTTGACCGTATCACCCTTTAAGCTGACACATTATGCAACTGATTTTATATTGAGCAAAATTTGGCCATTTTCTACAGCGTGATGGAAATTAGCCCATCCTGATATTATGATGCGCAGTTGCAAAAAGTACTTTAGGACCCCAATTTAGTTCTTACTTACGAGCACGAGCTTTGAAGGGTTTTATCATTTATACGCACCGTAATTGCTAGTTGTATGGCATTCCGTTGAGGATTTAGAACGACCACTGCCTCCCCTTTCTCATTGAGTACGGCTTCCATCTCCTGGACATCGCTGCCTTCGGGTAAGTCAAATTCCGCTTTAACTTGAATAGTTCTTGGTTTTTCTTCACTCGGAGGTTGACCAAGATGATCTTTCACTACTAACTGGACTGGATAGGAAACCCCTGGTCGAAACACAGCAGATGATGGCATGGCCGTAATTCGGTACGGTTTTTGATATAGCGGAATCCATTGCGTGATGTTCATCGTTCGATCTGTAAGCAATTACTAAACTGTAAACTTCCGTCCAATAATTATTTAGACAAGAATCGCACTGGAAAAAGTTTCCGTTACTGTGATCTTCGCTTTAACGTCTGTGCGACTCTCATCTTCATCAATATCGACTTCATCTCCAAGATTAAATTCAACGATAGTTTGTCCAGTGATTCGAGTAATGGAGGAAAATTGTGGATCAGGCAAAGTTTCGTCTAAGTACAGATCCACTTGGACAGTTCCATCGACGGGCTCTCCAAAAGTGTATGCCGTTTCCACCTTTATGGAGATCATTTTATCTTGTACCAAAAGTACTTTGGATGGGGCGGCTTGAACGAAGAACTTTGGTAAGGCGAACTCTTTCAGTTCAATCTGTTTCGTAGCAATAACCTGTAACATAAAGATCAAACGTTTCAGCATCAAATCAGCATTTCAGAGATACCCTGTAAACTTACATCCTCGGAAGCCGTGACCGTGATAGTCCAGTTTCCCAATACCGGTGAAGAGGCTAATTGCACAGCTGATTCAAATACACCGTTGTACAGTTGAGCAAAGGGCCATTTCCGTATGGACGTTTCCTCTGAATCATCCAATGCAATGTGTACCGTTTGAATGCTCTTGACCGGTCTTGTGTCGACGTCAATCACCACTACCCGGAACCGCAGCAGCTCACCAGGTTTGTACACGGGTTTATCGGTTTGAATCAATACGGACATAGTTTTGGGCTCGAATTCCAGTGTGACGCGTTGATACAAGCTTATCCTTTGATCTAAGCCTTCAATGACCAGTACATATTCGCCTCGTTCAATGCTCCCCAACTGCAGTTTGAGATAAAATGAAGACAAGTTTTTTTTTTGAGAAATCCTGAAAGGAAACGACACTTACCGCAAAATCAACTGCTTGCACCGATCTACGCTGCACTACGATGAGCTTCTCCATCTTCAAATCATCTTCATTCTCTAGCGAGAGCCGCATTTGAGCGTGATAGCTCAGGGCATTGCTCAACACTACCGTGTAGTTTGTATTCGGACGTATCTTCTTTGGACCAATAATGGATACTCTATAATGAAAATGTTTGGTTGTAGAATGAAACATTAGTTTCTAGCATTATCAATCAATTTTTTAGAAATGGACTAGTTTTTCTAGGTTTTGTTGGCTTTATACTCTGCAGCAGACAAACATGTTTTAACCTAGGGTCGTTCATAGCTCAGACGGTAAGTAGTTGAAAGGCAAAATTACCGATGGTAGCGGTGCTCGATTCCAGGTCTGGACTAGCAACTTCGCGTAAAGATATATTTATCGACCCTAATGTGGCGGAGGTGCGGCATCTGCTAGCATGTCAAAACACCTTGTCGACGTTCGCCTCACGCCACAAGACTTTGACTCGATATTTTGACATGGTATGTGATACCACACCTCCGCCACATCAGTGGGCGCCTCGACTAAAGGATAGCATATATGGCATATTCGGGGTGTATAGGATAGCATAGCATTGGCGTTTGCACACCCCGAAGATGGAGCTACGATGAGGAATAATCTCCACGCAATAATCTCCAAGAAGACACTCCTCAATCGGACATCTGGCCATAACCATGAAAAAAACAATCGGACATCTGGCCACAACCATGAAAAAAAAAACCCAGAGAACCCAAGCAGCCTTCAATAGATACACAGTAAGATATAATGAATTTTAACTGGCGCGTAAAACTTCCCCTCGTTTAATCCCAAGCCAAAGGAGGCGTAAACAACGAAATTGTTTGCAATCTTGCATGCGCCATACAACAATGTTTGCAATCTTTCATACAACAGGCTAGATTCAGGCGTTATCTGACTTAAATTTACATGAAATATCCCATTATTTTCTGGCCAATCTAGCATTCCCTTTATGTGCATTAGATAACGCAGATAATCAAATGTTTCTTCTTATCTGTGTATTAAAGGAAAATCAAAATTGAAAACCCAGAGCTACATACTTCTATAAGTTCGCAAAATTCTAAGTCTCCTGTGATCGACACATACAAGCGGCCCAGATAACATAAATTTTACGTCTGATTGTGTTTTTGAATGATTTGATCCGTTTTAAAATTGTTGACAAGTAAAATTAAAGTAAGACGTAAGATAAAGTCACCTAATAAATTTTCTGTCTGATAGATCGAGGAAAACAGATTTTATACTGTTCCGAGCTAACGAAAGTAAAGCAAAGGAGGGAGTACTGGAACCAAATGTTTCGTTAAATGCGGACATTGATTTGCTGAAGCATTTTTGTATTGCAGTTTGAGCTGTTCAGTTCTGAGGCAACAATAGAAATAGGGTCTACACAGAAAAAAATAACTAATTTAAACAGGCTCGTAAAATTTTCCTTCGTTTAATTCTGAGCAAAAGGAAGCGTAAACAGTAATTGTTTGCAATCTTTCATGTGCCCTACAACTATGTTTGCAATCTTCCATACAACAGACTAGATTCAGGCGTCTGGTCTGATATTTACATGAAATATCCCATTATTTTCTGCCAAACCTAGCATTCCCTTAATGTGCATTAGATAACGCAGAAAATTCAATGTTTCTTTTTAACTGTGTAGCATCATTTGTCAGTAATGCGTTGTAAGCTATTTCACCTTTATTAAAGAGTTGAATCAACACGCAGAGAAATGGCATCACCGTGTACGGAAAAGTTCTTTAGCCCTATTATGCTGTTAGTTTGCATGTATGAACCAATGTTTTACGAGGGTCGGAGCCGTCGATAGGCATGTTTAGGCAAAAACATGTTTTTGTCTCCTCCTAAACGGTTCCCCCAGAGCATTTGGATTGTCCAGGTATGAACAGTATATTCATTGGTCTATTAAAAACTGCGCCCCCTCTACCCCCCCCGACCCCCCCCCCCCCCCCCCAATACCACACCAAAAAAACAAAAATAACAAAAAAAGAAATTACAAACCACAAAAACCCTCCCCAAACCAACCCCCCCCCCGAAGCCCCCGTACCCCACCCAGCGCCCCCAAGAAAAGAAAACATTCAAAAAAAATAATAAACCCCCAAAACACCAACGTCCCCCCAAAGCCCGGGGCCTCCACTCCCATGTTACTATTTCAACAAAAGTAACCCCCTAAAAAAAAAAAAATTAAAAACCCAAAAAAGCCGCCCGCCAAAAATCTTTTCCCCCACCCAAAACCCCCCACCACCGGCCCCGAACCCAAACCGGGATTTATAAAAAAAAATATTAAAAAAAAACAAAATTACCCCCGAAAGACCGAAAAATTTTTTCCCCCCCAAAAATTTCCCCCCACAAAGCGCCAAGTTGTTATTTAAGATGAAAAAAATAATCATAAAAAACAATAAATTTGAACCATCCAAAAAACATGTTCCGATGAAAATTCGTTTCAACCCCGCCCACCACGTCGCAAAACACCCCTCTTCCGACACAGATCCTTGTCCCAATCGCCCAGTTCTTACCAGAAACTGAAAATTAGGACTCTAATAAGCATTTTTACTGCAAGACTTCAAAATTTGGTCAAATATAGTTTCCACAATGTGAGTTTGAAATCCGCGTCAATATGACCCCAAACACCTTATTCGTAACTATTTTTAACAACCCTTCAGAAATGTCATAAAAAATATGGTGTCAATGTAAAAACGTAGCTTTCTATGATGTAGGAAAAGCCAAGAAAATTCAAACGTCTAGATGCTTATTTCAGAACGTTAGACCATTTTTAAAATCCATTCCCAGGGATCATATTGACCCAGACACCTGAAGAAGGTTTTGAGGCCTGAGAAGGTTATGATAGTTAGAGACCCCTCCCCTTCTCTGAAAAGGTGGGCTCCAATACAACTGAAACTCAAGTTTCAGCATAACTCGAGAACTAAATAAGCAAATGGAACCAAATTTGGCAGGTGAAAGTTTTTGAAGGCAAGAAATGTTTCTATGGTGATTCGAGACCCCTCGCATCTCTAGAAGAGGAGGCTCTCATACAAATGAAACTAAAATTTCAGCATAACTTGAGAACTAATAAAGCAAACGGAACCAAATTTGGCATATGGGGATTTTGGAGGTAAGAAATGTTTCTACGCTGGTTCGAGACCCCTCCTCTCTCTGGTAGGAGAGAGGGGGGTCTCAAACAAATGAAATATAACCCAAATATGAGAATTATCCCTGATGTAATGATAATCTGAATGCAGGGGTTTTTGGGGCCAGAGAAGGTGCTTATGATAGTTTGAGACTCCTCCCCCGTCTGGAAGAGGGGGGGGGGCTTTCATACAAATGAAACAAAAATGTCTGCATAAGTAAATTCAAGTAAATAAAACAAAATGTGGCATGTGGGGGTTTTTGGAGGCAGATTTTTTTCGTTGGTGGTTTGAGGCCCCTCCCCCTTGGCAAGGGGGTGGGCTCTCATACAAATGAAACACAAATTTCAACCAAACATGAGAATTATCCAGGCAACGACAAAATGTGAATTTCAAGGGGTTAGAAGTATGTTCTGATAGAAGTTTGAACCCCTTTCCCTTAGAAAGAAGTATGCTTGAGCTACTCTCAGTGCTACATTATGCACAAGAAGTTAATCTAAGGTTATGCAAGAGAAAATTAAGTTAAAACTCACAGGATACGTCGAAGTTTGAAGAAAAAAAAATGTTCAATGAATTGCTTCTACGCAGAAAGAAAAACCATGGTAGAATCTACCAATCCGAGGGTTAAATTAAAATCACACACACTTACTTTTTTTTGCAGAAAATAATTTCGTTATTTGTATTTGAATATTGCTAAAGCAAATACTATGACCTGTCAAAATTCATGATAGTTTTCTCAAAAATGAAGTAGAAGGGCATACACTGAAGCATTCTCGACGGCAGCCATTACCTCAAAATTTTGAATTGATATAACTCCAAATCTGTACTAGATATTGAATATTCAATCACATTAGTTTGTATGCTTAATTGGTGTGAGCAATCTGATGGAGTTCGATTCGATGTTCATTCACTAACAATCGAAATTTATCAATTTGAAATAGCGAGGTAAGTTTGCGAGAAAGAGATAAAAGATAAGAAAAAATACATGGAGCAGCAATTCACCTTAATACGGAAGTTATTGTGGATTGCCATAGTAGTTTTTAAAACTGGCGTAATCAGCCAAAATATTAGGAGCTGTCACACTTTTTCTTTCTGTGTAGGTACTATTGAAAAAAAACTGGAGAAAATTCATTTTAAGAATGGCAACGTTAAATTTTTGCAACACAGCTACTTAAACGAAAATAAAAACTTAAACAAAACACAGGGTGCGGCAGAAAATAATGCGAAAATTTGTTCTATTTCTTTCAAATCCCATTTTCAACTAATTCAAGCAATAATATCAACATTTTCGAGTGCAGTTATCTTTATAAAGTCTTTTTAAACAAAATTATTCATGTGTCCTTCATTGTTATTAATACATCCTCGAGCCGACGGCGAGAGCCAGAGCGTGCCTATCGGACGTAGTCCTCCGACATTGACTGCCATGTGGGTGTTATGGTTGACTTCAGGGTTTTCACACTAGGGTGTGATGTATTGCAAGCTCGTGCTTCAACATATGCCCAAATCGAATAATCCAACGGATTAAGATCTGGACTGCTAGGGGGCCACAAATCCTTCGGCCAAAACTTCATGTTATCGTTCAACCATTGTTGGGTTCGATTGGACGTGTGACACGGCGCTCCATCCTGCTGTAGGACAACGTTTTGGTCCTCGGAGAAGTTGGCCTTCACCCAGGTAAGCACTTGGTCCTTTAAAATACCGATATACACTTCGGTATTGATTTTAACTCCAGTATCAATGAAAACAGGCCCGCCCCCCCCCACACCAAACACCCCCGGGTTATTGATATTTTTTTTTTCGATGTTCTCCATTTTCTCCGTAAAGAACCGGCTGTGGGCGGCCGCCCACCAAAATCCCGCACGAATTTTTTCTTCTTCCACCAGAAAAAACACCTGAACGAGACCCCAGTTCTTCCCCCCCCCCACAACGGGCCCCCCCGGGGCCGTCTTTTATAATTCACCCACGATCAACAAAAATGGCTTCCTTTCCAAGTTTTTTTATGGAACGCACCCGGGTGCGGCAATTTTTGCACGGACCGATTTGATCACGTTCGGCGTGCGTGCAAAGCGCGGACGTCCGCTTCCCGGCTTCCGCTGCTTAGAACCATCCCGCAGGGACTTTTTTATGCGGTAAACTGTTGCCAAATGGTACCCTACCACCTAGGCAATCTCTTTCGGCTTCTTCTGGGCGAGCAACAAACTGGTGATCACTTCTTTCGTGAACATTTTGACGAATTTGCAATAAAACAAATATAATGTTTGGATGCAGCACTTGAAAGTAAACATAAACAAATACACTTTCAACAGAAATTAGTCACTAGCTACACGAATTAACCCAATACTCAAGTTTGAACATTTTCGCATTATTTTCTGCCCCACCCTGTAGAAAGGTAAAACTCTATTATCTTAGTCACAAAGTTGCAAACGAAAATATTTTAACAAAACTCATTCCGAAAAACAACCATAAACACGCCAGTTCTATTCAATGTTCAATCATTTAGTTGCAAGCGTAGCAGCGCTCGCACCGGGTTCGGTTAGTTGTTTATAAAGCAATAAAGCTCTTCTCTAAAGTTGCTCTACACTAGTGATTTGGATATAATGTGTGTAAGCAAAGTACCATCAGTGTTTTTGTTTTACTTCAATTATTTTTTTTAGCAACTTATTCTTGCATGTTCAATACAAAAACTTCAAATACACATGTTTTTCTTTTTAAGTTTTTTGTTCATCTTAAAATTGAAAACATCGCACGCAATTAGTTCATCGAAAGTTATTCCAAACTTTTTCTTACAAAACAAATAACTGATGTTATGAAAAGTAACTATAAGGTGTAAATTGTTTCAAGTAAAGAAAATTAAACAAAACATATGAAATGACCATATTTATAGAATTTATGATGATTTAGGCTAAAGGCTCTGCATTTGTCAATTCAAATTTGTTGCTCTACGTATTTTCCACTATCAATTACTTCACCAGTACCTTATCAGCATTAACGATGTTCATACTTAAGTAACTAATTATATCATAATAGTAATAATAATAGCATTTCCAAATATCAAAAATAACAATTTCAGTGTACCGATGGCGATAAGCGATGGCTTACACATTAAAAAACTCTTTGTAGTTGTCTTTTGTGGATGGCGTTAGATTTTTTACCAGTGCACTATGGATTCAATATATGTAAATTCTTCTACTTACATTGTTCCGTCTCAACAACACAGAAGTAGTTTGTGCGACAGGATATTGACACCAACGCTAATCATCGAACGAAGCCCCTCCCACATAAATGCCGAGAATGTAGATGCAGTGAGAAGATGAAGAGCAACGCGTATACACGCACCATATAAAGAGCACCATTTGCCTCGTTCCATTCACTGTTTTTCAATCCGTCGAACGAACAACAACCGAAGTAAAGGAAACAAGAATAAAGTTAAGTTTAATTGATAGCAGAAGTGTTTTCAATCAGCGACCTATAATTCAACCATACAGTCCACTCGCATCAAAGGGAAATCGTCATTCAAAGGCTCTTTTCAGAGCCAACAAGAGTTGATTATTGGACGATTTTCTATTCCTGTGTTCCACCAAGAAGGAAATACATTAATATATTTACCAAAATATATTTACATATACAGCCATTCCATAAAATACCGATGTAGTGGGTCTCAGAATTTTGTAAAAAATGGTACTGTTCCTTATCACAAAAAAATTAGACACATATTTTTATTTATTTTTACAATAAGGTGATCATTTCCATGTTAGAGCGGTTTCAAAAATCTTTTTTTTTTAGTTTTCTGGTAAACGACTTTTTTCAAGAAATCATAACTTTTGAATCGTTGAATTCGAACACCAAACGAAAGATAATTAAACATACTCTAAAGGAAAAACATGAAAACATTACAAAATTGGAATTTTGTATTGTATTTTGTTATTTTCATTTGTCTAACTATAAAGCGCTGTACGATTTTATATTTTTTCTTGAAAATTTGGGCTGTTCCACATAATATACCAAAAAATTCGAAGAGAATGTTCTTTCGTTTTTGAGATACTAAATGTGTTTTTGTTCATTTATTAAAAAATCATCTTTTATCAATATCTCGAAAACTGTTCTACTTTAATTTTTTTGACGGCATTTTCGAATTCTGCATAAAATTTCACATTAGAAACATTAGCCGAATTATAAAGTTCATCACTTTTGATTTATTTTGTAAACTAGTGTAACGTATAACGGGGAAAGGGAGGGACCATCAGGGCACCCAAGTAAAACGATTTGGATAGGGAGCATGGGACTGTCTCCTCCTTATTGTTAACATTTCCCGGAACGAGGGCGGGCTCTTCGACCCCATCTATTGGGTTTATTCTGTCAATCGAGGGTTCGATTCTAGTGCTGTGAGTGTGAACTTGCTTTTGGAAGGAGATTCTTTTCCCTTTATTCGCGGGTTTCGCGTAAGTGCCTCTGCTTACGGGCCCGCCCAAACGGTTTTGGTCCTTCATACAGGAGCTTGATGATCACAAACAATAAAAGAATCCTGATCAAATCGTTTTTCAGATTATTCCATTGCTATGGAAAGTTACCTTGCTTCAATAAATGGTAGTATTACACTGAGAATTAATTTCAGTTATATTACGAAATCGAAGGTAGAACTTACAAATCTATTCGTTGTTTTCTCCAATGAAACTGATGTGTACTATTTATGAAGCTACCTTCGTAATTAAAGGCACACGCGCAACTGTCAAAAGTACGAAGCATTTGTTCACACAGAAAGAGCATTCGTGCATTGTACGAAAACAATAGAAAGAGCTACGAACATATTGTCACGAACTGAAAAGAAACGTCTTTCTGGTGGCTGATTGAAAAAAAAAGTTCAACCACGTGGAGTTGCTCAGCGTTTTTTAATCTTCTGACATGGGATTCGATCGTATATTTTTGAAAAGCGCTGATACTGATCTGTTATGATCTGTAGTTGATCTCACTACGCCATGGTCACTCCAAAGAAGATACTTGATTAGTGAGTATGAAGATATAACTCTCAAAAGCACTTTAATTTTTATTTTAGGATAGATAAATTATTCTTGCCCATCCCAGCAGAAGCATCTTCTTGCATGAGTACGATTAAAGAGAAACAGTGATTGGTTGTTCTTCACGAATTTCATTTCGTGAATTATACAAAATGGTGTAATGATAGCATTTCACCAGATAAAAAGCAATATGACTGTTTCATAAAATATACGAGACATTTGTTCTATGTACAAAATCCATGTTTACGAAACGAATGAAAGCTTTTTAACGAAAATAAATTTTCAGTCTACATAATCATCATCAGTATGGTTTTTCAATAAAGAAGTCCGATTCTAAACACCGACGTTGTAGGTCAGCTGGTTAGTATTGTCAATCGTCACGTTTTATTTAGGAAGAAATGATGACATCCCTCTGCGGTGGTAAAAGAAGAAACCAGTGCCAGACCGCCCGGCGACGCTACCGTGGTGACAGCGGAAAAGTACCCCTAGTAGTACTACACAGATAAAAAGAAACATTGAATTTTCTGCGTTATCTAATGCACATAGAGGGAATGCTGGATTTGGTAGAAAATAATGTGATATTTCATGTAAATTTAAGCCAGATAACGCCTGAATCTAGCCTGTTGTATGAAAGATTACAAAAATTGTTATATGGCGCATGGAAGATTGCAAACAGTTTCGTTGTTTACGTTTGGCTTGGAATTAAACGAGGGGAAATTTTACGCGCCTGTTAAAATGCATTATTTTTTTCTGAGTATAAATAAATTTCAGTCTGTCTGTCTGACCCTTATAGTCTGGGAAACTACTGAACCGATCAGCATGAAAATGTGTATGCAGTGTTGGGGCCGGGAAAGATTCTTTTGATGCTTGAGACCCCCCCCATCCACCCCTCTGAAAGGGACAAATGAAGTACAAATGAAACACAAATTTCTAGAAAACTCAAGAACTAATCAAGCAAATGGATCCAAATTTGACATGTAGGGGCTTATGGAGAAAGGATTTTTTCTATGGTGGTTCAAATCCCCTTCCTCTCTGGAAGGGGAGGCTCTCATACAAATGAAACAAATGTTTTTGAATAACTCGTCCAATTGACGCAAAAACTGAGATTTAAACATACGAGTGGTAGATGAAGAAATCCTCCACCTTTAGTACAAATCGGTGAAAGGCGAATACACGTTTGCACTTTTTTTCAGTCACACTCCATATTTACCGATATATTGATTAATTTCTTCACTAAGGCATACGATAACTTTTTTTTTGTTCATCAAGTTAAAAATCGTACCAGAAACTTTTTTTCATTAAGGGATCTAGTATCCTTATATCAAGGGATCAAGTCGCCTCAAAACTGGAGGATTTTCATTTTATTTCAGTTTTCAAATAATAATAAAATATCTGGTTCAATGCTACTTAGTTAAATAAATTGCATATATTTATATTTTTGCATTCATAGAGGTCATCAAAAGCTACACAAATTATATGATTATTAGTTGCATAGAAATAATGGAAAATATATTCGACGACCTGTCTCCCCTAAAGACCAAGTGTTTACCAGGACCAATTTCTTAAAGCAAAACAACGAACATAACCTACCCTCGACTGACACAGAATGGTAACATTGCACTAAAAATAAGCACCAAAAACCATTTGTCACTTAAAACCCGCATCTTGGGTTGAAAAACCTCTGTTTCACTTTCACTTTTCAGCACTAACTATTTTCAGCATCCAGCATTATCGGGGGCTTTACTCAAACTGAGTTCGACTACATCACACACCGTCGTTCTGTTGAGTATGAAACGTTATCTGCTCAAACTCATAACATATTCTTATTGCTAGAGTTGATGCCTAAAAATGTGCTGATCTTTGCCTCTTTAATTGTTTATTTAATTTTCATAATTTGTACACGTTCTCAAAGGATAGATCGAAATTGTAAATATCATGACTGTAGGGGATTTTTTAATTATCGTACAGAATGGGCCGGAGGATCTCAGATTGTTACGAAACTTTGTCCACGCGTAAGGTTCATGGATATATGAACAAAAATTATTCGTAAAAATTCAGGGTTTCCAGTTTTCCGTTGCAATTGAAGTTTTCAGATTTTCCCGAACATCACTAACTTCAAAAATTCATAACTCATGAACGATTCATCGTAGAACAAATTTTATTCTACCAAACTGCAATGACATTTTCTCAAAAATTTCGAAAAAAATATAATCTTAAAAAAATTTCCTACAAAATTTTCCACAGTGAAGGAAAATTGCTTGGAATTGCCTGCACCCCATTACCACCAAAGCCCCCTCCACCCCTTCCCCACCAAAATCACGAGTGTTCATGAAAACGTAAGCCTTTGATAATCAAGCACGTAGAAACAATAATACGTAAGAGAACAAATTATTCGCCCAATAGTAACCACAACCAGCAGAACACAAAAAGAGAGCCCCAACCATACCACACATCGTTAAAGTGCTGGCGACAACTATCTGATGAGACTACAGCATCCCATTTACAAGTTCCTCTGTCCAATCCATCCTAAAAAAAATGCTACCCCTTTTAACCTCGGGTAAACCGTGAGTGAACGGCTCTAGTCATACTAATGCTAGTATTAAGTCATTCATTATATTAAAAAACAATGAATTATCGGCTCCATAAAGCTAACGCAATTGAGCCTCCAAAATAAATGAACAAGTTAAAAAAAAAAACAAATTAATTAACCATCGGCTCCATAAAGGATTTGTAGTTGAGTTAACTGGCAAACCTATACGATAATAAAAAAAAATCCCCTGTAGCCTTATTGAAAATCATTTAAAACTATTATATTTGTTATTAAAAGCGACGAAAGTTATAATTCCGCAAAATTAATTTTCACGCTCTCTAAGGTGATGCGCACCACTGTTTATAAGACGGGAAACCCCAGTTGTGAAATATATTGAGATAAGCTCGCAGATTGCTTCCAAAGAGGGTAAGTAATACTGGGCCACTTTCACACAAACGGTAATTCAAGAAGCGTAATCACGGAAATTCATTCCAAATCAGACCTGGCCAGCCCTTAGCAACTTCATTACATTTAGTTACAGATTGGTTCGTCGTGTTCTGGCCACCGTTACTGGCGCACTGAAAATTAAATTTCGTTTATTTTACGAAATCGAAATCGAATCGTTGTTTTCTGCATTGATTCATATTCAAAGCTACACGCACAACTTCCAAAAGCATGAAGCGTTTGTTGACACAGAAAGAACATTCGTGCATTGTACGGAAACAATACCAAAAGCTACGATTTACTGACAGATCTAATATATCGACCCGTTATGTGATTGAAAAAGAGGGGAACCACGAGAAGGTTCTGACGTGATAACATTAATTTACTTGTAAAAAAAACTATGATTACATGGTAACAATTAGTGTTTTTCGTAAGTTTCTTTCGCAGTCATAACTTATCATATTTGGGTGATTTTTCATCGAACACAACCTTTTCAAGTTCCGGACAAGTATTTCATCACATTTTTTAGACGCCATAGCTCAATTTTTTTTTTGAAATTCTGCATAATCTCCGCTGCTTTACCAGTATTTTTGAAGACCCTTTTCACAATCGCCCAATAGCGTTCGATGGGCAGAAGCAGTGAGCAATTTGGCGGATTGATGTCTTTCTCAACGAAATCTATACCCTTTTAGTTATTTTGGCGTTAGCCGCTGACGCTAAATCCGGCCAAAACAGTGGAGGGGTACTATGCTTCTGATATAAAGGCAGCAACCTCTTCTGCAGACACTCAGATCGATAGATTTCCGCATTGATTGTTTCGGTAGTGTAAAAAATGGTAAACTTCATATCGCAGGAACATATCCATACCAGCATTTTTCGACCAAACTTATCTTGAATCGACCTGTCTGCATCGCTTACATCCTCCCCTACGACGGCAGTGTAATATTGTGAACCTGGAAGGGTTTTTGGGTCCTCTTTGGCGTAGGTCTCGTCGTCCATCAAAATAAATGCATACGGTCGCTGCAAAACTCACGAATATAATTTCCGGGCCCTTGTTGCTGCGCGTTGCTTCTGTTCTGCACTTTGTTTGGCATTTTCTGCTTCTTGTAGGTCTTCAGGTTGTTCCGTTTGTTGAAACGTTGAATCATTCCGACGCTGGTTCTTGCTTTATTGGGCAAATCACGTATCGACATTGATTTGTTCTTCCGAATTTGAGTTACCACTTTCTGAAACAGTTTAGGGTAAGAAGATCCAGGTTTTCTGCCTCTTCTGTTAGAATAAAATCCCCCGCCCCGGCCCCCGCGCCGCCCCACCCCCCCCACCCCCCCCCCCCCCCCCCCCCCCCCCCCCCCCCCCCGCACCCTCCCCCCCCCCGCCCCCCCCCCCCCCCCCCCAATAGTACAGCCTTCTTGCTACAGCCAGTTTAAACTGCATCGACTGTCTCTGTATGAACCGAACTATCGCTTGCTACCGTACGTTCGGTACCCAACCCGAGATGTATCGGCAACAGGGCATTCATACATGAAAAAATGCTGTATTGGAACAGTCGGTGCTACGCCGGCTTTCCCGAAACCATCACGCTCTAAACGTAGTAAGCCGAATGGGATGTTAATTTTCCATTTTGTCATGTCTTCTGCTTCGTAAATTCTTTCGCCAGGACAGCCTTCCTTAAGCGACGACAGTTTTGGCTTACCCGAGTCGGCTGTCACGAGAAGGATCTCGTGAGGATGTCGGTTGCCCCCGTGCTTTTGCTCATTTTCCATTACAGAGAGTTACCGTAGTTTGCGGTTAGAAATTCAGCCAGTAATTACTTACCGTTGTTTCTGTAAGATTGTTTTAAAGTAGGTAGATGGCATTTGTGGTCATCATTCTTTCTGCACAAAATGAGCTACATAGATAGGAGTTAGGGAGAAAACATACCGGCCACGTTTTCACCCGCAGACAACGGTACCTATCTGTATCTCCTTATCATTAGTAGGAAAATAGATTGTTACACGCGTATTATCAGGCCTATATTTCGTTGCTCCAAAAATTCGCGCGCCAGTATTGCGAAAATTTCTCGCGCCGGTTTTGCGAAAACGCTTATAGAAGTTGTAGCACTCTCTGTTGGAAAACTATATGACCCACTGGCCGTGGTAGATGGAGTTGGCGATAATCAGGTTTATTTCGTTTTTTACGTTAAACATATTGTGTTACGGTGGTCCATTAGTTCGGATACCTGTTTTTCTTATTTCGTGGGTGTGCGCGCTGTACATTTTTTGTCTTTGTTTTTGTGTGTGCTTTTGTTTTCTTCCTTCGCTCCCGACTGTGCGCGGTGTTGGCATTCTGTTTGTTGTTGTTTGTTTGTTTCGCGCGCTGGCGGGGTATCGGGGCTTCGTGTTTTAGCGTTTTTTGAACGGTGAGCGACCCGGCGATATATTCCGGCTGCTGAAATCGCATGGGGTCAAGCGGAACTTTGTCTACACGACCATCAGGCGATACCGGGAGACGTCCTCGACCAATGACCGTGCGAGATCCGGTCGGCCGCGTTCAGCGAGGACGCCACGGGTCATCAAGATCGTGAGGGAGCGAATTCGGCGCAAAAAGAACCGCTCAATCCGGAAAACGGCTGCAGATCTCAACGTTTCCATTGGAACCGCTCACACCATACTCACCAAGGACCTTGGTTTCAGGCCTTACAAAAAACGTAAGGTCCATGGCGTTTCGGAGGCTACCAGCAAAAAGCGGTTGGATCGAGCTAAGAGGATCCTCTCTCGGCACGCTGGTCAGGAGTTTGTTTTTTCGGACGAGAAACTGTTCGTGCTGCAGCAGCCGCACAATGTGCAAAATGACCGGGTGTGGGCGCCATCGAGGGACAGCATTCCTGAATCCAATATAAACATCCCTCGGTTCCAAAGTGCCGCGTCGGTGATGGTTTGGGGGGCAGTATGCAAACGCTACCCTTGGTGTTTATTGAAAAAAACGTCAAAATCAACGCGGCGTACTACAAAACTGAGGTTTTGGAAAAGGTTGTTGCCCCCAGTCTCCGAAGCCTCTACGGCGATGAGCACTACGTGTTCCAGCAGGACGGTGCACCAGCCCATACGGCAAATGTGGTTCAAGCCTGATGTCGGGACAATTTAACCGACTTTCTGGACAAAACTTTGTGGCCTCCCAGCTCCCCGGACTTGAATCCTCTCGACTTTTTTGTTTGGTCCTATATGATGGCGAAGCTGAACGAATACAAGGTCAGCACTTTGGATCATTTCAAGACGGTAATTCTCAAAATCTGGGACGAAATGCCCATGCAGTCCGTGCGTGCCGCCTGCGTTCGAGAAACGTTTGAAGCTCGTTAAGGAGTACAAAGGGGGGGGTCATTCCAAGAGACATGTTGTAAACGTTCCTTGTAAACATAGCTTTCAATAACATAAATCCAAAAAATAAAAAAACATGTTTTCATTTTTTTAACAAATTTTGAAAGTGTATCCGAACTTATTGAACACCGTGTAGTTACAGATTGATTCGTCGTGTTATGGCCACTGTTACTGGCGCACTGAAAATTAAATTTCATTTATTTTACGAAATCGCAGGTAGGCCTATCAAATCTATGTGTTGTTTTCTGCATTGATTCGTATTCAATGCTACACGCGCAACTGCCAAAAGCATGAAGCGTTTGTTGACACAGAAAGAACATTCGGGCATTGTACGAAAACAATACCAAAAGCTACGATTTACTGACAGATCTAATATATCGACCCGTTATGTGATTGAAAAAGAGGGGAACCACGAGAAGGTTCTGACGTGATAACATTAATTTACTTTAAAAAAAACTATGATTACTTGGTAACAATAAGCGTTTTTCGTAAGTTTCTTTCGCAGTCATAACTTATCATATTTGGGTGATTTTTCATCGAACATCCCTCTTCAAGTTCCGGAAAAGTATTTCATCACATTTTGTAGACGCCATAGCCCATTTTTTTGAAATTCTGCATATTCTCCGCTGCTTTACCAGTATTTTTGAAGACCCTTTTCACAATCGCCCAATAGCGTTCGATGGGCAGAAGCAGTGAACAATTTGGCGGATTGATGTCTTTCTCAACGAAATCTATACCCTTTTCCGTTAGTTATTTTGGCGTTAGCCGCTGACGCTAAATCCGGCCAAAACAGTGGAGGGGTACTATGCTTCTGATATAAAGGCAGCAACCTCTTCTGCAGACACTCAGATCGATAGATTTCCGCATTGATTGTTCCGGTAGTGTAAAAAATGGTAGACTTCATACCGCAGGAACATATCCATACCAGCACTTTTCGACCAAGCTTATCTTGAATCGACCTGTCTGGATCGCTTACATCCTCCCCTACGACGGCAGTGTAATATTGTGAACCTGGAAGGGTTTTTGGGTCCTCTTTGGCGTAGGTCTCATCGTCCATCAAAATAAATGCATACGGTCGCTGCAAAACTCACGAATATAATTTCCGGGCCCTTGTTGCTGCGCGTTGCTTCTGTTCTGCACTTTGTTTGGCGATTTTCTGCTTCTTGTAGGTCTTCAGGTTGTTCCGTTTGTTGAAACGTTGAATCATTCCGACGCTGGTTCTTGCTTTATTGGGCAAATCACGTATCGACATTGATTTGTTCTTCCGAATTTGAGTTACCACTTTCTGATACAGTTTAGGGTTAGAAGATCCAGGTTTTCTGCCTCTTCTGTTAGAATAAAATCCGTATTCGTAATAATCAAAGTAATAAAACTCGTAACAACTTGTGTTTTAAAGATAATTTATTTATATTCAATTCGTCAGTTTACTTAGAATAAGCGTGTTGTAGTATCGATTATTTGCTGTTTACATATATTCAAGGTTTCGTAGTTATTGATTGCCTATGGGAGTTTGCATACAACTATATAATACCAACAGGTTGTTTGTAGTATGCAAAGCTTCTTGTTTACCACAAAAGCTCTCCATACAATATTGCATACAAGTCGCAGCTCACACTCTCCTAGTCAACATTAGACTTACACTCAACAATCCACTTGTCACATGTCAATAGTGGATTGTCATATGAATAGCAAATTGTCATTATTTATGTTTCACTCATCGGTGGTGTTCATACCGAAGTGAAACATTATTCTTAACATCTTCCTGGCTCTTCATCCAAAGAACAGTTTACCAAAGTTGGTTATAATGAATTTTACACAGGCGTGATGAATTCTAAAGCGCTTCCCAATTGTCGCAAGATGAAAGATGATAGTCAAACGCACAGCATGCTATGATGAACACATTAAAGCCATCACAAATAAATGTGTCCAACGCAAATGTACGTGCATAAGGCTTGTTCGCGACAAATTCTGGACAGATTAAATTTGGAATAAAACAAATTTGCTATTAGTTCAATCCAAGATGCATTTTTTATTCATTCAATTGTGTCATCTTAAAATTAATTACAGTTACCTAACTAGGCTGCAGGGAGAAACTACGAACTTTCCAGTTTACTCCAGCCATTAGGGTCTGTGCAGACTTCTCTGCAACCGATTTAGCTGCTTTTGTCCAAGACATTCGAAATTTTTCTATGGACGAGTCCAGGTTTAAAAAAGAAGAAAACACCAAGTGGTGATAAATCTGACAGCTTCCATGTTAAAGTATAGGACGAACATTTTAAAATGCTTCTAAAAAAATCAAATTTAAATTCTTATTAAAAGCGGTTTGTTGCATCATGGAAGAAAAATCCAAAACTACTCAATTAATACATTTTAACAAAATAAAAATAAAATAAAAATAATGCCCCTGTTTTGCAGTTTTGGATTTTTCATACATCATACAACAAACCGCTTTTAATTAAAATTTCATTTAAATTTATAAGAAGCATTCTAAAATGTTCGTCCTATACTTTAACATTAGAGCTGTCAGATTTATGTATATGTATGTAAGGTAGCCACCATCCCTGCTAGCGCTTGGCTTGGAGGCAGCTCCACTTAATAACAGGATCAAATTGAGCCACCGATCTGAATTCACAATATCGCTGTATGAAGGGCCAAAAACGGAGGGGTGCACCCGTAAGCAGAGACACTCCACTGGAAATTAAGTATCTCCTTCCAACGATACGATCCAACAAAACGAATAACCCAATTCGCAATACTTATTAAGCTTTCTACAGGATGGCTTGTTAAGAAGGGCGCGTCATCCTCACTGAAACTGTTGGAGTAGAATTCACAGCATCACAATCAAATCGGTAGGATAAAGAAAATGATACTGTTCATTCCCTCCTAGACTCAGGCAGTCAATCAAACCATCGTCCAGTTTCAGCTCGAATGATACCCTGATGCTCCCTCCCAACCCAGTATTTATTATATACAGGGTGTTCTGTTTCTTAGGGCAAATATTTTAAGGGGCAATAGAAGATCATATTTGAAGAAACAAAATGTTCTACGCATATGATCAAATCTCAAAAACCACGGAGTAATTAAACTTTTTCTGTTTTGGTCTATGCTTGCCAGAAATTGGCTCTAACTCTAAAACTATGCCATCAAACACAAAACTGTTACCTTCATCGAATAGTTTGGTAAATTTCCTACTTAATAGCGTCCTTTTTACTTTCAGTAAGTTGCATTTAGACACATTTCAGGAATAAACGAATCTAAAACTTTTGTTTTTCTACGGATTTTCCCTTATTATTTAAAAAAATACGTAATAAAGTTTATTGTTTTGTCTAACCAAAAGATGCCTCTCAAACCGTTCAACAACTCTCTTTTTGACACCAACTTTCTATCTTGTTTAGTGAAAGTTAAAAGCGCCCAAACAATTCACCAACTGTCAAATATTGCAGTTAAAAGTCGACTACAATGTTTACAGGTTACAAAGATTATTGATAGTTTATTTCCTTTTGAGTTTCATAATATTCACCATAAAAATAAATATGCATATAATTCGGAGCATAATACGCTATAGAAAGCATAATTTGTTTTGGATATTTTGCAATCAAAAAAAATTCCCACAACACTAAACCTTTTTTTTTACTGCTAAATGAATCAGAAGAGCAGAGAATCGAACAACGCAGAACAACAAAAACCAACCTCGATATCACAGTGAAGTTTCACAGCTGTGGCCATTTGGCCGTATGCTGGTTTCCTGGCAGCCAATAGGTTTCATGACGGTTCTCAAGTGGTCATAACGTCTTTCACTGGAACATTTTCAAAATCTCCATGGTCCTACAAAGGTTTTATCAACTTATTCTCACAACCGTCCATAGAGTGGGCCATTTTGTACAAATTTCGGCTTTAAAGAAGCATAGAGGAGGTGTGGGTAGACAAAACAGTTTTGAATGTTTTTCTATTAACAAAGCCGGGAGGAGCGCTATACGGCTGGAATAAAACTAAAATTGTTACTTGGAGTCATTGGGCGCTCCAGGCAAGCTTATGCAGAAATGGTTAAGTCTGTAACAGCCGTTGAAGATGAAAACCAATTTTCGATTTTATCAGTTGAAGAATCGGACTCTGACTCATCTGACGAAGGTGATTCCACGGTGGCACAGGCACCCGGATCCTCAAAAAAGAAACGTTCTTCATCGAAAGTGCGCCGTAAGATAACTAAAGTCACCTCGACAAGATACAAGGTTAAAACATGTTCAGACTAATGGAGAACAAATCGTGAAACCAAAGGTTCCTATTGCTCCTGTTACAGTTAGAACTTCCCGCCTTTATCAAAAACAAATATTAATAATAATAATCCTCCATTTTTCCAAAAGGAAATCAAGTCCGATCGAAGATTGATAGCTTTTTCGGACATTGTTGCATTCATTCTACAAATTCTGTGAATCTTCAGAGGCGGAAGGATGCATGGACATACCGTACCATATGCTCCGAGTTATGTAAAATGGAATATAATAGAAATTTTAAATACCATTATAATAAAATTTTGAACGATCTCACCGATGTCTCTTGTTTCCTGAGCTTCTGTTACTATTACGCGAGGGCCGATCGTAGTGTTTTTCAGCATTCCATCCACCACAGTCGACATTTCCATTGCTCCACATCCTATCCATATAATTTTCAGTGGTTAACAACGACTGAAACTTTTTGCCCTTAGTTTTTGCCAGATGATGAGCTTTAACTCAATATTTAACAGGCACAGCATTTTCTCCGGAACATTGTCCACGTTTACTCCAATGGCACGTTTGATTCAATATCACAATCAGGTATCAATTCATCTGAACTTTTAAACTGACCACGATATCACTCTTGATCGACACAAAGCTTTCCAGCGTTCCTGCGATTCCCAGAATGTCGGTGCCGGCGAAAGAGGACGCAACTAGCGAGCTAGCCCTCACTACGCAAGTAATTTCCACCGAAGGCTTTTCCGTGACTTTTCACAATGAGGATTCCAATAACAACGTCTTTTTAAACTCCGAGGCTTTCTCCTTATACACACTTGGATGCATTTCCATTACTCATTCTTCACCATAACATGCATTTTTTTAGTTTTTTTTTTCGAACCAATGATTACAAAAACAACAACAATTCAATAAAATTAATCACACGCTTGCACTACAATATCTCAAGATTTGGCAAACGGTTTGTTAACTAATTGATTTTAACTTGTAAAAATACTAGTGACAGCAGAAGAAAAAAACGTTGCCGCATGTATTCCACTTTGTTAAGGAAAATTTCTCGACTCCCTGGGCATATAGCGTATGATTGTACTTGCCACACAATCATAGTAATTAGGTGGGCTCAGACTTACAACTATGCACAAATGCGAAGCTGAAAATAGCATTTAAGAATATTGTGAAGGTTTTCTTATAATATAAAATGATAGTAACAATTATATTTGCTATGTCTGCAGATTCTGGTCCTGCTCCAATTGTATACGGACTTGCATTACCATAGCCACGAGGAAAAAAATAATCTAAAACTATTCTACAACACTTGGGAATTCCATGGATGATCTGAAATTAGGACCGTAGGACCGTATAAAGAATACTTCCATTTTTCGTGGTAGCGTAAGATTTCAGCATACTACCTTACCCTCGCGCTGCTTACATCGCGTTGGTGGGGCTGCCACCTAAGGTATAGTTGACGTGATACAGCGTTTCTTACTCAGCCGCTGGATGCCAGGACAGACGCTGTTTAACATATGTAACATAAGTCCTGGGAAAAATTCAAAAGCATGGTACTTGAAATCAAACAACCGGATTTTAAAATGCTCTTCAGGGTATTTTATTCTATTAATAAATTGTTGAAAAATATATTTACAGTACGCTCAATGCACCATTATCTTCGATGTTACGCAGTGTACGGCGAACATGTTGAATCAGGTTCTGGACGGTGTCTATGTCTATTTCTTTCATCTTCCGCTTGATTCGATTAACCAATTGTTGCTCATTGTTAGCTTTCCAGCCATTGTCATACACCATACGTTTAAGAACACTCCAAAATTTTTCAATTGAACGAGCCTGAGGCACGTTAGGTGGATTGTCCTTTTTCGGTACAAATGGTATGTTTTGCTCTGTTAGCCAATCTAATGTTTTTTTCGCGTAATGACAGCTTGCAAGATCCGGCCAAAACATGATTTCGTCGTCAGCGTGATATTTGTTGATGAATTGCTTCAATTTCGGCAAGCATTGGCTGATATACACGTCAGAATTGACAGCTTTGGCCTTGTTTGGGCGTATCAAAGGGCCGAGATACCCTTAGATGACATGGCTGCCCACACTAACACCTTTGGCTCATATTTCGATTTGCTGGCATATTGAATATCATCTGGTGTTGTTTTAATGTTAGCAGTATAGAAACCATCGTTGCCACTCAATTCATGGTGCGAAAACGTGAAGTAAGATTCATCATCCAAAATTATGCACTTTCCATTTGCAAAATGCTCGCGACGAAGTGCACGGCAGCATTTTGGTATTTTTTCGAGTTGTTGCTGTGTATATTTTGGTGCACGCTGACGTTTCCGATAGATTACGTTATGTTTTCTCAAAATCCAATGGACGGTCATGTTTGAAACCTGAAATTTTCGTGCTAATTTGCGTGTTGATTGGCCAACCTTGTTTTCAGCGCTGGACAGCAGATTTTTCGTTGTTCTGGCACTCAATTTTGTTGGGCGACCACTTTTCTTTTTATTTTCCGGTTCTTTACCATCACGACAATCTTTCAAAACACGGTATATTGTTGATTTTGATATTGGCTCGTCTTTGAACACGCTCAAAATTTCACTTGTACTAAGCCGTCCAAAAAAAAAAAAAAAAGGTTGGCGACTTGTGCTCGTAAATCCAGCTTGTACGACATTTTTAATGGAAACTACTGCGCAATTTGAGTTTGACAGTTCAGTAGGAACACAGATGAACGTGACAAGTACATTGGTTGACATCTGTGTGTTTGTTAATGCTGTCAAATAAACGCCTGAAAGTATTCCTAGGACTTATGTTACACATGTTAAGCCGCACCTCCTTGGTGGACAGACGCTCGGCACGCACCTCCTCAATCTAGCTGAAGTCAGAAGGACAACAGTGCCCAGGCTGCACTACCAGCTAAGTACGCAACCTTTAGCTGGCGGTCTTTGTCATCTCTTGACCCGTGGAAGCATGAGGTAGGAACTTGTGAGGACCAGGGCTATGTTGCGGGGACGCACGCTCCCTGCCCATTGTCAACTCACCATTTTGCAGCCCATTAGAGCTGTCAGATTTATCACCACACAAAAAAAAAAGCAGCAACTTGCATGAAATATTTAGACGAGCTTTTGCATAAAACATGATTGACAATGTATGTAATGTCCCAGAACCTTACAGAATTTATAATTTAAATTTGGATGTTTTGTGACGCTCCATTTATGTGCATGATATTGAACAGAAATTCACACAACTTTTTCGAGCTGTGCACTCCGTGTATTGTTTTTTGTTCATTTTCGTCAGGATTCTTCTATAGTTGTAGCTTGTTGTTTATATCGAGAGAGTTCTCTCCCCCCCCCCCCCCCCCCCCCCCCGCCAACCCCACCCCCAACCACCCCCCCCCGAACACCCTCCCCCCCCTTTTTTCCTTTTCTTCTTTTTCTCCCCTCCGTATATTTTTTTTCTCCCCCCCCCCCCCCTTCCCCCCCCCCCCCACAATTTTTTTTAAAATTTTGGCTTTTTTCCTCCCCCAAAAACCCCCCCCCCCCTCCCCCCCCCCCACGAAAAAAAAAAAATCCCCGGGATAAAAATTCCCCCCCAAAAAATTTTCCCCCCCCTATAAAACCCCGAAAAACCTCCCCAAATATTCGCGATACAACTTGCGAGCCCAGGTTTAAGCCGTCACATTCTGTTTATCATCATGCCTTGCCGGTGCTTGGAAGTAAAGGGCGAACACGAAATTATTGCGACACATTCAACAGGGCATAACTTTTTTACCATTGGGTAAAAATCAACCAAATTTTGCACACTTTCTCATTGATGTGTATTGTTTACATGCTGTCAAACTCGAAGTCGTGTTTTTCGATTCAACGAAAATGGAGGTGAACCAGCGCGAGTCGAGCGAACAAATTCTTTCCAAACACCTGGAATTTCCTGACCTATCGCACCGGCAGTTGGGAAAAATGTTGAACATTCACCATTCAACCGTCTCCAGAGTGTTGAAGCGGTTCCAGGAGCGGTTGACGTTGGACCACGGCAAAGGAGCTGGAAGAAAACCGGGACCGGAGAACAAAAAGACGGAGGGAAAGGTGAAGCGGATGATTAAAGCAAATCCCAACGTCTCAAGCCGTGATTTGGCTAAAAAGATCGGCATGTCGCAGAGCTACGTCCAGAATGCAAAGAAGAGAGCTGGACTACATACATACAAGGTACAGAACTTCCCAAACCGCGATGAGCGGCAACAATCGACGGCTAAAACTCGGGCACGGAAGCTCTACGAGAAGATGCTGACAAAATATGGCTGCTGTGTGATGGACGACGAAACGTATATAAAAGCCGATTTCAAGCAAATTCCGGGGTTGGAGTTTTTCACCGGCAAGAGCAAGTTCTATGTGGACGACAAATTTAAGAAGAAGAAAATGTCGAAGTTCGCCTCCAAATATCTCATTTGGCAGGCCATCTGCTCTTGCGGACTGAGGAGTGAGCCTTTCGTGACAAAGGGCACAGTAAATGGCGAGATCTAAAAATCTGAGTGCCTCGAGAAGCGCCTTTTGCCGTTCTTGCAGCAGCACGACAAAGCTCCGCTATTTTGGCCAGATTTGGCATCATGCCACTATTTTAAAAGTGTCCTGGAGTGGTATGAGGCCAATTCTGTCCATTTTGTTCCAAAGGACATGAATCCGCCAAACTGTCCGGAGCTGCGCCCGGTGGAGCAGTACTGGGCAATGATGAAGCGGGAACTTCGGAAGAGCAAGAAGACAGTCAAAGACGAGAAGGACATGTTAAGAAAATGGAAAAAAAAACTGAGAAACTGGTACCGGATGACACTGTAAAGACTTTGATGGAGGGCATCAAGCGAAAATGCGTTCAATTTTACACTCAAGGCTCCATCGATTAACTTTTCTTTTGATTTTTGAAGTAAATACATGTATAAAACTACCCTTAAATTTTGGTTTGATTCTAAACATTATAAGAAAATTGGCATGACATTTTCGGTGTCGCAATAATTTCGTGTTCGCCCTTTATGCAAAAAATGGGGGGTTTTTTTTTTTTTTTCCAAAAAACGTACCCCCAAAAATGGGTTCTCTCCCCAAATTTTTTTCCCCCCCCCCCCCCTTTTTTGGTTTCCCAAATCCCCTTTTTTTTCCCCCCCCCCCCCCCCTGTTTTTTTTCAAAAAAGGTACCAAAAAATTCAAAAACGTTTGGGACAGTGCTTGCATGAAAACCTAGCCTTTTTGCAAGTTTTCTTACTGGCAGATCCGGATTTTCATTGCGACCGCACACACTTGCTTTTCGCACTAGCTCTTCTTTCGACGCCATCTTCGATCTAAAAGCATGTAGTATCGCCAAAAATTGGTTTTACACAATGAACAGACAAACGTTCATCAGTCTGCGAAATATTTCACGCGTTGGTGAAGTATTTCCAGAGATACAGTCACCGCCAGAAAAAAGTGCCCACCTACCCCAGTTTCTCCTTTTTGTGCAGCAATCTGTAAAATAAGTGAAAAATTCTAAGTTTTGTTGCTTTTATAGCATATTTATTATTATTAAAAAAAACACTTGTCCTGCAATATCATTTTTTTCTTCAAGATAGATCAAACTATAGTAGAAATTATGCATGTCAAAATAAAGTGCCCACTTCTTATTTTCTTTAAAAAAATACAAGTTGTGGATCCAGTCTGTTGAGTGATCAGTAGTTGATGTGTCCTCCCCTGGCCTTCAACAGTTTTTGCAAACGGTTCGGCATACTCTCCACCCAGATTCTTCAGGTGTTGTGGGTCAAGATCTTCCCAGGCGTTCTCAAGAGCTTGAAAATAGTTATGTTTGTTGGTAACTCCTGTCTTATCAACTCGTGAATCCAAGATGGCCCACAGATTCTCTATTGGGTTCAGATGTGGACTCTGTGGGGGCCATTCCATAGGTTTAATACGGCAGGAACCGAAGAATGCCTTTGACTTCTTCGCGGTATGTTTTGGGTCATTATCTTGCTGGAAAACAAATTTGTTTTCCAGCCCAGTTTTAACCAACGAAACCTCCAAATTCTCACGCAATATTATCGATGTAGGAATCTGCTGTCATAATACCATCGATTTTTACCAAAGCACCAACACCCACCCAAGAAAAACACCCCCACACCATCACGTTCCCTCCACCATGCTTAACTGTGCCCTGGATATGTCGATCATGAAGCGCCTCTCCAGGTCTACGCCATACACGAGCTCGTTTCTTGCTGTTGAACAACTCGAATTTGGACTCATCAGTCCACAAAACAGTCTTCCAATATTCTAAAGGTTTATCAGCATGTTCCCGAGCAAATTTGAGTCGTTTCGCTTTGTTGACTTTGCTTATAAAAGGCAACTTCTTACAAAACCTGATCTTCATACCGTGTTCAGCGATCCTTCTGCGTAGAGTACTGTCCGAGATCGGTTGTTGAATCACTTCCTTGATCTCCCTGAGGGTAACCTTCGGATTTTTCTTAATTTCTCGAATGAATCTCGCATCTGTTCGGGATTCTGTTCTACGTTTCCTTCCCCTTCCTGGGCCATCAGCTACTGAACCATAGGTTTTGTACTTTGCGAAAAGTTTGGTAACCGCTGCTTTGCTGTATTCATACTTTTCACCAATCTTGCGATGCGATTCACCTTTCTCGATGTCACGAATAACACATTTTCGGATCTGCAAGGGAATAGTTTTGCTTGCCACCGTATTATCCAGGGTTATTTAGATAACTCGCACTGAATCTTTCTGACCGACAACTGAAATCCGTAAGCAGATCAACAAACACTTGGAAACGTCAAAAAAAATCGAATACGAGGGGCGTTTGGATGTAAAAATTACATACACACAATATATTTTCAATTGGGCACTTTATTATGACACACCAAATTTACACCACGTATGGTTCAAAAAATAATTTTGCAAAAATGTGTATTATCCATTGCAAAAATACACATGCATCTTTATAATAATAATATTATCATGCTTAGAAAAATATATGAATACGATATAATGAGTTTTTCAATGACTTCAGAGATGAAGCGTGTTCATGAGAAAAGTGGGCACTTTATTCTGGCGGTGACTGTATACGTATTGAGGGGTGTCCAGATTTTGTCGCGAATAAGCCTTAGCTTATTTTCGATACATTTCTTATGCTTCATTCTTCCAATCTTGTTGTTGAAATGGTAGCTATGTCGATCATCCTGGCGAACTTCTTTTAAAGGGTGTACCGTTTAAAGTCCGCACAAACAAAATTCATTCTCGAAATTCGAGTTTTAATCCGATTATCACCAAATTTTCAAGAAAAAGAAACAATTAAAGTTAGTTTTGGCATCCTCCATTTAATTTATTTCGCCATTAAATCCGAATGCGCAAACCTTGGCCTTAACCCCAGCCATAAGGTTCTGCATGACCTCAGAATCGGCAGTTTTATTTTTTGCATATTAATCCATGCTTTTTTTCATTTCTTCCACATTATTCACCACTTTAAGTCGTTTCATAAGGTGCTCCTTCATAATGGCTCGGTATTTTTCTATTGGGCGCAGTTCTGGTGTGTTTGGTGGGTTCAGATTTTTCGGCACGACATAATTCGCATTATACCACTCGAGCACGTCCTTCGTGTAGTAACATGATGAATAATCCGAACAGAAATCCGTCGGACACTCTTCCAAATACCTGTCCATTCATGGAGCTTGCGGTGACGAAAGGTGCACTCCACTTTCCGCAAGTACAAATCGCTTGCCAAACTAAGAACTTCGACATCTTCTGTTCTAGTGGTGTTCTGTAATTGTAATAAGTTTTTAAAATTACCCACTGAGATGGTACGCTGCCTCTCGGTGGTGATAAATTATCATCGACAAAGTAGTGCGTTGTTTTCGTTCGGCTGTCATCGTCATGTCTCTCAGTAAAAAATCACAACGTAGGGCCTGGCCAAACCCTGGACGAAACATTGTTCTCGGGAACATCACATTTATCCTTGGCAGTCACATACAGGTGTCCTGGAATCTGGTTGAAGTCCACCTTCACATATGTCTCGTCATCCATTACGCAGCAATGTGGTTTCGTTAAATTCCGGTCATACAATGTACGGCTTTTTGCGATCATATTAAGTTTCTTATCACGGTTTCGGGGCATCTGAACCTTAAACGTACGTAGTCCAGCTCGAGTTTCGGTATTCTGCAGGAAAGCTCACATGCAACTTTTTAGCCATATCTAGAACTGAGGCGTTCGGTTTCCGTTTAAAGGCCCCAACCACGCGTTTGAGAACGTTCTCGTTGACCTGACGACTTTTTTTCCGGATCTTGGCTTCCGATCTACAGGCAGACGTTCTTCGAACCGTTTGATGATACCAGACACCGCGGAATTCGCGATTCCCAACTTTTTTTTTTCCGATGGCACGATGCGACAGATACTTAAGCTAATATCACACTGTTTGACAATACGCCAAATATTTGTCTCGTTAAGTTTTGCCAAATAATGCAAAGTTGTTTGTTCACACTATCACATTTTGATTATTTTTGGCAAATATTTGACTAAAAATTGTTTGGCTAAATATGGAAATCGAATGCTTGACCAACGTTCATCAAATTTACTTGATGAGGTATTAAACTGTTTGCAAATGATTGCAATTATATATTTTGATCGCTGCTTTTGTCTGACAGTGTTGTGATTAAGTTTGGGAGATTTTGTAAAACTTAAAAAATACTATTAAGATCCAACTACGTCCCGAGATCTTCGAAAAAGTCCCGAGAATTTAAGTGAAGCCTGAAAAACTTATGAAAAGTCTATAGAATGTCAGGAAACTGCCGAGAATTTCATGAAAGTGTAATATCTACAGTGAAGTTTCAAGGACGCCATGGATGTCCGTTGAATTACTTCTTCTCGTCCTCTTCTTTCTTAGCGTGTTCTTATTACGTGCCCTTCACTAAGGGCATCTTCAGCGGCGGTCTATTTTTAGATCAACTTTATACCTGATTTGCATCAACGAAACTTGAATAGAACTAGCTAAAATAGACCAACTTTGCGTTCCCCGCACCGGTGTTGTATTTTTTGTTGTTAAACCCGCCAACACCTGTCATCCTGTCGATCATTCAACATCAGAGATCAGAAGTTTTTTTTTTCAGAGATCGCAGATTTTTCACAAACATTTTGCCATTGAATGGTTAGACCAAATAATGTCAGTAGTGCGTCGTTAGCTGACGACAATGAATACTTGTTCTTTCGTTTGGCTGAGGGTGAGTGTGTGAATGCATGCATTTCATTAAAACGATATTAGATAATGCTGATTTGTAGTTTGGCAGCGGATAAACAAGAGTCGAAACGGAGAGGGTCACATCCTGGATGTCGCCCCAACGTCGACCGTGATTTCCGTTCCGGTTATCAGAAGCTGTTCCAGGACTACTTTAGCGACACGCAAACCTACAACGAGAAGCACTTTCTGCGCCTCCGTACGTTTCACCAATCTATCAATAAACCGATTGTTTACTTTGAAGACTTCATTACTTTTCATTTCTGAGCTGAGCGTTTCCAGATGAAATCAGCCGGAAAAAGTCAAAATCTTGCACGACCCTCTCCGATTTGGATGAAACTTTGCACATGTCTTCGGAATTGGTGATGATGGATTTTCCGTGGGTTAAGGGAATTTTTTGACTCAAGACATTTTTTTCAAAAGGGCGTATGTGTTTTGTCATGCGTATTTTTCAAAAAATCATAACTCGAAAACCATTGGTTGTAATAAAATTGCGTCTGAGAAGAAGTTGTAGTTAATTAATTTGAATTTATGAAAAAAATATGTACACGGTAAAAAAAAAAAATTTTTCTTCAAAAAAATCAAAAATTAAACTTAAAAATCAATTAGCAAATCTGTCCAAGGTACGATTTTTATAAAAAAAATTCCAAAAGAACTTTAAGACATAAAAAAAAAAAAAGTTGTTCTACGATGAAGCAACTTAAGATAAAAAAGTTCTTAGAAGTGAGAAAAATTCAAGTTTTTTCCAATTTGTTGTTTTTGCATAAATAACCATATTTTAATAATATAATACGATTTTTTTAATGGTTTTAAACAAAAATGCTCTTGGTGAGCAACATTTTATATGAACCCGTTTTTGAGATAATTTGAAAGTAATGTCGAAAAAATGGCTTTTTCCATGAAAATATCCCTTTTTCAAAAGTTAGTCGTGATTGTCCATCTTCAAAAGTATTTTTTTTTTCAAATTGTACATAAAATTTTCAACAACTATCCTTTTGACACCAAGAAGATTGAACATCTTCTTAATTAACGAAATTAACGAATCTTAATTACCAAATAAAAATATTTTCGCAGCGATGAAAATATTTTCGCAGCGATTTTGTTATCTGCAACTGGAATGAAGGAGTGATAATTCTGTGTACCAGGAATCATTTTTGTTTGCTGATAACTACCACCCCATTCTGCAGCTCCCTCTTCATATTCTTCTTGTAAAACATAGCAAAATGATGTTTTTGTGAAATTTTCTTGATTTCTCTTAATAGCCCAATAATACAAAGTTTTCGCACTTGTTATTGGATGTTCATGTTGTTTGGCCAAGCTTGCTCTTGTTGCCATTCATTTTAATGTGCCGCCAATTGCATCACATTGTCCCTTACCATGTGAAGTTGCGAATAAATGCCACTCAGAATCAATGTTGTATTTCTCTTTAAACATGCAGAGGCTTCCAATTTTTTTTTTTCTATTTTTGTATTGGGAAGCAGCCCTATCAGACATAAAAATGGCCTTTTTTATATTCATTAGTTGATTTAAATACGTTAGTAATTTAGAAATAAATACTTGTACCGCAATTGTATCATGTCTTAGAACTTCTGATATCACAACAAAACTTAGATTTTTAAGCATTCCTGACTCCATATAATAAATAACAAACGGATGAATTGTAGCCTGATCATTGTTCCAATGATGACTTTGAACAGCATCCTAGAGTACAAATGAATAATTCTCTGCAAGATCGCAAATAATAACTACTTCTCCTTCTTTTCATGAAGACTTTGTATCTTTTAAAAATTTAGATTGCTTTGTTTTTATATAATCATGAGTTAATAGTTTTTCTAATTTCTCGCTAAAATATTCAACAAATTCATCGACAGGTTTTAATAGCGTTTCTAAATTACATCTATCAGTTGTAATCCATTGTTCGAACGATATCTCAGACAAGTTATGTTTCTCAAGTTCTCAAAATGTTGATTACAATCAGTGTTGAATATAATATAATATATTTTTTTAAACTGTGAAGCATTAAATCAATATTTTCGTGAATTGCGCAAACACAAACGTTGTGAGAACCTGAAGCATTTAGCAATTTACAATGTTTTGGTCGTAATGCTGCAAAAGTACTAAATCCAATTTTATGTTCACTGACTTCTTTAAATCGAGTGAAAGTTTCTCTAAGTGATGAAAGTAATAACCGTTTTTGAATTTGTTGACCATTACCATTAGTGTTTACAGAGACATAATCTCTTTGTCCCGGCATGGCTCTGCTGATGTCGTCCTCGTCAAAAAATTGTATCACTTGATTCTTTATATCCGGATTCAAACGATTCTCCGATCTGTCGTTGGGGGTAGCCAATACTCCATTTTCGGCTGCCAATTCTTTTGCTTGTAATGCAAGGTATTTGTTTGTTTCAAATTTGCTCGTTATCTGCTGAATCGTCCACGAATTAGGCAAAACTGTTAATATACGTATTTTATCTATTCTCGAACAATCTGGTTCTATGAATTTTTCTTTCAATTTGAAAATAATTTCATCATATTCCACAACCTTTGTTTTCAATGTAGCTAATTCTTCGACTTCTTCTTGTGGTGGTAAGCTGAATAGATATTTTCTAATACCTGCTACAATTTCGGCAAATTTTTGCCGACGGTATTTATCGTTTTTAAATTCTCTAATGGATATCGGAGACACATTTATTCCTGCAATTCCATTATTGAATAACTCAATGTTGTGAATCCTGGAATAAATCGGTAGGTCACTGTCCTGAGAAGATGCCGAGGTAATTGAAGCTGCCGATGGTATTTCCTCCAAATCGTTCCGTGATGTGGTTGGTGCTTCGTCATGTCCACCGTTTTCTGGTTGCTCCACTCTTTCGACAGGATTACGACGATACGAATATAACCGACATGAATCACAAATTCTTAATGACGTGTCCAAATGGACCGTACACTGCATGGATAAAAGTTTTTCAATTAACTTGTCAGTTAAATTTCTAAGTTTAGGCGAACACCGTCTGCCGATTTCACGAAAAGGTTTACAACAATGCTTTGTTTCGAGTTCCATTTCAAATCGTTTTACACTTTACGCTACTTATGAAAGACACTGTTAAACTGATGTCATGACTATGTAATGTAATCCTTTTTATACTTACTAGGTACGCACTTTAGGTACTTTTTTGAAATATTGGTATGTGCAGGGGTATGCATGTAAATTATATTTTCTGTCAACACCAAAGGGAATGCATGAATAGGTATAAATGGACGTAAAATGTTATTCTTACTGGTATAAACAGTTAAACTAATTAAATACATTATGTTTCTACCTGAACAAAATACGCTTGTACACTAACATGAATACTAATTATTTTTGTTTCGGGTTAGGTTTTCATAATATACTGTAAGTAAAAGCAGCAAATTTTGTCGTGTTACCTACAGTAAATATCAGGAATCAGTTTGTCTAGTATTCTCGGTAATAAAAGGTACATTGTAGAAAATTTTATGTACAGTTTGCAAAGAATACTTTTGCAGATGGACAATCACGACTAACATTTGAAAAAGGGATATTTTCATTGAAAAAGCCATTTTTTTTATATTATTTTCAAATTATCTCGAAAACGGATACATTTAGAATGTTGCTTACCAAGAGCATTTTTGTTTAAAATCACTAGAAAAATCGTATTATATTATTAAAATATGGTTATTTATGCAAAAACAACAAATTAGAAAAAACTTGAATTTTTCTTAATTCAAAGAACTTTTTTATCTAAAGGTGCTCTAACGTAGAACAACTTTTATTCTTCTTTTTATGACTCAAAGCCTTTTTGAAAAAAAAAATTATAAAAATCGTACTTTGGACAGATTTGCTAATTGATTTTTAAGTTTAATTTTTGATTTTTTTTAATAAAAAAAGTTTTTTTTACAGTGTACATATTTTTTTCATAAAATCAAATTAATTAACTATAACTTCTTCTCAGACGCAATTTTATTACAACCAACGGTTTTCGAGTTATGATTTTTTGAAAAATACGCATGACAAAACACATACGCCCTTTTGAAAAATTTGTCTTGAGTCAAAAAATTCCCTTAACCCGCGAAAAATCCATCGTCACCAATTCCGAAGACATATGCAAAGTTTCATCCAAATCGGAGAGGGTCGAGTTCAGTCATTTGCTCATTTGGCAGAGAAATGCTCAGCTATCAAAATACTATTCGGAATCTCGGAACCTCCGCATTTCGATCTAGTCAGCGTTTTCCGGAAAATGCAGTGGCTGTAAAATACTAAGACAAGCATTCGATATTTAGGAATTAAACGAAAAGGCAATTCACTTGCACCGGGAGCAACTTGAGGTAATTATTAGCATCCGAGGAGAGCAACACACCTTTTTGTCCGCCGCCAGCATCACACGCAGCAAACACGGTTACTTTTCGGCTCACAAATATACCTCAGAATATACTCAAAAAAATTGAGTTATTGTTTAGTAAAAGCTGAAATTTTTCTCAATAATTGGTATTATAAAGTAGCGTTTAGTGTTTTGGAACGGTATTTTTCGTGTTCCAAATTGCTGTAAGAATAGATCAAAACATATACCAGTTTTAAAATGATGCAAAATAGATCCAGTATAAAACAAAATTTATGTTTTTGCGTTTGGTCTAAAAAAAAAATCCAATCCATGATTTGGATCGCCGTTGAAAATGCCCTTAGTGTTCTAAATGCACTTCCAAAGTTATTAATTGAGAGCTTTCGATGCCAAGTACCTTTTTTGGCATCAGTATGATTGTTTGGCATTGATATGCTGCAGGTCTATGAAATATGTTTTGACCAATATAACATACAATAACATAACTTAACAACATAAACATAAAAAATATCAGGGATACGTGACTTGAATGGATTATACACTCAAGATCTTGAAAATAATTCCTTGTCGTTGTGAAGTCTTAAGAATTTATTCAATGGACTTTCCCAAGATCTTTCATGTCCTTAAGGTGTATGAAATAATTTCTGAGCAATCTGGTATCATGAAGCAATATCTGACAGGCGTGATCAACATCAACTCAATGTTCATTATCATCTTCTTGGCTTTATTACGTCCCTACTATGACTTAACGCCTGCGCCTAACTAACTGTTCTACATGCACTTTCTCAGTTATTAGTTGTGAGTTTTCAATGCCAGGTACAATTTTTGCATTGGTATGATTGTGTGGCAAGTAGAAGCCACCTCCAGCATGGTGTTGCTTTTTGGCTGTACTTTCAGGGAGGAATTCTGAGCAATCCGGTAATATTTCCACGCATCAACATTAGTTTTTGCTCCTTGGCCGGACTTCGTCTGCTTTAGTTTCGCAAGACTTATAATATATGTGCTCTTGTTCCGATAAGCGTGAACTCAGATCATGGAAATTTGTAGCTGTCATTTTATTTGTTCTGTTTTGGTAGTTAGATTTCTCGTGGAAGTCGATTGTCCATTGTGAATAAACTTGAGATCCTTGCCCTTATTACAACGATGGACATCACCCCTGTCATCCCGAACCTTGTTGGAACTCCCAAAATATGAAGCGATAGATTGAACCTGACCGATGGTTAATTCTTAGTGTTCTTGGCATTTTCCAACGAGGCGATTGTGATTGATGCTCTGAGAAAAATTCTATCGTTATACCGACAATTAAATCATGGTCAAGACGACTATTGCATATAATGGTTGCAATAACCATCAAAATGGACGAATTCATCACGTTCATGGCATTTTTAACTATGATCATGGTAACAAGGACTATTCCGACATTATGGTGAATGTTGAATCAACTAATTTTAATGTTCGTTTTGCCTATGATCATCGTCGGTTCAAAATCACTATACTGCAATAGTCATCCTAACCCCCAATAATGGTAAAATTTACTATTAAATTTGTCTCTGTGTTTTTTGGAGCTAGTGGTTGGTGAAGATGACTCGCAACATTTGACTATTTGGATTAACCGCAGCGGTTTGTTTTCCTAATGTGTGAATTAAATCTATCATCTTAAGATGCCAATTGCCTGTTCGGTGTGGAAAACTTGCATTTTCCCTACTTATAAATTTCCCGATGTACATATTCATTTTATTCCTTGGTGCATGATCATCGGAATAGTCAATACTTTCAATGCTTTTAAATAATGTTCAACCTGTAACATGAGCAAATCATGAACATTAATCACGTTAATGGGAACTTAATTTTTTATTTCTAGAACAAAGTTTTCGTTTCCAAGACGATTGGTGTATTCGCTACTTGGAGCATCGTTACGCAGACGTTATCATTTGCTTTAGCGAACAATGTTCACGTTTCCATGACTTATGTTCATGGTATATATTCGTAAAGGAAAAAATATCTGTTCCTGAATTCGTGACACGACGTTGACGAATTTCAGAACGCACTTTTTTCTGTGTATGAATTTGCTCATTTTTTTCTGTGTATGAATTTGCTCATGTTTGCCACTCAAGAATTTCCAGAGTGTCAAATAAATTATTTGCTGGTATTGAGCAAACATATTTGACAATGGGCATCACACTATTTGACAAATTGTCAAATAATTGGAACGTCAAACACTAACCAAATATTTGCCATTGATATATTTGGTCAAATATATTTGGCGATCACACGTTGGTTAAATATATTTGCCAAAATTTGCCAAATATTTGGCGTTTCGTCAAACAGTGTGATATCAGCTATATTCGTGTAGCAGTATTCGTGCAAAACTTTTCCGCGCACGCACTTGTTCTTTCGTCGTCATTTTAAAAACTGTTGCGCATCTGATCAAACAAACAGAGCGTAAACAATGCATCATTAAACTTATGTCTACGCAAAATTTTAATAAATTATACGCAACGGGATCAAAAGTTATGGCAGGCCCACAGTTGACACGTTGCGGATGCGTTTGCGTGAATTTGACAGTTTTCCCATAGGTTTTCTGTCAAATTTACGTCAACGGTCCGCAAACGTACCTACCGTGGGCAAGCCTTTAGAGCAATTTGAGTGTGGGCGGATTATAAACGGTATACCCTTTATAAATAGGAATTAAAAAAAACTTTTTCTATTCTCTCCCTCTCTACATTCGCACATTCGACATTTGATTTCACCGATCCTCCAATTTATTTATCGTAACTTGATGACTTATTTCATCGGACATTAATGCGTGGTGATGATCATTCAAAATGGTAGCCATTCGGGGTAATGACAAAAAGTCCAATAAACACACTTTGATTTTTAATCAATTACGCTTTTCTTACGTCAAATCATTCCCGAGATGTTCCGGATTCTAAGAGGACCAGACTTTCACTTACAACCACATGGTAGGGGACATAATGGATAAAATCATTTAACGCAACAAGATTCCCGTTGTTTAATCATTTGGGCATTTATTTCATGGCAAAATTTAGGATTTCGACTCGCATGACAGTACCTCACAGTCTTCGTCTTCGCAAATGTCGCACAGCTGTAGCACTTTTCCTTCGTACTTCTCAATGGCAAAACGATCTTTAATATATATCTAGCTGAACCCGGTGCGAGCTTTGCTACGCTTGCAACTAAATGAATGAAAATTTAATAGAACTGGCGCTTTTATGAGTTATGTTAAAATATTTTCGTTAGCTAATGTGTGTAATTTCTGCAAAATAAAACTTAGGTGTGTGTTTTTGATTTAACCCTCGGATCGTTAGTTTCTACCATGGTTTTTCTTTTTGTGTAGAAGCATTTCATAGATAAAACATTTATCTTCAAACTACGCCGTATCCTGTCAGTTTGAACGTAATTTTCTCTTGCATAACCTTAGATTAACTTCTTGTGCATAATGTAGCACTGAGAGTAACTCAAGCATCCCCCATTCTTGACTAAGAAGGGGTTCAAACTTCTATCAGAACATGCTGCTTACCCGAGAAATACACATTTTGTGTTTTAGTTGCCTGGATAATTCTCATGTTTGATTGAAATTTCTGTTTCATTTATATGAGAGCCCCTCCCCTCCTCAAGAGAGGAGAGGGGTCTCGAACCACCATAGAAAAAAATCCTGCCTCCAAAAAACCCCACATGCCATATTTGGTCCCGTTTGCTTGATTAGTTCTCGAGTTATGCAGAAATTTTTGTTTCATTTGTATAGGAGCCCCCTTTTTAGAGAGTGGAGGGGTCTCGAACCACCATAGAAAAAATCATGCCTCCAAAACCCCTAGATGCCAAATTTGGTTGCATCTGCTTGGTTAGTTCTCGAGTTATGCAGAAATTTGTGTTTTATCTATATGGGAGCCCCCCCTTCCAGACGGGGAAGGAGTCTCGAACCATCATATGAACCTTCTCCGGCCCCAAAAACTCCTGCATACAAATTTTCATAACAGTAGGGATAATTCTCATGTTTGGTTTAAATTTGTTTCATTTGTTTCATTTGTATGAGACCCCCTCCCCCTTCCAAAGAGGGGAGGGGTCTCAAACCACCGTAGAAACATTTCTTGCCTTCTAAAACCTCCACATGCCAAATTTGGTTCCATTTGCTTTATTAGTTCTCGAGTTATGCAGAAATTTGTATTTCATTTGTATGGGAGCCCCCCTTTCCAGACGGGGAGGGGTCTCGAACCATCATAACAACCTTCTCCGGCCCCTAAAACCCCTGCATACAAATTTTCATAACAGTAGGGATAATTCTCATGTTTGGTTTAAATTAGTGTTTCATTTGTATGAGACCCTCCCCCCTACCAGAGAGAGGAGGGGTCTCGAGCCACAGTAGAAACATTTCCTGCCTCCAAAATCCCCACATGCCAAATTTGGTTCCAGTTGCTTTATTAGTTCTCAAGTTATGCAGAAATTTCAGTTCCATTTATATGGGAGCCAGAGCCCTCCCCTCTTTCAGATAGGGGAGGGGTCTCAAACTACCATAGAAACATTTCTTGCCTCCAAAAACCCCCACATGCCAAATTGGGTTCTATTTGCTTGATTAGTTCTCGAGTTATGCAGAAATTCTGTTTTTATTTGTATGGGAGCCCCCCCTTTCACAGAAAGGGAGGGGTCTCAAACCACCATAGAAAAGTTTTTTGCTTCTAAAAACTCCCACATGCTAAATTTGGTTTCCTTTGCATGATTAGTTCTTGAATTATGCAGAAATTTGAATTTCATTTGTATGGGAGCCCCCGCTATTTTGGAAGCATGAGACGCGGAAGAATAGTACTGATAGTTGCATTAGTATACGGCAGTTGTGAAACTCATATTACTTCGAAGAGTCATCAGTGTCTTAAATCATCAATCACTCCACTGTGAAACCCCATTTGTATATGTTATCGTGTACCCGAAATTTCGCAAAAGGTGAAGACTCATAAGCAATCATTTCCATTCTATTTCTTTCACAGAATAAGTCAAATTTTCAAGCTAATCGAAGAAGGCATACAGCTCAAGAAATTACTTCATGACTAAGACTTCTATCTTACTACGACAATGTCGGTTAAACCGGGTTGATGCAACTTCAGCACGGTAAAAGTGATGAATCCGATTGCTAATAAAAACAGCTGTTTATGACACATAAACATCGCGTCGACAAGCACTTCATACCGCACACTAAATTAGAAAATGTAAACTCTTGTATCCTGGTACTCTGATTGTTAATGTAATTCGTTACATTTCTACAAAACTCGCTGATATCAATAAACTCTGCTGACTCTGTAAAAAGTTACCTGTCATTTTACAAAAACAAAAAATAATAACGTAATCAAATATCTTGCGCTTCATGAATGTTTTCGTTAATGTTCATCAGTGCATAATGACAGTATGCGATGTTTTTAGAACGATTTTTTTAATTTCGACTTAGTTATCAGCATATTCTAAAAAACTATTCTAGTTCTGATTTTTGGCGATGCTTCTAGGACTTCATCTATTGTTTTGTGCATCATAGGATGTTATTTCATTTGTAATTCAAGGAAAGCTCAAAAGAATCCTGCTCAGCCCTGCCCTGCATGCGGTTTAGGTAGTAAGGGCATCTGCAACGGTGGTCCAAATCTTGCTTTGGATTTATTTTTTCAGACCAAACGCAAAAACATTTTTGCACCGGTGTTGTAATTTTTTTTTTTTTTTGTTACCGGATCTACTTTGCGTCATTTTAAATTGGTATATGTTTTGATCTATTCTTGCAGCAATTAGGAACAAGAAAAATACCGTTCCAAAACACTACACGCTACTTGATAATACCAATTAATGAGTAAAATTTCAGCTTTTGAGCCGAAAGTGGCCGTGTTTGGTGCGGGTGAAGGTGGTGTTGCTCGCCTCGGATGCTGATAATGACCTCAAGTTGCTGCCGGTGTAAACGAATTGCCTTTTCGTTTCATTCCTAAATAACGAATAGTTCTCTTAGCATTTTCCGGAAAACGCTGACTAGTTCAAAATGAAGAGGTTCCCGGAATTGTGACTGTTGTGGATTATACGACTAAGTTCGTGCGAATTCCGAATCCGAATAGTATTTCGATTGCTCGGAAATGAAAAGCAATGAAGTCTGCAAAGTGAACAATCGGTTTATTGATGGATTGGTCATGATAAGCCCTCGCAAATAGAGCATACAGATAAATTATAGAGAAGCCTGTTATTTAGAATTTTTTGGCAGGTTTACTGGGGATAAGGATATTCAGGCTTATCTTCTGGGGGAAAGGATACATTTTAATATGGCAATTTTTGTAAACTTTCTGGAGGAAACCGATGATATTTTGAAGATAGATTCAATTCGTATTTCTTGGAGGAAAAGTCTAGATTTTTCCAGGAATCGTTTTTATGTATTATATTATTCAATTGCATATTCTACAGATTTTAGACCAGTGGTGCTCAGCCTAACACAGGTCGCGGACCGAATTCAACTTTTTAAGTACCATCACGGGCCACACTGTTTATTTTTTGGTATTTTATTTTTTTACATGGGTTTTTTACCCTTAAGGATTTTTTTTGATAAACAGTTGTTCGATAATTTGTCACTAAACATTTCGTACCCAATGATATTAAAACAGATCAATGAATCATTTTTAAATCCGGGCATTTTTATTCTATAAATACATCACTGTGTAAGTAGCAAACAAACAATACCTCAATGTGAGATTTGCTTAAATTTGTCTTCTGCTAACTTTTCTAAATTCGCTTTGATACCTGACGATGCAATACGTAGCTGGTTCTCTAAGTGTTCATCAGATAGCTCATTTCTGGCTTTTGACTTAACGGTTTTCATGAGAGAAAATAGTTGTTCACAAATATACGTTGAGCCAAAGCAAGAAGTTATAAAAAGAGCATGGTTTCGCAACTCAGGAAAAGATTCTTCCGAAACGTATTACGAGTAGAATGTTAGAATGTCATTCTCCTTGAATTTTTCATTCAACTCGATGTCACATTACAGTTGCATAAGCTCCATTTGAAAAATTTCCGGAGCACTTTTAGCAACAACACTGAACGGTGTACAAAAAAAATTTAAATGGCTGTTCGTTCGCCTTGAAATCTTGGAATCGGTCAGCAAAATCTGCTTGCAGAGAGGAAACTGCACTGGCATACCTGATTTCATCGCATTCTTTGCACGATCCAAGCGTAGATAAATGAGAAAAATTTCTTGGTTTAAGCTGCATTTCCCACAGCGTCAATTTCTGCTCAAAGGATTTGATGTGGTTGAAAAGATTGTGAACAAGCTTATTTTTCCCCTGAAGTTGCACATTCAAATCATTCAGATGTGTCGAGCTGTCAATCAAGAATGTAAAATCCGCCATCCATTTTTGATCGTCGAACTGCCTTTTTTTTAACTCCTTATTTGTTTCAAATTTATTCATATTTACATCTCATGTTAATCTAGGTGCTCCAGCTACTACCGTAACATATCAACCTTAATTTTTAAAATATGTAGCTAATTTTATTTACATTGTTCATGCCTTAGCAGTTCAGTATTTTAAACAGGTTTTTATTCCTGCGATTCAGTATATTAGTAGTTTGTTCTTCAGACAAAGTTTGGATTTTCTGTTTATAAGAGGATATAAACATTTTATATATTTATTACATTTGGCTTGAATGCCTTCAATGTGATTTTTAAAATTTAATTTTTGATCAAGTAATAGACCAAGGTATTTCACTTCGCTTGACCAGGAAATTGGAACACCGCTCATAGTAACGATGTGACTACTACTAGGTTTCAAAAAAGAAGCTCTAGGTTTATGTGGGAATATTATTAGTTGAGTTTTGGAAGCGTTGGGAGAAATCTTCCATTTCTGTAAATAAGAAGAGAAAATGTCCAAACTTTTCTGCAGTCTCCTGCAAACGACACGAAGACTTCTTCCTTTAGCGGAGATGCCTGTGTCATCAGCAAACAAGGATTTCTGACAACCCTGAGGCAAATCAGGGAGGTCGAAAGAAAAATGTTATTTAGTATCGGCCCAAGAATGCTACCCTGAGGAACTCCAGCTCTAACAGGTAGTTGATCAGATTTGGAATTCTGATAATTTACCTGTAGAGTTCTGTCAGTTAAATCATTTTGAATTAATTTTATAATATAGAGCGGAAAATTAAAGTTTTTCAATTTAGCAATCAAACCTTCATACCAAATACTGTCGAATGCTTTTTCTATGTCTAGAAGAGCAACCCCAGTTGAGCAGCCTTCAGATTTGTTTGAACGAATTAAATTAGTAACTCTCAAAAGTTGATGAGTAGTTGAATGGCCATGGCGAAATCCAAATTGCTCATCTGCAAAAATTGAGTTTGTATTGATGTGAAGCATCATTCTATTCAAAATTAGCTTTTCAAAAAGTTTACTGATTGAAGGAAGTAAACTTATTGGTCTGTAGCTAGAAGCTTCAGCTGGATCTTTCTCGGGCTTCAAAATTGGAACAACTTTGGCATTTTTCCATTTTTCAGGAATGTATGCCAAATGAAAACATTTATTAAATAATTTTACCATAAAAGACAAGGTACAAGGACAAGACAAGGAGTTTTTTGTTGAGTATATAGAAAATTCCATCATCACTTGGAGCCTTCATATTTTTTAACTTTTTAGTTACAGTTTTTACTTCATCCAAATCAGTACCCCAGGATTGATCAAAAATATTTTCCCATGAGGAAATATTCAGATAATCAAGAGCAACCTGATTCTCAATAGGACTAGTAAGACCCAAACTGAAATTATGGGAGCTCTCAAACTGCTCAGCAAGTTTTTGAGCTTTTTCCACATTTGTTAGCAATATGTTATCACCTTCTTTGAGCGCTGGAATAGGCTTTTGAGGTTTCTTCAAAATTTTGGAGAGTTTCCAAAAAGGTTTGGAACTCGGCTCTAATTTTGACACATTATTTTCAAATTGTTTGATCCTCAGGGCAGAGAAGCGTTTTTTAATTTGTTTTTGCAAATCTCGCCAGATAACTTTCATGGCGGGATCGCGTGTTCTTTGATATTGTCTTCTACGGATATTTTTCAGACGGATCAAAAGCTGAAGATCGTCGTCTATTATAATTGTATTGAACTTTACCTCGCATTTTGGAACTGAGACAGCTCTTGCTGGAAGTAGTCAGAGATTCAAGAGCATTATCGATATCATTTTTAGTTTCCAAAGGAATATTAGGATCAAATTTATATTCCATGAATGTTTGATATTGGTTCCAATCAGCTCTATGATAATTGAAAGTAGAACTGTTGGGATTAGAAATTATTTCTTGAGATATTTCAAAAGTTACTGGAAGGTGATCCGAACCGAAGTCAGCATGGGTAACCAATTGGCTACAAAGTTGACATGAATCAGTTAAGACCAAATCAATAGTTGAGGGATTTCTGGCAGAAGAAAAGCAAGTTGGGCTGTTTGGGTATTGGATAGTGTAATAACCCGCAGAAAAATTATCAAATAGTATATTACCATTGGAATTACTTTGAGCATTATTCCACGAACGGTGTTTTGCATTAAAATCACCAATAATGAAGAATTTTGACCTATTACGGGTAAGTCTCTGTAGGTCACCCTTGAGAAGATTCTTTTGCTGACCTACGCATTGGAATGGTAAATAGGCAGCTAATAGTGTAAGTTGACCAAATTTTGTTTCAACAGAAACCCCCAAAGTTTCAAAAACTTTGGTATCAAATGAAGAAATAATTTGATGTTTGGTACGCCTATGAACAATTATGGCAACGCCACCACCTGGACTTTCAAGACGATCATTGCGGTGTACGAAATAATTAGGATCCCTTTATACCTGGCTTAAGAAAAGTTTCAGTTACAACGGCAATATGCACGTTATGAACTCGTAAAAAGTTAAACAGCTCATCTTCATTATTTTTAAGAGATCGAGCATTCCAATTTAAAATATTCAGTGTCTTAATACCCATTGCTGAATTTCAGGGTCATGACAATATTGTTTGCAAATTTTATACCAGTTTGAATTGCATCAAACATGGAGTTTGTATTTAACATTCCATTAATCATATCGATTAATGATTTCTGTAAAAAATCCATTTTTGGAGCGGTTATGCTAGCTAAGTCAAAATCTTCAACATTTCTGGTAGAATTTTGGTTTCTACCGGCTGTAACGCCAGCGTAGGAAGCTCCATTACCTAGCTGTACATTGCTACCAGCAAGTAAGAATTGAGCATTGAAAGCTTGTGCTCTGTTTGTACTTACGGGTACATTTGTACTTCGCTGACCATTGTTAACAGCAGATAGCAGTGGAAAATTTGACGGTTGGGCATTGTTCGTACCTTCCGGTACAAATGTTGAATTTCCTCCTCGATGACCGTTGTTAACAGCCGAGGAATAATTACCTGGTCGGGAACGTGAAGCGGTCCCTACCTGATTCTTAGCACGAGAAATCAAGATCGCTTTGCGAGTCTTGAATTCCCAAAAATTGGATTTGTGGTTTCCACCACAATTCGCACATTTAAAGTTTGTGGGATCCTTCACAGGACAGTTGTCCTTGGCGTGAGAGGAATCGCCACAATGCATGCATTTGGCATCCATGTGGCAATTTTTTGTCCCGTGACCCCATCCCTGGCATTAACGGCACCGGGTGAGATGTTGAGAATTTCCTCCAGTCTTCCTAAAGTGTTCCCACTTCACTCTGACATGGAGCATACAGGGTGTGGCAGAAAATAATGCGAAAATGTTCAAACTTGAGTATTGGGTTAATTTGTGTAGCTAGTGACTAATTTCTGTCGAAAGTGTGTTTCTTTATGTTTACTTTCAAGTGCTGCATCCAAACATTATATTTGTTTTATTGCAAATTCGTTAAAATGTTCGCGAAAGAAGTGATCACCAGTTTGTTGCTCGCCCAGAAGAAACCGAAAGAGATTAACAAGGTGGTAGGGTGCCATTTGGCAACAATTTATCGCATAAAAAAAGTCCCTGCAGGATGGTCCTAAGCAGAGAAAGCCGAGAAGCGGACGTCCGCACTTTGCACGCACGCCGAACGTGATCAAATCGGTCCGTGCAAAAATTGCTCGCAACCCGGTGCGTTCCATAAGAAAACTTGCAAAGGAAGCCAATATTTCGGAGAAATCCATGCGGAGAATCATCAAAGAAGACCTGCATGCATCTTCCAGAGCCAGAGTGAAACGCCACTTGATTACGGACCGGGTCAAGGAACTACGAGTGACTCGTTCCAAGAGATTGCTTTCCTTGTTGAAGAAGGAAAAAAATGATAATCCTATTCTCCGACGAAAAGCTTTTCAGCATCGATGTTGTGGCCAACAGCCGCACGGACCGATTCATTTCACCGCAGATAATGGAGAACGTTCCGGAAAAAGTGAAATTCAAATTTCAAACCAAACATCCGGCTGGTGTCCTGATGTTTGGCTTGGTGGCGTCCAACGGTTTGAAAATGCCGCCTGTTTTCATTGATGCTGGAGTTAAAATCAATACCGAAGTGTATATCGGTATTTTAAAGGACCAAGTGCTTCCCTGGGTGAAGGCCAACTTCTCCGAGGACCAAAACGTTGTCCTACAGCAGGATGGAGCGCCGTGTCACACGTCCAATCGAACCCAACAATGGTTGAACGATAACATGAAGTTTTGGCCGAAGGATTTGTGGCCCCCTAGCAGTCCAGATCTTAATCCGTTGGATTATTCGATTTGGGCATATGTTGAAGCACGAGCCTGCAAATCATGACACCCTAGTGTGAAAACCCTGAAGTCAACCATCACACGCACATGGCAGTCAATGTCGGAGGACTACGTCCGAAAGGCATGCTCTGGCTTCCGGCGTCGGCTCGAGGATGTTATTAATAAAAATGGAGGACACATTGAATAAATTTGTTTAAAAGGACTTCATAAAGATAACTGCACTCGAAAATGTTGATATTATTGCTTGAATTAGTTGAAAATGGGATTTGAAAGATATAGTACAAATTTTCACATTATTTTCTGCCGCACCCTGTAAGGCTGGCTTTTTCCAATGCCTTAAGGTTATTCAGTTCATTTAATTTAAAATGAACTAAATAAAAATCGTTAGAAATCCCATAGCGAGAATCGCCAGGTTGGGATTTCTATTTCATTTTTATCACTTGAACTGGTGTAACTCCAAGCAATTTAATAATTTTAGGACAACTTTGAACAGACGTTCTGTTTTGGTGTCATGTGTGAAGAATTTGATGCCTCTTTGAGCAAGATACTCCACGAGAAGTTTAAATCCGATCAAGGTTTCAGCCAATACACGGCATTCACCACGACGACCAATTTGAAAGGAAAATTTAGAATCTTTAATGAAATTCGTGAGTTCCTTACGGAGCCCACGAAAATCAGATGTTGTTACCACAATAGGTGGAACCTTTTCTTTCCCTGCATTAATTCGGGAATGCTTCGAAGATTTTTGCCTGACTGATGGATCATTCTCATCATCAGTAAGAATATCGAATTGATTGCTCAAATCAATATTGTTATAAGGGGAATCCAGAGATTGTCCCTTTCTATTGCGTTTAGGCGCCATTTTCTCAAAAATGATTAGAATTACGTTTCTCCTAATCAACTTCCAAGCAGATTCTACAAGAATCCGAAGGGTCAAAGAGGAATTTTCCAAATCGATATTCAAGTCGGATTACCTCGCGTAGGGTCCAGACAAGGATCGAAAAGGAATAAGGGTAAAACATAAAAAATGTGCAGGTAATGTTAAGCACTGAAAAGTGCTGTTTAATTTTGTTATAGCTTTAGGTAGCAAAATACTTCCTTCAGCAAAAGAAAATAGAACCGCGCGGCATGAGAGCTCGATGAACTGCCTTTCTTTTTCGTTTCATAAACTCTGCGATTTCCGTCTTGAGATCGTAAACACGCTTAAGAACTTTTCCCCGCTGAGCCAACGAACTTCAGTATAGAAAGGTATGTCTCCATATTCTGCGCCTAGCTCCGACAAAAATGCTTGGAATTCTCGATGATTGAGAGCATTTGATCGAATAAAATCAACGACCTTAAGGACATCCTTCATAACGTTCTTGAACCATACATTTGAAGCACACAAATTTTCCTGGTGTATGATGCAGTGGTAAGGCATGAATCGCTCGCTATCACCATCTCGTCGCCGGAGATGAGCAATGGCACCTTCATGCTTTCCTGTGGAACAAAAAATGTTGCTTGTGCTCCTTAAAACGCAAAAAATTACACTTACCAATCATAGCTGGGGCACCGTCAGTGATCGCACTCGCCAGTTTCTTCAAATCCATGCCGAATTGGTTTAGAATCGATGAGAGAGCGTTGAAAATATCAACACCTTTTGTGGGACCTTTGAGCGGAAATAAACGTACGAGCTTTTCAGTCATCTCAAATCTCTTGGAAACACCCCTAACGAAAACCGCTTGGTGAGCTGTGTCTGAAATGTCCGTACTTTCATCCTGTGCCACCGAAAAATATGCGAAGTTTGCAGCTCTTTCCTTCAACGTATTTTGCATATCGTCTGCAATTTCTTCAACTCTACGAGTAATCGTAGCTCGCGACAGAGAAATCAGCAAAAAAAAAACTCGACTTTGGGCTGGACAAACCACGTCTACCACTGCCTTCAAACAATCTTCTACAAAATCACCGCCCGAAAAAAGTTTCAAGTGTTTTGTTATTTTTTCCGCAACAATGTAACTGGCCTTAATGCACATTTCATTTTCAACTTTTCTATTATTAAACACGTTTTGCTGACATCGCAGTTTTTCTTTCAATTCACTTGCCTTCTCTGAACGACATTTGCCTGAGAATTTGTCCATTTTCGATGCATGATTTGACTCGTAATGGCGTTTTAAATTGTACTCATTCATTATCGCTACCTGATACATTGCAGATTAAGCACACTGGTTTTTGATTGATTGCAGTAAAAAAGTACGCTTCAGTCCACCTTTCTTGAAAAATTCGTCCTTCATCTCCAATCACTCGTTTTTTACTATCCATTTCGAGAATCACAAACAAACTTCAGAGCAAAGCAAAAACAAAGAAATAAGAATAATTTGGCTCTCATTCATTTGACTCTAGCTCTCAATTCATATGAGAAACGAGAGAAAATTAAATGCTCTGCTCGCTGAATCCTTTGCACGACAAATGACTCAAATTTCGGTAAGAAAATGCAAAGGAGAATGAAATGGTTTTGTGAATAAAGAGAGAGCTGCGACTGGTGTGCGAAAAATTCAAATTCAATAAGCAGTATTCCGTGAATTTATCAAACATTCATCTCGTCATACACCGATTCGGTGCGAAACTGAATGTTCAGAAGAGCCAAAATTCGGTGCTAGGAAGAACACATTCAGTCACTTCGTGAGAATGTCTGCGATTATTGTGTTTTGTGTTGCTCTCCTCTGTTTGTTTTGACTGATTAAGCCGGGGATCTGTATAGAAAAATGTGTCGGTAGCATCCTGTGTGAATGAAGGCAATCGGTGAGAGTCACCTTTTTATGGAGGATACTGGAAGCTTGTGTTCGTTCGTTCATTGCCTCTTCTCTGTATTAGTGATTCGTGTGTTAAGAAAAGACCAAATAATAATTGAATAATGTTGTTTTTCGCACTCATTTCGGGCTGACAATTTTTTCACACACTGACTACGACAACATGAGCATTAACTAATGTGCCATTAACATGCTTTTTAACGGCAGACGTGAGCACAGCATTTGACTGCATGAACACAAACAAAGCAGCGTATGTTGAGTACAAACATCACAATCGAGCTCGCGCGAAGTTTTAAGAGACTGAGAATTCTCATTAACGGAAACAAGTTTAAGCAGGCAACAATATGTGTTATCTACAGTATGTTGCTTGATATTTATCTTTTCTGTCATACGATTCAAAATTTCCAAATTTATTTTCCATGACAAATATCACCATATTCAGAAGTTGCCCACGGGCCGCAAAAAAAAAAACATCTGGCGGGCCGCATGTTGAGCATCACTGTTTTAGACCATCCTTTGCACTTCTCAGTAGTTACATGAATTAGTCAAAACCTATATAAGCTTCTAGAAACTGAACGAACACTTTAATAATTATTTTTTGAATTACCATGAACTTCGGAATACCAATGATTGATTGGATTTTTTTTATAAGAGAGACATTCAGCCTGCTGCTGGTTCGTCTCTTAACTCTCTTTTGAGAAGGGAACTGGTGGAACTTCAGAGAAGTCCATTGAGTTGCCGAAAAATTCTCAACGTTTTTGGAAACTTGGTTGAACTTATAAAAAGTTTGCTGATCATCTATGGAATAGACAAATAAAAATCTGAAAATAACCCGAATTTCGAGAAGCAGATAAAGTTTCCCAGAAGTTATCTGGACTTCCAGTTGATACATCTTTCATGGTGGAAAGCTAAAATTTCACAAATATTTTAAAAATCTACGAGAAATTGACAAAAATCTGGGAAGTTGGTCCATTTGGTGGAATTTCTGTGAAATGAATAGCATTTCCAGGATGTTGTTAAACCTTACAAGAACTTTTTAGAATTTCCAAGATACGGCGAAAATTCCGCGATATCGATTGTTGATTTTTTGATTCGCGTTTTGCTTCGGTGAGTAATTCTCTGTCAAACCAGGCCGCCATCGACATGAGGTCTTTTGAAATTGATTTTTTTGTGCTTCATCAGTGACACAGATCGAAAATGGTGTAAAAATGAGAATGGCACTTGCCTCATCTCGAATTGACAGACCCCTCATTCGCCAGGGGGTCGAACAGTTTTGTTAAAAACTCGGTCATGCGCAATTCTGAACCTGCTTATCAGGCCATATCTCTTAAATTTGCTTTAAAACCTCTTGTATACAGCATGTTTCTAAAAAGAAAAAACGTAGGGCTTTAATTTGGCACGAAAAAAAATTTGATCGCCATATTGGATTTGGCCGCTATTTTAAATTTTATCAGAAAACTACAAGGTCCAGCCCAATGAGATTGTTCGCAAAGGTGACTTAGGACTACGCAGCAATGTTCAATCTAGATCGCTTGATTGTTTAAAGAGTGGCCGAAATTGGCTTCGTTCCAAATCTAATTCCCATACACCAGTAGCGCAACCAGAAATTCGTTGTGGGGGGGGGGGGGGGGGGGGGGTTGTGAGCTTAAAGGTAACATGTTTTGGAAAAATAGTGGCATCAAAATTTGAGTTTTATAATTCAAGTTTATTTAATATTTCAAACATACAATTTTATATAATTTTTAAGCTTAAGACAACGATTCAAATTTTCAACCTTCTTGGTTTGTTCGACAGTTCTTCCAAAACTTCCTCTTCGGTGACAGCAACATTTTCGTGGATATACATATATATAGCGATACAGATCAATAGATCTATATACTATACTATTTATCAAATATATATACATATATATATATATATATATATATATATATATATATATATATATATACAAATACAAAAATGATATATAAGCGCGATACCGTTCAACTCGTACACAGGAAGTGTCGCCATTAATGTTAGCAGTGTTTGTATGTTAGAAGCAAATCAACGTTGCATACATTTAGGGATTCAGCAGCATTCCGTGGTTTTTCTCCGTGAGTACCGAAAACCAAAGAATTGCTTCTCCAAGAATTCCTGTGCTCTGAAGGTCGTAAAATTCGGCTAAATGCTGAGCAGATCCGGAGATTTTCGATGGATCAGATGCTGCATCCAGTAGCTGCTGAAAAGGTGCCAACATGTCAGCATGTTTGACAAACTTCTCCTCCAAAGCTTGCAAGGTATTTTCCAGGAAAGGTAAGAAGATTTCGTTTTTATAGAACTCTTCCGGAGTCTCCAATTTTTTTTTTCTCTTTCTGACGTCCAGCTCTTCTGGGTTTTGTAAGGGACACATCAAGAGATTCACAGAGTGCACTCGCTTCAGAAAATTTTTACGGAAAGCATTTTCTGCATCTTCTTGCATTTCACCCAGAGCCTTTTTAGTTACCCTTGCTGGGTTCATTGCTTCTGCCAAATCATTGCTTCTGCCAAATTTTCTTTTTGCAAATAAACACTCAGCGGACGAGTTATCGAAAAAATATGGTGTGTTACACAAAGGCTGACCAAAAAATCAGGGTTTTCAATGGACGCCTGAACTACTGAAGCATTCGTCGAGGCTTTCTTGTCCGTCCATGTCTTAATTATTTCCAGAGCAGCAAAAATAGGATGCAAGAGGTCTTTGAACGTTTAAACCGAGTCATGACGTTGAACCCAGCGCGTAGAACACATTCTTTTCAACTTCTCTGCCATCGGACCACTTTTCTCAATCTTGTCAGTTTCTATTTTTAAAACGTTTGTTCTTTTTGGTGAATTAAAAAAATTGTAAACGATCTCGGTCACTCCCATGCAGTTTCGGATTGCAGGAACTGAAAAACCCTCGGAGATTGAAAGATTTAAAACTTGAGAGCAACAATGGACATACAGCGCCTTCGGGTAAAGCTCTCGCACAAAAGCTTGGCCGCCTTTTACTTGCCCACTCATAGCTCGTGCACCGTCGTATCCCTGACTAGCGAGGTAGTTCGTGTTAAGTCCAAAATCAATCAATGCTTGACAAATTACTACATCTAAACTTTTCCCTGTAGTGTCAGTGACTGGAATAAACTGCAGCAACTCTTCACAAACATTATTATTCTCGACAAACCTTACACACAATGAAAGTTGACACACATTCGATATGTCAGTGGTTTCATCGCACAAAACGGTAAAATATTTAGACCTGTTTATACGATGAACAAGTTTTCGCAAAATGATGCTATTGAACGCCTGGATTATATCATTCTGCGATTTCCAGCTGATAAACTTCGCATTTTTGGCAGAATTCTCCAAATGACTTCGCAAAACGTTATCTCCAGATTCAACTCGAAACTTCAGAAGAGACCTAAAGTTACCCTCTTCCTTTGTCAAACCTTCATTTAACTGAAACGTTCCAGTATCCCGATGACCCCTGAAAGCTAGTCCACGCCGTGCCAGGAACATAGCCGTGCGTATAATCGGTTGAAGAGCCTCTCTATTCTTCTCCTCTTCAGCTCGCCTTCCATCATCGAGAGCCTTATCAATTAAAAAGCAGTATGTTTTAGTTGGACAAAAAAGGTAATGCAAATACAATATTTACCTGCTTTCCCACGAAAAATCCAAAATCATCACTAACCATTCCACCCGATGTCGACGGTTCGGTGGTACCACCACTTTCCGAATACCGAAACTTTTTTAAGGAACTTTCTGCAGGTTCTTCTTCTGCTGCCGCTGTGATCGATGCTGCATCGTTGTCGTAAGGGCTATTCAACATTAGGTCAATCCGAGTCCCGGTCGGGACTCATCAACCGCTTTATGCTGACGAATTGATTGCTTCGGCGCAGTATGCGAACGTCTGGCCACGGGAAAGAATCAATCCGTGTTCGTGGTCTCACCGGTGTTTAACTGGCCTGTGAAAAATATTTCTTGGCAGTCGATATTTTTGATCAGCTCGGTCTCAGCACGGCATGGAAGCATGCCTTTAATTTATATGTAGTTGTGAGCGATCTGCATCAACAAGCTGCAAATCATGTGTTTTGGTGAGAATGCAGAAAAACTTATTTGGTGTTCAAGCAAATTGTGATTTGCGTTTTAAATTTGGTTCTTAACAAAAATGATCCGAATGTTTAGCAAAATTGTCATTGCCGGGACACAATTTTAAGGTGAATTGCTGCTCCGTGTATTATTTTTCCTATCTTTTATCTCAACCTCTGGCAAATTTTCCTCGCTATTTCAAATCGATAAATCTCGATAGTTAGTGAATGAACGATCAAATAGATCTGTATCAGATTTCTTACTAACGAGTAAGAAGGCCAAACTGATGTGATTAAATATCCGCCATCTAAAACAGATTCTGAGTGATATCAATTCTAAATTTTGAGGTAATGGTCAGCCGTCGAAAATGCTTTCAACGTAAACCCTTAAAGATAAATGTTTTAAAGATTCAACCAATTTCACCCATGTTTTAAAAAGACTTCGAGCAAGACCTTCGATATGAAAGGCTAGTTATTTATTTTTATTTAACTTTATCTACGGAGTAAATGGCCCAAGTGTGGGGGAACGGACTTATTTTATAAATTTAAAATCAAATTAGCTTTACTCTAAGAATATTAATAATCAACATTTGCTCTCAATTTTCCGAGAGGAAGCCTTCATTTGTCAATTGAATTTACTTTTGAGATTGAAAAGCTCCTCCATAAATAGGAATAATTAGGTGTTCTTATAGTTGCGGCGGTAATTCATAATTCTTGTTCCTATAGTACGGCTGTTTAATGTAAATAACCATCTTTTCTGCCAGTGGCAATTAGCAAACACCTTTCAAAAAGAAACATTGTAACTGATAGAAGGCAGCACAAGGGTTTACGATGCGAAAGCGCTCTCAAAGACAATACAATGTTTAGGAAATATTTCTACTTTAACTAAATTAACGGTTTAAATGCATTATGTCATGACTTAAATTGATAAGTTAACGATTATAAATGCATGATGAGTAACCTATCAACTTTATTTCTTAAGATAACTTTCTAAGTGTGTTTATATTGTTGTTGCATTAGTAGTTCAGAACATTTTAAACAGGTTTTCTATACCAGGGTTTCAGTCATCCGTTCAGTTTTCCGAAAGTAAAATTGACAGCGCCCATTAGTTTGCGTGGGAACCTTACAAATTCCAATTTTATTTTTCGTTCTTTTCAGGTGGATACTGCTGCAGAAATTTCTTTTCGATTCTTTACTTTTCCGTTTCAGTGAACGGAATTTAACATGGGATTGAGATAGAAAAAGAAATTTCTTTCGTACACGATACCGACCTTATGAAGTGCGGACTATTCGTGATTTTAAAAAGTGATTGCCACCAGTCCATGATGTAACGTAAATGTATCGCATCCAGGCTCGATCTATTATTTGCAATATTCGTCAATAATTTTGCGGTCGACAAACATTTCAAAAATTTATTTTCAAGCTTTCAACTATCAAAAATGGATTTTTGATACATAAAATTTTGGCTGGTTAAAACCAAAATATGGTAACTGCCCCTAAATTAATCTCATTGTTACCATATTCATCCTACGATGAATCAAACAATTGAGCAGTTGAAGGATCGGTTTCGTTTTCTAATAATGTTTGCTCACGTTAAATAACTACAACAAACATTCTGAGATCCGTTGATGTTTGCGTGAAATCTACATCATAGAATCCCGGAGCAATCCCGGTACAGTGTGTAGTAAACAAAACATACCGGCCGTGAAATAAAAGCTTTTCGAATCCGGCCCGGGCACGGCCCGGCCTAATGTGAATAGCCCTTACAAATGCTGCGGAACACTGCAAGAACACTCGATCAACTCAAAAACACTGCAGAACACTCAATCAATGCAACTATGGGTACCATTTGAAAAGTGGAGGAAGAGCTACCAATGTTACCCTCACCTTCTGCATGGACGACTTAAAGCTGTTTGCGGAAACAGTTGGAAAGCTGCACCGACTCTTACAGCTTGTAACGGTGTTCAGTAACGATATTCGGATGGAGTTTGGAATCGATTAATGTCGAACAGTCAATCTTCTTCGAGGTAAAGTGTCGGATACCGGTAGTTTTCGCATCAACGAACAGGAGGAAATTCGGAATATGGTTGAAGGCGAGTCTTACAAGTACCTTGGATTCCTGCAATTGGACGGGATTCGACATACAACGATCAAGAAAGAGTTGCAGGAAAAGTTCCTGTATCAAGTCAACCATGTTCTGAGGTCATACCTGTCGGCCGGCAACAAGATAAAGGCGATTAACACGTATGCCGTGCCCCTGTTGACCTACAGCTTTGGAGTGATAAAGTGGACCAAAACTGAATTGGAGGCGATAGAACGAGCAGTACGAGTGGCGTTCACTAAGCATCGCATGCTTCACCCAAAGTCGGCCATCGAGAGAGTCACCCTACCACGTACTGAAGGAGGAAGAGGCGTTACCGATATTCAAGCGCTATGTGTTTCCCAGATTCAGCAGTTGCGGATGTACTTCATTGAAAACCAGACCCGTCACGAAGTCTACCGTGCTGTATGTGAAGCAGACCATGGGTTCAGCGCCCTCCATCTGGCGCAGGAGGACTATCAGCTGGGCTGCAACCTAAAATCCATCGACGATAAAGTTGCATCGTGGAAGCTGAAGGAGCTGCATGTGACGCATCCACAGCAGTTGGAACAAGCGCTTGTCGACCAAGTAGCGTCAAATACTTCGCTGGTGGGAGGTGACCTCTTCTCAGAGACTGAAAGCTTCATGGTAGCCATCCAAGAACGGGTCATTGCGACGAAGAACTATCGCAGGTACATATTGCACGAAGAAGTTGAAGACCGTTGTAGAAAGTGCAACGCAGTAGGAGAGACGATCGAACATGTTGTTGCTGGCAGCCAAGCATTGGCAGAAGTAGCGTATCTCGGTCGTCACAACGATGTCGCCAAGATTGTGCACCAACCACCTGCACAATTTGGTAAACCATTACGTGCCCTACTACAAGTACCTGCCAGACCCGGTTCTGGAAAATAGTTGCGTAAAGCTGTACTGGGATCGCGGGATCCTAACGGATGTACTCATCCGTGCCAATCGCCCTGACAGTGTGATCTACGACAAAAGGAAGAAGAGTGTAACTCTCATCGATGTCGCTGTACCGCTGGATCGCAACGTCCATTCAACGTTCTCCACCAAGATTACGAAATACCACGATTTGGCGGAGGAGTTGAGGCAGATGTGGCATTTGGAGGAGGTCCGAATAGTTCCGTTAGTAATCTCAGCGTTCGAAATTGTTCCCCGTACCCTTATACGTTCCCTTGAAGAGTTGGAGCTGCTGAAGGAATTGAGCAGCATTCAGAAAGCAGTGATTCTTGGAACCTGTAGTATTGTCCGGCGGTTCCTGAATTACCATAACTAATCCAACCGAGCAAACAAATTAGGATGTAAGCTTACAAAACTGACGAATGTATCCACCGAGCCTAACCCCCTTTGGTTCCACGCCCGGGGGTAGGTTAAATGTTTCCAGCTACATGCTGAGAAGTGAGATGAAATCGGATAATAATAATAATCATTTCCCCCAATTAGTGACACATTAGGCGTAATCGGCACCTGACTATATTATTTCTCATCTCCAATGTGGATTTATAATATTGTGTGGCACGATTCTATGCTGAGGGAAGTCGAGAACATTTCTAACCCGAAAGAATCCCTCGACCAAACCGAGAACCGACTGAGCTATCTGAGGCCCCAAATCGAAGATGGTCATGTCAAATTTACGCTGGCAATGCTCATAATACACCTACCTTGATATTTCCGGTTCTATCCGTTATGGCATCCGCCTCAACGATAAGCCCACTGGGCAAAAATATCTCCACCAGAGCCATATTCGATCGTTGATAAGACTCCTTCGGATTATAGTTTACGCAGATATCCAGATGTTGCACATTGTACGTAGTGGTGTTGAGCATCTCCACTTTCAGATTAAAGCTGGGCTTTGCCACCTGAATGTTGTGATGGTATTGATATGCTATTTGGAAATAACCATTTCCAATACCGTCCACTTCTACCCGCAGCTTTCGGATCTCATTTTCAACGTCGAACTCTTGAATGGCCATGGTCTTTCGATTATCAATGTCGAATTTTTTAATTATTTTCCTCCTGTTGTCGTATAACGTCACTCGATAATCGTTACGGCTGCCTGACATTTTCGCTGCAAATTTGGCCAATGCTTTGAGTCCAACGAATGTATCCTGCGTTCCGGGGTAGCCACCGAGACCATATCGCTGCTTGTTGAGCCAACGCATTATAGGAGTTGCATCGATGAACATTTCATTTTCAATGTATGATAATAAAGCATACCCAGCTACTTCGACACCCACAGGTAACCTGTTCCAATATCTTTCGGTAGTATTTCTATCGAAAACTGAGGTCTCTATAAGTTTATCGAGGAAATCTTTCCGGTTCGGGTGCTTGAGAAGGGACATAGCATATGTTGCCATTGATAGATCATACACATCGTTGATATTGGGAAGGTTGCTCAGAAGGTACTGCACAGTTCTTTGGACAACTGGTCGATACTTAGTAGACACTTCTTTATTTTCTCCAAATGCAATCAAAACGTATGACGTGAGAGCGTAGCTTGTTGTTGTTTTCGACAATCCTCCTTGCATGTCGGCATGGAATACGGTGCCCACTTCCGGGAATCGTCCGTCGGAACTCTGTTTACTCACTAGCCAATCGAATGCGCTGTTCACGACGTTATTGTCCACGTCGATATACTTGGCGGCTATTTTGAGTGATTTAGCCACAAACGCAGTTAAAAACGTACTGCCTGCATGTGACTGACCCCAAACGCTAAATGCACCATCCGTACGTTTGTATTTGAGTTGATTTTGATAACCACTGCTGAGAAAATTGATTGCTTTGGTTCTAACAGTATCTGCTATAGTCCCAGATTCAGATAGGTAGTCCAGTATGACAATGTTCGGCACAAAGTTCAACATGTTCTGTTCACCACATCCAGTTGGCAAACGAATCAATCCGTCCAAATTTGCAATAGCTGTGCCAAGAATGTCGGCTAGAATTGAAAAACCAAATATTAAGCAGGGAAAACATGACATGGCAAATGCCAAAACTCACGATCCAACGAGAACTTGATTCTAGCAGAGCCTTCATCGATGTCTCGAGGTATGTTCACATTCAAATCAAAGCTTTTCTTCTCATGTTTCGTATTTTCGATAAATCGAGGTTCATTAACTTCATAAAGGCGACTCTCTGGAGTAACACGCAACATATGCTCAATTGCATCCGATGCAAGTAAGCTTATTGCTTCAAACTTAATTGCTATGAGGCCTAGCTTTTTTGCTTTGACCATAAAGGATACAGGTTTGCCATTGTTTGTCGGAACAATCACAGCCTTCGTTCGGCGCAGAGCTGCAAACAAAAATAAGCTATTAGTTAATTGAAACAGCTTTAGAATTAAATCCATGCAAATACATACGGTCATTTGAAGACGTTTCAACGAATTCAACCTCGTCATTCTTGTTGAACAGCGTCACATCAGTCGTCACAGTATTTCCGAGGAAATTGAAGACAGTTACCTGGATCAGTGCCACCTCACCACGCTTGATGGAATATGGTAGATTTGCGACGAGATAGAACGGTTGCCTCACAATGAATTCAATAGGTTGGTTGATTACTCCAAGACCTAAGGTTGGGCTCAGAGCAAATCCTGAAACTTGGTAGGTAGTAATTGAATCCGGGGCATACTCTTTAAGACTCTTATAATTGTTTCTTCCGTCCATGGAAACGTTCATCCACATCCAAGACTCTTGGAACATAGTACGAATGTGAGTTGGCTTGTCGATTCGTTTCTTGTTTGGTGAGAGTCCACCAAAACGATACAGATTGTTCCGTGCCACAGCTGTTAGAAACATGAAATTATTCCAGGTATGCAATCAGAAATTCACCAACATAAATGATTCAACAGGTCTACTTACGTGCATCGACTTGGGCAGTAGATCTTAAAAAGAGACCCCTTTTCTGTAAAGCAGTAAGGACAACATGATTAAACACGTACGCATAACGCTTTCATTTGTCAATACAAACATGAAACCAATCAAATTCGGAATCCTCCGTAGCTCCGTATAGGGCAAGTTCCCTCAGTACATCGTCTCGGTTGAAATCATAGCGATTATTTTCGACTAACAGCACACTCTGGTCAATCGAATTGAACGCCACATACGAATCCTTGGCAGCATATACGTCGATGTATATATCTTTTCCGGGAGAGTATTCCTCCTCGTCCAAATCGAACTTAAACTGCAACGCAAACCAGCTCAATCATTATCAATTCCTAGATCTAGATCGAGAACTTACGTTGTTATTGAATGATTCAAATTTCAGTTCAAAGTCATCAAATATCACGTACTCCTTGTTTGTGTAGAACACAATCAGTGTGGCCTCTGGCGACATCGTCGGCAGCATCTTGATTCTCAATTTGTATTTTTTACTATTGATGTTCGCCACATGCGATGAAAAAACCACATTTCCTCGTGATGCTACCATGTATGAGAGGTGGTTTAGCGTTTCCGTGCATTGAACGTCAAAGTCAATTGTTTTATCCACAATAACCCTGGGTGAAGAGTAAACCGGGTTTGCTAATAAATCAGCAAGCTAACCGAATTTTATCGCAACTTACTTGAACTTTGGATTAATATTGACTTTAAGGTACTGCTGACTCTGGGACTGGAAGCTATGGATGAAGTCATTGTGTTCGTCGTATTCTTCGGAATCATACGTTGCCTGTAAGAAAATATAAATAATATCGATTACTGGCTAGCTTTTCGGATTGAAACGGTGGCAACACTGTTGTTGTTTTGGTTGGCACAAAAAAATTACTGTCCGCGCCCCAATTTTATTGTATAAGGAGTGTATCGAAAATAAGCTATCCACAAACTTTCTTTCAAATTATGTTGAAAACCGATATTTTATTCATACAAAAAATTGATCCTTTATTGTACGAGGTTAAACTTGAACATAATGAAGACCGGATGAAATTTAAGTTATTCCTTCACGAATTTTCGAACTTTGGATCGAATGCTCTTCATCAAGTTCCGGACAAGTGTTGCATCGCATTTTTTGGACGCTTGAGCCCAAATTTTTTTGAACTCCTGCATGTTCCCAGCTGCCTTACCAGTCTTCTTGAAGACCCTCTTCACGATTGCCCAGTAACGTTCGATGGGTCGAAGTTGAGGGCAATTTGGTGGATTGATATTTTTCTCAACGAAATCTATACCCTTTTCCGCAAGCCAATTGAGAGTGTTGTTTTGGCATAGTGAGCCGACGCTAAATCCGGCCAAAACAGTGGAGGTGTACTATGCTTCTTATATAAAGGCAACAATCTCTTCTGGAGACACTCAGATCCATAGATTTCCGCATTTATAGTTCCGGTAGTGTAAAAAATGGTTGACTTCAAACCACAGGAACATATTGTTTGCCATACCAGTACCTTTCGACCGAATTTCTCCACTTGAATCGACCTGTCCGCATCGCTCACATCCTCCCCAACGACGGCAGTAAAGTATTGTGGACCTGAAAGGGTTTTTGAGTCCTCCTTTACATAGGTCTCATCATCCATAAAAACGCATGCATCCGGACGCTGCAAAAGACGCGAATACAATTTCCGGGCCCTTGTTGCTGCTCGCTTCTTCTGATCTGCAATTTGTTTCGAGATTTTCTGCTTCTTGTAGGTCTTCAGGAAGCCGGCGTCGGTGGTGTAGTGGTAATCGTGACTGCTACTTGGCACCCCAGTAGGGTCTGGGTTCAATCCCAGTCGACGTCGGTGGTTTTTCTGAGGTGAAAAAATCTGGTCACGTCTTCCCTCGGAAGGGAAGTAAAGCCGTTGGTCCCGGTTCATATTCATGAGTCGTTAGGTAGGGTCCAGGTGGTGGAGTCGTCTTCCTGGCGTCGGTGATTGTCACCATGTGAGGAAATAGGGCGACGTAAAATAAAGATTTAAAAAAAAAGATCTTCAGATGGTTTCGCCTCTTGATACGCTGGATCATTCCGACACTCGTTCCTGCTTTTTTGGCCAAATCACGTATTGACATTGATTTGTTCTTCATGATTAGAGATACCACTTTCTGCTCCAGTTTCGGGTTGGAAGAACCGGGTTTTCTTCCTCTTCCTGGTAGCTCATCCAAAGAATAGTGTTCCCCAAACTTATTAATGATGGTTTTAACACTCGCATGATGAATTCCAAACCGCTTCGCCAATTTTCGCATAGTAATACCCTTCTCACTTAGCCATGTGTCCAGAACCTTAATTTTCACTTCCTTTTCAATACGCGACATTTTGAAAACGCAGAATTTGAACCGCACAAACAAGTAAACAAAAGAAAGCTGACAGTCAAACGCACAGCATGCAGTGTTCAGAGCATAAAAAACCATCACAAATACATGCGTACAACGCAAATGTATGTGAATAGCTTATATTCAATACACTCCTTATTATTCGAGTTGAATTCATAATAAGTGTTACTTTTGTTAGTGATAACGATGCTCTTTTGAGCTAAGTGGTTTTCTTGGTGATATGCAATTAGAATATTCTTCAAAAATATTTCTTTGTATTCGCTAGTGCAATCATATCTAAAACGAGTCCATTGTTTGTGCTACCATAAAGCAGAGGCTCGACCTGTTTTTGCTGCTGTTGCTGTGTGCTGCTGCTGTATTGGTAAGAAAGAGCCCTCTTGGTGAAATTATTTCGAACTGAATAGAAGTCAACTGTGAGTACACCATTAGATACGATATGTGTTATTACAGATTCTGCCGAGAGCTTTTCGTGCTATCCCTTGCCGCCCAAACGTTTACTTGACAAACGTTAAGCAATTGTTGGAAATCTGCTCGATACGCATTTCTGGTCTCGCTCCTACGAAAAAGGCATTATATTTGCGATACCCTTTGCCGCCCAAACGGCCACTTGACGAGCGAATTGCTTCGGATGTGATTGAGCGTTTTAGTCTGGTAGGCTGGAAAGCAAACTTCAACGTCCGATCTATTGAGTAGCCGTGGGAGCTGAATTACATTCACATTTACCACCACTGTTATAAATTATTCATGAAAGCAAACTCATATGGACTGTAATTTAGAACATCTTGTCTAGAAATTCTTGTGTTACAGGGTGCGGCAGAAAATAATGCGAAAATTTGTTCTATTTCTTTCCAATCCCATTTTCAACTAATTCAAGCAATAATATCAACATGTTCGAGTGCAGTTATCTTTATAAAGTCCTTTTAAACAAATTTATTCAATGTGTCCTCCATTTTTATAAATAACATCCTCGAGCCGACGCCGGAAGTCCTCCGACATTGACTGCCATGTGCGTGTTATGGTTGACTTCAGGGTTTTCACACTAGGGTGTCATGATTTGCAGGCTCGTGCTTCAACATATGCCCAAATCGAATAATCCAACGGATCAAGATCTGGACTGCTAGGGGGCCACAAATCCTTCGGTCAAAACTTCATGTTACCGTTCAACCATTGTTTGGTTCGGTTGGACGTGTGACATGGCGCTCCATCCTACTGTAGGACAACGTTTTGGTCCTCAAAGAAGTTGGCCTTCACCCAGGGAAGCACTTGGTCCTTTAAAATACCGATATACACTTCGGTATTGATTTTAACTCCAGCATCAGCCATCAGCCATACATCATGATACCAGCCGGATGTTTGGTTTGAAATTTGAATTTCACTTTTTCCGGAACGTTCTCCATTTTCTGCGGTGAAATGAACCGGTCCGTGCGGCTGTTGGCCACAGCATCGATGCTGAAAGCTTTTCGTCGGAGAACAGGATTATCATTTTTTCCTTCTTCAACAAGGAAAGCAATCTCTTGGAACGAGTTACTTGTGGTTCCTTGACCCGGTTCGTAATCAAGTGGCGTTTCACTCTGGCTCTGGAAGATGCATGTAAGTCTTCTTTGATGATTCTCCGCATGGATTTCTCCGAAATATTGGCTTCCTTTGCAAGTATTCTTATGGAACGCACCGGGTTGCGAGCAATTTTTGCACGGACCGATTTGATCACGTTTGGCGTGCGTGCAAAGCGCGGACGTCTGCTTCCCGGCTTCCGCTGCTTAGAACCATAGTGCAGGGACTTTTTTATGCGGTAAACTGTTGCCAAATGGCACCCTACCACCTTGGCAATCTCTTTCGGCTTCTTCTGGGCGAGCAACAAACTGGTGATCACTTCTTTCGCGAACATTTTGACGAATTTGCAATAAAACAAATAGAATGTTTGGATGCAGCACTTGAAAGTAGACATAAACAAATACACTTTCGACAGAAATTAGTCACTAGCTACACGAATTAACCCAATACTCAAGTTTGAACATTTTCGCATATTTTCTGCCGCACCCTGTATGTCCTTTAAATATCTTGGGGTCTGGTTCGATTTAAAATGCACCTGGAGATCAAACATTGAGTATCTGAAGCGAAAATGCCAACAAAGGATCAACTTTCTTCGAACAATTACCGGAACCTGGTAGGGAGCGCATCCGCAAGATCTTCTAACGTTGTACCGTACAACGATTTTTTCGGTTATGGAATACGGTAGTTTTTGTTTTCAGTCAGCGGCTCGGTCGCACATCATCAAACTGGAACGTATTCAGTATCGGTGTCTTCGTATCGTGTTAGGTTGCATGCACTCGACTCACACCATGAGTCTTGAAGTGCTGGCTGGCATGTTGCCACTCTCAGATCGGTTTACAGAATTATCTCTCCGGCTCCAGGTAATCGAAAATTTTGAGAAGCTTCTCGTGTTGAATCCTCAAACTCGCTTCATGAATTTGCACCATTTGTACATAACACAGGATGTCAGCCCTTCGCCGAATATTTCCAATCGTGTTTGCTTCTCTGACTTCGACAATTCGTTTCATTTTGATTTATTTATGAAACAGGAGCTTCATGGAATCCCAGGGCATCATCGTCCTATGATTGCTCCGGTAATATTTGCAGCAAAGTTTGGCCAAGTTGATTCCACTCAAACGTTCTTCACTGGCGGATCATTGATATAGGAGTCAGCAGGCTTTGGTATATTAAATGAAATTTATAGCGCCAAACGTAAACTTCAAACTCCTTGTTCCGTATATGTCGCTAAATTAGCGGCAATACACTTTACGCTAGAAATTGATGCCTCACTAACACCGGATCAGTATTGAATTTTCACGGATAATCTCAGTTCTATAGAGGCTATTCACTCCTTGAGGTCGGCAAAGCACTCCTCGTATTTTCTCATGAAAATACAGGAGCTTCTAAGTGCTTTATCTTCGCGTTATTTTATCATCACCTTTGTATGGGTCCCATCTCATTATTGAATTCTGGACAATGGGAGAGCGGACTCGCTTGCAAAGGTGGGCGCTATGGAAGGCGATATTTATGATCGACAAATCGCCTTTAATGAACTTTTTCTTATTTTTCGTCTACAGTCACTCGTCAGCTGGCAGTTTAAATGGAGTAAAGGAGATTTGGGGCGATGGCAACATTCTATCATCCCAAAGGTGTCAAAGAAATCTTGGTACGGGGGGATGGATGTGGGTCGAGACTTCATTCGTGTGATGGCTCGCGTCATGTCCAATCATTATTCTTTGAACGCTCATTTATACCGGGTTGGGATGAGCGACAGCAATCTCTGTGAATGTGGGCAAGGTTACCAGGACGCAGATCACATTATTTGGTCATGTGCTGGGCATCGTGGAGTCAGATCTCTGACCATTATGATTCCCTTAGGGCTCGGGGTAGACAACCCAATGTACCGGTTCGAGATATTTTGGCTATACGTGATCTGGAGTTTATGAAACTCATTTATGTGTTTTTGACTAACATTAGCCTTAGATTGTTGTTTGTTTAACCTGTATGTTTACCTTAAGTTTTTTTATCTGTGTTTGTGTGTGTGTTTTTGACGTAGGACTTACGTCTTTCTTTTCTATTCCTGTATAGGGGCGCCGTTCTAAAATTTCTGAAATCGCAAGCGTTACGCGGGTTTGGAGACTTTGAACGATAATATCTCCTATCTGGCCTACAGAAATTTTACGATAAGTATTTCATTCGAAAGGTAGAACATCAAGGCTGATTGATAACTAAATTCATTACATTTGTTTAAACTAATTAAAAAGTACTTTAAAGAAAAATGTTTAAATGCACAACGCTATTGGTCGAAAATGACATCATATTTGCGCCACGCGCTGATTGGTTCATACTGCCTCAGTTACCGTGCCAACGAATATCAAACATGAGGGGACGACCGACCAATCATCAGTTCTCGCTGTGCATCCGCATGCGACAGACGTGTTTGCGGAGCACGTTGGTAGAAAACGCCGCCCGTGAACGCAAGAAGACCAGACCAAGAAGAATCATCCACGTCACCTGCAGCTAGCCATCAGCAACCACGAGGAGGTGAAAAAAATTTCTCCGGTGTGACCATTTCACAGAGTGGTGTCCTGCAGCCTAAGAACACTGAAGAAAATTTCAATCGCCAAACCATGTTATCAAAAATGAAAATCCGTCCTTTTCAGGACGATCAAATCAAGTTGCCAACTAAAGAGTATGTTTGATAGAAATTTCTCTTGAACTGATCGAAATTTTCATTACCACGCACCGGCTCAATATGGCGTTGAAAAAGCCGCGTCCCGGAGAAAATGGCCTAATCAATCGCCCACATCATCTTCGTGGTCAAGTGGTTAGCGGCGTCGCCCGTCGTTCATTGCCATGAAGTGAGGGTTCGATTCCCGCTCCAGCCTGTGGAACATTTTGCAAAACGAAAATGTCCATAGTCTAATCCACTGGGTGTAAGGTTGTTCGTTGTTTGTTGTAATTCGCTCTATGGTCAATGTTCAGTCTGTACAATCTCGAGTGGAAGACGTTGCAAACGTCAATTTTTATTGTAGTATTACGTGCTGCCAAACACTCAGGCCGTCCTGCTGCCCAAGAAGACCGAGAAGAAAATTTCAATCGCGAACCATGTTCCCTCCGTTAACAACTAAAACCCGGTATTTTAAGGACGAACAAATAAATTTGCCAACTAAACTCTTGAGCTCATCGAATTTTCATTACCACGCACCGGCTCAACATGGCGTTGCTTGAAAAGCCGCATTTTGAAGAAAATGAGCAAATTTTTTATAAATCTCTATTTGCCAGGTTAAAACTAGCAAGCACGTTGGATATTTAATAAACGAAATATTAACAGTTAATTCGAGCCGAACTGCAACAGGGCAGACCAATTATGTGTTTCACATAATCAGTGTAAGGGGTAGGTTAGCTTCATTGTAGTTCTTGCTGTACATAGGTAAATAATGGGTTAGTTGCAGATAATAGATTAGTTGCAGGTAGTTTTAAAGTGTGAGTTATAATTTTTCTGGCCAATATTTAAAAACTCTATTGTTTTACAGTTTCAGAAGCAAGTGTGTCTATATCTCAACTCCCTTTGGATGGGGTTCTGAGGCCCTGACAAGGGCCGTTTTTCTGTTGCCTGAGTAGAAAAGATGCAAATTTAACCTCCGAAACGCCTGTCGCTCTAATGAAAACTAATGATTTCATTTCCACGCTGCTGTCTTGCGTAACAACTGAGGCCCGTCCCCTTTAGTAAAATTTTATTTGCATTACCTTCGTTGAGAACCCCCTTCCTGTTATGTAATGGTATATGCCATTATATAAAACAGGCCTGGCATGGCGAACAGTTAAGAACTCAGAGACGAATGACCCGAAGGGTTAAAGTCCCTCGCAAAAACAATAGAAGAAGAAGAACAGTTAAGATTCGTTATTGGATCATCGACACGTTCAGACGTGTGTATCCCGCTCTCGTGATAAAAATGCGCTTTTTCGAGTTTTTAGCCCTGCTGCTGGAGATCGAGTGTTCCGCAGGGAAGTATACTAGGTCCACTTCTGTTCAACCTATTCACCTCGGACATACCCCCGCTCCCTGAAAATGGATCTCTGTCGTTGTTCGCCGATGATACCGCAGTCGTCCACAATGGTAGGGTAACAAGAGCGCTTACAGCGAAACTGCAGCGAAGCCTGAATGTCCTGTCAGAATACTTCACCGAATGGAAGATCTGTATTAACGCAGCAAAGACCCAGGTCATCCTCTTCTCATACTGCAAATCTCCCAGACTTGTTCCGCCTGAGGGTTGTAAGATAAGCCTAAACAACACAACGGTGGAATGGGCCAAATCAGCTGTCTATCTTGGCGTTACCTTAGACAGCAAGCTTATTTTCAGGGAGCAGGTTGACAAAACTGTCACAAAGTGTAACGTTCTGTTGAAGCTACTGTACCCATTGATCAAAAGAAGGTCTACATTATCCCTGAAAACAAGCTTGCTGTCTACAAGCAAATCATACTTCCAGTCATCGAGTACGGCATGCCAATCTGGGAGAGTTGCGCAAAAACACATCACCTGAAACTCCAGCGTGATCAAAATAAGTTCCTCAGGATGATCCTGAACACCCCTCCGAGGACAAGAACATCTGAGGTCCACCGTCTGGCCAAGATAAAAATGCTCGATGATCGCTTTAGTGAGTCTATGAATCGGTAGATTGCGCGCTGCCTGACATCGGATCACCAGATCATTCGGAATCTGGTTCCCCACCCCTAGGATTTTCAAATTGTAGTTGTAGTTGAAGACTAAGTAGGTTATCAAATTTTAACTAACAATGCCCCAAGGGCTGATCTGACAATTAATTTAAATCATAAACACACAAAACACACTAAACAAAGCTGAAGAGCCCACTGGGCTAAAACACTTGAAATTATAAGTGTCCTTATCCTCTTCCTTAAAGAGCGCTTAATTTGTATTTGTGACCTTTTGTTCAATAGCAAATTACTACGAAAGCCATCGTTTACAAAAGCAAATTCGCCCTTATCTAATGTTGGCGCTGATTTGGCTAAATTTTATTGATATTCGGTTTGTTTTTCCTCAGTATAATTACCAACGCGGTCGAGTTGTTATTTTCTGAAGAAAAAAACCTGTGGTTTAAACAGTGCAATAAGGACAAGTAGTTAATTGCAAGTGTCAGTCGTCAAGCCAATTTGCATAGCATCTCTGCATGATCCCACTCTAGTGATAGAGTCTATCCGGTCCATTCTATCGGCTGTGACGGTTCATCGAATCACACCCGTTAAATGTGTGAAATTTTCGTTAAAAAGGATGGAACTAGCTTACTGTGCCACACCATGCAATAACGGAAGATGCATCTAATGTTATTATTTTATGCCTGCTGCAACGCAAAAAAGATAAAATTAGAAAATAAGATGCATTGGTTCTTTATTGATTGAGATTTGAGCCGATTTTTGAGATTTCCAAATGAATAAATATGTATCAAATATGATGGGCTACTGTTTGCTAATTGCAAGAATTAGGGCACAAGAGTACAAAAATAAAGCTTATAGGGAACTAATGGAACTAAAGACCAATCAAACAGGTTCTATCTAAATCTACAAATGCAAATGCAATAGGTCCTAAGTAACAAATGTATCAATTACACGCTTAGAATCACCGTAAACACCAAAGGCAACATTTTCTTTTTAATCCTGACGACGTTTTACGTTGAGAACCTTACAAAAATTAAAGATTGCACGATTGAGTTGCAATTACGATTTGAAAAAAAAAAAATATTAAAATTGTCGATGCTATTTTTTCGATATGACCCAAATGTTGCTTGAAGTAGTTGAATATCTTCTTCAGCTTCTGCTTAACTAATGCCCAATATTTTGCTATTGGACGGAATTGAGGGCAGTTGGGTGCATTTAAGTGCTTTGCGATTGTCCTGGTGTGTTTCTCTATCGTCATATCAGTTTTCTTATCTTCGATGCACTGCAGAATGCATTTCTGCAGGCACGCTTGCTTGTATAATTACGATGCCATAGCCTTGTTTCTAACAATAAACGGTTTTCGTGCGCAGCTACAAATCTCTTGCAAGATCAGCAATGTTTCCATTTTACATTCTCAGCAACTTTGCTGAAGACGGCAACTCTCTAGAGCCTCATTAGGCAAAGATAGACTGCAGCGCCATCTTTGCGGTGCAACTTGGAGCGAATATAATAATGTCAAGTTACTACATTTTTACATTCTCAACAACTTTACCGAAGACGGCGACTCTCTTAAGCTTCATTTGACAAAGATCGACTGCAGCACCATCTCTGCGGAAAAATCTGGAACCAATATGATAATGTCAAATGACTACATTTTAAACTTTGATCGACTTTGCCGCAAACGGCAACTCTCTATAGCTTCGTTTGGCAAAGATCGACTGCAGCGCCATCTCTGCAGCACGATTTGGAGCTAATGTGATATTATCAAAAGGCCAATGGAGTCGCCAATTCTCTACTATCAGTCCGGAATGCTTTATATGCATTTCTGTTATCACAGCCAAACTGAAACTTGTAGCAGATTCCCGAGAGACAATATAACCTGAACCAGTTTTTGTTTTGGTTCCAATGCATTTTTGAGACCAGCACCTTTCAAATGGTCTATAAACATTGACTCTAAATTAAAATTTCGAAATTCTACGAAGGGTTGACATCCGGGTCAAAGTTCACCCTAACGTCTGATGTGTCAATTTTTTTGTACCACCACCTTAACCTGATTTTTGGAAAAAAAAAAATATGTTTATGCAAAAATGAATAATTTCGTAAAATATTAAAAGTCAGAAAATTTCGGACCGATTGGTTTAAAAATCAAAAATATAGCGTACATTGAAGTTGCGCCGTGGGTCATAATTGTCCCCAATATCTAAGGAAGGGTAAAAACGATTCACTCGGTAGATTCGGCCAGTTTCAACTATTTCGCGAATTTTTAACCTGACATCGGATGAATCTGCTTCTTCAAGCACTTTTTTTTTAAACTGCTGTCAAACAGTCCCTTAGGTTCTAAGTAACTTCAGCTTTATGTGGATTCGAAATACTTACCATTATTTTCAGCTGTTGAGCATTCGAAGGTGGTTGAAGAATGAACGAAGCTACTCCATTCTCGTCAAGGTCAGCTTCCACATTTTGGACCACACTGTCGATGGGTAACTCGAACTCTGCCTTCACCTCAATCGTGGATGGTTTATCTTGCCGTGGAGGTTTACCAAGGTGGTCTTTCACAACCAACGACACTGGATATGGAACTCCGGGACGAAAGGCCGGTGATGATAGCTGAGTCGTGACGGTATAAGGCAGCCGGTAGATGGGAATTTTCTCCGTGATTTTAATTGAACGATCTGGAAATATTTCGAATCATGATCAAAGTTAATTTTGAAGTCATTGGCACAATACTCACTAGTGAATGTTTCCATAACGGAAACATTCGCGGTAATATAAGTGAAGCTCTCGTCACCGTTAACATCTACTTCATCAGCAAGATCGAAATCTAAGGTAGTTTGGCCGGTTATTCTTCCAACTTTAGTAAAGTCCGGCTTACGAATGGTGTCGTCCAAAAAGAGTTCCAAGGAAGCAGTTCCATCAACCGGTTTACCAAATGTGTAAGAAATTTTCCACTCGTAATAGAAACCTTTTTCTCGTTCGCCAGAAGAACTCTGGACGGGTAAGCTTTGACGAAATATTTTGGCAGAACATATTCTTTCACGTCTATGACATTGGAGATGATAACCTGTAACAACAAAATCAGGGTAGTATAGGTTTAGTGTTCGCCACTCTACAACGCGCTTACCCCATCATCCGTGGCTTTCACCGCCGTCATTTTCCATTTGCCCAACGGCGGTGATGAGGCTAACTGTACAGATGAGTCAAACACGCCATTGTACAATCTAGCAAATGGCCACTTCCTGATAGAATTTCCTTCGGAATCATCCAATGCTATGGCAACTGATTTAATACTCGTCACTGGTCTAGTGTCCACATCAACTGCCACGACCCGAAATTTCAATATATCTCCCGGGTTGTACACAGGCACGTCAGTTTGGAGAAATACAGACATAGTTTTTGGTTCGAATTCAAGATCTACACGCTGTTCAAAGCTAAAGCTATTATCCGTGCTCCTAACGATTAGTTCGTAGTCACCTCGCGAGATACTTCCAACCTGTTAAATGTAAGAAGCAAGAAAAAAACTCTTTAAATTTTCCAACCGAATCTACTGCAGAGACTTACGTTAAATTCAACTTGTTTGACAGTTCGTCGGTTGAGCATCAAGGATTTGGTTGCGCTTAATTCTTCGGGCTCTCCAGATTTCTCGAGAACTGCTTGCAACCGGACATTCCGGGAAAGTGTGTTGCTTAATACTATCGTGAAGGTACTGTTTGGCCGAATTTTCTTTGGCCCTATCAAGGACAATCTGCAATGATCATTGTTGTTAGATAAACAGCATATTTCAGAGATGGGTGCACAGCAAAATGAATTATTATTGCAGTCAATGTAGAACAATCTTATGCAAAACATAATAATGTAACTCTCGTGATGCAACGACGTGTTAGAGCCTAAAACAGACCAATAACTGAAGTAGTGACGATGCATTTCTCATCTCATTCTCGATAGAAGTGTTGCCAAAGGTTTTTTTATGAGATAAATAAGGTACATACATTCCCTAGATTTCCCCCAACCTCTACTCTGTAATTATTGAAATGATGTTCTAAATGCTTTTGTAAATGCATACAATTTTTTAATTTATTTAAATTGTAACACATATTTGACAAACTTTTAGCTGATATTTCTATTCGAATATAGCGAACAACAGCATATCATCAAATTCAGACGAGTTATTTAAACTAATGTAAACCTATTAAATAACTATGCCTACGGGTAAACTATTGTATACTTGCAAAAATAATGAAATTAAATATTGAATTGCAGCTATAAGCAAAACTCCACAAAAACCGAGTTTCACTAACTGGATGGTCCGAAACCTCATCACTCTGTCGCCAACAAACTTATAGATTTTTACCGCATATCAAAAGCGATTAATATTGGTTAAAGTACGCGATCGAACGAAACACGACAACGATGGCCGATAATAGTGAACAATGTCTACATGCGGTCGACCGTTCGTAGCTGACGATAAAGATGGCGCAATGTACCCATTGTTTGCGCTACATTCATCATTCCTGTGTGGTGTTGATGAAAACTGCCGAAATGGAACGCAACATGTGCGCAAGTTGTTTGGATCGTGAACCATCAGCACCACGATCGCATTCGAACTCAACTACTCGTGCGCGGATTCTCACTCGATCTAAACCGGCTCGAAGAAGCAGAAAAATGTATTCAGGAAAAAGCGGCCGAAGATAAAATCCGTCGAGAAAAGGATTTTTTGGCCAAAAAACCTACGAGCTGTTGTACGCTCCGTTGGCCGATGAGGATGACTTAGGGAGTGTAAGAAGCCGTCACATAGTACCAAGTATTCAGAAGGTACAACAATGGTTGCAGGCGGAACCAGTTGCGAACATTAACTCAGAGTATCGGGTATAGTAAAGTCCCCGCCGGCGTAGTTCCACACGCTGGAACCATTCGTAAAGATAAACCAGTCAGTATCCATGCCAACACTATCGGCATCGACACCCCTACCAAGCAAACAATCAGATCAGGTCAATACGACGTGACGATCCGACAACTGGGAGAAGAACCCTTTGGACTGGAGCCTCAGTCGGGATGAACCAACTGTACCCCATCCAACATCGACGAGTCGGCTTGCAGTGGATTTGCGCGAAATACAACAGAAGTTTTGCGTCTTGCAGACTGGTACTACGAAGCAAACACAATCTCGTTAACAGAGCCCGGGTGTCGATCAGGAGAAACGTCGTCAGTCGTATGCGTTCCCGAGGGAAACCCAGGAGGCTCAGAACATCGATGCAAACCGAAGTGTACAGTTTTCCGGCGTGGAGATTCCGTTTCCACCCAACAATCAGGTCTTGTCAGCTGTTCCGGTGAGTCGAACGTGCTCTAGAGATAAGAATATACCACCAGTGTTACCACCACATGTAAAGCCACATCACAACAAAGTTACTTTCGACACCCAACTATTTCTTTCTTCCATTTACCAACACTCACCCTGTTATGACCGAACCATGCCTACCCCCCTACCACTATCGACTGCAGCACCTGTATTCGACCCTTTGCAAATGAGTACCACTATTGCCCACCCCTCAAGTGCCCCCCTCAGTACCGTTCATGAACAGCAACAATATGTCAACGTTTCTTCCTCGAATATCCAACGCAGACGGTTCAGAGTAACCATTTTCCGGTTGTTTCTCCTATCGCCACCAGCACCGTAACAGCAATACAAAATATACGCCTGTCTTCCCTACTTCTGTACCAGTGGCATCGCCTCAGTGGATTAGTGTTCCATCGTCACAACAGTTAGCTGCCAGACACATCGTTCCCAAAGACCTTCCCTATCTTTCGGGCGATCCTGTCGAGTGGCCGTTGTTTGAGTTCGTTGCAAAACTCTACAGAGCTATGCGGATTCTCTGATGGTGAAAATTTGATGCGATTGCAGCGAAGCCTCAAGGGTAGAGCCCTCGAAGCAGTGAGAAGTTATCTTTTGCACCCTTCATCAGTTCCCATGATTATCGGAACACTACAAACGCTCTACGGACGACCTGATTTAATCATCAATTCTCTTCTGCAGAAGGTGCGTACTACACCGGCTCCAAAATCTGAAAAACTCGAAACGCTCATTAGCTTCGGTCTCGCTTGTCAAAACCTTTGCGGGCATCTACGAGCGGCTGGACAACAGGCTCATTTTTCCAACCCGGTTTTATTGCAGGAATTGGTAAATAAATTACCAGCAAAATATCAAGTTAGATTGGGCGCTTTTCAAACAAAAATGTCTTGTGGTCGACCTTAGCACATTTGGTGATTACATGGCCCAATTAGTGGTAGCTGTAAGTGATGTTACACCATTTCAACCATCAGATGAAGCAGCATTCTCCAAACCGGATCAACGAAGGGGCAAAGAACGACTTATGTTAACACGCACTCATCTAGCAACCTAATGAATACTACGCAACGCACCAGGCTCTAGTGGTCCTGGCGGTAAGCAGTTCACACCGAAACCATGTCAAATATGTCAAAAGCATGGCCACAAAGTTCGAGACTGTAACGAATTCAAGAATTGCAGTTTGAAGATCGCTGGATACGCGTGCAGGAACGTTACCTTTGCCGACGGTGTTTAGTAGCCCATGGAAAATTTCCGTGTAAAGCATCGCTTTGTGGAGTTGATGGCTGCGAAGAACGTCGCATCTCTAGCTAAATTCATCCAGGAAATCCACAATTGTCGAATAAGCAACTGAAGGATACGGCAACAGTAAATATTCATAGCTATCGTACAACTGCAACGCTTTCCCTTACCGGTGACGCTATTCGCCAACAGTAAATCGATCGAAACATACGCGTTTTTGGACGAGGGCTCTTCAACTACGTTGGTCGAATCTCGCATTGCGCAGGAGTTAGGAGTAACAGGTGAAATCCGACCGCTTTGTCTACAGTGGACCAGTGATGTCGAACGTTACGAAAAGGATTCACAATTGATTCGTTTGGAAATATCTGGACAAGCATCGCAAAAACGGCATGTTCTAAAACGGCTCACACCGTGAAAAAGTTAGGCCTTCCTAGTCAAAGCTTATCTTTTGAGCAGTTATCAAATCAGTACCGGCACCTACGGGCCTTCCGTCCAAAACTACAGTAACGGTACCCCCGGTATACTGATTGGCCTGGACAACATGCATTTGAAAATTCCGAAGATTCGTGAAGGAAGGATAGGTCAGCCTGCTGCTTCAAAAACTAGACTAGGTTGGACCGTGTACGGGGAGATTGGAACCACGTCCGAGACAGAGCGATGCCAGGTTCAGTCTCATGTGGAAACCAGACATCCGGACCAGGAGCTGCATAATCTTGTGAAGGAGTTTTTCCCAATCGAAAATGTTGGAATTTCAGTGGTGCCCTTGCTTGAGGGGTCGGAAGAGAAACGGTCCAGGAAAATTCTAGAAGATACAACGATTCCGTCTTCCATCAGGTCGATTTCAAACCGGGCTCTTGTGGAGATACGACTATATCAAATTTCCGGATAGTAAACCCATGGCTGAGCAAAGGCTTAAATCGTTGGAACGTCGGTTGTTGCGGAATCCTCAACTGCTTGAGAATGTAAGGAAACAGCTAGGCGAATATGTTGAGAAAGAATACGCACATAAAATCACCCAAAATGAGATGCTCAGCTCCGATCCTAATAGAGTTTGGTATTCACCTCTAGGTGTGGTAGTAAATCCGAAAAAGCCTGATAAAGTCCGTTTGGTTTGGGACGCAGCTGCCACTGTTCGAGGACAATCACTCAACTCTTCACTTCTGGCCGGGCCAGATCTTTTGACACCTCTTTCGTCGGTCTTGTCCCGGTATCGTCAACGTCAAGTAGCAATCAGTGGCGATGTGAAAGAAATGTTCCACCAATTCAAAATCCGACCAGAAGACAAACAGGCATTGCGATTCTTGTTTCGAGACGACCCAACCAAGGACCCGGATATATACGTGATGGACGTTGGAATTCGGCGCGACCTGTTCACCTTCTTCTGCACAATACATAAAAAATCGTAATGCGAAGGAATTTGAAGAAGAATATCCAAAAGCAGCAGCCGCCATAGTCAACAATCACTATGTGGATGATTACCTGGACAGTATGGATACCATCGAGGGGAAGGATAGAACTAGCAATACAAGTGAGAACGGTTCACGCCAAAGCAGGATTTCACATTCGCAACTGGATGTCTAGTTCTAAAGAGGTTCTTGCACGGGTCGGGGACTTGGCTGAAAAACCCTTAAAAAGCTTCAAGACTCACAACTTTTCGACATCCACACGCGTGCTGGGAATGAGCTGGCAACCGGACATCGACGAATTCGTATTCACTGGGCTGTTTCGAGACGAACTAGCACCACTTCTACAAGGAGATATGGTCCCAACAAAACGACAGCTGCTCCAGGTTGTGATGAGTATCTTCGATCCACTTGGTCTCGTATCACTCTTGTGGTTCACGGCAAGATACTTATCCAAAACGTATGGCGGTCGAACATCGGATGGGACGACCAAATCAGCAATGAACTATTCAGTGAATGGCGTCGATGGATTCGGTTCCTGGGACATCTTAATACAATCCGGATCCCAAGGTGTTACTTCCCCGGTTACAACCCTAAAAGCTACAATTCGTTAGAACTCCATGTATTCGTCGATGCCAGTGAAGAAGCATATGTGGCGGCTGCATACTTTCGCATCAAGGATGGAGCTCGTGTTCGCTGTGTATTAGTATCTGCAAAGACAAAAGTTGCACCTTTAAAGCCACTCTCTGTTCCTCGATTAGAGCTTGCAAGCGGCTCTTCTTGAGCCAGATTAGCGCAATCAGTAAAAGAAAACCACTCGTTGCGTATAAGTCGTCGAATTTTCTGGAGCGATTCCAGCACCGTTCTAAGTTGGTTACAGTCTGATCAACGTAAATACCGACAGTTCGTAGCATTTCGTGTGGCAGAAATTCTCGATACAACAACAACAAGTGAATGGCGACATGTACCATCCAAGTTGAACGTGGCTGATGACGCAACGAAATGGAAAGATGGGTTACGGCTAGACAACAGTCATCGTTGGTTCCATGGACCTGAATTCTTGTGTAATCCCTCGAATATGTGGCCACATCGTAGAACGCTTCCTACAGAAACGGCCGAAGAGCTGCGACCAGTGCACATCCATCAAGTGAACGAGACCAAACCTCTGGTGAACCTTAGACGATTCTCAAAGTGGGAACGGTGTCAACGGACCATCGCTTACGTTCATCGTTTCATCGATCAGCTCAAACGAAAACGGTTCGAAAAAGTTTCCAATGTCTCCGTGTACCTATCCCGAGAAGAACTTCAACGAGCAGATGCAACTTTATACAGACTGGCCCAATTCGAAGAGTTTCCAGATGAGATTGTTCTGTTGCAGAAAAACCAAAAACTTCCGTTGGATGAACAGTATCGACTGGAAAAATCCAGCAAGCTCTATAAGTTATCAGCTTTTCTGGATAATCAAGGTTTGTTGCGAATGGAAGGCAGAATTTCTGGGTTTCCAGGTGATACCTACGACTTCAAGAACCCCGTCGTCTTGCCCAAAAACCATTACATAACCCAACTTATTGTCGACTGGTACCACCGGCAGTACAAGCATTACAATAGGGAGACGGCTGTGAACGAGATGCGGCAGAAATTCTACTTATCGGAGATGAGAGCGGCTTTCCGGAAGGCTGAAAAATGCTGTACTTGGTGTACAGTGTATAAGGCAGCACCACAATCTCCAAGAATGGCACCGTTGCCTGATGCAAGGATCACTCCGTACGTTAGACCGTTCAGTTTCGTGGGAGTGGACTATTTCGGCCCACTCCAGATTACGCAGGGTCGGCGCCTTGTTAAAAGATGGATCGCACTCTTCACGTGTTTAACTATTCGGGCAATTCATCTTGAACCTGTATCAAGCCTGTCGACGGAATGCTGTAAAATGGCCATACGACGCTTTATAGCACGAAGGGGTGCTCCAACGGATATATACAGCGATAGAGGGACAAACTTCATTGGAGTTAGCGGTGAACTACGGGAACAAATACGAGACATCAACAAAAACTTGGCAACTACGTTCACCAACACGGTTACCCAATGGCGCTTCAATCCACCATCTGCACCACACATGGGGGGGCGTGGGAGCGCATGGTTCGGTCGGTGAAAGGTTCGTTAGCAGCGCTATCTAACGAACGTAAACCTGATGAAGAAACTTTGAGCACTTTGTTGGTCGAGGCTGAATCATTAGTTAATTCACGGCCATTGACATATATGCCACTCGAAGGAGCTGAACACGAAGCACTTACCCCCAATTGCTTCTTGATGTTGAGTACAAGTGGGGTCAATCAACGTCCTAGCCAATTGGATGATAGTAAATCTGCGCTTCGTTCTAGCTGGAGCTTATATCAGACACTACTGAATCAGTTCTGGTCCCGATGGATCAAAGAGTATCTTCCAGTCATCACAAAACGCACGAAGTGGTTCGTTGACACCAAACCGGTTGAACCAGGTGACCTAGTGATCATCGTAGACAGTCAGCTGCGAAACGGATGGATAAGAGGGCAAGTCCTACGCGTATTTCCAGGACGTGATGGAAGGTGTCGTAGCGCAGATGTCAAAACATCTACTGGGATATTTCGGCGTCCAGTGACGAAGTTGGCCGTCCTTGAAGTTGCAGGTAGTGCTCGAGAGGACACAGAGCAATACGGGTCGGGGAATGTTGTGGACGGTACTCAACCGGCCGAAATATCATCAGTGGGGCGGCTAATACCAACTGCAGAGAGTGAAACCGAGTGACTTACGATCAGAAGACGATCACCGCTACAGCACACTCAGTACAATCAGATCACTTGAAAGATACACACCGATATTTATCGCCTACCTACCTACCAAAATTAATTATAAAGTTTCAGTTGCACAAGGTTAAATTCCAAAAGGGACTAAAAATGTAAGAATCAGTTTCTAATTATATTCACTCTTAATCTAGTTATTTAAACTAATGTAAACCTATTAAATAACTATGCCTACGGGTAAACTATTGTATACTTAAAAATAATGAAATTAAATATTGAATTGCAGCTATAAGCAAACTCCACAAAAACCGAGTTTCGCTAACTGGATGGTCCGAAACCTCATCACCTGTCGCAACAGGCGGTTGTGGTTTCAAGTACAAATACCCCCCCTGGGAGTTTGTATTAAAAAAGATGCTTTGTTTGTTTCATCCAGCACATAAATATATAGAAATTACATATAGTGGGATTGGATAACAATTTTAAAGGATATAAACTGCAAAGCTACTGTAAAACTAAAAAAAAACATTGCTAGCTATTTGAAAAGAAAACTTAACACCATGGTCCTCACTTTGCTCAGCCATTGAAAGTGCAGCTACAAAAGCTACCATGCTGAAGGTGGCTGGGTTCGATTCTCAGTCTGGTCTAAGATTTTTAGTGAAGGAAAATTTCTCGACCCCCTGGTCATTGGGTATGGTTGTAATTGCCGCACAATCATTGTTGGGCGATAAGACGAATCGTTAATGTTCGTAAATTTATTTCCGGTAAACAAGAAAGGAGATTACAAGATTGCTTTTGAATTTGTGATCGAATTAGTGAGAGTTTGATCCTTAAAAAAAATTCACTTACTTTTGGTGATTCGCAATCGATATTATTTGTTTAATTCAGTTACCTAACTCGTCTTCAACTGTAGATTCTTAGCTTATGATAGCCTTTATAGACTAGGAAATTCAATAAAATTAGCTTTAAGATTTAGTTTAATTCATTTCTTCCTTCTTATTACTTTAGCTTTTATATTTAGTTTAGCTCACTTCTTCCTTGTTCTTCTTTTTCGTGTTGTTGCTTCTTCTACTGCCCGGCTGTTCCTGCGGCTGCTGATGCAGTGAGGGGAGTCGACAACGACGACCACGACGAAGACGAAGGCGATGAAGGCAGTTACCGTTTTTTTGGCTGCTGGGCGATTCATGGCGAAACTGCCACGAAATTCACCACTAGAAATTAAACCGCACTAAAAACCGGCGCACCTCCGCGACGACCGAGACCAGAGTCAGAGCAAACCAAAACCAAATCCAACACCATCAACGAGACGATAGACCAACAGGCACTCATTTCCACAAATTCATTGAAAAAAAAAAAAACACTAATTTATAAGCCCGGATTGCAACGACAAACGTTCATTTGCAAAAAGCATTTTCTTTTTTTCTCGCTCAGTAATGAAGCACTAAAACTCTTTCACCCACTGGTACCTTCCGCACACTTCACAATCCCCTTGGGTGTGAACACGACTTGTCGGTAACGTTAGCAGCAGTAGGGACGTTGGGGCTCGTCGGAACCATTTACGTGGCGGGATTAACACTCCCCTCGGAATGCACCGATGGTCAGCCTGGGGCGTATTCTTACAAACGCCCACGTCCAACACGGTGAGTTTCACTGCTGGATGCTTCTAGATGCCACTGGTGGTCTGGAGAGTGGCCCACCTTACTTGACCATCGGTTCCAGGTATCATAGATATCACATGACACTTCGGCCAACAGTAACGTGTGAAGTTAGGGTCCACGATGACAATAATGTCGCCGACTGCTTTCGCTGGGTCACATCATTTCGTTCGGTGGGTGATCGACGGCAGATTGTCTCGAAGCTATTGTCTCCAGAACTGCTTGGCCAATATCTGAGAGAGCTGCAAACAGTTTGGAGTGCCGGAGGGCTGTCATGAAGTGTTACCCACGGTTTCAGACCATTGGAAGATCCCAGTAAGAAGTGGTTAGGGGTGACTACCAAGAATTTGTCGTCTTCGAGATGAATCCCTGTTCGTGGTCGTTAGTGGTCGAGAATATACCACGTTTTACACTTCTATGAGCAGGTTTTCTAGGAATTCGCATGAGATCGTACCGTGTGGTAGCAGCCTATCAAGATTCTGCTTGACTGTGCGGATGAGACGGTTCCACGCACCGCCCATGTATGAGGAAGCAAGTGGAACTCGATCATAAGGGCGTGTTTATAAACCACGTAGACTCATTTTTGGAAATCTTAGACCCCCCCCTCCCCCTCGTAGACTTTCCTCCATACATTTTTGTTTTGAAATTTTGTATGGAGCGTAAACTTTGGTTCAGATGCAATATCTATAGGTTCCCTAAATGGAAAAAAAATTAGACTTGACAAGATGTACCATTCTGCTCCACACACGATGACTACCCCACTTTTTGATCAAAACTCTGGGCAGTTTGGAGGGTTCATCACGAAGGCTCCCTTTTGACCACGCCCTTAGATTTATTTTTTTTTGAAAGAAAAAACGGAACACCGCAGAATGCTTAAAGTTATCGGTAGAGCAAACGACCCATACTTCCAACATTGCACGGGCATTGTCGAAACTCTACTTTGGCCCAGTTCAAAGTCGTAATCCTTCGAATTTGGGACGAAATGCCGATGGAAGTCGTGCGTGCCGCTGGTGATGGGTTTGAAAAACGTTTGAAGCTGGTCAAAAACGTTAAGGGCGGTGCTATTCCGAAACATATACTGTAATTGATCCATGTTATATTAGCTTTCAATAAAAACAACTACCAATAAAATCCGAACAACGTTTGTGAAATATTCAAAGTTTTAATTTGTATGAGAATATATTGGACACGGTGAAAAGATGTGGTCTATTCACAATTCACCATTGCAAGCATTTTTAGAGTCCCCAGCTCCTCAAAAGCAGTCTTGCCTCTGTAAGAGGACCTCATAGTCTTTTGTCAGTACGTTAGCGGAATTACTTCTAATATCCATGACTATCGTGTGGCCACCGTCGCTCGTTGTTATCAAAAATCCATAGGAAACTGGTGGTTTAAAATTGGTATACTGCTTTAGAACCCCATTGATCCCAAGTACACCTTGCACCTTGCACCTAGCAATACATTCTTGTGCGCTTCGGTACCAGAATTTTTGTTTTTGTTTTGATTCGCTGTGTTTTTATGACAGAATATTTGAGGCGTTCTCCGTTGTGAGTTATGTTTTTAGGGGTGATACATTATACTTGGGACCAAGCTTTTGGTTTTCAAGCTTCCGGAAGTGTCTGGTGGAAAAAGGATTAATTTACTGGCGGATAGCAGGATGGGCCAGATCAGTGTGATTTTGGAAAGTGCATTGAACTTTTAGATGAATCCGAGTTACACTAGTGTTTGTGACAATTGCCTGCAAGATGCGATGCAACAATGTTGCATCCCCGATGATGATCTATTGCTTCACGTATTGATCAGCTAAGTATTTTTCCGTACCCACTTATTTACCTATAATCTTACTGTTTTATTCCTGTCTAATTTGAACTCCATAATAAGATGTCTTTAATACTGCTTGGTCGATGGTTCCAGAATATTCTCAGTGATAAGTCACTCTGGAAGTGTTAGAAAAGGGTGTACTGAGGTGTAAAGATGCAATCTCTGATGTTTTATTATTTATTATTCCCGTGAAATTTCCGAGAGAAGAAATCAAAATGAAACAAATTGCCAACATAGACAAACTGTTTTTTTTTTGTGGCGCTTTCTTTGAAGATCAGTCATCAGTCAGTCAGTAAACATATTTTGATTCCAAAAGATTTCTTGCTTTCTCGCAATATTTGGCCAATGTATTATTTTGAATCGTTATAAAAAAGGGGGTTAATCGTGTTTTGGGGTGCCGGAAGAAGATTCCCTGGGTGTTTCTGTTTTTCAACATGTCTGTAAAACCAAAATTGTAAAGTTATGCTTATTGGCAGCCAGCTGCAAACGATGTTAACATGGGTGGTTCGTGGTTCCCGAAATTACGGAAATTTGTCTTGTTGTGGTGAGGTGTTTGAATATGTCGCAGTGTGTCTCTGAAGGTGTTTTCTCCCTTGTTAAAATAGTTATAAAATGTTTTTGAATGATTTGAAAAAAGCTACATCAACATACTTCCTAATATAAACAAATTAGCTACATATTTGTAATAAATATAGATGTAGGTTTTATTTATTTATTATTTAAGTTGATGTTATATCACCTTTATCTTCCCATTTTTTCAATTTGCCTCAGCGTGGTGGGCAATAGATGTTTTCATGCTTACCTACTTTGAATCCTGGTTGGACAGTTATTACTTCCCAAATAGCTTTTCAAAAGCAATCGAAATATGAGTGATGAAATAAGTCTCATACCAGCTTTCAGCGTGTAGTCTACGGTTTATTTAATTACTAACGTAACGCATTGCAACGCAAATATGATCACCTATCAAATAGCTTTATTAAGAAACACAACAACTTGAATTTTGATTAATTGAGCTTGGAGTTTAATGTGGCTATATTCCTCATCGTTCCCTTCAAATTATTTTGTCAGGCCATCCTTAAACAATAATTTAGAAAACTCTGAAATTAAATCCTTCCATACAGTCACTATGTTCATTCCAAGTACCATGTTTGTGCTAAATCAGTTAAAGAAACTTCTAAAAAAAACATTTTAAACATAAAAGCTTGTTAAACATAAACAAGTAGCTATTCATTGTGATGGAAGGTTTGTGTCGAACTCACACCATGAACCTCTCCTATCTCTAAATGTTTGTTATTTCTTGAACCAGCTAGAAATTGTGAAAATTCTTCAAGTTTCACAATTTCAATCGATCAAATGTTCTATTATTCGTACAGAGAAAATTTCCAAAATATAGAGAAGAAACCTAAATTAACAATATGTTAAGGTAACGCAATGTTGTTTCTGCAGTCCAAGAAATCTGATAAGTTTTCTTTCAACACCCGTACTTGGATATTTTTCTCATTTCAGAGAGGGAGTAATGGCGCTATAAACATAAGCCGTATAGGGATAGGACTAAAGTTAATGCTTAAGTCTCAACCGTTTGGAGAAAAATGGAGCATTACTTAACCTTCTTAGACTCGATGCTCCCAACGGCCATATAAATAAATTTTTGTTCTATACACCAAACAGGGCATTCTATTTAACTATTCTGCCCGACTATTCTTTTCCCTTTTCCTTTGATATCTACTGAAGGCTACGTGGGTTCCCCGTGTCTTCTTAAGGTAGATACCAAATCCTCCCCTATCTCCAACGGTTGCATGGGCGTGGCCAGGTGAGAGATCGAGGAGTGTATTTGTGGAGATTATTGCGTGAAGAAACGTGTCAGTACTGGTTCCGTTTCATGGTGACATGCAATATCTTCAACGATTCCTTGCGCTGAACTGGCCAGCTTGACGTGCCGGAAGGGCTCAGTAAGGATCAAGACCCGAAGCTAAGAGTCAGTTCCATTGTGGTTATATCACATTTACTAGCAGAGCAGCACATCGAAATTTTAGGTTCATTATTCTTTATATGCTATACATTTTCAGATCATCCATGGATATCCCAAGTTTTGTAAAATAATTTTAAATCAGTTTTTTTCTCGTGGCTATGATACATTATCTAAGCTTTCAGGTTCATGGTGGATGCGCAGGTCCGTATACAATTGCAGCAGGACCACAATCTGCAGACATGTAAATACAAATGAAATTATTATCATTTCATATTATAACATCCATTCACTACATTTTGTATGCTTTTTTATAAGTCATTTTCAGCTTCGCATTTATGCATCCTTGTCAGTTAAAGCTCATCTAACCTACGTAATGTATTTAAAAAGATAGGAAATTTTTTAAAGTTTTTTTTTAGAAAGGATCATATTCGAAAAATTCTACTTAAAAAAGCTCTTTCCTTCTTTATCAAACATATTTATTAATTTAAAACCTAACAGTTTACAATAATTCATTTCCTATTTCACAGATATAAATAATCATTTATAGGTCCAGATGAACAAGAGCTATCGAAAAAATCAATTTTTTAATTTTTTAATTTTAGTTTTATTAAGATTCCGTTTATGGATTCATACTCATATGAAATTTATTTCGGGTTATTATTGGCTGTTTTTAGTTTTTCCAAAATTATTATGATATTAATACACATCTAATTTTTATTTCCGGTAACATATCAGTAGATGTCAGATATATCTTGTACTCACGTTTATTATGTTCTCTGACTATTATTGTGAAAACAAATTCTAATCTTAGTAGATCTTAATCCAATAGAAACTGCAACAGAGGAAGTCTTTCGATGAGTGGATGGTCAGCTTAGTTACGGATATATGTATTCTACTATAATTTACTGGCCTGCTGTTATTATTATTTTATATTATAACGTCAGTTTAGTATTTTACGTTATGATATTAAATGATGTTACATAATTGCATTTAAATTCATTTCATTAAAATCACTATTTCCGATGAGACTCACTACAAAAAATTATTGCAAGGAAACGGAACAGCACATCGAAATTTTAGGTTTACTATTCTATTGCTATATAACTTCAGATCATCCATGGATTTCATGAGTTTTTATGAGATAATTTTATATCATTTTTTTTCTCGTAGCTACATTGTCTGAAACTTTAAGGTCCCTAATGGAATTGTTATTATCATTCTTATAATCATTCACTATATTATTTGTCATTATAATATTCATTCACTATATTTTTAATAAATTATTATATTAATTCACTATATTGTATAAAATACTATATGACATTGAATATATTTTGGGAAGGGAGGGAGCATCAGGGTATCACTCAAACTGGAATTGGACAATGGACTGGTATGACAACCGGCGTCTAGAAGGGAACGAACAGTATCAGTTTCTTTATTCAAACGATTCGATTGTGATGCTGTGAATTCTACTCCAACAGTTTCAGTGAGAGTGACGCGCCTTTCTTAACAAGCCATCCCGTAGAAAGCTTAATAAGTATTGCGAATTGGGTTATTCGATTTGTTGGATCGTATCGTTGGAAGGAGAATCTTATGTTCCCGCGGGTTTCGCGTAAGTGTCTCTGCTTACGGGTCCGCCCCACCGGTTTTGGCCCTTCATACAGCGTTACTGTGAATGCAACCCGGTAACTCAATTTGATCTTGCTATTAAGTGGAGCTGTATACATGACAAGGTCTTAGAAGAGATGTTGGCTACTTTACATACATACATACATGCTCTACAGCCCTGCACGCCCTACTCATGCACGCAATCGAACAAAACAAAGTTTGAGCCGAAGCGTTGGAGTGTACTGACCAAAAGTATACTATAAAGGATTTCAGCGATACGAGGTGGACTTGCCGATCGGATGCAGTTAAAGCATTGTTGTATGGATATTCAGCGATCAAGGCTGCTTTGAAGACAATTTCCAACAATGCGGGTGAGAAAGACATTGTTAAAGGTGAGGCCAGAGGACTTTTCAACAAAATGTCACTACTCGAAATCGCTTACTACACCAAATTTTGGTACGACATTCTTGAGCGGTGTAATGCCATAACCCTTGTTTTGCAAAATAACACCACAACCTTGAACACCGCTGTGGCATCTTTGGACGGCCTCAAGTTGTTCGTCAACTCAAGAAGAAGCGTATTTGACGAATACGAAGCAGCTGCTACCGGTATGACTGGCACTGGAAATTACGAAGACGTGCGGAAACGAGCAAAAAAGCGTCCGGCTCGACTATTCCTGGATCTTCGTGGGCAGCTGAAATAACAAAAGCGATTCCAAAGGAAACCTTCAAGACCGAAGCTGTTGTTACAGTGATCGATACGCTTGTTCATTACCTGAGAGAACAATCAGCAGCGTACCAAGTGGTGCGGGACCGATTTGGCTTTCTTACGAATGTAGACGCAAGTCCTTCGGAGTTGGAGCGCAGATCGTCCAACCTGGTAGCAGCTTATCTTGACGACCTAGAACCGAATTTGGGAAACGAGCTAATTCAATATATGCGTACATGAAACAAACGGAAATTTCTGCAGACACAACTCTTCAATCTTTTGTACACACACATCCATGAGAACAACTTGCAGAGTGCGTTTCCAAATGCTGAAGTGGCGCTGCGTATATATTTGAGCTTGATGGTGAAGAAGGCGAGTGGTGAACGGTCTTTTTCCAAGATGAAAATCACCAAGAATCGGTTGCGGACGAGTATGGGAAATGAGAGGCTTTTTAACTTGGTGATTTTGAGTAGACGTGTGTGAATGATGTGTTGAAGGAATTGGATCTTGATTTCGTGATAAGTAAGTTTCGGGACAGTAAGGAACGAAAGAAACAGATTTGGATTTTCAAGGAATTAAGATAGCAAACTGAAAGAACAAAATAAAATAAATGTGAAATGATGGAAACTGAATTCTTCTTTTCTTCTTTTTCTTTTTCTTTTTTTATTTGCTCACCACTTCCCCCACACCAAAAAGTTCTAGTTACGAGCCCCCTCGTAGTGGACTCATCTAGACTAAACAAAATAAAACATATAACATCAAAATAAAAAAATAAAATAAAATAAAACTAACTTGAATGGTGTGAGAAACAAGTGGTGACCATTGAAACAAAAGTTATTAAAACAAGGGATACCCAGTGGAACAAAGTTCCTTTAAGGGATCCCATGAAACAATTGAATTGATTAATTATACTTATAATAATATTGACAAGATACAATCTATTTTTCCCTCCTTTCTCCCTCTCTCCTCTCCTTCCCTCCCCCCCCCCATCCTCCCTCTTTGTTTTTCTTCTCCCCCCTCCCTTCCTCTTTCTGACAGTTGATACGGGTTAAGATCAAGAATACATTGATTTTGGATATGTAAAACTGATTTAATCTTATTTTAAATAAGGTTCTATTGTTGATCAATTTCAATTGCTGAGGAATTATGTTATAAACAGAAGGACCATAAAAAAAGATATTTGCATTTGACCAAGGCTACTGAATGCTCTAGATCTTGTTAAATTATTTGCGTATCGTGTGTTATGATCGTGATTACTAGCAGGTAGAAACTAGGTTATGATACATATTTGGATTTTTTATAACATCATAGATAAATAAACAGGTCTGTAATTCACATAAGCTCCGTATTGGTAAAACATTGTGCATGCGCAAGGTATAAAGTTGAAAGGTAGAATATAGCCTAGGTAATGAATAAATGATTTTCAAAACATCTATTTTTGCAAGACTTTTTAACTTCTTCAGTTTAGATTTGCAGGCATGGCCTCAAGCAATAACCAGATATTGCAGGTATGAATGTATGCATCCAAAATAAAATTTAAGAAGTGCTTTACGGGGAACAAACGGTTTGACACGGAAATTTTTTTTTTTTTTTTTAACTCTTTATTTGTTCCAAATTTATTCATATTTACATTTCATGTTAATCTAGGTGCTCCAGCTACTACCGTAACGTATCAACCTTAATTGTTAAAATATGTATCTAATTTTGTTTACATTGTTCATGCCTTAGCAGTTCAGTATTTTAAACAGGTTTTTATTCCTGCGTGTCAGTATAACAATAATAATCTTAAAACTAAAAACAAACTAAAATTAATCTTAACTAAGCATAAAGGGAATTAATCATTGCAATAGAAGATTGCAACGATTTTTGTCTGAAATTATTAATTATTTTGTTGGACATTTGTTCTAAAGTCTCAACATTCGAAATTCTATGTACTTCGTTAGTACTGTACCAAGAAGGCAGCTTCAAAATCATCTTCAGAACTTTGTTCTGAATCCTTTGAAGTATTTTTTTCCTGGTAGCACAACAACTAGACCATATTGGAACAGCATAAAGCATGGCCGGTCTAAAAATTTGTTTAAATATCAGTAGTTTGTTCTTCAGACATAGTTTGGATTTTCTGTTTATAAGAGGATATAAACATTTTATATATTTATTACATTTGGCTTGAATGCCTTCAATGTGATTTTTAAAATTTAATTTTTGATCAAGTAATAGACCAAGGTATTTCACTTCGCTTGACCAGGAAATTGGAACACCGCTCATAGTAACGATGTGACTACTACTAGGTTTCAAAAAAGAAGCTCTAGGTTTATGTGGGAATATTATTAGTTGAGTTTTGGAAGCGTTGGGAGAAATCTTCCATTTCTGTAAATAAGAAGAGAAAATGTCCAAACTTTTCTGCAGTCTCCTGCAAATGACACGAAGACTTCTTCCTTTAGCGGAGATGCCTGTGTCATCAGCAAACAAGGATTTCTGACAACCCTGAGGCAAATCAGGGAGGTCGGAAGTAAAAATGTTATATAGTATCGGCCCAAGAATGCTACCCTGAGGAACTCCAGCTCTAACAGGTAGTCGATCAGATTTGGAATTCTGATAATTTACCTGCAGAGTTCTGTCAGTTAAATAATTTTGAATTAATTTTATAATATAGAGCGGAAAATTAAAGTTTTTCAATTTAGCAATCAAACCTTCATGCCAAACACTGTCGAATGCTTTTTCTATGTCTAGAAGAGCAACTCCAGTTGAGCAGCCTTCAGATTTGTTTGAACGAATTAAATTAGTAACTCTCAAAAGTTGATGAGTAGTTGAATGGCCATGGCGAAATCCAAATTGCTCATCTGCAAAAATTGAGTTTGTATTGATGTGAAGCATCATTCTATTCAAAATTAGCTTTTCAAAAAGTTTACTGATTGAAGGAAGTAAACTTATTGGTCTGTAGCTAGAAGCTTCAGCTGGATCTTTCTCGGGCTTCAAAATTGGAACAACTTTGGCATTTTTCCATTTGCCAGGAAAGTATGACAAATGAAAACATTTATTAAATAATTTTACCATGAAAGACAAGGTACTCACTGGGAGTTTTTTGATGAGTATATAGAAAATTCCATCATCACCTGGAGCCTTCATATTTTTTAACTTTTTAGTTATAGTTTTTACTTCATCCAAATCAGTGCTCCAGGATTTATCAAAAATATTTTCCCTTGAGGAAATATTCAGATAATCAAGAGAAACCTGATTCTCAATAGGACTAGTAAGACCCAAACTGAAATTATGGGAACTCTCAAACTGCTCAGCAAGTTTTTGAGCTTTTCCCCCATTTGTTACCAATATTTTTCCCCCTTTTTGAGCGCTGGAATAGGCTTTTGAGGTTTCTTTAAAATTTTGGAGAGTTTCCAAAAAGGTTTGGAACTCGGCTCTAATTTTGACACATTATTTTCGAATTGTTTGTTCCTCAGGGCAGAGAAGCGTTTTTTAATTTGTTTTTGCACATCTCGCCAGATAACTTTCATGGCGGGATCGCGTGTTCTTTGATATTGTCTTCTACGGATATTTTTCAGACGGATCAAAAGCTGAAGATCGTCGTCTATTATAATTGTATTGAACTTTACCTCGCATTTTAGAACTGAGACAGCTCTTGCTTCAACTATGGAAGTAGTCAGAGAGTCAAGAGCATTATCGATATCATTTTTAGTTTCCAAAGGAATATTAGGATCAAAGTTATATTCCATGAATGTTTGATATTGGTTCCAATCAGCTCTATGATAATTGAAAGTAGAACTGTTGGGATTAGAAATTATTTCTTGAGATATTTCAAATGTTACTGGAAGGTGATCCGAACGGAAGTAGCATGGGTAACCAATTGGCTACAAAGTTGACATGAATCCAGTTAAGACCAAATCAATAGTTGAGGGATTTCTGGCAGAAGAAAAGCAAGTTGGGCTGTTTGGATATTGGATAGTGTAATAACCCGCAGAACAATTATCAAATAGTATATTACCATTGGAATTACTTTGAGCATTATTCCACGAACGGTGTTTTGCATTAAAATCACCAATAATGAAGAATTTTGACCTATTACGGGTAAGCTTCTGTAGGTCACCCTTGAGAAGATTATTTTGCTGACCTACGAATTGGAATGGTAAATAGGCAGCTAATAGTGTAAGTTGACCAAATTTTGTTCCAACAGAAACCCCCAAAGTTTCAAAAACTTTGGTATCAAATGAAGAAAGAATTTGATGTTTGATACGCCTATGAACAATTATGGCAACGCCACCAAGGGACTATCAAGACGATCATTGCGGTGTACAAAATAATTAGGATCCCTTTTTATTTTATCACCTGGTTTAAGAAAAGTTTCAGTTACGGCAATATGCACGTTATGAACTCGTAAAAAGTTAAACAGCTCGTCTTCATTATTTTTAAGACATCGAGCATTCCAATCTAAAATATTCAGTGTCTTAATACCCATTACTGAGTTTCAGGGTCATCACAATATTGTTTGCAAATTTTATACCAGTTCAAATTGCTTCAAACATGGAGTTTGTATTTAACATTCCATTAATCATATCGATTAATGATTTCTGTAAAAAATCCATTTTTGGAGCGGTTATGCTACCTAAGTCAAAATCTTCAACATTTCTGGTAGAATTTTGGTTTCTACCGGCTGTAACGGCAGCGTATGAAGCTCCATTACCTAGCTGTTCATTGCTACCAGCAGGTAAGAATTGAGCATTGAAAGCTTGTGCTCTGTTTGTACTTACGGGTACATTTGTACTTCGCTGACCATTGTTAACAGCAGATAGCAGTGGAAAATTTGACGGTTAAGTATTGTTTGTACCTTCCGGTACGAATGTTGGATTTCCTCCTCGATGACCGTTGTTAACAGCCGAGGAATAATTGGCTGGTCGGAAACGTGAAGCGGTCCCTACCTGATGCTTAGCACGAGAATTCAAGATCGCTTTTCCACCACAATTCACACATTTAAAATTTTTGGGATCCTTCACAGGACAGTTGTCCTTGGCGTGAGAGTAATCGCCACAATGCATGCATTTGGCATCCATGTGACAATTTTTTGTCCCGTGACCCCATCACTGGCATTTACGGCACAGGGTGAGATGTTGAGAATTTCCTCCAGTCTTCCTAAAGTGTTCCCACTTCACTCTGACATGGAGCATAAGGCTGGCTTTTTCCAATGCCTTAAGGTTATTCAGTTCATTTGATTTAAAATGAACTAAATAAAAATCGTTAGAAATCCCATTGCGAGAATCGAGAGGTAGGGATTTCTTTTTCATTTTTAGCACTTGAACTGGTGTAACTCCAAGCAATTTAATAATTTCTTGTTTGATCTCATCCAGGGATTCACCACTGGCTAGACCTTTTAGGACAACTTTGAACAGACGTTCTGTTTTGGTGTCATGTGTGAAGAATTTGATGCCTCTTTGAGCAAGATACTCCACGAGAAGTTTGAATCCGATCAAGGTTTCAGCCAATACACGGCATTCACCCCGACGACTAATTTGAAAGGAAAATTTAGAATCTTTAATAAAATTCGTGAGTCCCTTACGAATCCCTTACGCCCATGAAAATCGGCGGTTGTTACCACAATAGGTGGAATCTTTTCCTTCCCTACATTAATTCTGGAATGCTTCGATGAATTTTGTCTGACGGATGGATCATTCTCATCATCGGTAAGAATATCAAATTGATTGCTCAAATCAACATTGTTAGAAGGGGAATCCAAAGATTGTCCCTTTCTTTTGCGTTTAGGCGCCATATTCTCCAAAATGATTAGAATTTATACGTTTTCTCCTAATCAACTTACAAGCAGATTCTACAAGAATCCGAAGGGTTTTCCAAATCGATATCCAAGCCGGATTACCTCGCGCAGGGTCCAGACAAGGTTCAAAAAAGGTATAAGGGCAAAAAATAAGTAAAAAAATTGCAGGTAATGTTAAGCACTGAAAAGTGCTGTTTGATTTTGTTATAGCTTTAGGTAGCTAGAATACTTCCTTCAGCAAAGGAAAATAGAACCGCACGGCATGAGAGCTCGATGCGGACTGAAGTAACTTCGAATAATATCATTTGCAACACCACGTACCCCATAGTATTCTAGTTTTTGCAAAAGAATGTTATGGTTTAGTGTATCAAATGCTTTTTTTAAATCACCAGATCGATTTTTATAACAAACAGCAATCCGAAAAGTCCATCTAGCTGAGCTGTGTTTTTTTGCTCCTTGGCCCGCTCACATTGCTCCCCACAATCTTTAATTCAGCCCTGCTCACAAGAATGATTAGAGCAATGATGGACGGTGTGCAAAGCTGCGTGAAGATTTCGGGCGAACAATCCAGTTCACTTGAATCTCGCTGGAGACTTTCTGCCTTCTGTTAAATATCGCCCTAGAAGGTGTCATGCGACGAACCGGGTTTAACAGTCGGGGTACGATTTTCACGAGATCCAGCCAATTTGTGTCCTTCGCGGATGTTATGGACATTGTCGGCCGGATTTTTGGAACGGTGGCAGAACTGTACAGGCGCGGTGTGACGCACCTGAAACGTGAAGCAAGAAAAGTCGAACTGGTGGTGAATGCGTCGAAAACAACGTAATGCTAATAGGCGGCAGAGAATGCGAAAGACTCGCCTAGGTAGCAGTGTTACGATAGACGGGGATACTTTCGAGGTGGTGGATGCATGTGTTTGCTTGGATCCTTGCTAACGGCAGACAACAACGTTAGTTGTGAAATACGAAGTGCCATCGTCAGTGAAAGTCGTATTATGGGCTCCAGAAGATACTGCGGTCAAAAAAGGTTCACTCCCGCACCAAATGTACCAAATCACGAGCTCGCTCAACTCTACGGCGAACCAAGTATTCTGAAGGTGGCAAAAGCTGGTAGGATATGCTGGGCAGGGCATGTTACGAGAGTTCCGGATAACAACCCTGCAAATATGGTGTTCGTTTCAAATCCGGCTCGTACAAGAAGGCTAGATGGGCAGAACAGGTACTCAACGATCTGGCGAGTGTGGGGCGCAGCTGAAGATGGAGAGATGCAGCCGCGAACCGAGTGGAACCTGTATAGAAGTTAATCAAATCTATATATATATATATATATATAAATGAATTTCTGTATGTCTGTCTGTCTGTCTGAAACTTATAGACTCGAAAACTACTGAATAGATCGGCTTGAAATTTTGTATGCAGGGGTTTTCGGGGCCGGGGAAGGTTTTGATGACAGTAAGAGACCACTCCCTTCTCTGGAAGGAGGGGCTCCCATACAAATGAAACACAAATTTCTGCATAACTCGAGAACTTATCAAGCAAAGGAATCCAAATTTGGCATGTTTTGGAGGCAAGTAATGGAGGAGTTTTTGGAGCCGGAGAAGGTTCTTATGGTGTTTCAAGACTCCTTCCCCTTCTGGAAGGGGGGGGGGGGGGCTCCCATACTAATAAAAAAACAAATTTCTGCATAACTCGAGAACTAATCTAGGAAATGGGACCAAATTTTGCATGTGGAAGTTTTTAAAGGCGAGAGTTTGAGACCCTTCCTCCCTCTGAAAGAAAAGGGTCTCATACAACTACAAACACAAATTTAAACCAAAGATGAGAATTATCCCTACTGTTATGAAAATTTGTATACAGAGGTTTTTGGGGTCGGTGAAGGTTCTTATGATGGTTTGAGACTCCTCCCCGCCTGAAAGAGGGGGCTCCCATACAAATGAAACGCAAATTTCTGAATAACTCGAACTAATCAAGCAAATAGAAACAAATTTGGCATGTGAGCGTTTATGAAGGTAAGGTTTTTTTCTATGATGGTTTGAGACCCCTTCCTTATCTGAAAGGGATGGTTCTCATACAAATAAAACAGAAATTTCTGTATAACTCAAGAACTAATCAAGCAAATGGAACCAAATTTGGCGTCTGAAGGTTTTTGGAGGCAAGAAATATTTCTATGGTGGTTTGAGGGGGGAGGGGGCTCTTTGGGAGGGGAGGCTCTCATACAAATGAAACACAACTTTCATCCAAACTTGATAATTATCCCTACTGTTATGAAAATTTGTATGCAGGAGTTTTTGGGGCCGGAAAAGGTTCGAGACTCTTTCCCCGTCTGGAAGGGGGGGGGGGGGGGCTCCCATATAAATGAAACACAAATTTCTGCATAACTCGAAAACTAATCAAGCAAATGGAAACGAATTTGGCATCTAGGGGTTTTTGGTGGCAGGATTTTTTTTATCGAGACCCCTTCACTATCGGAAAAAGGGGCTCCCATGCAAATGAATCAAAAATTTCTGCATAACTTGAGAACTAATCAAGCAAAGGGAACCAAATTTGGCATGTGTGGGTTTTGGAGGCAGGATTTTTTCTATGCTGGTTCGAGACCCCTCCCCTCTCTGGAGGGGGTGGCTTCATAAAAATGAAACAGAAATTTCAACCAAACATAAGAATTATCCTGGGGGCGACCCCGGCGTAGTGGTTAACATCCATACCTCTCACGCCAAAGTCACGAGTTCGAATCTCACCCCCGGACAAGTTACGAAAATACCCAAAAGAGGTATTTGAGTGACTACGACGGGAGATGAACCAGCCCGAGGCTGAAAATCTCGATAATCCAGACAAAAAAAAAAAAAAAGAATTATCCAGGCAACTAAAACACAAAATGTGTATTTCTCGAGTAAGCAGCATGTTCTGATAGAAATTTGAACCACTTCTTAGTCAATAATGGGGGATGCTCTCAGTGCTACATTATGCACAAAAAGTTAATCTAAGGTTATGCAAGAGAAAATGACGTTCAAACTGACAGGATACGGCGTAGTTTGAAGATAAATGTTTTGTCTATGAAATACTTCTACACCGAAAGAAAAACCATTAAGAAACTAACGATCTGGGGGTTACATTTTCATTCATTTCGTTGCAAGCGAAGCAAGGCTCGCACCGGGTTCAGCTAGTAAATAAAATAAATGAATAACAACAACTACAAAAATTAAGCTTCAACTTGATCGAAAAGAACAACGGTGATGTAAACGCCAGGCAGGGAAGAGTTTAGGTTTTTGTATATCTCTGGTAAGTTACACATTTTCAAATCAGCTAAATAGATTTGAAGGACGAAGCGCTCAAAAATGTGCTGCCTTGTGAATTACATAACAAACGTATCAAAACGCTTACACGCCTCACTTGTCATCCGATGTCATCAAAATTTGTACATTTGAGTCAGTTTCTTCTTTCCTTAATTGTGTCCATTAGCTTTCCTTTTCAATTTTCAGTCGTAATTACAAATAAAATTTTAAGCAGAGAAATTCATGATTTGCAACCACATTGTTCGTGTGGAGAACGAAGTTCTTCTTTTGTTATGATTAAAGGACAGATATCATAGAAGACAATTTCCAACAATTACTTGATTTCTAAAGTCTTATTATTTTCAGGCAACATTAAGCTTCATGTCGTTACGTAAAGGATGTGCTCAAATGGTTCAGGAAACTAAGATTAATTTCGTACCGAAAGATCTTAATACATCGATGACACACGAGCTACGATAAATTGACAATTGCTAAGTTATCATCATGCAAGATCTTCGTAATGCCATAACTTAGTCAAACTGATCACACGTAGTCCTAAAGTAGGAGTGCGGGCATTTGTATTTCGAATGAAAAAAAGAATAGTATGAACTAATAATCAAGTTTCGATTCAATTCCCGGCACTTTTAAGTGGAAAACCTTTAAGTAGACGGAAAACTGCCTAAATGTTGATGGTGACGTTTTGTTGATTTGTATTAGCGGTATTGACTTGGCAACAACGTTTGAGACTCATGTTTGAACATTGACTGTGCTGAATTTTAAGTAAAAAACAGTTTTGAACTGTAAGTAGCAAGAGCTTCACTCCAACCTAGTTCGCCAAAATCCACCCCAGCTCTCTGAATTGAACCCTGCATGGATGATTAACATTTGTTATACAATTTCCCTGCATCAGAATCAAGTTTTCTCTCTCCCACACATTTCACGATTTCGTTCAATTATGAAAGTGTCATCTCGGGTTTCTACATAAGTGTCACCACCATCAACAGGCTGCTGAGTGCTTCTCTCTCACATATCCATTTAAGAGTCTGTGATAACAAAATATCACTCACGAGCTCACGAGCTCGTAGATGAGATGGGATAGCTCTCTGGTTCTTGTGGAAAATAGTCTTCATTGAGAGAAATTTTCCCATCCCCGGGAGAATGAGTTCATCGGAAAAGTAACGTTCCGTGTTTTTCGCAATCGTCGCGCACGTCTCATATCGAAAATTTTACCCGACCGTCGCGCAAGTAAATCAATTTTCACTCCGTTGTCGTTTGTGATTTTTCCTTGCATTTTATTGTTTCCCCTCGGTATGATTCAGCGATGGTTGGACGTTAGGAAAAATATGGTTCCATCCGTGTTTGCGGTTAGATTTTTGTGTTTCGGGTGTAAAGAAGTAGAAAAAGTTGTGTTTGGGAAAGCTTGTGCAAATGCTCTTGAGCCCGAGGCAAAGTGTGAATAGTGTCCAGGTCAGTTTTCTGAAGTGCTATCAGTGCAAGTGGCAATAGAAGTGAAAGTAAAGTGTTGGCAAAATCACGGTTGCCTCAGTAGGGCATGGGGAAACTATGCTTTTCATCCATAGGGCGGTGCAGCTAGTGGAGAAGGACTCGAAGGGTGAATTGATTGTGATATAGACTTCTGGTTCTGTTTTCTAAACGAATTTCCACCCGCATGATGCGGTACGACGGTGAAAAGATAAGGGCTGTGGAGAATGGTAAAACTTAATGGGGAAGAAAAGCAAACTGGATAGCGCAGGAGCGTTCTGCAAAACCGATGGAGCAAAATAACTGAGGCGAAGAAAATTAGGGCGGAAAGTGTTTTCGCACGATCTAGCGATCTTGTATTGTAGCAGTATGTGTGCCAGTGGGGTGCTATATCGATAGTTCGTATACATCATTAGTGGATAATTAATCGTTCGGTAGGAATTACTCTTCAATTACGCTTTTTTCATCGCGCGGAGTTGTATTTATGACTTGGAAAAGCCGGTGTTCTCTGCACATTAGTGGAATGAGAAAAGTGAAAATGCTTTAATGTATGCAGCATTATACATCCGGGTTTGATTGTTTCCAATGGAACAGTCGTCATCTTAACAAACTCGTTTCCAATCGCTGTGTGGTGAGTGAACATAGGCAACATTATGTGAATATCAAAGGTTGAAGAGTAGTGTTTTATCCTAAGGAAATACGAGTCTAAAAACTTGTATGTCACCATAGGATATAACATGTTTTATTATATTCATGTCTTACTTCTTCGGAAGCAATGAAATTTAATGTCAATCCAGAGGTATTGGAAAAATATTGAACATGATTGGTTGATCATTTCTTTTTAGTTTCAGAATTTTTTTCTAAAGATAAAATAGAATGTTATTTAACTGAGAGTACAGTACTTTCTAATGACACAACTGATTCATAAGATAAAATCTCGCCCATTCATCTATAGTCGAAAACCAGCGCTATCAATCTCTTTGAGTTTTGTGAAAAACAACTAAAATTCCCATATTCATCGGTCATCGGAAATAATCGATTTTGACATGAAAAATTCCTACTTTTTCAATCATCAATCGATGGAAAATATTTCTACGCATCCTCTGAAATAGGCACTTAATATTGTTCTTGTTAGTAAACTGTTGAAAATGACATGAATAAAAGGTAGTCTCACAACTTACTTACCTTACCAATCACATCAAGGCTGGGGTGGGCTTTACTGTATACAAAAGTTGTCTCCATTCTATTCAGTCCATAGCTGCACTTCACCAACCTCACAGTCTGCGAAAAGTCCGAGGGTCGCCTTTTACTTGATCGATCCACATTGCTCGTTGTGCGTCTTTTCTTCTTGTGCCCGTCAGATCGTTATCGAGAATCATTTTAACTGGGCTATCGTCCGAACTTCTTACGACATGCCCAGCCCAACGCAGTCGACCGATTTTAGCGGTGTGAACGATGAGAGGTTCTCCAATTCGTGGTTCATTCGCCTCCTCCACGTTCCGTCTTCTATCTGCACTCCACCGTTGACCGTACGCGACAACTTTCATTCGGAGACACCAAGTGCGCGTTGTTCCTCCACGAGCAATGTCCATGTTGCGTGGCCGTAGAGGACTACCGGTCTAATTAGTGTCTTGTTGATGGTAGATGGACTTTGTAGCTCGGCGAACTTTGTTCGATCTTCGCGCTCTTTGGAGTCCAAATTAGGCACGATTGCCAACTATAATGCGCCTTTGTATCTCTCTGCTGGGGTCGTTATCCCAACCCCAAAAAAATTCTTCGTCTTTTGCCTCCAAATCATCATCGTCGATCTCGGTGTGGGAGGCTATCATTGTCTTCATTATCTTGTCTTCCGGAATTGTGAGCCTCGTCTTCTGATGTATTTTGCTTTCAATGTATTAATCACAAGCCCAATCCTACTAGTTTCAGCCTTCAAGGGACAATGTTAGATAGAGTCTCACAACAACAAAATGGGATTGCAGTAAAACAAATCAACCAAATCATTTCTTTTATTTTTCATATGAAATGTTATAAAAACAAACCATATCTCTCACCATTATCCTTAATAACTTTGTTAATCCTTTGTAGCTGTCACTCACGATTCTTAGAGAAATTTGGTACCACATATCAACCAAATGCTTCTTGAACCGGTCTAAAGTAACCGGTGGAAACGTTAAGCTCCCTTCAACGGCTAAACGAACTACGGAGGGAGCGCTACACGGCGCATTGGGGTGGATGCCAGTTAAACCCCAATTATGGCAACTGGCTGCGAAAAGAATAATGAGTGGAACCTTTGTATTCGGGCTGGCTCCTGTGTCGGGTCCCTCAGTACTGCCGGGTGACATCGAGCAGGAAATGGCGAGGTTTCCGCGGCACAGGTTGTCTCCGTCCCACTAAAACCTTGGCAGGCCTCTAGTACGTTCCATTCTCCAACGCCCGACCTCACCAGTCGGGCGAGAAGGCTCAGATGACCCTATACCTGTCTTACGCTGATCCGGCTTTGAACACGGTTCCCCATGAAGGGCCGTGTCAACCGTCGTATGGCCTCCCCTGCTCGCCTTCAAGCTTGCTTAGACAACCATGGGATCACACTAGCGACTACTCCACGTGGGCTTGGATAGCGGCTGGAGGGAGACCCAACAAAATGGAGGAAACTAAGAAAACCCAGGAGAAAGCGAATCCGTTCGCTAAAGGTGGCCTAGTGAGGTCCCCGACACGTGCTACGACCCGAGCGACACGCGCGGAAGTGCTACGGCATCGGAAGCAGGTGTCACCAAGCTAGGCATGGCCATGGATGAGCCAGGACTCACCCGAGCCATGGATAGGATGCGGGAAACCCTTCCTAAAGTGTTGGAGGTGTCCGAGCAGATGGGCGCGATCATTGCCTTTACGTCATCGCGTAACAATATTGCGAAGGACCTCAAACTGAGCCTTCTTAGGCTACGCATGACAGTGCAGGCTGCATGTAAGGAGAGGGAAGAGCTGGAGGCCAAGCTCCTAGCTGAGCAAAGTGCCAAAGAGCTAACACGGCTAGCAGCCACTGAAAGGGCGAGGGAGATTGCCTCAAAGTAGACCCAGACGGAAGAATCCGTCTCGGTTGGAGAGTCCATCCCATCTACTATTGGGGGGGGGGGGGGGGTGACCTCCAAGCGGGCTAGGCAGTCCCTGGGCGAAACGGCACCTGGCGCTTCTAAGAAGCGGATAGTGTTGGACGCCCCCGCAGCCGGGGTCTGATAGTGTCGGACGCCCCCGTGGCGGCGGGGTCTGAGGGTCCATCCTCGTGACCAGCTCCGGCTGGCCGCAAAGAGAGGCCCCGGCGCTAAGCCCAGCGCCAATGGCGTGACATCCAGCTCGCGCCGAAGGGGGTCCGAGTGGCAGGGCCCCGACGACGAAATCTAATATTGTTAGTACGGAAGCAGATGCTAGTGCTAAGAGGGAGACAAGCGATGACCCCAGACGTGGCAGGGAAAGCCACCGGAATAAGGTCCGAAAAAAGAGGAATAGGACGAAAAAAGAAGACGATAAACGACAGGTGGCCAGCAAGCGGAACCGCGGAGAGGCCCTCATCGTCAAGACCGAAGCGTCAAAGTACTCAGAGGTCTTGAAAGCGATGCGCGGGGACGCTAAATTTGTTGGGTTTAGGCGCCGATGTGCGGAGTATACGCCGTACCCGCACCGGCGAGATGCTCCTGGAGCTAAGAAAAAAAAAAAACCGCGTCAAAGGGTCCGGCCTATAGAGACCTGGAAAGACAGGCCTTAGGTGAGGGTGTGGAGGTACGCGCCCTCGTCTCACAGGAGACGATCCAGTGCAAGAATCTGGATGAAATCACCGAGGTAGACGAGATCTACACTGCTCTCAAGGAACAGTACAAGGTCGAGGTTGCCGCCGCAGACATACATACGGGTGCGGAAGGGTCCACTTGGGACCCAGGTTGCAAGCATGAGGGTAGCGGCAGTCGACGCAGACGTGGCGTTGAAAGTGGTGAAGGTGAAGGTGGGATGGTCCATATGCCCACTTAGCCTATACCAGCCGCCGAAGGTATGTTTCAGATGCCTAGAAAGCGGGCAAATGTCCTGGGAATGTAAAGGCCCAGATCAGAGCAACATGTGCAGAAGGTGTGGCAGCACAAGCCACAAGGCGCAGTACTGCAAAGGACCCCCCAAATTCTTGATGTGCGCTGGGAAGCCGGATAATAAGCACGTCGGGGGGAGGGGGGGGGGTGGGGTCTAAGGGTATCCCAACGAGCCAACCGTGATGCAGGTAACAGAAATGCGAAATGAGAAATGCGTTCAATAGCGCCAGTTTGGTGGCTATCGCCGACTCGCTTCAATGCCTGCAGGTTCCTGGGTACCTGTACAAGATTCTGGGAAGCTATTTCCAGAATCGCGTACTGGTGTACAACACTGAGGTAGGCCAGAAACGTGTCCAGATCACCGAAGGCATCCCACAAGGTTCGATCCTGGGTCCGGTGCTATGGAACACGATGTACGACGAGGTACTATGGCTAGAGTTCCCGAATTGGGTGAAGATAGTCGGGTTCGCAGACGACATCACCCTGGAGATATGTGGTGTATCCATCGAAGAGGTAGAGCTAGCCACGACGATTACGCTTGCAAGAAAGCCTCTATGGCTATATCGGCATTATCTCACATGATGTCGAATAGCTCGGTGGTGCAAGGGAGTAAGCGTAAGTTCCTGGCCAGTGTCGCCCTGTCCATACTTAGGTACGGTGGGCCGGCATGGATCACCGCCTTGAGTACCAAGAGCTACCCGAATAAGTTAGAGAGTGCGCACAGGCTTATGTGTCTAAGAGTGGTAAGTGCATACCGAACGGTATCACGTGACGCGGCATTGTCAATGTAGATTGCTTCAAACAAGCGAAGAAGAAGGGAAAAGAAAAACACCACAGACCCCAAAAATAGGATATAAAACAAAGGGAATGAAAAACTAAACCAAAGGATGGTGGCACCCCCAGCTAATCCCGGAACCCTCCGGTTGGTTGGGTGGGCGACAGGGTGAAGTGAATTCCCACTTACCGCATATTTTGCCGGCCCACGGTTTTTTGAGGCAATATCTGCACAAATATGGCATTGCAAAGTTTTCCCCTGCCAAGAATAGGGGGGGAGGGAGGAAACTGCGGAAAAAGTTGTTTTCACATGTCCTCGCTTCGACGGCGCGAGATCCAGCATGATAGCTGTAAGCGGTCACTACCCAAGTAACAATTTAAGTTTTATTCTAGCCGTATAGCATTCCTCCCGGCTGTCTTGATAAAACTACATTCAAAACTGTTTTGTCTACCAACACCTCCTCTATGCTTCTTTAAAGCCAAAATTTGTACAAAGTGGCCCACTCTATAGACGGTTGTGAAAACAATTTAATGAAACCTCTATAAGACCATACAGATTTTGAAAATATTCTAGTGATAGATGCTATGACCACTTGAGAACCTTCATAAAACCTATTGGCTGCATTGAAAACCAGCATGCGGCCAAATGGCCACAGCTGTCAAACTTAACTGTGATATCGTGGTTGGTTTTTGTTGTTCTGCTTTGTTCGATTCTCTGCTCTTCTGATTCATTTAGCAGTAAATAATATCTGAGGAAAAAAGGCTGCGGGAAATTTTGTTTCATTGCAAAATATCCAAAACAAATTCAGTTTTTTACAGCGTAGCATGCTCCAAATCAGATGCGCATTGAATTTTATGGTGAATATTGGCACGATAAGAGCCGAAAATTGATGCGCCTCGGAAATTATGCGCGTTTACAACAACAAACACAAAATAAAAACAAATATATTCGATAAATTAAACATGAATTTCTTGAAAATTGATGAAATTCAATAAAGTTATCTAAAAGAATGTAGAAATTGGTCTCCGATATACAGTTCATTTGCATTACATTGAAAATTTGATGCATTTATTTCTCCACATTTCTCTTATTTCTTTAATTTCAATATGGCGATTGGAAAAAAAATCACAATTCTGCCATAAAGCCAAGTTATCTTCGCAATGACTACTTTCAAACTATTTGGTTCTCTGGTGGCTTTCCTCAATGCCAATTTGCCGCCTCATGGATTTACTGGAGGCAAAATGGTTTTAAAATGCTTTTTCAACTGACCATAATAAGATAATATGATAAGTCCTAAAACGGCATTTCAAAACAGCATATTATGAGTTCATAAAGTCGAAATAAAACCTTTGATAGGAGTAAAAGGAATGTGAGAAAACGAGGTTTTAAGATCGTTTTAAACAAGCTGTGTAGGTTCTCATAAACCTGACTAAAATATGAAACCTATTGGCATCTCTTGGTGTCATAATAAAACCAAATTGATTTCTAGTGGCTTTGATAAAACCTTAATAAAACTTAATAAAGCTGGATGGTTTTGGCAATGTTACTTGGGATATCCAGTCCACCATCCGCCTGATCGTATGTTCATGGCCGAACAGGACTTGTGCTTCTTTTGACAGGGGTTTGCTTTTGACGATCCGTCAATCCCGACTGGTTGTTAGAAGTTCTGTTTTCAAAACCGCTAATTGGAAATTGATTTCCATCACACGTAGTCTTTAGGAAGTGTAAAACAGAAATTTCACATCGCTAGAACCATTATGTGCCATAGGCGGTATATGAGCACGATTAAGCGAGCACTCTTTTGCAGTCAAGGTGGTGGATTCATTTCTGCCTTGACCTACCCCACATGGGGATGTGTGGCAAAAGTTTGTGGGCTTGCTTCGAAATACTGCTTAACAAAAGCCCTACGCTCAATTTCAAACTACTTCTATTCAATTTCACAGCCTGCCGAACGCTATCGGACCTATCGATACTTTCTCTTCAAATCTTTGGTTCTAGTAGAAATTGCTATCCATTACTGCGATCCCATGATGATGAGAAGATATTTCCAATTTCAAAATATTCAGTGATAAGCTGTTGAAAGGATTCATTCAATCCAGTTCAAATAAATCAAGAGTGAAAAATGGTGATACCTATTTAGACTATATAGACAACCTGTAAATTCACTAAATGGACAGTATTTTGTTGACACAAACGCCAAAGTTCGCTCTCCTACACTCATGAAATTATCCGTACGATTTTCACACAGTTGGAACTATGAACCGCAAAGCAAGGGCCCAAGACTCATTCCAAACGAAATCGTATGAAATGATTATTGTTGCATTGATCGAGAAAAACATGCCTTTTATACACTTTCTAGTAACATCACTTATCAAGCGTCTCGTGATTGTGGTTCGTCTCTGGATCCCGAGGTTCATGGTTCGAATCCTGATTCCAACTTTTTTTCTGCGAGGAAGATTTGCATACGATCGTCTTATGAACTTCTTTCCTTTAGAGAATCATATGAAATTTTGCAATAATATCTTCTGGCAAACTTCCATACGATATTTCTATGAATTCTTCTCGTTTTGTTTGCTCAGTGTAGTAGTAGTAGCCACCAGATCCATTAGTTCGTTAATCTAGGAGCAGTTATGATTATGGTTCATTTTTCGGTGGTGGCTTCACTCGCTGTGTCCGTCGTTGCATCCAACATCGTCCCGGCTGAGTGGTGAGGCTCCAGGGAAATCAAATTTTCTATAGTTAATAGTTTGTTTTCTAACGAGTTTGGCATCCAGGATTATTGGGACGTTCTTCAATGAATCTTCATGTTGGAATTTGATTTTTGCTGATCTGTTGAATATTAATTTAAAAAGAATAGCAAGGCTGATTATCGTAAGAAGAAAAGCTATTCCTTCAAATACGGTGGACTTTGGCCATTGTTTGTACTTTGATACACTCCAGTTCTTTTGTACTTTGATACAGTTTGTACTTTGATACACTCCAGTTCTTTTCTTTTCTCGAGGTATAGTTTATGGAGGTGTTCCAGACACAAGTTGAAGATGAGATGCTTTTTCTCTACAGAAATGCCATCAAGTGGTATTCATAGAGGTGGTTCATTCTGATTTTTGATATTGCTGGTCAAAACTTAGCAGTTTTCGAATGAGATAAAAAATGGCCGGATAGGTTTCGGTTGGTAATCCCGCAGTTGATTGTTAGCAAGAAATTCTTGTTGCAGTTTACGATGAGATTTTTGTTGTCAATGGTACTTAATTACTTCCTCGTGTATGGCTTTCAGTGTGTAGTGACAGCTGGCAGGCTGATTTTTTTTAGCATTAAGTCGTCCATGTTGTAGATTTTTGGGCGCACAGCGTAAGGATTGTATCGAAAATGAAAACTATGTTTTATTCAAATAAATGGGTGATTCTTTATTTTACGGAATTGAACTTAAACATTGTGAAGACCGGATGAAATTAATATTATTCTTTCACGAATTTGCAAACTTTTGATCGAACACTTTTCATCAAGTTCCGGACAAGTGTTTCATCACATTTTGTGGACGCCTTAGCCCCATTTTTTTTTAACTCCTGCATATTCTCAGCCAGTCTTACCAGTATTTTTGAAGCCCTCTTCACAATCGCCCAAGAACGTTCGATGGTCCGAAGCTGAGGGCAATTAGGCGGATAGATATATTTCTCAACGAAATCTATACTCTTTTTCGTGAGCAAATTGAGAGTTGTTTTGGCGTAATTCGCCGACGCAAAATCTGGCCAAAACAGTAGAGGAGTACTATGCTTTTGATATAAGGGCAGCAATCTTTCTGCAGACACTTAGATCGATAGATTTCCGAATTGATTGTTCCGGTAGTGTAAAAAATGGTAGACTTTATCCCGCAGGACATATTACTTGCCATACCAGCACTTTTCAACCAAACTTCTCCACTTGAATCGACCTGTCTGCATCGCTTGAGTCCTCTTTGACATAGGTCTCGCCGCCCATCAAAATTAATGCATCCGGTCGCTGCAAAACTTGCGAATACAGCCGAATACGGCCCTTGTTGCTGCGCGTTGCTTCTGTTCTGCACTCTGGAGATTTTATGCTTCTTGTATGTATTTAGGTCTTCAGGTTGTTCCGTTTCTTGATACGTTGAATCGTTCCGACGCTGGTTCCCGCTTTACTGTCCGAATCACGTATCCGACGTTGATTTGTTCTTTCTAATTAGAGCTCACTTTCTGATCCAGTTAAGAGTTGGAAGCTCCGGGTGTTCTGCTTTTTTCTGGCATTTCAACCAATGAACAGTGTTTCCCAAACTTGGTTATGATGGATTTCACACTCGAGTGATAAATTCCAAAGTGCTTCGCCAATTGTCACACAGTTACACTCTTTTCACGTTGTCATTTGTACAAAACCTTAATTTTTCACGTCTTTTTCAATGTGCGACATTTAGAAAATGAAGAATTTAAACCGTGCAAACAAGTCAACAAATGAAAGATGACAGCAAAACGCACAGCATGCTATGATGAACTCATAAAAACCAACACAAGTACACGCGTACAGCGCAACAGCATTCGTGGATAGCTCATTTGTTATACACTATGGTATTGATTCTACACGGAAAAAAAATCCGTGAACTGCAGTCATGAATTAAAATTAAACATATATGCACCTATTCGGCAACTTCGAAATCGTAACCTATTCGCCATCAGCCATCATCGCACAAACTATGCAACAAATGGACCAATAAATCGCATGATGGCTTCTTACAATAAACACTGCGAAATCATTGACTTTACAATGTCTCGGCATAAACTAAAACAGTATTTTAGCTCCATAAGAAACCAGAACATACAAGAATGAATAATATTATATTATATTTAATATATATATTATATGGTCAACTTATGATTGACGACAATAAATAAATAAATTCGAGAACAAGCAAAAATATACCGTAAACTGAATCATGTAATCATGAACTAAATAATGTTTTAAGGGGAAAAATACTGAAAACGTGAACTAGTTCACGGTCCGTTTTTTTTTTCGGGGCCGCCTTTTTTCCCCTGTGTAACGCATTTTCGAACCATTGGACGCCACCAAGCCATACATCATGACACCAGCTGGATGTTTGTTTTGGAACTTAACCTAATTTTCACCGGAACATCCTCAAGTTCCTTCAGTGAAATGAACTGTTCTGTGCGGCTGATGAACACAGAATCGATGCTGAACAGCTTTTGTCGGACAACAGGATTATCATTTTCTCGTTCTTCTATAAAGAAAGCAATCAAGTGCCGTTTCACTCTAGCTCTGGAAGATGCGTGCAAAATGTTGCAAGTTTCCTGATGGAACGTACCGGGTTCCGAGTAATCTTTGCACGGGCTGATTTGCTCACGTTTGGCGTTAGTGTAAACCCTGGACCTCCACTTCCGGGCTTTCGCTCTTTAAGGAGTGTATCGAAAATAAGCTATCCACAAACTTTCTTTCGAATTATGTTGAAAACCGATATTTTATTCATACAAAAAGTTGATCCTTTATTGTACGAGGTTAAACTTGAACATAATGAAGACCGGATGAAATTTAAGTTATTCCTTCACGAATTTTCGAACTTTGGATCGAATGCTCTTCATCAAGTTCCGGACAAGTGTTGCATCGCATTTTTTGGACGCTTGAGCCCAAATTTTTTTGAACTCCTGCATGTTCCCAGCTGCCTTACCAGTCTTCTTGAAGACCCTCTTCATGATTGCCCAGTAACGTTCGATGGGTCGAAGCTGAGGGCAATTTGGTGGATTGATATTTTTCTCAACGAAATCTATACCCTTTTCCGCAAGTGGTTTTGGCATAATGAGCCGACGCTAAATCCGGCCAAAACAGTGGAGGTGTACTATGCTTCTTATATAAAGCCAACAATCTCTTCTGGAGACACTCAGATCGATAGATTTCCGCATTTATAGTTCCGGTAGTGTAAAAAATGGTTGACTTCAAACCACAGGAACATATTGCTTACCATACCAGTACCTTTCGACCGAATTTCTCCACTTGAATCGACCTGTCCGCATCGCTCACACCCTCCCCAACGACGGCAGTAAAGTATTGTGGACCTGGAAGGGTTTTTGAGTCCTCCTTTACATAGGTCTCATCGTCCATCAAAACGCATGCATCCGGACGCTGCAAAAGACGCGAATACAATTTCCGGGCCCTTGTTGCTGCTCGCTTCTTCTGTTCTGCACTTTGTTTCGAGATTTTCTGCTTCTTGTAGGTCTTCAGGTGGTTTCGCCTCTTGATACGCTGGATCATTCCGACACTCGTTCCTGCTTTTTTGGCCAAATCACGTATTGACATTGATTTGTTCTTCATGATTAGAGATACCACTTTCTGCTCCAGTTTCCGGTTGGAAGAACCGGGTTTTCTGCCTCTTCCTGGTAGCTCATCCAAAGAATAGTGTTCCCCAAACTTATTAACGATGGTTTTAACACTCGCATGATGAATTCCAAACCGCTTCGCCAATTTTTGCATAGTAATACCCTTCTCACTTAGCCATGTGTCCAGAACGTTAATTTTCACTTCCTTTTCAATACGCGACATTTTGAAAACGCAGAATTTGAACCGCACAAACAAGTAAACAAAAGAAAGCTGACAGTCAAACGCACAGCATGCACAGATACACTCCTTAGGATCATCCTGTAGGGACTTTTCGATGCGCTAAACTGTGGTCAAATGATATCGTCCCACCTTGGCAATCTCCTTCGGCGGCTTCTGGGCGAGCAGCCAACTCGTCACTTTTTTGGCGTACATTTTCACAAATTTGCAATAAAACAGCTTCGATGTTCTGATGCAGCATTTGAAAATAAACATTAAAAACACACTTTCAATAGAAATAAGACATTTTACACAAAAGAACCGAATATTGAAGTTTGAACATTTTCGCATTTTTTCCTGCCGTCACCTGTACACAGAGTATAATACTGTAATACCAAGACCAAGTTGAGTCTAGACTTGCCTTCTTTACTATCCCCACCAGTTTCGAATGAGCTGTTGAAAGATGTAAAGTAGGGCGGGAAGCAAAAATCATGACATACTTCATAGGTTGAAAAAAAGTTAGATTAATGTGAAGTGATTCTTGGCAACAAAAAGCAATCGAAACAGAAAGTTGACATGAAGATAGACGAACCAAATTGCGATATAAGTGTCACCGAGGCAACTTTGATGTTACATCCACATTTCCAATGAGAAGCAGTCCAAAGAAAACTTTTGACTAGTGACACCCAGCTGAAAAGGATGATGCGAAATTACGGTCTGTGCCATTTTATAATGAAGAGTCTTGAAGTTACATGTATTTATTCTTTCTGTACATGGTTTTTATGTGCTGCTTCTTTGTTGTAAGTACATTTGCTTTTGAAAATGAAAATTACCGCGAAAGGATGTTTCATGACTCTTAAGTTTTCTGCTATCCCTTTAAAATTAGGGATTCAAAATAGCTCACTTTTACATTAACCTCATAGCTTTAACAGATGAAATGATGAGAAACTGCACACGTACATGCCTCTGTACATGTGTTTTTCTCTGGTAATATTATGAATAGGTACGTCGGAGGACGAAAGTCAATATTTGAAAACGACATGTGTGGTTATTACGGGAAAGCAAATAATCATGTGATGAGTGAAACCAAGTCGAAGACTGGTAGAGTTGAGAGGATGTGCATCGTTCGTGTGATTAAAGGACGATAATCTTTGACATTCACCCAAGTCATATCTTACTTCTAACTTTTGGATAAAATGTTTCGCATGTGTGCGAGAAGTAGCGCACTTAATGTTATTCGTAGATCGTTCATCTCCATCGAGATATGTTATCGAGCTACAGTAACCTTGAAGTGGTTTGCTGTTCTTGTTATTATGTGAAGAACAAGATTTTGCTCCTGATTCATTCTGTCTGTTTGTATAGATCTGGATGATGAAATAGTTTCACATGGTGCTTTGCATTCCAAATAGCATTTAATGGAACTTTATTCGCATCCTCAGGTTTTAACACGTGGCATTTAATAGTTCCGTTGATGAAACTCGATCCGGCCTAGAAAAATTCTTGCATTGGACACTTTCTGGACTTGAGGCATTTCTGGACCGAGAGTAAGATTATTTGAAAGTTAAAATCTTGAAATAATTTGATTAATATTTTAAAATGACTATTATGTATAATTTTTTTTATAATTTCAGCGATATCAATATGCCAAAAATAATAATACGAAGAAAAAACAATGGTTGAGCTTAAAGTTGTTGTGAATAGGAAAAATATAAACATGATTTTCACAAACCCTACAGTGAAAATTTCAAAACAGACGAAGTGCGAAAAAAATATCACCTTATTGTCTATGCTCAGAGACAGTAAACTGAAAAGTATGCATTTTCATTTCCACCTATGTTCTTCTTTTGTTCGGTTTCTAGGCCTTTTTTCCATGAGAATATATCCAAACTAAAAAAAAAAAAACCAAAAGTAAAATTCTTTTCTAGATTTCAATTACAGTACCCGTTCAATTTTGGCATGGTGTGATGTCGGCATGGTTCGACTTTGGCACACGTGCCAAAACCAACCATTTTTTTATCTAGAAATTTTTAACCGTATCTGTTCGCGAGAAGACTTTATCGATTTTTTTTTCACTTAACAGAACCCGGCGGACACTCCAAAAGACCACATTGTTAGCTTAGAAGAATTCGAAATCTCAAATGGAGAACATTTTAGTCTATTCATTACACTATATTTTTATTATTTTACCTTCTTATGTTGATGAATCCAATTCTAGAGACTTTTTTCATTAGGGCGAATCTAACATTGAGAGACTCTCTTTAATTGCTTTCTCTTTCATTCATATTCCAATCACCTTTACGGGTTTCATTCTACTAATTGTAGAGTATGCTAGCCAGCACTGTTGTGTTTCGATCTGTACTAAAGAATCCTTCGAAAGTTTCATAATGTCGAGGCGCCCACTGATGTGGTGGAGGTGTGGCATTACATAACATGTCAAAACGTCGAGACAAGTCCTGTGGCGTAAGGCGAATTCGACAAGATGTTTTGACATGCTAGCAGATGCCAAACCTCCATCACATCAGTGGGAGCCTCGACTTATGGCCCAAACACAATGTGGACGGAAACGGAACTGCAACGACAAGTTTTACAGTTGTTGTGAATGACTTCGATAAAGGGTGTCCACGATGAAATTGCCACACACAAAATTGATTCGCAAAATTCGAGTTTTCATCCGATTGCCATCAAATTTTCAGGGATTGAGAAATAACTATTAAACTTCATTTTACAATTTTACTCGTATTTTATTTACAGTCCATACGCAAATGCCCGCACCTTGGCCTTAACCCCGGCCATAAGATTCTGCACAACCTGTGAATCAACCGTTTTTTGCATGTAAACCCATACTTTCTTCAGTTCCTCGACTGTCTTCACTACCTTAGGTCGTTTAAGAAGGTGCTGCTTCATAATCGCCCAGTACTTCTCGATGGGGCGGAGCTCCGGAGTGTTGGGAGGGTTGAACATTTTCGGCACGAAATTGACCTTATTGTCCGCATACCACTTCAGCACGTCCTTGGAGGAGTGGCATGAGGTCAAATCCGGCCAGAAGATTGTTGGGACGTTGTGGGCCTTCAGGAGAGGAAGCAGCCGCTTCTGGAGGCACTCTTTTATGTACACCTGTCCGTTCATCGTGTCCTGGGTCACGAAAGGTGCACTCCGCTTCCCGCACGTGCAGATGGCTTGCCAAACCAGGAATTTCTTCGCAAATTTGGACATCTTCTGAGTGCGGACATGCTCCGGAACGCTGAACTTATCCTTGGCCGTGAAAAACAGGTTGCCGGGGATCTGTTTGAAGTCGGCCTTTACATATGTTTCGTCGTCCATGATGCAGCATTCAACTTTCGTCAGCATGTTGAGGTACAACTTCCTGGCACGGGTTTTGGCGGACTTGTTCTGCTTCTCGTCGCGATTAGGGGCCTTTTTACCTTGAACGTTCGAAGCCCAGCCTTAGTTTTGGCCTTCTGGACAAAACTTCGGCTTAGGTGCAGCTTCTTAGCCACATCCCGAACGGAGGCGTTCGGATTTCGGTTGAAGTCCCCAACTACGCGGTTGTGATTTTTGGTGTTGTACGGAATACTTTTTCCTTCACTTCTGGGCTTTCGATCGGTGGTCAACCGTTCCTCGAACCGCTTAATCACTCGCGACACCGTGGAATTCGCGATTCTCAACGTTTTAGCGATGGAACGATGCGAGAGATCCTTGTTCTCGTGATGAATGCGCAAGATTTTATCACGCACGAGCTGTTCTTTCGACTCCATTTCCGCGAGTTTTGATCACAGGACTTCAAAACTTGCAGGATGTAAATAATGCACTATGAACTAAATCCACCCAAATTTTCATTAAATTCTACCCAACGGTTAAAAAGTTAGAGCAATTTCATAGTGTGGCAATTTCATCGTGGACACCCTTTATTTTCAATAAGAATCGGCTTGGATCTAGCCTACTTTCTTTCCAACAAGTAGGCTTACTCAGATCGGGCTTTTCCGCGGTCATTGTCGTTCTGCTTCCATGATCATTGTGTTTGGGCCATTACGGCTGCGCTGGAGGCGCGACACACCTGGGTAAAAATCACATGTTAGCGAGTCAATCTTTGAAAAATACTTGATCAATCTCTTGCGTCAAATAACATCTTCTTGTATCGCCTTTCCTCGTTTTGTAATAAATCCTGAAAATCATCATAAATCTTTTTTCTATCAAACAAAGCGTGCACGCATTTCCCTTGCCATAAACTAGCCGGCTTGACGTGTCGCAAGGGCTCAGTAGGGATTCTTGGTTAAGACCCGAAGCTAAAAGTCAGATCCATTGTGGAAATATCACATCAAGTAGCTTTTCCACCTGCTACAGAGGATCGTGTGCCTGGAGGTCACATTGAAAATTTTACTATTCACATTAGGTTCGTAGTTGCAGCGCGCTTTGGGATCATCCTTGCCTTAGATCCATCCTACTAACATGGAAGGACATTATGGGAAATAGAGGCAAAATACATTTTATATCTTTTTTGTTGTTATGATATGATAGTATATTATTGCACATAAATTGGTTTCAGGTTATCGAAATTCGGGATGTACTATCTTTTGCATGACGTATTTCAGGTCAACCAGGTTATCAGGTTTTGTAAAATAATTTAAAATTTAAAATTCTTTTTTTTCTCATGACTGTCAGATTGTCTAATTTTCTGGTTCATACAGCAGTCGGCACACATGTAATTTTCAGTTCGTATTATAATATCCCTTCACCATTTATATTATCTTATAAGATATTGTTTATTCATTACCATGACCATTCATCTTTATCATCATCATTACCATTTTTATCATTACTTGTGGTTTCGTGATTTCTATGTTAACATAAAAATAATTTTATAATTTTTCCGAATAGGTTATAAATATTTTTAATTATTATGTCTTATGTTCAATTATCATTTTGATCCTTTCTTCTCCTCTTATTATTCAGAAGTATCTAGTGCCTTGAATACAAGAAGCTGCAACGGATCTGTGGTAGGCTTTTGCACTTATTACTGAATGTATTTTTCATTTCCAGTTTTCAAAGGGTCATTTTACCAAATCTGAGCTAATCTGATTCATGCAGCGCTGTGTGCCAATTGGCTAGTGTTTGATTTTACAGTTCAATCTTTGTCATTACTATATCATAACTCGCAATATCATTATATTCAATAATATTGTTTTATTGATTTTACGCCATATGTCTTTAACTCCCTTTCAAATAAATCTTCTCTGTTTTCCTAACTCAGGAGCAATAAACATTATAAAATCAGCATCAAGCAGCAACTAGTGATCATGGCAATAGTAAATTAAAATGTATAAATGTTGGTTTTGTAAAATTTCAATAGATATAACAAACTTTTTCAGATATCTCAAATCAAGATTTTGGTGAATTGCTGCTATCGCTGAAAACGACCGAAAACATGCTTAAGCGTGGAACCACAGAACTCTACACTTTAACACTTATCAACATTTCTTAAATTTCGGGAACAACCGAATGAAGATCATATATAACAGATGCGAATGCTTGAAGTATTTTACATATACATAAATATATACACTATTATATAAATATTTCATGGGAATGGGAGGGACCATCAGAGCACCCGATTGAAGCACTCTGGATGAGGAGAGTGGGAATGCCAACTTCCATTGCTAACAGTTTGTGAATAGAGGGCGGGCTCTTCTCCCCGCCCATTGGGGCATCCTCATGTTAGATAGCTCGCTCTTATGACCAATTGTTCAATCTTGTTGTTGGAAGGAGATTCTTTATATCCCTGTGAAAACGTAAAAGTGATGTTGCATATCGATCCACCCAGCCCGTTTTTGGCCCTTCATACAAAGGCATGATTAGGATAATCACTGGTTTTTAAAGCTTGATCAAGACTAACAGAGAGGAGAGCCCATTGCTGTCGGACTTAGTTTCCTTACTACAATGGGTGGTAGTACATATCATGCATGGGTCCTTCCTTAGCTCAGTCGGTAAAGGCGCGGCTACAAAGCAACACCATGCTGGAGGTGTCTGGGTTCGAATCCCGGTCTGGTCTAGGAATTTTTCGTTAAGGAAAATTTCTCGACTCCCTGATTGTACTTGCCACACAATCATACTAATGCAAAAATGATAACTGGCATCGAAAGCTCCCAATTAATAACTGTGGAAGTGCATGTAGAACACTAAGTTGATAGCTAGCAATAAGCTAATTGCGAAAGCAATAAGCTTGAAACGCTAATAAAGAAAAGAAGACATATCATACATCATACAAACAAAGTGCGCACTTATCTCTAAACAGTGGGTAAAAAAAATGCTGCATCTGAGATAGAGTTCCACTCTTCGCGGCTACATCTGGTTGCGTAGTGCGTAAAGCTTTACGTTGCCTTTTTCAAGTATCAAAACAAGCAGTGGCTTGGCGATACACTGACATAAAATTAATTTCTATTCGCAACATTTACGAAAATTATCTCCTGGGACACTCGTCGAGACTCGTCGTTTGTATCCTTAGCAGAAGACACATTGTCAAGTAACGGCAGTTTGTGAATTGCACACTTTAGTATCCCGGCCTGAGCCTAAACAATCACCACCCGGACCATTCCGTTTGCTTCTACGTAAGTTTTTGACGCAGGACTACGTCCTTGTTTTCTATACAGATTCTACATATTCTGTACAATTGAAAAAAAAATCGAATTGCGATTGTCACGAAAAGTGGTCAGGATTTGAGCGTTAATATCTCAGTCGTTTCACCACTCGATTGGAAATATTTCTACGTATTGAAACTGTTAATGGACATTGTAGATTTCGGGGGACATACTATTTAAAAGTTCATAAATGTTAAGCCTTGTCTTAAAAAGCCATCAAAAGTATATTAATTCAAAGAATATTGCATTGCACAATCAAAATGGCTTACATTTAGTGGCGTAGTCCTACGTGATCGTTTCGAACAACCCAATGGGACTGTACCTTGAAGTTTTTCAATTTCACCAATCTTCAGCTTTTTTGAAGTAATAGAATTTTTTCATCCTTGATAAGAACGATCATTCCTGGAGTGATGTTTCCTCGTTTTATTATCCGTCTTTGATTTGACTGCAATTTAAACAGGTATTCGTTCAATCAGCGTTTCCAAAAGTCATTGCTATACACGTATTGGCATCTGGATAGTCCGTTAGCTGAAATACCTTCATAGTTTGGTTCCGGAATAGCAATCAAAGGTCGATCAATCAAAAAGTGACATAGCGTCAACGGTCCAATGAATCATCAGAATGAGCGTACAGAGGTCTAAAGTTGAGCAGCGCGTCAATCTGACAGAGCAGCATCGAGACTCTGGCATTGCGAGTAGGTGTGGCTATCAAACCATCTTCAAGACGGTTTCGGTACTCTAAACACCAGCTTCCCAAATCCCTCCCATATGGTTATATTGGACTCCATTGAATCTGCAGGAGCTGGTAGCTCAAAAATCTTCTGCTCGGTTGCCTGCTGTTTGAAGAGTTGACAGAGTTCGATCAACACGTTTCCGGAACACCACGGCGAGAGACAAACCGAAGCAAAACAGCCACGAAGGCATCGACCGAAAGATCTTCGACAACCTCCAGGTGAACTCCCTTCGTGAGCATGCAAATGAATACGCTTATGTATATCTTCACAGGTGCTGCCTTCCTGCCAGTTTGCTTAATGAGGATGGGACCAGCGAATTCGACATCAACCTCGAGGAAAGCGGGCGCCTTATCGCAATGAGCGACGGGAGGAACTTCCTTAAATTGGCTGGCTATAGGATGTTTGATTTTGAAGCATGGCACGCAGTAACGTGTAACCTTACACACAGTAGATCGAGCACCCAAAATTCAAAATTGTAGATGAAAAGAACCATAGTTTGTTTTAAAATAGAGTGCCCCTTATGTAATCCATAAACTTTGCCTATGGCTTCGTAATGCTAACGCAATTGAGCCGTATAAATAAATAAACTGGTTAAAAAAACAATGAATTTCATGCGTGCCATGTACCTGAATCAATTGATATCGAAATACGGCGAGTTCGTCTGGCTGGTTCGTTCACCAGATTCTTGGGATGCCTGAAATGAAAGGTTTATCTGCAACAACTTAATGGGCCGATTTGTAAGCGGCATCCGAAAGTGGCCACTTGATCGATGTAATCTTCAAAATGTGACCAAACAAATGGTCAACGATCCAATTTCTATAAAAAAAAACATTTTTTACAAAAAATCACTGGTTGTCATAAAGACTGGACTCGGAAAAAATGAGACACACAAAAATGATCACCAAACATTCATTTTAAATCGTATACTTTTCAAATTTTCAGGGATTAAATAAATATATATTAGCTATGTTTTGGCATAATTTATTTATTGAATTTCCTCCCCCAAGCTGAATGCTCGTACATTTCTCTTAACACTGCTCATGAGATCTTGGGCGAGGCTTTGTCCATCTTCCTTACACAATTTCTCCCAGTTTTTCTGCAAAGCTTCATCGGTTTTGAATGTTTTTCCGCTTTTCTTCAACTTCTTCTTCATTATCGCCCAAAATTTTTCGATCGGACGAAGTTCTGGTGTATTTGGCGAGTTCGCCTCCTTCGGGACCACATTAACGCCCTTCGCTTCGTACCAATCCATTACAGGTTTGGCGTAATGGCACGAAGCGAGATCCAGCCAGAACAGCGTGGGACCACGGTGAGAGCGGAGGAAGGGCAGCAAGCGCTTCTGCAAGCATTCCTCTCGATAAATCTGCCCATTTGTGGTGCCGGTTGTAATGAACGGCTTGCTGTACCGTCCGCACTCGCTGATCGCCTGCCACAACAGGTACTTCTTCGCGAATTTGTCCATTTTTCTCTTCCGGAACTTTTCCGGAACCTTCATGACGTCGTCGTCGTCCATGACGAGACAGCCTGGCTTGACCAGCCACTCACGGCACAGCTTCCGCGCACGCAATTTGGCCACCGTGTTTTGCTTGTCAGTCCGGTTTGGCGCCTTCCTGACCTTAAAAACACGTAGCCCAGCCCGCTTCATGGTCTGCTGGACAAACCACTTCGACGAATTGACCTTTTTGGCCACGTCTCGGGTGGAAAGGTTCGGGTTATTCTTAAAGTACTGCCTTATCTTCCGCGCCTTCTCTGGGTATTCCGTTTTCGGTTTTCGGCCGTTTTCAGCGCGCCGCTCGATGGTCTTCGTCTCCTGGAACACATCTTCACAACGCGGGACACTGTGCAAAATTTTATCACGATTTGTCACGTAGTTTTCAAGATGCATTCGAAACAAGAAGAGCTACGCCAGAAATCTTGGGCGCGGAGATCGATAATCCTGGTCAGTCATGCAGATGGATCGGCAAAAGGCTTGGAATCTACCATTCCACCGAGTCCCGCGTTGTGAAGATGTTCCAGGAGACGAAGACCATCGAGCGGCGCGCTGGAAGCGGCCGAAAACCGAAAACGGAATACCCAGAGAAGGCGCGGAAGATAAGGCAGTACTTTAAGAATAACCCGAACCTTTCCACCCGAGACGTGGCCAAAAAGGTCAATTCGTCGAAGTGGTTCGTCCAGCAGACCATGAAGCGGGCTGGGCTACGTGTTTTTAAGGTCAGGAAGGCGCCAAACCGGACTGACAAGCAAAACACGGTGGCCAAATTGCGTGCGCGGAAGCTGTGCCGTGAGTGGCTGGTCAAGCCAGGCTGTCTCGTCATGGACGACGAGACATATAGAAAAGCGGAAAAACATTCAAAACCGATGAAGCTTTGCAGAAAAACTGGGAGAAATTGTGAAAGGAAGATGGACAAAGCCTCGCCCAAGATCTCATGAGCAGTGTTAAGAGAAATGTACGAGCATTCAGCTTGGGGGAGGAAATTCAATAAATAAATTATACCAAAACATAGCTAATATATATTTATTTAATCCCTGAAAATTTGAGAAGTATACGATTTGAAATGAATGTTTGGTGATCATTTTTGTGTGTCTCATTTTTTCCGAGTCCAGTCTTTAGCACAAATCTTGAAGTTTTTACCATAAACGTAAATTGGACTGAAATTTCATGATAGTTTTATAGATAGGCATAGTTGGATAAAATGGTAGTTTTTACTACAAGATTTTTTTCTGTGTACCTTCATTGCTTTATTTACACACATAAAGTTTTTTTACAGAAATCTGTAAAATTTTACCGAATTCTCAACAGCTGAACATTCGGTAATCCGATTTTACGTATTTCGGTGAAATTTTTACAGATGACTGAAAATTTCATCGAAATCCGTTAAATCGTAATACCGAACGTTCAGCTGTTGGGAATTCGGTAAAAAATTTCAGATTTCTGTAAAAAAATCTAAGTGTGTAGCCTGTAATTTCAATTTTGATATAAATTGTTTCACACCATATGTTTTAATAGAACACTTTGGGTTATGTTCTAATATTATGGTGATCTTATGCCCTTTATTGATTTGCTTACTAAAGAAATCATTTTCCAATTTATAATTATAGTTCACAGAGATATTCAAAATTAACTATATAAATAAATGTTATGTTAATTCTTCCGAACCATTTAAAGACGAACTACCGTTATGGATTTAAAAAACGCTGTTCGCACATTTGGTTCTTGTTGAAGATGTAGCGTTGAGCGGGGCTAGTTGGTCAGTTTAAGATCTAATCTCAATAACTTTTAATTTTATAAATTTTAATATGATAACATCCTACGGGCAATAAATTACGTTGAAATGTAGTGATAAGTTTGTTTTTCATGTAAAAAATTCAAACGGCCTAAAACATGCGTACCAAATCCACCAATGCCCTTAGTTTTCCCTCGAAACCCATGAGATTTTGTACAACATTAGAACCGACAAGCTCTTGTACATTGATGTTTTCGTCAATTCTTGATCTATGTTGACTGTTTTTGGATGTCTGCGTAGTTCCTGCTTCATAATAGCCCAGTTTAATTTTCGATTGGTCTCAATTCTGGGGTGTTTGAAGGATTAAGGTTCCTGGGTACTAAGTTGCCCTTACCTTACCTTACCAATCAGACTAAGACCGGTGTGGCCTCTGCTGTACACAGAAGTTGTTTCCATTGTTATCGGTCCATGGCTGTTCCTCGCCAGCCTCGCTGTCTGCGGAGGGTCCGCAGGTCGCCTTCTACTTGATCGATCCACCTTGCTCGTTGCACGCCTTTTCTTCTTGTACCTGTCGGTTCGTTTTCGAGAACCATTTTCACAGGGCTGTCGTCCGACATTCTTACGACATGTCCAGCCCAGCCCAGTGTACGATGGGAGGTTCTCCCAGCAACTGGTGCAATTTGTGGTTCATTCGCCTTCTCCACGTTCCGTCTTCCATCTGCACTCCACCGTAGATCGTACGCAGCACCTTCCGTTCAAAGACTCCAAGGGCGCGTTGGTCTTCCACTAGCAATGTTCATGTTTCGTGGCCGTAGAGAACTACCGGTCTAATTAATGTCTTGTAGATGGTCAACTTTGTGGTTCGGCGAACTTTGTTCGATCTTAGCGTCCTTCGGAGTCCAAAGTAGGCACGATTGCCAGCCATAATGCGCCTTTGTATTACTCTGTTGGTGTCGTTATCGGCGGTCACCAATGAACCCAGAAACACGAATTCGTCTACTACCTCGATTTCATCACCGTCGATCTGAACTTGTGCTACGAGGCTAACATTGTCTTCTCGTGAGCCTCTTCCCTTCATGTATTTTGTTTTCAACGCATTAATCACAAGCCCAACCCTACCAGCTTCAGTTTTAAGTCTGATGTACGTTTCCGCCATCGTCTCAAAGTTACGTGCTACGATATCAACGTCGTCGGCGAAGCCAAATAGTTGGACAGACTTCCTGAAGATCGTGCCACTCGTGTCTATTCCAGCTCTTCGAATCACACCCTCCAATGCAATGTTAAACAACAAACACGACAATCCATCACCTTGCCGTAACCCTCTCCGAGATTCGAAGGGACTCGAGAGCGTCCCTGATACTCGGACCGACACACATCACTCGATCCATCGTTGCTTTGATTAACCGCGTCAGTTTTTCCGGAAATCCATATTCGTGCCTGATTTGCCATAGCTGGTCTCGATCGATTGTATCATAAGCTGATTTGAAGTCGAAGAAAAGATGATGTGTGGGCACGTTGTAGTCGCGACATTTCTGCAGTACTTGCCGAATCGTGAAAATCTGGTCCGTAGTAGCGCGGGCACCCATGAATCCCGCTTGGTATTGCCCCACGAACTCCTTTGCAATTGGTGACAGGCGGTGGCATAACATTTGGGAGAGTAACGTTGCGTGATCGCACGATAATTGCAGCAATCCAGCTTGTCGCCCTTTTTATAGATGGGACACACTTTTCCTTCCATTCAATCCTCCGGTAAACATTCCTCCTCCCAAATCTTGGTAATTACCCAGTGCAGCGCTCTGGCCAGTGCTTCACCACCGTATTTTAATAGCTCGCTTGGGAGTTGGTGAACACCAGCGGCTTTGTTGTTCTTCAACAGACCAATTTCCTCCTCAACTTCCTGAAGGGTTGGGGTCGGGGTCCTGTCATCTTCTGTGCGTATTCCTAGATTTATTACCGTGCCACTTTCGTTCGCTGTAACATTACCGTTCAGGTGCTCGTCGAAGTACTGCTTCCACCTTTCAATCACCTCACACTCTCCTGTGAGAAGGTTGCCATTCAGGTCTCTGCAAATATCAGCTTGTGGTACGTAGCCTTTGCGCGAGCTGTTTAACTTCTCGTAGAATTTGCGTGTGTCGTTAGCACGGTACAGTGCTTCCATTTCTTCGCGGTCTCGATCTTCCCTCTGGCGCTTTTTCCTTCGTAGAATAGAATTTTGTCTGTTCCGTGCCTGTCTATCCCGATCCACATTCGCTCTCGTACGGTGTTGCAGCATTCTCGCCCGTGCTGCATTCTTCTCCTCTACTAACTGCTTGCATTCGCCATCAAACTAGTCATTTTTTCGATTCGGCGCAGAAGTACCTTGTGTCACTAATGCAGTGCTACCAATGGCGGTTCGAATATTTCTCCAGCCATCCTCAAGAGTAGCTGCGCCAAGCTGCTCTTCCGTTGGTAGGGCTGCTTCTAGCTGTTGCGCGTATTCCTGGGCAACTTCGGTTTCCCGTAGTAGCTCAATGTTAGTTCGTGGCGTCCGAAATCGACGCGTGTTGTACACCGTTCGTTCGTTCAGCAGCATCAACAATTATCATCAAAGTACCTTACAACGTGAGATTTTTATGATTTTAATGTTTGTTTTTTATGTTAACCTATCTGCATATATTAATTAACATTTATATCACAGACAAACAGACATAACACCTTGAAAATTTTGCATTACAAATCATACTAACATACCTGCGCCATCTGTTGAGCACACTGTTATGGGTGATAATGCTGAACAGATAGGGGTTGTGTGCTGACGTCAAACGTATGGGAATCAACTATGTGCGCCATCTGTGGCGATACTACCATCTAAGAAACATTTGAATTGACCGTTTAAGGCGTAATCGTTGAAGAAACTGCAAGAGTTGTCTGTTTGTCTGTGTTGACATATTAACATTTATTTATTTCACCACCCAAACCAAAAGATAGGTCTTATTTTTAAGATAAAATCTTCCGAAGGCATCATACGTTTAAAGTTAATGGTTTTCAAGTTATCGATTTTTGTCGCGTAATTTGGCCATGCGTACCATAGTGGAATGGAGCCCTTCGCTTTCCTCGCGCACAAATAGCTTGCCAAACCATTATTTTCTAGGAAAATTTCGAGCTTTTATGCTTCCATGCTATATCGATCTAGTTTCTTGCAGTGTAGAACTGATTCCGGCCTTATATAGGTTTCATCATCCATTACACAAAGGGATTTTTTCGTCAGCATTTGCATGATACGGGCATGATGCGAAGGATATGGATTTTCAAAATGCGCGTGCAAAATTTCGTCTCCAATTCAAAAACTCAAAGGCTATAGCTATTTGCTTGCGTTGTAATTTTAACGGAGACAACCTTTAGTCCCATAAGTGGGGAAATTTAGACAGGATAAGTGGCATATTAGTCAAATAATGAGTTAACGTTTGGCGAAGCAGTAATGCTCATGTTGGATATAAAATTATCGAATAAACGGATAAAACTTAGAATTTCCTGTGCGGTACCTGATTGTAAATTCATAAGCATGAGCTATTAACATTAAACTCGTTCTTTTTTTTCCGCTGTTCGGGACATAAACCACCGTGACCAGTAATTTGATCTATTGTAGTATATCCCGTATCCTTTGTTTAGTGCATGTCGAGTTACTTCATCACTATTGAGAAATTATAAAGTATTAGGCGTTGTTACAGTTGTCATTGTTTGTTTTGTTGGCAATGAATCGACTTCTATTGAAAGTTTTTGCTATTTAAACCCTTTGAGGAGTGAGGGCACTCTTCAAAGGCGCGACCCTTTGTCAGTGAAAATCGGATTCATTGCAAAGAAAACAAACTATGACTCCGATACTGACCATGCATCAGAATCCTAGTCATAATTAATTCAAACAATAGAACATAAAATAGAAAATGAGAATTCACATAAACCATACCATTCTTTCCTTATTCCAAGTCCATCCTCAGTGGCACAATCCGAGTATTGTCGCTTTTCACGAGACATAAAATGTAATAAGGACTAAGATATGTTCTTTTGACTACAAAAAAAAAACAACTATATTTCCTACTTTGAATTAATTCGGACTAGGATTCGGTGATAGTTCTGATACCCTGTAACGCACCACGAAAAGGTGATCTACCAGCGTTACGGGTCAAACTCGTTCTTAGTTCACCAAACGAAATACAGCGCTCCTGAAAACATCCAACATGAACCTAAAAGCTTAGACAATAAATTTTTTTTAAATTATTTCACAATAAAGCCTGTCCACGTTTGATTTCAGACACTTTTCTTTCAGTGTAGATTTTTAATTAAATCACGGAATGCTGAAACGTTTCACTTATATGACAGCTGAAACTCTCCACTTTATTTCGTGTTACAAAATTCAGTAGAATGACGTCAAATCAAGTGGAAGTGCGCAAACGCATTTGGGCCCTGTGGTCGAGATCGGTGAAGGGGTCTTTCAGCCTGTGTTGCCAGGTAAGTATTCTGGTGCATTCTCTGCTCTCACTGTGTCTAACGGTTCTGAGCAATCATCCAAGCTACACATGTACTACCAGAATGTTCGTGGTCTCAGGATCAAAATTGATCAAGTGTTTCTTTCAACCTCAGAATCTTGTAGTAAAAACTACCATTTTACCCGACTATGCCTATCTTTAAAACTACCATGAAATTTCAGTCAAATTTACTACGTTTATGGTAAAACCTTCAACATTTGTAGTATATTTGACAGACCTCATATTGATATCATTCTCACCATGGTTGATCTAATCGCAGGCATGGTAATATCAAACACATTTATAAGTGGCGAACCAGCCCAGGAGGCTGAAAGCCACTATAATAAAGATATTAAAAAAAAAAAGCATTTATAGTCAGGTGAAAATTGTTGGTGTTTGCGCTTAATTTTACCCTCGAAATGGTAGTTTCTACTGCGATTTTTTTTTGCTTGTAGCGGAATGGGTGAGCTCGTCTTGTTCGGTGATTTCACCCACGTCAACCACGTTTGATCTGGAAGAATTCAAGCAGTGGGTACGCTTTCGCTGATCCGATCTTGTCGCAGACTTCAATGGCCAGTCAGTTACTTCTTGATAGTATTGCGTTTCTTGGATTAAAACAGCGTAATTTAATTCGAAACTGCTCTGACCGGATACTTGATCTCATATTCTCAAATGGCTCGGATATGACAAAGCGGCTTCATAACATAAGCAACTGAGGAAGTTGTCCCAATTGATCGCTATCATCCAGCTCTCTACTTCTCTGTGGTTTTTCTGTCCACTATATCATTTCATGAAGATGTTGACCTCACTGAACTAGACTTTCATCGAGGGGATTATGGTTATCTAATTGAGTTGCTATCGCAAATTGACTAGGCTGAGGTGTACCAAAGCCTAGATGTTGATAATGCCGTTACTTCACTTAATTGGATTCTACACAACTGTATCAGTCAAGCTGTACCGCGAAGGAGGCCCCCAAGGAGTCCAGCTTGGTCAAATTGCTGCTTAGTGGCACGATGAGAACGATAGCCTTTACGTAGACGAATCCTTCGGGCGGTGCTTCTATTGGAATTGTATTTTATGGCAATAATGTCACCATCCGAGATTCCTGGGTTTGCTTTACTTGTTTTCAATTCCTTCGAACGCTGTTGCCGATCGTAAGTTCCACTACAACGCTTCTTGTGATCCTTTTGAACAATTGTTTTCCTCTCACGGAAGCTCATGGTAGATTTAGCCAAATTAAACGATTTGTCAGTTTTTGAACCTGACTACGTTGGATTTTCAACGTTTTTATGTTTTATTATATCGTAACATAATTTTTAACATTCAACGAGGAGAACTTTCTGTCAACAATGCTGTCAAATTATTCGAGAATTGATTACTAGAAACGCTGTAAAAGACCAGTGCATCAAGTGGATCGTTTAAGTGGATCGAACTTAAGTATATTAGTTATGTCTATTACTTTGTCAATCTAGTTGATTATAAATTCAAACTAGATCTGGGTATACAAGTGTCATGAGTACACACTTAGAAATTAGGAATTTTAAACGAGACGAAATTCCTGCTTGTAAGAAGTCGGGGAACGTAAACATAGATTTCGTGTAGAATTATGTCTCCTGAAACTGACAAATACGCAATTCGACAAAAGATGTGTTTGATTGAATTTATTTTCTCATCTCTTTAAACTCATTCCTATGTGCTAAGGGACGCTTGCATGTGTCGGTCTCTGTAGACAGAAACTTACATGACATTTTGGTAGTGTGTAGGATCACACTTTTCATATACACACTTAGAAATTATGAATTTTACACGCGACGTAAATCATGTTCGTAAAAAGTCGGGGAACGTAAAGAAAAATTTCGTGTAAAATTGCGTCTCTTGAAACTGACACATACGCAATTCGACAAAAGATGTGTTTGATTGAATTTATTTTCTCATCTCTTTCAACTCATTCTTATGTGCTAAAGGACGCTTGCATGTGTCGGTCTCATGGGACAGAAATTTAAATGACATTTTGGTAGTGTGTATGCTTCAAATAATTTTACTCTAGATTGAATTGCTCTGACTTCCTTATTTCCAGTCTTTAAATGAGAATACTACACTTTATCGAAAGCTTTAAACATATTCCAAACAGTGTTCCTAATATTTTAAATGCTGGAATGTAATCTATCATCTCTCTATGAAAGCTTTTCAGCAAATCACCAATGGCTGATGATATATTGACGTGGCCTCATCATCAAACTAACCTATTCGAATGCTGAAATGGTTTTTCGGAATTCGGCTTTGCTTTTCTAAAATTAGATGACGAGTTGCTGCCCTGGCCCCGACATTTCCTATGTATGTCAATCTGCACTTTTCGATGACTTGACTTTCAAGCGGCTAGATTTTGTTCCACTTCAGATCTTCTTCAATTATTCGTGAATAAATGTTTTATCCTACGTTGCTTTCCATTTTCATTTGTTTTCCATCTTCAGCTTGAAGCATTTTTAACAGGCGAGCCTTTGCTCTTAGCTCTTCACTTTGCTACATTTTTCAGAAGATAGATGTCCATTTTCGCTAGAACCGTAAATGGTTGTTGTTCGTGTTGATGGTTACTGAAGCATCTGGAAAAGTTTTCGTTTTTTTCCTGGAATGTATTGTTGAGAGTCAGTCAACTTAAATTAAAAAAACAAAATGAATAATGAGTTTTAATCTGTACTATCCATAATTCAACATGACAGGTGAGAATTTCTTTTGTACTAGCAGAAATTGTGAAATGAATCAATTTTGAATCTATCCATTGATGCTGAACGAATAATGTTTACATGGACCTTCCTGCGAAAGCTGTCATCATGTGTCGTGGGAGTTATAATTATAACGGATCCCAAAGTAGGACACAGTTGTTGAATGTTGAATAAATGATTAAGTGATAGATCTCTTGGCTCGGTCTCTTGTTTGGAAAACAACTAAAAATATGTGGTATACTGAACTCCCTATTTTCTGACTTGGTTTGATGCCGAGGTTGTATTTTAATTGAATTAAGAGCTACATCAACATACCGTTAGTACATGGTCTCTAGACAGTTGGGGAAAATGTAGGCATCGGCAATGTTGACTATTCTTTGCAACCAACTTTGCTTCATATAATGGTTTTCAATCCTCTTATTCTGTATATTCTGCCATCAAAGCACTTCATTGCATATATTCGTATGCTAACGTGGTTATAAAGCTTTAATTTGATCACCTTTCAAATAATGAGCCATATTTATCACACAGTTCAAATGGAACGGTAGCCGAATAAAAAAAGGGGCTGCTGACAATAGACTTACACTCATTGAGAAGTTTAACGCTTTATAAAAACACGCTCAAGCCATTCTGTATAATTCTGTCGATTGTGATTGATAAAGATTCACGGAGCAAATAAACAAAATATACAAAAACGTCAGGTGTGTGCTCGACGCTACGCAAATACTGATAAAAAAATGAACTCGGTTTAGCTGCCAAGATTGGGTAAATCCCTTTATCTTGCAAATTTAGTTCTGCATTTATTTCAATTGTTGTGTTTATTGTTTTTCTATGTATACAGTATCATAATCTTCTTCTAGACTTTAAATGCTGCTTTTGCAAATGTTTTGTGCCTTCAAAGTCAGTATTCTTAGTGCACTTATACAATTATTTTACCAAAGAATGTATTTTTTTTTTATTATATGGCAAATGCCAACACATGCATACTCTATGCCGAAAATAGTTGAGAAAATTTCCAATTCGAAAGATATTCTCGACCGAACTAAAACACTGGCCAGATTGAGCAGTTATAACATGTTATAAGCCTATTTTGAGGACGAATTTCGCGTTGAAATAATTTGACAACCGTTATTACATGTTATAACTCTGTAGTCTGAACAAGGCATAATCGGTTTCGTATTTAAAGGGTGTATGGAATCAAATTGCCTCACAAGAAAAAAATCGGCAAAATTCAGCCATTCAACCGTGATTGTGTTCCATTTTTCAGAGATAAAACAAAATATATTATTTAACTTTCCCCGTGTTTGCTTTATTTAATTTTATTACCATACCCAAATGTACGAACCTTCCTTTTAACACTTCACAAAATATCTTGTACAACGTTTGGATCAATTGTTTTTTGTGTCAAAATTCATTTTTTCTTCATATCTTCATCCGATTTCACTTCCTTAGGATGTTTCCGAAGTTCCTGTTTCATACTTCTCAATTGGCCGATGAGCCCAATGAGGTTGTACGCAAAGGTGACATAGGACTACGCAGCAATATGTAATGAATCTTATAATCATTTGTTTCAATGCTGCTGCTGCTGCTGCTGCTCTTGGCATAAGCTTGCTTTATATTTATACATCAATTTGGTCGTCCTAAAAGAGATGGATTTTAAATGTTCCATGTTTGATCGGTCTTCTTTTGACCTGTTGTAAAGCTCATTCACATCTTTACTAATATTGTGTGACAATTCATTAGCCAGCAATACTAGCGTCATATTTGCAACAGTTGTTAGGAGATGATTGAAATAAATTATCTGCTAATGACTAGTAACTGGTCATGCAAATGTTGCTGGCTTACACCGTTCATACCACTCAACCGCCTTATCGAATGATGGCTGCCAACTAGATCACACTTATTTCGCTCGTGGTTTTGTCAACCGACTGGCTACAAATTCACCACTGGCTTGGTTAACCGACTGCCTAACCCATGGTTGCATAGCAACGGTTGCCTCCCAAAGGTGATAGAGCCACCAGCTACCTGGCCAACGGTTGGTTGCCAAAGTTGTCACCGCCAGCTGCCAATTCAATGCTGGTTCTTTGCCACTATAAACAGCTCCAAGGCTGCCGAGCTAATAAAGCGTTATGCGAAGGTGTACGCCTGATAAATCGTTCACTGCTGCATATTAGATCCCTTTAATTTACATTTGAAGTATGTGATAGGAAAATACTTAGCATTTAGTAAATTTACTCTGCAAAACGAAATCATGAGACATCACCTTATATTTGCGTCATTTTCAATAGTGTAAATATTGGAATCAACGCGTAGCACGATTACGATCGATTGAGTTAAACATTTTGAGAATGTTTGGAGAAACGACTGAGATATCAACGCTCAAAACCTGACTGCTTTTCGTGACGGTCGGAATAGTTGTTTTTTTTTTTTTAAATTGTACCCCAGTATAGAAAACAAAGACGTTGCCCTACACACTTAGAAATTATGAATTTTACACGAGACGTAATTGATGTTTGTACAAAGTCGGGGAACGTAAAGAAAGATTTCGTGTAAAATTATGTCTCCTGAAACTGACACATACGCAATTTGACTAAAGATGTGTTTGATTGAATTTATTTTCTCATCTCTTTCAACTCATTCTTATTTGTATGATGTAGAAGGAGATGTCCGCTCATCACCATGAGGCACCAAGAGTGGACAGTAATGTTTGCTAGAATGAAAGATATGAAGAGTAAGTGTTGAAAGTTCCGTCAGTGTACGGTAGGTTGAAAATTGAATAGAAGTATTGGAAATTGAGCGAAAGGGCATGGGTAAAGTAGTACCCGAACTAAGGACGTTACCATTGCCTAACATCCCACTGCGGGGTAGGTCAAGGCACGGACGAATTCGCCACCTCAACAGGCAATAGTAACGTGATAGATAGCGCTCATGTACCACTGATGAAGGGTGCATTCGATAAAAATGGCACACACATATATAGCCAAAAAAAATCGACTTTTCGAATTTCAAAAACGGGTAGTGCTCAAAAGTTTCGTCTCCTCAAAAAAAGTCCCCATGCAAAATTTGAGCTCAATCGGACTTCGTTAAGTGTTGGACCAAAGCGGTCAAAGTTTGACTTTTTTGAAACACGAAAAATTTCCCAAGGGGGGGGGGGGGGGGGGGGGGGGGGGGTACGTGAAAATTCCGAAATCGATTTTTTGTTTTTGATGCCAAATGTCTTAGAAATGCATGAAACGTCGAGATCTGGTGTTATCTCGAAAAAAAAAAATTTTGAAAAAAATTGACTTTTTGGGACTTAGAAATTTTTTGAGGTGGAGGAGTGAAATGAATTTGATATGGAGGATTTGAATTCAATTGCTGAGATATCCATGGCAATAGTACTGAAACATGTCTTATATCATCGTTGGCAACTGCTAGCATATTATGTGATATTTCATTAGGGTGGTTCACTTGTTTTGCATTAGGGTGGTCCATTTTATAGAAAAATAAAAAAAATAAGATAATAGTATCAAAACATCTCTTATATAATCGTAAGCCATTATCAATATTAAATATATGATATTTCATTAGGATGGTTCATTTATTTTCCATTAGGGTGGTCCTTTGAGTTGGAAATTAAAAATTAAAAGTTCAAAAAAATCAGATGTAATTTAAGAAAATATATGCGATGCAATGTACCAAAAACCTAGCAACATGAATTTTGGAAATATCACAATACCGTTCCCTCCCTTTCGTTACGTGTCTTTTGTCACAACCATTGAAAAGGTTAGTTATATCTGCAAATACCGTATTAATGAGATACTCTTCTTTCTCATATAAACAGCTGAATAAACGTTTACTCGGTCAAAATTGTTAATTAGGTTGCAGTCGAAGACTTCCCACTCTACAATATTCGGTAAATGTAGGATAGATAACTCTGAAATTTTTAATCTTAGCTTGCAACGACGGTGCAAAACAGAAATAAGAAACTCACTGATGCACAATGCTTAATCCCTAAGATTAGTATTAGACGAGGGCACCGATCTGTTTCACCTTAAAGAAGCGTCGCATTCCGAATGTAAGTCTCGCAAAAGTTTCCAAAAGGACCACAAAGAGAGCGTCTCTAGTAAATAATTCTCTTTGGTAGTCCGTACGCTAATCTTACAGTCTGTGGATAGAAATCGGTTGAAATTATTATATTGATGCACTAATTAATGAAAAAGAACGAAAGAAGCGAATTTCTCATTGTAAGATAGGTAATATTGAAAAGTTTTGTGAGAAATCATTAAGCTTTCTGACGTCTATCATCTTTCTCTTTCAAGCACGTAGAAAGAATAGGATTGTTTTCATACGTTTTTGTTTTTTTTTTCGTATGTAAACAATCTATTCTTTCTACCTGCTTGGAAGAGAAAGATGATAGACGCGAGAAAGCTTAATGGTTTTAACCTATACGAAAAATATTGACTGGTTAAAGCGCTATTCGCATTACAACGGGCCCGACGCGTGGCGAGACCCGCCGGGGGTAATATTTTGAAATGATTGCTTGGATTTTGTATGTGACTGTTCTCACTACGCTGATGTGCCGTGCTGGGCGTGCCGTGCCAGCATAGTGAGAATGCTCACATACAAAACCCAAGCAATCATTTCAAAATATTACCCGGGCGGGCCTCGCCCCGCGCCAGATTTACATGTAGTGCGAATAGCGAATTTAAATTTGCTGGAAATATTTTTTATTGTTCTTTAACGACCCTAATGGAAAATAACTGAGCCACCCTAATGAAATATCATATATTTAATATTGATAATGGCTTACGATTATATAAGAGATGTTTTGATACTATTATCTTATTTTTTTATTTTTCTATAAAATGGACCACCCTAATGCAAAACAAGTGAACCACCCTAATGAAATATCACATATAATATGCTAGCAGTTGCCAACGATGATATAAGACATGTTTCAGTACTATTGCCATGGATATCTCAGCAATTGAATTCAAATCCTCCATATCAAATTCATTTCACTCCTCCACCTCAAAAAATTTCTAAGTCCCAAAAAGTCAATTTTTTTCAAAAAATTTTTTTTTCGAGATAACACCAGATCTCGACGTTTCATGCATTTCTAAGACATTTGGCATCAAAAACAAAAAATCGATTTCGGAATTTTCACGTACGGGTGGCACACACATATATACTCATCAAAATTAAACTGATTATCGGTTTTTTTTTCTTGAAATTTTCAGGGAATGAAGAACTCCTAATGAGTTTTTGATTTACAACATTTGTTTTATCCAATTTCGTCTCGCATCCCGAATGCCCGCACCTTCCTTTTCACTCCACCCATCAAATTTTGTGCAACCGATTTTCCCAGTGTTTTTGTTGTTTTTACCCAAATTTTCTTCAATTCTAGCTCTGTTTTTATAGTTTTGGAATGTTTGCGAAGTTCCGTTTTCATAATTGCCCAGAATTTTTCAATTGAACGAAGTTCTGGTGAATTTGCTGGGTTCATATCCTTTGGCACAAAATTGACTCCGTTGGCTCGGTACCACTCCAATACGTTTCGAGCGTAGTGGCAGGATGCTAGATCAGGCCAAAACAGAGTTGATCCTTTGTGCTTCTTAATGAATGGCAAGAGACGCTTCTTAAGGCACTCTTCCTGTGTAAATCTCACCGTTTATTGTTCCGGAAGTGATGAAGGGAACACTTGTTTCACCACATCCGCAAATCGCCTGCCAGATTCAGAAACTTCTTTGCAAATTTCGATAGTTTCGCCTCTTTCGAACATCCTCCGAAACATCGAACTTCGACTTGGCAACAAAATATTCTTGCCCAGGAAGTTGACGGAAGTCGGCACTTGACATATGTTTCGTCATCCATCTACGATGCAACCGGATTTGGTGAGCAGCTTCGTGCAAAGTTTCCAGGCGCAGGTTTTCGCAGTGATGTTTTGTTTTTCATTCCGGTTTGGGGCTTTTTGCACTTTGTAAACATGTAACCCAGCACGCTTCATGGTTTTCTGCACAAAAACCGACTGACACCTTAAGACTTTTTAGTGACATCTCGAATTGACATGTTTGGACGGTTCTTGAATTGTTGTACGACTTTCCTGTGCATTTTACTCTCCGATGGAATACTTTTACGACCACTCACTTCCTTCCTTTGGACACTCAGACGCTCCTTGAAGGTTCTTATTACACGAGACACAGTTGTATTTGCAATTCCAAGCCTTTTAGCAATCCACCGGTGGGACGCCCCTGGATTTTGATTGTGAGTGCACAATTTTTAATTTTCTCACGAACAATTTCTTGTTTCGACGACATGACTGGAACTACTGAATGTATAACTGTGAAACTTGGCAGATCTAAATAATACACTATGAATAAGATCTACTCAAATTTCTGGGTTTTTTACTCACACGATTCAAAAGTTACAGAAGATTTTCTGTGTACCATTTTTATCGAATACACCCTTTATTGATGCGTACATGGGAGAGGTACTACTTTACCCATGCCCTTTCGCTCAATTCTCAATACTTCTATTCAATTTTCAACCTACCGTACACTGACGGAACTTTCAACACTTACTCTTCATATATTTCATTCTAGCAAACATTACTGTCCACTCTTGGTGCCTCATGGTGATGAGCGGACATCTCCTTCTACATCTTAATCGTTACTCCGCGTACGGAGAATACAGATATAACAATTCTAGTATGTCATTCTTATGTGCTAAAGGACGGGTGCATGTGTCAGTCTCAGGAGACATAAATTTACATGACATTTTGGTAGTGTGTACGTAAAAAAAGTTGTATTGATTGCCACTTTCAAATTCTGATACATTTTTTTTAAAATAATGTCACTTTCAAAGAACATTTTTTAGTTTTTGATTATGATTTGCTCTACATATTCAAATGCATTTATGTTGTTTCTTTTTAATACCTTTCAGATGCGTTTGAACAAACGGTGATTCAATGATGGACAAAAATAAACTAACTAAGATTAGCAGAAATCTTTGGCTTACCTACACGCAGATGGCTAACCATTTAATGATGCACTCACGATGCAGAGGGCCAGTATAATAAGAAACCATTTAGAAAGCGTACCGAAAGCTGAAGATCACGACGATTCGCCGTGCCGAAAGGAGTACGAACCGTTTTGCTGAAATAGACAGTTGCCTTCACTCTGACGGTAAACTCCCAACCACAGTCATCTAGCGCCATAACGAGGAAATGCATTTTTGGATCGATAAGCGCTCGCAAGCTTGTGGTTTCGGTAGAGCTCGTGTGGCAGCGTCCCTGGCTGGTGGCGGTGGGCTTGGTTTCGGGCATCCCCGACGTATACCAAGAAAATCAATGGTTACCCCAATACATCGGTTTCAAACGGTCGATTGTACCAGACCACATCTCTATCGGCAGCAACAGCAACAACAACAGCAGTCTCAACAGCAACAATCACAATCACAGAATAGCAGTCATCATCAGCATTACCATCAACATCAGACCAGCAATAATCAAGCGCACATTCAACATCATCAAGCTCAGCTGCACAGCAGTGGCCACTATAATCAGCATAATAGCGTACTTCCACCATCAACACATCATGCACAGACTTCGTCACCGGCTCAACATATTCACCAGCAGCAACATCAGCAGACACAGCCGCACGCGAACAGCTATCATGTCCCAGTGGCAGTAAATCACATTTACAGGTATGTACGCCCGGCATGGTTTCAATATTCACGCATTGTTCTCAGGAGATGAGTGAATAGTGCAATCTCAGAGATGAAATCTCCGAGCCTGGCTAACATTGCTGTTTTTTATGTTTATTCTTCAAATTCTTGATCAACTTAAATCATATGAGATATCCGGTTTAATGATATATACAATTACACGATTCATCATGCACATCGCATGAGAGAACAACAATTATCACTGGAAGAATAACTGTCCCTATGTTGAATGACATTTGGCACTCTAAGGATTCAAAGATAGGCATGATGGAAATTCATCCACCCAAGCCGCATGACTGAAATCATCCAGCTGTTATACGTTTGTTTTTCAAATAGTCTGAGCCTTTGATTTTATATTCATCCCCTTTTGTAGCATTTCAAGCTTTTTACTTATCACAATGAGCCCATCAACTGCTTTCAACATTGTGTTACAAATTAATTGAGTTCTCTCGATGTTTGATCATTTTCGCAATTGAGCACCACCATGGGAGTCGCAATCGCTACACAGTTTGAAAGAAACTTTTAATTTTCTGCGTTATCTAATGCACATAAAGGGAATGTCAGATTTGGCAGAAATTGTGTACACCTATTATAAAGGTTCTTCCCGATTGATATTTTAGCTTGACCATGCTTATAATGATTATATTATAGAGTGTCCCTGTAAGTCTAAGCACGATTTTTAAATAATAATACGAGCTCGGTTTTTAAGTAAATTGAGTTTTTATTGCACTCTCATATAATATTCCTCTACAGTTCAACGTGACATTTGGGAGATCCATTTAATCGTAATTTAACGAACGGACTTTTGATCTAACACTGCTCATTAGCTTCAGCACAGACTCAATGATTTTTGGTACTATTTTTACCAGTATCCAGGATGGAATCCGCTGCCATAACATGTTTGCGAAAATATACCTATGTAGAAGCCTAAAAAGTTTCAATTGGTCTTGCCTGGGGACAGTTTGGAGGATTCATCTCCTTGGGTACGAATTCGACTCCGACCATGCGATCGTGTCTTTCGCGTAATGCACTGATCCCAAATCCAGCCAAAACAGTATTGGATGATTATGTTTCCGAATCATGTGGAGCAGGCGTCGCTCCCTGCATTCCCGAACGCCAACATAAGCAGTCATCGTCTCGGTTGTTACAAACGGATTTGAAAGCATTCCACACTCAAAAATTGCTTGCCAAACCATTGCTTTTTTACCGAATTTTCTGGTAAAAATTGACATATCGGCTTCGTCAAATGTTTGACCAGCACGGACCTGTAGAACTGGTCACCCGGAAGCGTCTTATAATCAAATTTCACGTAGGATTCATCATACATAATTACGCATGCCGATTTTCCACACAGTAGTTTATCGTATAATTTACGGGCCTTTGGTTTGACAGATGCTGCTTGTTTTTTTACATCGTTTTGGTTTCTTCTGCTTCTTGAAAGTCCTTAGTCCATTTCGTGTCTTTCTTCGGTCAACGTTACTCTTCGAAGTTCCCAGCTTTTTGGCCACTCCTCGAACGGAAGTACTCTTCTACAGACAAAAGCTTGCGTGATTTTCCGGTCTAGGTTTTGGTCGACAGGGCCTGGTTTACGTCGATTTTTTCTTGTTTTGAAAGGAAGGCTCCCCTCCATACTTTCGAATCGCGTTACGAACTGCTCCGATGCTCACACCTTCTATTTTCGCCAACTGAATCAGCGAAATGTTGGGAAACGTGTACCATTTGTGCACGATCTGTTTGCGCTTTTCCGGGGAAATGCTTCGCATTTTCATGAAAAGTAAATTCATCGGAAATTGAGATTCACAGAGTCATAGATTGAAATGTAAAAAATGATACACAGTAATGATCAGCTGTTTAAACGTCATCTGGAAGCAACAGTGGCGCATCAAAATCCTACTTAGACTTTCTGGGAGACCCTATAAAACACTGCAAAACTATACACTTCCTTGCTTAAGATTGGCGACCGTGCGATCTGAATTTATAAGCACTTTTTTTTTTGGAAAACAGACAATTCTGGATTTAAAATAGACATTTGTAAAAAAACGCTTCTGAGCCTTCTTCCTCGCAACGCGTAGACCACCCACGCAAACCAATCCCCTACACGATGATGCTGGGGGTTTCCGTGTGTAGCCTACGGCGTTTACAAATGTTGATAGGCCCTATTCTATTGTTGGTCGAGAATTTATATCTTTCAACTGAATGTCTTGTAGTTAAGGCTCGGTCAAGAAAATGTCAGTTAAACAAACTCTTTAGTTGAAAAATTGAATTGATGGTCCTAAGAAAACCGGTGGACCATAGTGCTTAGAATTCCGTGAATAGATAAATTCCACTAAATATCATTGATTCACCCAAATCAATCCACAGGTAAGCAGCAGCAGCAGCAGCAAATATTTACCATAAATCCAATGGCTGTGCTGCTTGTGCGCGGGGGTCGAAATCGTTAGCACAGTGGGGTGGAATGGGTGGTTTTTTAAGATGCCAATTGAAGACCTAACATCGTGTGCTAATATTGAAATTGCACGAAAACTAAATGGGATAGATGTTTGGTGTCAAAGAACGAATCATAGAACATAATAAGAGGCTCAGTTTAAAAAAAATTATCAAGTTTATCATGCATTTATTAGAAAAAATCTGCAAAAATATCCGAAAAATTACCAATTTCAAAATTTGTTACTATCAAAATGTAAATTGTCTCATTCAACAGCGCAATTTTGTGATAAAGATTTAAAGCAAATTTTTTTAGCTTTTGAATGAACGTAAATGATTTACTCTTAAAAGAATAATGTTTGCGTTTGTGCAAGTTAAGTGCAAACATACCACCGAAATGAAAAAGTTCAATAACTCTGTAATAGTTGAGATTTGACCATATGCGTAGAATGACTTTTTTCATCAAAAATCATCTTCTTTCAGCCTCTGAAAGATTCTCAATAAGGTACCAAACACCCTGTATATGAGGCTTATGAATAGTATGTCATCGTAGTTATTACGGTTGATAGTTTTTCTGTGTACATGTGATCGTTTGTGAATAGGTGTCTATATTGAGTTATATAATTACAATTACAATTACAATTAAGTAGGGTGTTCATTATGCTCTAAAAAAGCCAACCCACTTTGCCAGCATATTTAAAATTTAGTTTTTTCGCTACTAAATTATTATTTTCTTATGAAATTGAGCAAATACTTTGAAATATTATTGTTATTTGATGTGCTGAAAATGGGCATCAGCTTAAGTTTTTGCTAGTTCAATGTCTCTTCAGGACCACAACTGCGCCACAAAGTTTCGCCAAGAGACTCGGTTTAGGGTTGCTTGTCTCAGTTTTCGAGCATCCTACCCTTCCTAGTTGTTACTCCACTTAGTCTAACCGCCTAGCTCGTTGCGCCCCCCTGGGTCTTGTTCCAGCCGGATTCAAATCTGCTGAAGCCAAACATTATTTTTGCAGAATTGTTGTCTAGCATCATTACAACGTGTCCCGCCTATTGTACCCTTCCAGGTTTAGAGACTTTCTGGACACTGAGTTTGCCATAGACTTGCGACAGCTCCTGGTTCATTATTCTCCTCCGTACGCCATTTACACATACACCGCCAAAGATGGTCCTAAGCGCGCGTCGTTTGAAAATTCCGAGTACTTGCAAGTCCTCCTCGAGCATTGTCCACTTTTTGTGCCCGCAGAGAACTACCGCTCTTATAAGCGTCTTGTATATGGTACACTTAGTAGAAATTTACCAGACCTTAGGGTCTTGTGGTGTTCATAGGATGCACGAATTCCGGCTTTTATGCCTCTCTGAATTTCTCTGTTGCCGTTGTTAGCAAAGCAAATTAATTGACTGGATTTATTGAAAATCGTGCCCCACACGTTTCAAAATACCTTCTAGCACAGTGTTGAAAAGGAGGCAATAAAGACTATCGCCTTTCCGAAGTTCTTGGCATGTTTCAAACGAGTCCGATAACGCACCCGATATGGTCACACAGCACTGTATACCAATCATCGATGCCTTGATCAGTCTAGTCAGTTTCACGGGAAAACAGTTATGTCCCTATTACCCCTTTATGTATAAAAATGACGTTGGCAAAGAAAGTTCCCAATTAATGTCTACGGAAGTGCATCTAGAACCCTAAGCTGAGAGCTGTCAGTGAACTAATTGTGATAAGTTTCTTTTTTTAAATACTGTATGCGTGTTAATATTTGCACCATTGAGTAATTTCAAATTTTTTAAAAAAATCTAAAAATTGCGGTTTTGATTTTGTTTATTTATAAAAAAGGGGCATGTTTCTGAGAGTTCTAAACTATGTTATTGATCGATCGAGTTTCTACTTGCTGTAATTACGGCCTCCATACCCTTCCAGAACTCACGTCAGGTCTAAATGATGTAGCCTGGAACATCTGAGTGCGGTTCGAGCCCAACCGAGTTGAAATACAACATTTGACTTCGGGTCGTTCTGCTCTTTGATCCATGGAAGAACATACCTACTTAAAATCCCGATGTAGACCTCCATGTTTAATTTGTCGCCTTCAGGAATGAACACCGCGTTCATTTTTTTGACATCGGAAACCACCAATATAAACACCATAACGCGGTCAGATACACGTTTTTATGCTCGTCGGCAACGTCTTTTACCAGGAGAGACTAATATAGCGATCGGTTCTGGAATTTGATACGGGATCGAAGTTAAACATGCTCTCGTCAGTGTACAGGATTATTGGATTTTTTTCGCTTGAGGAAGTTCAAGATTTTCTTACATCGCTCGACTCGTAGCTCCTGGATGCGGTTGGTAATCATGTGAGTTTTTTTTTCCGTGTCCTCGACTTTACTCCGCAATCTTCCTTTACGATCTTTCGTGCCGTAAAGTCGCATTTTCCTCATTGAACGCACTAGATTCACAAAAATCTTCCTTTTAATGGCAGCGATAACCTTCGGAATCCGAGATGATCTCAGTCGACCTGTGGCCACCTTCGCGGATAGTTGTCCTTTTTTTTCTTGGTCTTAGCATGGTCCACCGGCACACTCCCGCGTCGATTGAGATCTTCTTCTTCGTGACATTTGTCACGAATACGCTGCCATTTCGTCATGGTGCAACTGTCAAACTAAAGAAATCGGTTTCTTTCACTCGCAGCTACTATGATATGAGTTATAGCTAACGGGCATGCAATGAAAACCAATGCATTGTATGCGCAGGTGACACGGGAACCTAATTTGTACGATGGTGCAAGCATTTTCACGCATACGGTACCTATTAGCCGGCACTGGTGGTGTAGTCGTAAGCATGAGCTCTTTGGCACCTTAATGGGTCTAGGTTCGATTCCAGCCGAGGTTGGTGAGATTTTTCTGAGACGGAAAAAAATCCATATTCACGTCTTCCTTTGGAAGAGAATTAAAGCCCTTAATCCCGGCTCATGGTTCGATAAGTGCAATATCGAAGGTTGAGGCGCTTTTATTTCCTGTTGAACCAGCCTAAGGCTGAAGGCTACCCAAAGAAGTCGCATTTATTAAAAATGCACATGAATTTTAATTGATTAAAGCTCAATGGTAAATATATGGATGCAAGAAATAAGCTCTATCTCGGGATTATTTTTATGAAAAAAATAGTTTATCAGTCAAAACAAGATCTTTTATTGAACTTTTAGAACAAAATGTCAACAGTCATATCCCGTTTTGGTTTTGATGAAATGACAAACTCATCTTTGAATACCTAGCATCATCTTTAGGACACTCGTCAATTTGAGCGGACATTTTTTTCCACCATTTCTTCATGTCTGCAGCATCTTGAGTCACTGTTCCAGTTTGTTTTAGTTTCCACATGTTAAGACTAATGTTTCTCGATTAGTTGAAGTTGAGGGCAATTGAGTGGGTTGAAGTTCTTCTCGATGAAATCCACCCTGCTGTCATGGTACCTCTGATGTGGCTCTCGACTGTAGTGGTAGCTAGCCAAAACTTTACAGGGTGTGCTTCCTTCGGGCACTCTTTCTTGTAGAGCTTCGAGTTCATAAAGTGTGGCCCAGTTAGAATTGGAACATAGACTATTGCGCATATTTCGGATATACATTAACAAAATAGTATTCTGTTTGAACTAAAATGTTCTACTTTATGTGAACTTTAGAGGAAAATAAAAAAAAATTAATCATTTCGATTTTGAAGAAATTTGCGGACTTTTCCTGGCATACGTTTCATCAACCGGCGCACATTATTGTCATCCATCGGATTGGCAATCTTATTCCACTTGGTTCTCAATTCATTGATGCTTTTGACGACACTGCCACCACCTTCAGCTTCTTCTTCATAATAGCCCAAAATCTTTCTATCGGTCTGAGCTGGAGACAGTTTGGTGGGTTGAGTTCTTTCGGTATAAACTGAATCCCGTTGGTTTCATACCACTGTTGCACTGTTTTACTGTAATGACAGCTTGCAAGATCTGGCCAAAACATGACAGGTTCATTGTGGGATCTGATGAATGGCAATATTCGCTTTTGGAGACATTTCGTTCTGTACAGCTCTGGATTAAATGTGTTATCAGTGATTGCTACCGCAGCTACAGATGCCTTGCCAAATCATGTATTTACGTGCAAATTTATTTGCAAACACAAACTTAAATCAGCTTTCCGGGAAAGCTGACCCGACTTATCAAGGCTACGATGGATGGAACCCAGTGCTGTGTGAGGATATCGGGTGGATTATCGGGTTCATTCGAATCCCACAGGGGGCTTCGTCAAGGTGATGGTCTCTCTTGCCTCCTGTTCAACATTGCTCTTGAAGGTGTTATGCGACGAGCGGTGAACATGCGAGGCACGATTTTCAACAGATCCGGTCAATTTATCTGCTTTGCCGATAACGTGGCTATTGTCGGCAGAACATTTGAGGCGGTGGCAGAGCAGTACACCAGACTAAAGCGCAAAGCAGAGAAGATTGGGTTGAAGATAAATACGTCCAAAACGAAGAACATGCTGGCAGGCGGAACCGAGCACGACAGGACCCGACTGGGCAGCAGTGTAACGATCGACGGCGATGAGTTCGAGGTAGTCGATGAATTTGTCTATCTCGGCTCACTGATTACTGCGGACAACGCTAACAGCCGTGAGAAGTCGTGCCTACTATGGGCTCCACAAGCAACTACGGTCAAACAGACCTAGCTCCCGTACGAAGTGCATCCTGTGCTAATAAGACTGGTTGTTCTCTACGGGCATGAGACGTGGACAATGCTTGAAGACCTGCGAGCACTCGGAGTTTTTGAGCGACGGGTGTTAAGAACCATCTTTAGTGGGGTACAAAAGGACGGACTATAGAGGCGAATAATGAACCATGAGCTCGCGCAACTAGCTGGCGAACCCAGTATTCATAAGGTGACAAAAGCTGGAAGGATACGCTGGGCAGGACATGTTGCGAGAATGCCGGGCAACTGTCCTGCAAAAATGGTGTTCGACGGGAATCCGGTTGGTACAAGACGACGTGGGGTGCAACGAGCAAGATGGTCAGACCAGGTGGAGCAAGACCTAGGGGGTACAAGGTGCCCAAGGGATTGGAGAGGAGCAGCCACGAATCGAGCATAATGGAGGGATATTGTGTATCAGGCTATGTTATAGTATTGTGACGTTATGCCATGTAAATAAATAAATAATCTCTCCGAGCCGAGTAGTCAAGTATAATTTTTGTCCCGGTAGCTGTTTGAAATCGGCCTCTACATAGGTTTCATCATCCATGAGGAGACAGCCATTGAATTTTGTCAACACCTGATCATACAGTTTTCTGGCCACATTGTTCTGCTTTTGATTCCTATTTGGTTGTCTACAGGCACGGTATGACTTGAAGTCTTCCCGAAGACGAATCCGTTACACGGCACTGCGTGCCGCGCCATACTTTTTGGCCAAATCGCGGTCTGAGATGTTGGGGTTTGCCTTAATGTTCTTGATTACTTTGTTCCGCAGTTGACGGTTGACAGTACCCGCCCGACGCTTGCTTTGAGGCTTGCGGTCCGTCGACAAAGTTTCTCTATACTTGTCCAAAAAACGCCACACGGTATTTCTGGGAAAACCCAACACTTTAGCCAGTTTTGGCCCAGACCACGAAGGGTTTTCCAAATGATTGCGCACAATTATTTTTCTTCTTTCTTCATCCATTTTGTATTTCTCTGAAATACGTTCGAACTGCACCGCGGAAAAAAAACTTCTGATGTTGTTATTGTTATACGGAACACATAAGATGTCATAGTTTACAAATCCGACCACTAGGGTCGCTGTAAGAATCAAAAATGTTTGTTCCAATACTAAATGAGCCACACCTTACGCTTATGCTCCAGGACAGTCGAACGAACCCGAAAAGACATTAGACTGTATCGGGAATCGAACTCTTGACCTCCGCATTGGGAAACAACCAGGCCTACCGACTACGCTACGCCGTTTTTAACCACTATCCGCGATCTTCAAAAAAAAAAAAAAATCATAGCAAATTTGAATCAAATAATGTCATCAAAATGGAAAACTATGCATAAATTAGATTTCCGGGTATAAAAAGGAAATGGTGTCTTAAAGGCTGTCTAAATGTTAATTGGTACGCACAAAAAGACCTGTAATTCGTGATTCAATAAGTTAAAAAAGTCCAATGGTTGATATACAGTACTTTTATTAAAACTTCAAAGTTACAGCAATAGATGGTTGCATTTCTCCAACTCAAACGAAATCCCTTCAGTGGTCGCACAATGGAAAAGGACACGCAATCAGCGCATTTCTTCCATTTTACCGAATTTGCTGGATGTCCTTAACTGCTTCGCCACTTCGTCGAAGTCACTGCTTTGAAAATGCCCAGTATTTTTCGATTGGTCAAAATTCCGGGCAATTTGGAGGATTCATTAGCTTGGGGACAAAATCGATCTTGTTGGCAGCATACCAATCCAGAACCACCTTGGAGTAGTGGCATCTGGCCAAATAGGTCCAAAAGATGACTTTGCCCTATGCTTGCGTATGAACAGCAATATACGCTTTTTCAGACATTCTTCTATGTCAACTTGGGATGTCATTGTCGGTGATGTGACGAATGGTTTCGTTTTCAGACCACAACTGCAAATTGCTTGCCAAATCATGGCTTCTTCGTAAACTTGTCGGCAAACACGAACTTGAATCTTCCCAGCACATCCTTGCGTCCAGTCGCGATTTTAAACTTTTGACCGGGAAACTGCTTAAAATGGAGTTTGACTGATGTTTCGTCATCGATCAAAGTGCAGCCCTTGTGTTTCGCCAAAACACGGTCGTACAAAAGCTTTGCACGCTTTTTGGGCACGGAATTCTGCTTTATGTGGCGGTACGGATTTTTACTGGATTTGTACGATTTGTATCCTTCCCTGGTGAGGGTGTTCTGCACCGTTTGAAAGTTGTACCATCTGAGTTGATTGTACATATCGGATCGAAAGACCGGGGTTTGCTATAACGCACCTCAACACTCTTCTGCGCAGCTGACGATCCCTGGTTTCATTTTTTTCGTAGGTCCGCTGATTTTTTTTAGGGTTTCCTTGTAAGTTTTGAGTACTCGACAAACTGTTGTTTTCGGCATCCTCAGCACTTTAGCCAGCTTGGAACCGGACCACTCTGGATTTTCCAGGTGTTTGTGCACAATCCTTTTACCCTTTTTACACCAAAAGAAAAGATCGCTTGAAAACTTTATCCGAGGCTCAGAGGGCCGAATTTCATATACAATTCGACTCAGCTCGACGAAGTGAGCACATGTCTGTGTCTCTCTCTGTGTGTGTGTGTGTGTGTGTGTGTGTGTGTGTGTGTGTGTGTGTGTGTGTGTGTGTGTGTGTTTGTTTGTATGTGTGTGTGTGCGTTACAAATAATGTCACTTCGGTTTCTCATTCATTTGTGAACCGATTTCAGTTCTGTTCATTCGGACATTTCGTTACAAAGATATGAACGAAACAGTACTTGACGGCCTGTTATAATAGTAATCAAACAGTTTAGTCTTCGATTACATACTGAGCTATTTGTGTACCGATTTTAAATTTGTCAACGCCAAATGAAAGTTATAAAATCCTCAAATAACTGGTCAAAATTTCATGATTATGGGATAATCCTTCATGGAGATATGACCAAAACAATACCCGAGAGCACATAATTGTGAGATGAAAATACAAGACCACTCACCCCAATCGATGCCGCTTGTATTCTATTGTTCCGGATCTGGTACATTGTATAGCACATACAGCGGACTAGCCACACTATGCGACTCTATAGAACTAGAGCAGGATCGATTGGCTCGAGTGGTCTGGTTTTGAACTGCAACGAGTATATTCGAAAATTACAAAAAGTCTCCATTTACTATAACTACACAGTTTTCAACGAACACGTACTTATTAAGCATCTTGATTCCATATCGATAATCAAAATTGACGCTTAGGATTGTCTAATAGTTCATTCTATAGACTGATTATATGAAATTTCTAATATATATGTAATTTCCCCTTTTATATAACTTACATAAACAGGTCGTTGAAGACTATTAATGGCAATATTTTAATCACATCGATGAACAATACGTTCAGGATTTTTTTTTTCTTATTTATTTAACGTCGGCCTATTTCCTCCCATGGTGACAACCACCGACGCCAGGAAGACGACTCCACCACCTGGACCCTACCTAACGACTCATGAATATGAGCCGGGACCAACGGCTTTACTTCCCTTCCGAAGGAAGACGCGACCAGATTTTTTCGCCTCAGAAAAACCACCGACGTCGACTGGGATTGAACCCAGACCCACTGGGGTGCCAAGTAGCAGTCACGCTTACCACTACACCACCGACGTCGGCAATACGTTCAGGATTGACAAATAGTTCATTTTATAAACTGAATGTATTACATATCGAATATTCCTGGATCTTCCTGGAATTTCGAATGAAAATATCTATCCAGTACAATATTGGCCACATTTGAGTTCGTTATTCTGGTGAAGTGTAAGAAGGGTTCAGTCTCACCATCGGTGGATTAATTCTGGTTTTTCTTGTTTCGGTTTACATTTAACGTTATTTCTGAACGCGATCGACGCGAAACTAGTGTCAAAGATTTTTGATTCCCAACAGTAGAGGCGTGCTAGCGGCACACGAGGGGTGTACTAATTTTCTTTTAGTCAGCCTTTACCTTAAAATAATAACTTATCATTTTTAAATGTATAAGCATGAACTTCTTTGATAACCCTTGCGCTGAACTGGCCGGCTTGACGTGCCGCAAGGGCTCAGTAGAGATTCTTTGGAAAGACCCGAAGCTAAGAGTCAGTTCCATTGTGGTTATATCACATTAATTAATTTTTGCACTTTTTTGTATAATTACCACTTTTTTGTATAATTGTCATTATAATATTCATTCACTATACTTTTATAATTATAATATTAATTCACAAGATTTTATATATTACTTTATGACACTGAATATATATTGGGAAAGGAGGGAGCATCAGGGTATCACTCAAGCTGGAATTGGACAATGGAGTGGTATGACAACCGGCGTCTAGGAGGGAACAAACAGTATCATTTTCTTTAACCTACCGATTCGATTGTGGTGCTGTGAATTCTACTCCAACAATTGCAGTGAGAGTGACGCGCCCTTCTTAACAAGCCATCCTGTAGAAAGCTTAATGAGTATTGCGAATTGGGTTATTCGATTTGTAGGATCGTATCGTTGGAAGGAGATTCTTATGTTCCCGCGGTTTTCGCGTAAGTGTCTCTGCTTACGGGTCCGCCCCACCGTTTTTGGCCCTTCATACAGCGTTACTGTGAATACAACCCGGCAACTCAATTTGATCTTGCTATTAAGTGGAGCTGCATACATGACAAGGTCTTAGAAGGGATGGTGGCTACCTTACATACATACACATAAGCATGAACTTCTTTGACAAATTCGCTCATATTGAAGAAGCCACGAATTAGTAAATTTTGGCTGAATGTCTAAGTTTTGCAGGTATTTCTGATATTGCTGAAATTTCAGTAGCCACTGTACAACCTGCTAGATGCAAACATTTGAGTTGGACAAACGCAGTGCTTAGTAAAAAACAGTAATTAATTGCATCCATTCTTCTTTATAGTAACTCATCGTCACAACCGAATGCAATCGAAATCGATCAGGGTAGTGTTGGAATAGGAACATTGAACCAACACGTGCCACATGTTGGACATGATGCACAACTGCTGCCAGCCCACTTGAAATGTGGCATGTGGGCCTCCCTCGCCCTGGCGACGGTCTTTGTAGCAGGAGCAAAGTTCTATTTCGACCATCAGGTGCCTCATGTACAGCAGTTATAAATGCTTGAATACGAAAGAATTAACCTTTTTTCCTTCTGTTCCATAGGGTACTGGCCTGGAAGTGCTCATCTTCTGCGCGTTTTCGGCAACATTTTTCCTAGCAGCGTGCACAGTGTCACTGTGCCGACGTCCAAGGGATCTACAGACACCCGTAAACAATGTGATATCGGAGACAATCTCCAACGGAGAGCAAAACTCCCTACAGGTACGTGAGAAGTCAGATAAATGTAAATTATACAGGAAAGCTACTTATACTCAGTTATTCGATTATAGAACAATCCGGACCTAGTGAATAACACTCCGTCACCTCTGCTGAATGGGAGCCTGGGTGGAACGCAGCAAAGTTCGTTGGCCGTGTTGGCGCCACCTCCTCCTTACCACATTGCCATTTTGCTGCCGGAAAGCACAAAGGAAACGGATGAATCGCCGCCACCGTCATACGATAAAATAGTGATATAATAATGATTTAAAAATCTGCTAGACGTCGTACTAGTTACATGTGTACATCCCATAGTTAACGCCTACATTCATTCATTTATGTTCGCCTAACAATGAGAAACTCTCTTCAAACGGGTGGCAATACTGTGGTGAACTCTCACGAGTATTAATAACATTCACCCGATTTATTTTTTTTCCTAATTAAAATGATGCCAAAAGTATGTTGTTCGTGGGGAACGACTGGTATTGGGCAGATGTTTTCTTATGCCAGACGGGTATGCAGGATAAATGAAACGGTTATTGTGATAACCGTGGAAAATGCGCTAGAATCTCTATGTAGAGATTTAAAACTCTCGCTCGATGTGACCTAGGTAATATTTTAGACTAAGCTCAAGTACATAGAAATCGTTAAAAAAAGGAACAAAATGCTCACAATCTGAATAGATTATTCAATATGTAGAACAGAGAAATTTGATATTATTTAACATCAGAAAACGAGTTTCTATACAAAGCCATAGACAACAGTGAATTAGACTGGTTCACAAGTGCAGTAAACGTAATGAAATCCTAAGTTATTTGCGCTCCAACAATCTGTGCTCTGTGAATAAGCTAAAGGCGTAGTTCAATGTAGAATTGGGTTTCATACCAGTATGGAAAGGAACCATAGTCGGTTCAAAACATGAGGATGCTTCATGCCACTGTTGTACTGGATACTATCAGTGGCATAACAGTTGTGTTAGCGTTTAAATATTGATTCGAATAATTGACATTTTAATAAATTTTATGATCGATACGGTTCATTTTCTTTTATGATGGAAAGAATCATTCTGCCATATATTGTGGCCACCATTTAGTTAGTCCTAAATTCTGTTCTGCTCTTCAGGCATCGCTTTAAATTGTGGTTAGAGTGACAGCATTTTCTACCATCGTAATTTTCTTTAGGGTGGTTGGTTGGTGGTGATCAAATTACACTCTTAGATCAGACAAACAAAGGAATTCGTAAATCGCTTGCATGTAGGGGAGATCACGCATTCCCAAAACATTCCTTACCTCGCAGAAGGGTTGTAAAAACTACAAGGTATAGCCCAATGGGGTTGTGCACAAAGGTGACGTAGGACTACGCAATCTAATTCCCATGCACTTTCCAGAGACGTCAGGGCCATCCGCCAATTGATTTAAGTCAGTCGGGAAGCTACGCTTTCAATCCGCTCGGAAATGTCATTGACGAAGCTGTTCATATTGCTTATCGCTTTGGAGGAAACATCAGTATCGAGTTAAAATGCTTCAGCACTCGGTAGATGGTGCTATACGTTTTCTTCTTCCGAACTTTGCTACTGGAACTGTTTTCCTTCCGAGATGGTGGAGTGAGAATGCACCATAAGAGCACATCCTGTTGATATGATTGACTACCTGGAGATCATTATCGTTATTGCGTTGTAGATGGTTGTGGTCTTTTTGGGAATTTAAAGTCTATTATTGCCGATAGAAGTCTACGAAGTAAATATGTAAGAAAATTCTATTGTACACTTTTTAGAAAGCATTGTATGTATTTGTATTTTCTACAATGGTTGAGAGGAGATAGTTATGGATCTGTTGGTTCGTTGGTTGTTCGACGCGCTTTGCCATTTACTCCGGGACGTGTCGTTCAAAGCAATGCCATATTCAGCCGGATAGTGAGAATTTCAAACAGCACAAGAGAAAAATTCAACCAAACAAACTCTTTAGTTGGCAAACTGATTTGGTCGTCCTGAAAAGGATAAATTTAGTTGACGGGGGAGAAACATGGTTCGCGATTGAACTTGGGATTTCTTCTCGGTATTCTTGGTTCAGTTCCTCGCCGTTGCGGGTGGCCATCTGCAGGTGACGTGGGATAATTCTTGTCACGTTGTTGTCACGGGCGGCATTTCCCGCCAACTCGTAGGCTTCAGCAGCCATGTTTCTCGCAGCGATGTTGACGGGAGCATCGGCAACAACAGCCAACTGCACCAACGCCTCTCGGGGCAACGATTGCTTGCCAGTGCACCTTCCAGGGTGCTTGCTGCCACCAACTGCGATCCAACAGCAGATCCTACTCTGCACAGCTCCTCGACTGCCGAAAAACTAAATCATAATGCGAAGGTGCACCCCTTATATAACATTCATGGCTGCCTAGGAGACGATCCTTAGTTAAATGTGAAGTACAGGGGATGTTCAAAAAGGAGAAGACAAGCAAAATTTTGTCCAGATTCAAAGTGATACACTTCGGTGAATAATTAACCGATTTTTATGGAACTAGAAGCGTTCGATGGGGAATCTAGTTTCAGCATGTTTGTAAATTAGATTTAACTACTGGGCACCAGAGATAGCACGGATACTTTGAGGTTATGTCAAATGTGCTAATTTTCTGCAGGTCGTTTTTTTTATGTTACTTGAAAATCGGAAATATTATATTTCTCTCAAAAACTAGAATTCATAAAAAGTCTGTCAGTGGTTGAAGATCGTGAATCGGCCCATAAACAACCGAGATATGGCTATTTCCGTAAAATGTAGTTTTTTACCCAATTGCCTGACACTTCTTATGTTGAAAAACTCCTTTTTAATTTATCTGTAACTCTGCGTACCCTTAACCAAATTAGATGAAACTTTTTCCATACGATCACAAATTTATCCTAGTTTTTGGAAAAGTAGCGTACATTTCGTTATTTTCCGTAGTTCCGGATTCATTATCGGGAATCGCGAAGGAAGTACCCTACCAGTGTAATGGCCAGAGTTAGAACTGTATCAAACCTAGCTTGCGACATATCAAACTTCATGATTTTACAAACCAATACCACTGGTAGTCAACCTAGGAGTATTCTTTCACATTGGCCACACCTGGTGACGTTCCGGATTCCGGGTTCCCCCAGAGAAGTGGCCAGATTTCGAATGATGTCAAACCCTGGCTTGCGACACATCAAACTTCATGGTTTTACGAAACAATACCTGAACTAAAAATAACTCAAAATTAATTGAAAAATAACTCAAAATTAATTTGGCGTACAGAACCATCGACCTGGCGCAATAGAACTCAAATTGGGTATTATTTTTTATCCGTGTACATGTTTGCATAGAAGAAGACAAAAGGTGACAAATCAAGGTTAAGTGCTGAAGTGTGCAGTTCGAAATGCCATTAGAGCTTACGGAATTTCAACGGGGCCGTATAGTCGGTGCTCGAGAAGCCGGTGCTTCGATCGCTGAAACATGCAAACTGGTTGGTGTTGCCAGGGCCACAGTTTGCCGGATAATGTCGGAATATAAAAAAACATGGAAAAACATCGCCTGATAAAAGTAGCTGTGGACGGAAGCAGAAGATGGATGACCGGCAGCAACGTTCGTTGAAGCGCATAGTCAAAGCAGACAGACGCATTAGTGCTGTTAAAGCAACTGCTGCTTTGAACAATGCGCTTCAAGAACCAGTTTCTACATCAACTGTCCGAAGGGAGCTGCGCGACATGAATCTTTACGCTCGTGCGGCCATTTCTAAACCGCTTATAAAACCGCAAAACGCGGTAAACAGGAAGCGCTGGCGCAAGGATCATAAGGAATGGACGCCAGATCAATGGAACCAAGTTGTGTGGTCGGACGAATCATCTTTTACCTTGTTTCCAACTACAGGTCGAGTGAACGTATGGCGTACTCCTGGAGAAGCCTACAACCCTGCCTTCTGCCAACCGTTAAACATGGCGGGGGGTCAGTTATGGTATGGGGTGCAATATCGTGGCATTCTCTTGGGCCTTTAGTTGCTATGAAGGGAAAAATAAAGGCCAAAGATTATCAAGAAATATTGGATGACCAGGTATTTTTTAGAAAACCTTCACAATATACTTAAAATAACACAATTGCCCAACAGGTGCTGCCAATGATGAAGACCATCTTTCCTGATGGCAGAGGAATCTTCCAAGCTGACAACGCTCCAATCCACACTGCTCAAATCATAAAGGCGTGGTACGAAGAGCATGACACAGACTTTCATCACCTTGATTGGCCAGCACAGTCACCAGACCTCAACATTATCGAGCCACTTTGGTCTACATTAGAAGCAAGCGTGAGAAGTGTATTTCCACCACCATCGTCTCTAAAAGCGTTAGAGAAGGTTTTGATCGATGAGTGGTATAAAATACCTATCGAAACAATCCGAAAATTGTACGATTCCATCCCTAGGCGTATCCTAGCCGTTTTGAATGCGAATGGTGGACCCACGCCTTATTAAACGCGATTTTCCTTTGAAACGATCTATCAAATCAAAATTACTGAAGTATTGTTAGCATATCCGAACTTTTATATATTTTCGAAACTATGTTTGAATAATTTGCCATTGAATCCTGATGCCCACAATATAAACCTCAGATTCGCCACCAGTGGTATTGGTTTGAAAAATCATGAAGTTTGATATGTCGCAAGCCAGGTTTGATACAGTTCTAACTCTGGCCATTACACTGGTAGGGTACTTCCTTCACGATTCCCGATAATGAATCCGGAACTACGGAAAATAACGAAATGTCCGCTACTTTTCCAAAAACTAGGATAAATTTGTAATCGTATGGAAAAAGTTGCATCTAATTTGGTTAAGGGTACGCAGAGTTACAGATAAATTAAAAAGGAGTTTTTCAACATAAGAAGTGTCAGGCAATTGGGTAAAAAACTACATTTTACGGAAATGGCCATATCTCGGTTGTTTATAGGCCGATTCACGATCTTTAACCACTGACAGACTTGTTATGAATTTGAAAGAAATATAATATTTCCGATTTTCAAGTAACATAAAAAAAACGACCTGCAGAAAATTAGCACATTTGACATAACCTCAAACTATCCGTGCTATCTCTGGTGCAAGGAAGTCAAATCAAATTTTGAATAAACATGCTGAAACTAGAATAAATTTCCCGTCGAACGCTTCTAGTTTCATCAAAATCGGTTAATTATTCACCGAACTGTATCACTTTGAATCTGGACAACATTTTGCTAGTCTTCTCCTTTTTGATCATCCCCTGTATGTGCTAGGAAAATACTGTGTATTTGGTAAATTCACTCTTAAAAATCAACATTATAAGACATCACCTTGTATTTACGTTATTTTAAATAGCTTAATGTTAAAAATCAATCAATTTTAATATTAAAATTGATGCGTAGAAACTTTTCAGATATATTGGTGCAAAGATTATGTAAATCGGTCATGATATGAATTAGTTATTAACGTCCAAAACCTAAGTATATTTCGTGACGCTCCAAACTCTCGTACTCGCAACGTGTACCCCTGTATTAAAAACAAAGACGTAGTCTTACGTCAAAAGCTAACCTTGACCAAAAGGTTTATGCTAAAGGTCAAAATCGGGCTGGACTACGAATGTTTGAAGTTCAGTAGGCACCAAATCATAACGACCAGCAGAACGGGGTAGCATAATCACGGGCACGCTATTCTTATACTCGAATACTAACGAAAAATCTCTGTTACGTAATGGTTGATGGATGTTAGATGATTCGTACTTGACTGACAGAACTCTTCGTTTGCAAATTGAATCCTGCGTATCAAAGCCGTTTATCAGAACGTCTGGTGTGCCTCAGGAAAGTAACCTGGGTCCGTTACATTTCACGCTGTTCTTCAATGATGTTGTGGGTTTATTAGGAGCTACACACTTAGAAATTATGAATTTTACACGAGACGTAATTGATGTTTGTAAAAAGTCGGGGAACGTAAAGAAAGATTTCGTGTAAAATCATGTCTCCTGAAACTGACACATACGCAATTAAACGAAATATGTGTTTGATTGAATTTATTTTCTCATCTCTTTCAACTCATTCTTATGCTTGCATGTGTCGGTCTCAGAGGACAGAAATTTACATGACATTTTAGTAGTGTGTAGGTGCAAACTTGTATACACAGATGACTTGAAGCTCTACTCTGTGGTTCGTACGGTAGAGGATTGCCGTTGTGTTCGAAGTTACTGGACCTGTTCGTGGAATGGTGTGGTCAGAATAAGCTAATTGTAAGGGTCCCAAAATGTGTTGTGTTGCGTAAAGAAGCCAATACTTTTCAATTACTGCATTGGTGGCATTTCGCTTCGTAGAGTTGATAATGTAAATGACCTGGGTATTCTTTTTGATGAGAATTTTTGTTTCCACCACCAAGCAATAATTTCCAAAGCTAATCGTCAGCTTGGATTTATTTCCAAAACCGCACGGGATTTTACCGACCCCCTGCTTAAAAAGCGCTATATTGTTCACTAGTTCGCCCGATCCTAGAGAGCGCATCTGATGTCTGGTGCCCGCATGAAGTTACCTGGATTCTCCGTCTTGAAAGGGTACAGAAGAGATTTGTGAGGCTGGTTTTGCGGAATCTTCCATGGCGTGATCCTGTCAATTTACCGCCGTATCCGAGCAGATGTTTATTATGGGGTTTAGATACTCTGGAGCAAAGAAGGAAAATTCAGCAGGCAACATTCGTAAAAGCTTTTGATCAGTGAAGTGGACTGTCAGGAATTGTTATCATAGCTGAATTTCCGTGTCCCTCAACGATGGTTACGGAATCCCTCCTTATTGTAACCAAGATATAACCGTACTGCTTATGGTAACTGCGAACCACTCATGGCCATTATTAGGACATTGTCGGCAGGCAGCGTCTGCTTTTGAATTCGGTGAAACATCCGACTTGTTTCGAAACAGGATACAAAGAATGTGATTGTGTTTTGTTGCATTGTATTGAGTGGAGAAATTCTGTTGTTTTGTTTTATTTTGTTTTTAATTTAATTAAGTTTAACTTTATTCATCACTGAGTCAACGTTGTTGGATGAATTATAATAAATAATAAATGATAAATTATGAAACCTACATAAAACCGGACATCCACCAGTTTACAGGTCATCAGTTCTACACTGCAAGAGACAAGTCTGATGTCCCAGAGCACCAACGGAAGCCAAAACTCTCGAAAATTGCCAAGAAAATAATGGTTTGGTATGTAATTTGTACGTGCGGGATGTGAAGTGCTCTATTGGTGACGACTTGAACCATGAATGGCCAAGTGTACGTAAAGGGATGTCTCCTTCCGTGCGAGTTTGCACTAGAGCCCACAATTTTTTAATCTTATTAATTTGTCAACGTCTTCAGCTAAGCTGTACAGACTGATAAAATAACCTTACATTTACAAGAGTCCTTAACCAACAAGAGTCTTAAACTTATTTCTCGTCACATTGTTATCAAAATGATGGCTTACTTCATTAAATCTTGGGAGGCATCTTTACAGAGGATGATTTACACCGAAGAAGATTCTGAGCCACAGAAGCTGTAGTTGTCGGGAGCTGCGAGCAGGAACATAGAAGTCTATTTGTTGCAAAAGAAGTGTGCAGTCAAAGCGGTTACTCAATACATTGAATGCAAATAATCGCTGCAAGTAAATCCTCCGTTACTGGAGAGGCTCTAGGCTTATAAGTTGACATCAGTGTTCATACGGTTCATTCTTTCCACGGCAGGTTGCGCAAGGCAAATCTGATGAAGCAACGTTGAACTCTTTCTAGCCGGTCAGCGTGTACTCCCTATCATGGTGCCCATACTTGAACTACATATTCAAGGATACTGCGCAGTAACGAACAGTACATGACTTTCAGTGCGTGAATATCGCGGAAAACGGCACTGTTTCGACGAATAAAACCAAGGACGGCAAAAGTTTTAGCGGAGGTTATGGAAATTTGTTCATTGAAATTCAGCTTATTCCTAAATCTTTAATAGAGGTTACCTCATTCGAGTACTTCTGAATGTAGCAAGTAATGGAAAGTTACATGCGAACGGTTTATGTTGAAACTTATGCCCTTGCAATTTATAGCATTTATCTCCATTCCATTGAAAATACACCAATTTTTGAGTCTAGGTCTTGCTGTAGAGCCGCGTAATCAGCCATACTCCTGATGGTTCTGAAAACATTCAGATCGTCGGCGTACACGAGTCGGTGTGATTGTAAGCGGTGGCATAAATCGTTAACGAAGAGAATAATTCTACAAAACTGTTTCATTAGGGCCTAACTGAAAAACGTAAACAATGGCTTCTTCCGTAAATTTCCCGTGGCACAAAAGCTACTCATGTAAGCCTCCAAATCTATCGGATAGATAAACTCATCCTCTTCGGAACGAGCGCAGTGGATTGATTAGTTTTCAATGACGAGAAATTTGCGGAAAAAGCCATTGTTTACGTTTGTCAGTTAGGCCCTTATGAAAAAGTTTTGTTGAATTATGCAAATCTAGGGTTTTTTTTCATTATGGCGATTCTACACTTGAGAGATTCTCTCCGGGCTCGCTCTCTTTCATTCATTACAGCGCCATTATAAAACTTTCGAGGGATTCTTTTGTGCAGATCGAAAAACAACAGTCCGGCTAGCATACTCTACAAATCTAGGGTTTTTTTTTTCATTAGGGCGAATCTACAATTGAGAGATTCTCTCCAGGCTCGCTCTCTTTCATTCATTACAGCGCCATTATAAAACTTTCGAGGCATTCTTTAGTACAGATCGAAACACAACAGTCCTTGCTAGCATACTCTACAAATAGTAGAATGAAAAACGTAAAGGTGATTGATTTATGAATGAAAGAGAGCCAGCCCGGAGAGAGTCTCTCAATTGTAGATTCGCCCTAATGAAAAAAACCCCTAGAAATATTAGAATGAAAAACGTAAAGGTGATTGGTTTATGAATGAAAGAGAGCGAGCCCGGAGAGAATCTCTCAATTGTAGATTCGCCCTAATGAAAAAAAAAAACCCTAGAAATGATTGTGTGGTGAGCAAATGTAGGCCATTATTCCACACTACAGTGTGGTGAAAATAAGCCTATTCTGCTGCGCAGTTGCAAACATTCAAATTGGAAGCTACCGGTGCAAATCTGAATATTGTTTTTTTTTACAGAGGAACTGGGTTTAAAATGAACAGGTGAGGTAAAATGAACAGGTAGCATGATCACGAAAACAAGATTTTAATCCAGGGCTAAATTCATATACACTCTATCCGAATAGTATTTTGTGTTGTTTGAGTGCTGGAACACCCCGTGCTGACCAGGTGCTGTCAAATGTGAAAAAAAAAGTAAATAAAAACAAAAGTAGCTGCTTGATTCTGGCTGTGATTGTAATTTTCGGTCACAGTTTATAAGCTTTCTAGAAGTGATTAATCGAAATCCTATCGAATATATCCATCAGAATCGATTATTCGACATATTTTTGCAGATTCATCTAAGATTGTAAGTATTTTGAACAATCATGTGCTTAAAATAAGCAATTAAAAACAATATCTTCTTTGGAGGCGAAATTGTCAACTCATAATGGGAGTAAAATGAACAATTTTTATAATCAAATTTTTTTGCAGATGCCTAAGGTTTAAAACAGAACAAAAAACGCAAAGACAGACATGGACAGAAACGAAAATGACAGCTATGTCTGCAAGAGCTGCATCCATCATGTACCGGATCCTAACAATCACGCTCACCAGATGGAGTTGAGATCAAAAACATCGGTGTTCTCTACCGAACAAGAAAAAAAAACAAAAATTTGCTTTAATTGGAGTGCCGATTATACGGCATTACAAAATGCGCCGCATAGGATGTTCACAAGCTGGCGTATGAGTGAGCTGACCAGAACGGTATATCTCTCATCCATTTAGTGACAAATTGAAGATGGCAGGAAGAAGTAGGCAAGAGGGTTTCCTCATACGAAATCAGAACCATTCTTTTTGTACCCGTTGGTGCTCATGACATTCTTGGTGACAATTTGGATAGAGAGCACTTTCCTCCGTTTCCCGAGTACGCATGCACGATTCGGCTTAAAAAAGCTGCGCCAAACGGAACGAAGTTCAACTGTAATCCATCCGGCTACAACCACGTTTTGGAGAACATAAACTCTCCGAAGGAAACCCCTTTACTCCTCATTATCAACTCATTATCGTCACAGTTCCCATACCCCATTGTAGTAACAAGATGCACCACTAGGATGTGGCGTTGGAACTCTTCAAAAGTTACTACGCAAATGCATCTGAGGACTGCATGCACCAACTCCCTGGACGCTACATTGGACCATATGCATTCACTGAACTGATGGGTGCTGCATCTCTCAAAGCCGCTGATACTAGTGTGGTTGCGAGCGGGTTTCGTAAAATTTCGCCATACGAAATGTCTGCCCCGTCTAAAGTTACCGATCAACCAGAAACCTTTACCGTAACATTAATTACAGTGCTTAGCCCGATGGTAGTTGATGAATTCACAGTAGAGCAAGTTACATTTCCGGCTTATACAACTGTCCAAAACCCGGATTGCATTGGCGAGCATTTAGTTGGTAGACCAAATTCTTCAGTTCCAGCTCAAATTGATCCAGTTTCTGAAGACTCTCCAGACTCATAACGCAACACCACACCGTTGCAAATTTTACCTTTGCCGAAGATGCCTGTTCCTAGAGTAACAAAACGAAAACGCTAATCGGAAAAGGCAGTGGAGATAACCACCGAAGACCACTGTCAAGATCTGGCTACCACTGAGGCAACAAAAACTGTCAAGTTGATTGAAACCACCAAAAAAGCGAGCAAAAGATCAACCATCGGATGAACGTTGCGAAAATACCATGAGCCACTGTGTGATCACTGCTTTTCTGGTTAGAGCTATGGTTCTGGTTGGAAGAAATGCCTCATCTAATTGAAATAGTTTTATGCTAAATAGCAGAGAAAAAGGTTTCCGGGGCAGCATTTGTAACTGATTTTTAACTTGTTTGTTTTAATTTGTTCCATGAATGAATATTGAATGAATAAATGAGTGTGTATATTAATTGATACATTTTATTATGATAGATAAAGTTTATGAGAAAATCTTCTCATCCGTTCCTAATTTCAATTCCTTAAGGATGACTACAAATTAAATTTTTTTTTATCACCCTCAGCACCGCGGTTTTTGTTTGGCCTTCAGAACAACCTAAGATATATACACTGATGGACATAAGTATTCGTCATAAGCATAGCATTTGAATTCTTATTGAATATCTAAGATATCAATTTTAACAGAGTTCAAGTCATCATACAAATAAAACAAATCAAGAATAATTTTCATTCTACTTTATTCAAAATTCAACATATTGGATAAATTCAGGTGATATAACAAAAACTTTCGAAACAACCTCAATATAACTGGATAAAAGTTTTCGTCTTACATAAAGGTGATCAGAAAAGTTATTCTGATTAAGTTTTTGAAAACTTTAATAATTCTTATTCAATCCTTTCTGCGAAATAACTGCCTCCAAGCGATTTTGCATTGAATGCACCAGTTTTTCGCATACAGAGGAATCGATCATATTCCATTCCTCACGAATAATTTCTTTCAGCTGCTTCTGTGAAGTTATGCGATGTTCCCGCATGCGTCAATCAAGTACATCCCACAAATGTTCAATCGGATTCATGTCCGGTGATTGGGGTGTTGTTTTAAGCTGGTGAGGAGTATTGTAAAGCAGCCATAGACGAACAACTTCTGCCGTGTGCTTTGGATCGTTGTCTTGTTGGAAAAAGAAATCGCTTCCTATTCCCAACTTTTCAGCACTCTTCTTCATATTTTGTTTCAAAATATCCAGATGTTGCTCCTTTTTCATTATACCATCTATAAACACCAGTTACCCAACACCAGATGCAGCCATACAGCCCCAGACCATTGCTGAAGAATCTCCATGTTTAGCAGTGGCTTGAATCCTTTCCTCTGCAGCTCAGTTCCTGGTTTCCGTCATACTTTAATAAAGGGCGATACGGTCAAAATTTGGTCAATATCAACTTGACGTATTTCTTTCAATTTTGCATTTAAAAAAAACCTGAACACCCCTCATTTTGAAAGTGTGTGTGTGTGTAGAATGTTGCTTCTATTTTGATTTTGGAATTCAATTTTCAGTTGTCAAAATGCCGTCCAAGCAAGAAGAGCAGTGCATCGGGAAATTTTTTGCTCGCGCATCGCGAAAATCCGAGCTACTCGTACACAAAGTTGGCAAAATCGCTAAAAGTTGCCAAATCAACCGTTACAAAATGTAATTAAAGTGTTTGGGGAACGTTTGTCGACAGCCAGGAAGTCTGGATCGGGGGGAAATCGAAAACCGGAAGCCGCTGAGACGACAAAGAGAGTTGCCGGTAGTTTCAAGCGAAACCCTAACCTATCTTTCCGAGATGCCGCAAATAAGCTGGGTGTATCGTCTACAACCGTGCATCAAGCCAAAAAACGAGCCGGACTATCGACTTACAAGAAGGTAGTGACTCCAAATCGCGATGATAAACAAAATACGACGGCCAAAGCGCGATCCCGGAGGCTGTACACGACGATGCTGACGAAGTTTGACTGCGTGGTAATGGACGACGAAACCTACGTCAAAGCCGACTACAAGCAGCTTCCGGGACAGGAGTTTTATACGGCAAAAGGAAGGGGAAAGGTAGCAGATATTTTCAAGCACACGAAACTGTCAAAGTTCGCAAAGAAATATCTGGTTTGGCAAGCCATCTGTACCTGTGGCTTGAAAAGCAGCATTTTCATAGCTTCCGGGACTGTCAACCAAGAAATTTACGTGAAAGAGTGTTTGAATAAACGTCTGCTGCCTTTCCTGAAGAAACACGGTTGTTCCGTACTGTTTTGGCCGGATTTGGCATCTTGCCATTACGGTAAAAAGGCTATGGAGTGGTACGCCGCCAACAACGTGCAGGTGGTTCCCAAGGACAAGAACCCTCCCAACACGCCAGAGCTCCGGGGAAGAGAGAAATGCTCGGCTATTGTCAAGCGGAACCTAAAGAAGACCAAAAAACTGCTAAGGACGAGCAGCAATTCAAGGCAAACTGGCTTTCTGCGGCGAAGAAGGTGGACAAGGTGGCTGTACAAAATCTGATGGCAGTGGGTCAAGCGTAAGGCCCGGCAATTCGGATTTGGAAAAGCGGAAGCCTAACTGAATATTTTTCCTGAATTTTATACTAATTGAAATTGAAAAAGAAATTTAATTTGATTTTTTAAATAAACGATTTCACCGATTTACACGCGTTTTCCCTTGACCAAATTTTGACCGTATCACCCTTAAAATGAATAACAAATGACAGTTTCAACTATATGCAGTTTTTCCAGATTGTTTGAAATGCGAAAAACAAGAAAGTTCATTTATATGACGAATACTTTTGTCCACGCTAAAATGTGAAGTTCAACTATCGCCTTCTAGTTTTTGATATAAATGGAGTTGTTTGCAATAAAACGTGTGCATATAGGATGAACAAAATGTGGCAAAATATTTTCCATAAGAATAATTCAATTGATAACATACATAATTTCCATAAAGTAACTCATATACTCATAAACTGCATGAATCCATGACGAATACTTATGTCCATCAGTGTAATTATTTATAAAAAAAAAGTTTCTAGTTTGAAGAATTTAAATGAATACCTGATTTGAAGGAAATACGATAGAAGCTGTTTTATCGTTACCGCAGCTTCTAATCATAAGATACTGATGCTTTGTTAGCTTTGCCTCAATATTTCATCAGAATCAACTTCTATATTTTCGTCAGCCGTAACATGACGCAAAGTATTTAACGCGGATTCAACACACTTTCGAAGTTGGGCTAATTTTCGTCGCTTAGAGCGCTTACTTGCAAATTCTTCTTTTGGCGACAACGTGGAAGAGATAGTTGTTTTGACGTAGACTACGTCTTACGGCAAGGGTAGGGTTTCAATTGAAAATCTAAAAATTAGCGACCGTCACGAAATAGCGTTACAAATTAAACGCTAATAACTCAATAAATGCTCGATAGATTTTCAAGATGTTCACATCAATCGGTTGTAAATTTTCCTGCGTATCAATTCAACTATCAAACTATTATCCGTTAACAATTCTAAACTATTGAAAATAACCAATTTAAGAGGTGATGTCTTATAATTTTGTTTTGCAGGCTAAATTTGCTAAATGCACAGTACTTTCCTATCACAGACTTCAAATTTAATTAATGAACGTCTCATACGTGTTAGTGCACGATATATAAGGGAGACACCTTGAAATTTTCTTCATTCGCTCGGCAGCCACGAAGCTGTGCAGAGCGCTAATGGCCAGTAAGATCGAACGTACGGAAAATCCTTCGAAACGACCATGTACCGATATCGAGTGAGCTTGTGGTTATCGGGCGAAACTGAAAGCAGCCAGAAGTAAGGCGTAGAACCTTCAACTCGAAGCTGTATCATTATTTGTAGCTATCTAAAGAGTGTGCAATAGAATTTTCTAACAAACAGCTAATCTAACGATCTATTAGCACCTCACCCACACTATTTTGCTCAGACGGTAAAGGTAGGGGTCAAATGAAAATCTGAAAATAACTGAAACATAAACATTTCTCGATAGATTTTTGATTATTATGGCTTCAATCAGTTGGAGGTTTTCAAGACTGTCAACTTACAAAAAATATCATTAATTTTTAACTTTGAATTCCCAAACAGACCCTGAACAATCTGTAACGCGATAAGGATAATGGTCACCAGCCGGTCTATCATATCAACTCCATCACTACAGCCAGCACAACCTTTGCCTTTTCATCATACCCCCCCCCCCCCCCCCCCCCCCCCCCCCCCCCCCCCCCCCCCCCCCCCCCCCCCCCCCCCCCCCCCCCCCCCCCCCCCCCACTAACATTCAATCCAAATATCCATTTCCACGGCTGCCAAATAATTTCTAAGAAGCGAATAATAGAATGTTCTACATACTTACTCACTTACTTATGCTAACCCAACGTCCCATTAGAACAGTACCTTGCGTTGCGCATGTTCCGCTACGAAACTAAAGAATGCCATCTAAACGGTTTAACGTAGTCTACGTCAACCGGTCTTGAGTTATACACAACCCCACTGATTTTGTTGTTGTTTGGTGTGGGGAAATGAACATCTTCTGTTGCATCAAGCCAGTCACGGTACCGATTTATCAATTTCAGCTTATTTCTTTGAGTTGCTTTCCATATTGCAACAAGTTTCTTACACACGGTAAAAACTCGTGTTTTCATCTCACCAAGCTGCAACTTCTCCTGTTTGGCCTTCAGAACAACCTAATTTTCCAAGGCGTTTAAATTATTGGCCTAGGCACTTTTCTGGATTTTTTTTAAGAATCGGTGCCATCTTCAGAAACCCAAATTTCAAAAGATGCATTCGAGAGAGGGAATGCACTTTCCAATATCCTGAAACAAAAGCATATGTTTAAAAATTAACTGCTATTGTTTGAGTTATTTTTATAATAGATTATTGCATACCGTTCGTGATTAGCTGATTATCCATTGTAAAATAACAGATATTTACTAATTCAACCGAATTTGAAGATGTTTTGTCAAACTACAGAACATGTAATAATGTCAAACTGTAATCCATGGATAAGTACGCTTGAAAGGTAAAAAAATCAGATTTTTATCTATTAAGGCTCAATTAGGAAAGAAGCTTTTTCGAAAAACTCAAAGGCTCGCGAGCTCGCGTCAATTTTTGTGAAATAGTAAAAGGAATTAATGGACGAGAGCTTTTTGTATTCTGAAATGATGCTTCGAAAAAAACTGCCTTAGAATTTTTCGAAAACACATAAATCCGAGTTGAGTTTTAATGATGTACACTCAATTTGTTTAGGTGTCTATTGTTGATCATGTGATCTCAATTTTCAACCAAATATAATGCAACAAGTTTCAAAAAATCAAAAAAAAAAAAATCAAAGAAAAATCAGCTGGCATAAAAAATGCCACATGAGGACAAAATTTAAAAATGGAAATCGCGTTATAACAGAATTGAGTGTACTCAGTTTTCAAACACTGTAGTTTTAAAGAATGTATTAGATATAAGACACTTAAACGATCCACACCATGGCGCAGAACTGCGCAGCTAGAACACAGTACACGTCCAAATCAATACTCTCAATGAAGTTTTGTTGAAGATTCGGTGAGAGGAATCGAGGGGAAAAGATGTCGCAGAATTAATTGATATGAGTCACTTAAACTAATCACAGCAAACCTTAGCGCAAAAATGCGCAGCAGAATCTCTCTACAAGTCGATGTCCATAATTTTTGGCAAGTTTTGGTATTGTGAGGGGAATCGGCAAGTTGGTTTTGCTTAGGCCGAAAAATTCCAATTATTCTCTTGTCTCTTGTTGTCAATAGACACTACTTTGAGTGCATTTCTACTGATCAAAATTTTAAATATCAACACTGCAGTTGACATTAAATTACAAAATTAACTTTATTGAAGGCAAATATCCATAAAATATACATACTGTTATTTAGAAAAAAAGTTTAACTGACGAATAAATGAATGCTGTATGTCACTAATAAACGGTTGAGTTTTGAATACCAATTCAAAAAATTCCGTTTAAAATCATCAAAATCAAGTGTTAAACCGTGAAATATACATCATAAAAGAAGCAATGCCGAGATAGAAACACAATTTTTGGGGGAACCACTGTGCACCTTTTCAAATTACCTTTACTGTATGTCCATTTTACGCCACTTACATGTTCGTTTTAACCACTTGCTTGAAATCAAGCTCGTACTGTGAGTTGGTGTAAATATACTAAATTTAACGAAAAATAGTTCACTTCTTTATTCTACTATCAACTATACGAATGTATGCTTTACTTCACATGTTACGTTCACCATTTTGATGCTTCACAATCGAGATAATGCTGAAATTGCTGAAGGTGTTCATTTTACCCCCAGTGTTCTTACAAAAACTGATAAACCTTTTATGAAGCAAGTTTTTTTTCTGCTAATGTTATTACATATGTTCCTCATCAATTAATTGATTTGGTAAAAAAAATGTTATTTCAGTTTATCGTTGCATGTAAAAAAGGAATTTCTTTTAATACATTTCCTCTGTCAGTTTTCTAATGAATCAAAGTGACAATGTTTGTCTTCTACAGCAATCGATGAGTTACAATCAAAATAAAAGCAATGAGTTCCGCGAAATCTATTAACGTAAAATTAATGCAGCGTAGCAGGATATTCTTTCATTAATTGAGAATGCTTTTTTCACTATTATTGTACCTCGATCCCTCCCTCAGCAATTACACAACATAAATTCAGTCACTCCAAACAAAAACTCACCGTAACCGTAATAGGATCATCAAATATAAGAACGACCTTTTTAGATAACAACTAATATACCTATTAATAATCTGGAAAAATCTCGATGTTTGATACGATTTACAGAATTTCAGAACATGTAGATTCTCAATAAGACCATACAAAATAACAAAATCTCGTTTCATGTTTTTGCTAGCCTTTGTATTCATTTGCATACTGTCAAATTCTTTTTTTCACTAGGCTTATTCTAAGTTTCTGTTAGGTACCAACCAAGGAACTTTGTCACATTCCTTTGACTTTAAAGTTGAACAATCACGACTTCAAATCAACATCTAACATTTCGTTCAAGATTGCACTGCCCATAGCTAGAGTCGAAAAGCAATCCCTTTGGACATTCTCGATCAGTGGCCACGCCTTGGAAGCACTGAATAAACTTGTTACATGCCCCAACAACAGGCAAATTCCGAAAACCAATTGAAGGGCACTTGGTACAACCTGCTTTGCTGGGCCTATCACAAACCTTTTCTCGAGCATTATAATGCAATCCGCTTGCACAGCTGATCGAAATGCCATTTCCATTGCTGCAGATGAAGTAATTGTTGCATCGCGCAGGATCTGGCTGTTTGCTTCCGTTGGATTGCCCGTAACAATTTTGTCCATATGTCACGCCAAGCACGATCAAAACGAAGAATGCAATGAGTACTGTGGAGATCGAAAACAATGTAATTTAATTACATTAAAATTAATTAGGTATGAAAAACTTAAACATCCACTCACACTTCATTGTCAGTAATGATGATTGCTAATCGTGCTCTACAGGGCTATTGAATTGAAGAATGTAGCAAAAGGATTTTTATTGAGGGTCGATCGATTTTTTTTTGCCGGAAGTCATTAGTCACATTGAAACAATCTGGACAACGGTGAAGGTAGATAAAAACGTATCGTATCTTGTTAGATACATGGTCAAAGTCCATGAGTCACAATGGTATCATGTAGCGATAGCAACAGACAATTTTCGTTTGTTCCATATTTTATGATATGATGTGTCAGCTACTAAATAAGCATTTACTATTGTCTTATCACCTGTGACGTTACCGATGACGGGGTTGCGTATAGCATCGCGGTTGGTATTCCCAAAAGTTTATCATTTTGAAGTCACACTTTTGAGCACAAAAAAGGTATTATTGTTGTCAAAACAAAAGCTTCGATCGTAAATCCCCTTCGAACGGAGTTTATCTTTTTTTTCAGGTTTTCTGCGCATCAGAATTAAGCGTTTTGTTAGCTCCAACTCAGTGTTCCATGTTTGATGTTTCAAAAAAAAAAACTGCATGAAATTAAAATAAAACAGACAAATTAGTTCTAATTCAAGGTGCAAAAATAATCGGACAAGATGTAGAAATGACATTTTTCTATTCGATAATTCATTAATTTGACTGTTTTAGCAATGTTATTGTCCTCCTTTGTACTTAATCAATTCCGTCAAGCTTCTTGGTAAAGATTCGACCAACTTTTGAGTTGCTTCTGGACGAATTGTGTTCCATACAGCTTCAATCTCCCGCATTAACTGCTTTCTGTTGTAAATATGCTTCTCTTGCGTTTCTCGTCCGATTTCATCCCATAGATGCTCGATTGGGTTTAAATCCGGGCTTTGGGGAAAATGATCCAGCACAGTTATGTTTTTTCCTGGCCCAATACACTGTCACAAACTTCGACGTGTGCTAGGGGTCATTGTCGCGCATAATCACGAAGTTGCTGCCCAGTCGATATTTCGAAATAGATTTTGATATATTACGTTGTAGGATATCTCTGTAGTCTTTCTTGAACATCATACCTTCGATGAACTCCGTGGTCACTCCAGCATAGAACATACTACCCATACTACAACTGATCCGCCGTCATGTTTCACAGTTCCACGCATAGTCTTCCTTTCTAGAGCGGTACCATCAGTTCTCCAAACTCTAACACGCCCATCTGAAGCTCTGACTTTAAACTTACTTTCATCCGTCCATAGTACCTTTTTCTGCTCATTTGTGCCAAATACCGTTTTTTTTGCTGTGAAAGATGCTGCCGGTGATTTTTCGTCAGGAGATGATGTCCAATACCATGGACTTTGGAATACCAAGGGATTCAGCAATCTCACGAACTGTTTCACCGCGTTTGTGAAGTAAAATAACCTCATTTCGTTGAGCTACCGATGTTTCCTTCCTGCCGGCCATTGGGAACTTTCAATTTCTGGTAAAATTGCGAATAAACAGTAGTATTAGTGAAATCAAAATTTGCTCTGCATTAAATGATACACTCAAACTGGTTTGATAATTATTACCGTTTGTTTTTAATTTAATTCCAATGGGTGTCCAGTGCCTTATGCACAAGATATTTTATTTAAAAAAATTGCAAAAAAATTACAACTTGCAGATAGCTTTTAATCGTGAAGATAAAAGTATCGAGGAAAACGAATATTGACAAGCAATAACATGGAAGGAAAAAATTAATAATTCAAGTTTAGCGAGTGAATCCACGAAGCTATCAGATGTGTCCGATCAATTTTGCACCACAGTGGTACATGCTTAAATAAATAAGTCGTTTGGTAATAATCACAGTTATAATCACGTTGGTATCAAATGGTATGTTGGCACCGTAAAACGGGTTAATATTAAACAGAGCGGAAACATTAATAGTTTTGGGTTGCATCTTACGGCGAGGCGAAGACAATTTTAATATCGTTGGATTATTTAACGTGCTTCAGATATCGAAAAAGTTGATTTTATTGCAAAAATCAAAACCTCATCCATCAGGTATTGAAAAACATTCAACACAAACATTTAACGGTTGTAATGTTGCTCTCACTGATCCCAAAAACTTTAGGGCAGTTTTTTATTGTCTGGTCAAGATCCTATAAAATGAATCATTTGAATTATATTGGTAAACTTTTCATTCCAACGAAAATATTGGTTTTCTATGAAATGTCTTTCAACATTTATATTTCTATGATTTCTAACATAACTGTCTGTCATTTTACAAACCTTTTCATACTTTATGCAGATATCGCACGTCATATGAGCATTTTGGCATAAAGTTGAAATTCAGAATACAAGTTGAACACAGATTTTGTATACGCTCCATGAGAAAAAATTTTCCTCTCTAAAAAATCAATCAGTATGCTGTTATATTTCTTTGAAATAACGCATAAACCAAATACAGTAAGGTCTTTATTACCACGTTTTTTCTACGCGATTTGTTTTCGACGATAACTCCAGAACGAAACAATCTATCGACCTAATTCGAATCACATTTTTCGTTTCGGGCTTAAAGTAATCATATGGCAGTTTTCAAAAAAATCACAATTTTTGGTGTAAATACTCAAGCTTTTAAAAACTGTATTTTGACCATTGCATGAGAAGGTATCACATGCAAACAAAATCGAAGCAATTTAAAATGCTTATGCATGTGAATTTATCCCCTTAGTGTATTCCTTTTTTTCTGTTACCGCATCATTAGTTTTCAAATACCGATATAGCTATTGTTCAACAAAAGCTTGATCCACTTAGTATTTGGCCGCACAAAATGAGACATTTCTTCGTCAAAAAAGTGCACAAAAAGCGGTTAAGGTTTCGTTCTACTGGGAATTTATTGAACTTCAAAGGAAAAAAAAAACAGTGAAAAATTATTCACCAGCATTTAGGATGAATTCTCGGAATTTTTTCGCTAAATACCACCCATCATTTTTTAAACAGTAGAACTGTCAACTTGATCTGCCGAAAAAATATAGCAAGCACTGCTCAAGAACGGTAGGATTCTTTTTGAGCTGTCACGTTTTTCGTTTATTCTGCAGCTCTGAAATGTTAGTCCTTTTTTGTGTGAATAATCTAATCAATAGAAGAATATTAATAATAACCATCGCGTGTATTCGTATTTAGATTACCTTAAATCATTTGTGTGTTGAGAACGAGAAAGGCTAGCGTGTTGTTGAACCCGTTAACGGAATTTTTCGAAGCTTCTAATGATAACTTAGTGTCAAACAACGGAAAACTTATGTCAAGTAGTAAATTCTGGACATCAATGGATATTTGCAATATTTTCGCTTGTGTTAAGCTTTGTTAAGAAAGATTTTTGAATATTGCTGATAAGTGTATAAAAGTGAAACAGTGTATTCAAATGAAGAAAAGGGTCTCATCAGCCATTTATTTTTATCTTGGCTTTGAGGACCACCTTCGGTCATGATTGTGTTAAAGCATCGGTGCTTCAACTAGTTTTTTTTCACTGATGCAGTTTTACTTCCCTGAGAAGCAAACCGACATTCTTACTTTGCAAGTGAGAAGTGCTGAAGAGCAGCCGTCGTGATGCGGAGATTTTGATTGTTCCAAAGGATTCAGCTAAGTATCATGAATCGAAGCCAGAAGGTAGATAACCTTTTTTTACTATTGCTAGTCCAACGTTCCATAAGGACCTCACCTGCGTCACTATGATTCGCCAAAATAATCGGTTTAGGGCTGCTTGTCTCCGTTTTCTCGACCTTAATTAAAAAAAATTACAAGTGTTTGCAGGTCCTTCTTGAGCATTGCCCACGTTTCGTACCCAAAGAGAACCAGCGGTTTCATCAGAGTCTTGTACATGGTACACTTGGTGAAGTTTGCTGGACCTTAGGGTCTTGTGAAGTCCCTACGTCACCTACGTATCGAGTCTACACAAACTCATCTACCACCTCGAACTAATCTCTGTCGATAATCACACTTCTGCCTGAGCGAGCTCAATCTTGCTCGGTTCCTCCTGCAAGCAGATATCTTAGTCTTCGACATATTCATCGTTACTTCAACCTTATTAGCTTTTCGTTTCAGCCTGGTATACTGCTCAGTAACCGCCTGGAAAGTTTTTCACGTCGTCAGCGAAGCAAATGAATTGTCTTGGTGCTCTGGATCTGTGCCATCAAAGTGTTTACGAAGTGCTGATTCCACCTCACCAACATGGCACAAAGTCTTTACGAGATGTGGTGAGTTCCTTATAGATCTTTCACGTTTCTCGAAAAACAATACAATTTTTCCATTTTTTCACACTTCAACTTCTCAAGGCAGCGCTTTTTATCCAGCAAAAGATGAGTTTGACTCCGCTTCTGTTAATATTCCTCCAAATTTTGACGGGTTCCTTGCTTCCTGTTTAACTATTCTCTCCGACTATTCTCTTCTTCCCTTTTCTTTTGATATCTACTGAAAGCCGTGTCTTCTTAAGGTAGATACCAAATCCTCCCTATCTCCAACGGTTGCATGGACGTGCCCAGGTGAGCGATCGAGGAGTGACTTCGTGGAGATTATTGCGTGAAGAAACGTATCAGTAACTGGATCCATTTCATGGTGACATGCAATGTCTTCAACGAATTATTCCTCATCGTAGCACGTAGCAAGTGTGCAAACGTCAATGCTTAAGCTAATGCTAAAGCTTGAGGAGCTGTCAACTTGATCTGCCATATTTTCTACCGCTACTGCAAAATAGATGTTTTTTTCATTGTTTTGCCACATTTCCTCAGCTTGTTTTTGATAATTGCCCAATATTTTTCGATGGGACGAAAATTTCGACAATGTGGTGGGTTGAATGTTTTTTCAATAACGTCAATATCATTCTGCTAATACCAGCTGGCTTTGTCAGGCCAGAACTTCACCGGAACGTGGTGTGGTAGAATGAATGTCAAAATTCATCAACTTGTGAGCAAACTTGTCTGCATTGACAAATTTGAATCTACCTGTAGCATCACCCTTGCGTTTGACAAGGTAAAATTTGTGTCCCGGACAACTGCCAAGTCCGTTTTAACACATTGTTCATCGTTCATAAAAATGCATCCGTTGTCTTCCGTCAGAACTGTGTGTTCCACTTCAACAGTTGTTTTGTTTTGTGCGATCCAGCGTTAGTGTTTCCTGGTAACGTATCAGCAAGGTATTTAAAGTCGATTTTGGGAATTGAAGATATTTTGCGACCACGTCGGATTTTCAACATGAGTGTGCAAAATTTGTTCCAGTCTCTCGCTTTCCATCGTTGAAAACGTTTGAACGAGAGTATCAATACTGATGAAACTTAACACCACTAAATAATTAAACCTTCCGTATCACTGCGCTGTCATTGGTTTCTCGTTACGGCTATTAGAGGCGCCACAGTAATTAAAAAGAAGCGGCCAAATACTAAATGGATCAAGTGGATTTTACTGATGAATTTTGCATAGATTGATATGTCATTGCAATCTCAATTGTTCTGTAATGTATTAATGTGTGGAATTTTATTCCGTAGGCTACTGAAATCTGCGTGAATTTACCTCGCTTCATTTCTCGATACATTTAAGCAATAATTCTCCTTTGTTAACTTTCCTGTATTAACCCGACTATCAGCTTCTTGGGCTGAGGGCCTTACATATCAAACTCATCATCACATGGGACCAACGCCGTTACTTTGCATCCGAGAGAAGACATGATCAGACATTCTTCGGTTTAGAAACCCTCAACGGTGCCGACAGAAATTGATATCTCACCCACTGAGCGGAATGGGTAACTACAACATAGGAGGAGTCATTTAGTGGTAATTTTCAGACTTACTTTATACCAAATGCCCCAGCACATCATTCAATAAATTGAGCTGACATTTTTGAGAGTGGTTTTCGTCAAACTTGAGTGACCCGTAGTAAAATATTAAGTTTTTTTTGTTTGTTTTTGAAACAGTCTAATCGTAATACTGTTGTAATTGTCGTGGCAAGAAAAATAGAAAGCCGATGAAGACTATCAATCAACAATAGTACGCTCATTTCTCGTGCTACGTGCAGGCATGGGCTTATAAATATAGCATGAGTTTGACTCGTTTGACGGTAACTCATATCATAAGCTAAATTTCAAAATATGTGATGTATGATGAAATTGAAGAGCATGTATTTTTTTACAATTTTATCCCAGATGGCAATGTTCAAAATCTAAAGCGTGAGAGCACTAGTTACAGTCATGCATAGTAAATTACTGGAGCATACCATCATTTAGTATTTCTCGTTGTTACTAGCGCTTTTACGCCATACATACAAGATTACGAACATTATAATGTAAACTAAATTGTACGTAAAAATAAGCTCTATTATTTCATCACACGGCATGTTTTGAAATTCACCTTCTGAAAGGTGTTATTGGAAATTGAGCCAATCTGATACTAAATTAATCGTCCCAACCTTGACTACGTGACTTTCTATTCTGCCTAGTAGCACATTTGTTCAGCTCGGTTAAAGTTGCTGCTATTTTTTAGTTACTATCAAGTTGCTACACCCAGTTTTAACGTAAAGGGTGTATTCGATAAAAATGGCACACAGAAAATCTTCTGTAACTTTTGAATCGTATGAGTAAAAAACCTAGAAATTTGAGTATACATAGTGTATTATTTACATCTGCCAAGTTTCATAGTTATACATTCAGTAGTTCCAGTCATGTCGTCGAAACAAGAAATTGTCCGTGCACTCAAAATCAAAATCCAGGGGCGTCCCACCGGTGGATTGCTAAAAGGCTTGGAATTGCAAATACAACTGTGTCTCGTGTAATAAGAACCTTCAAGGAGCGTCTGAGTGTCCAAAGAAAGGAACGGAGTGGTCGTAAAAGTGGTCAAATGGACAGTAAAATGGCCAGGAAAGTCGTACAACAATTCAAGAACCGTCCAAACATGTCAATTCGAGATGTCGCTAAAAAGTCTAAGGTGTCAGTCGGTTTTGTGCAGAAAATCATGAAGCGTGCTGGGTTACATGTTTACAAAGTGCAAAAAGCCCCAAACCAGAATGAAAAACAAAACATCACTGCGAAAACCCGCGCCCGGAAACTTTACACGAAGCTGCTCACCAAATCCGGTTGCATCGCGATGGATGACGAAACATACGTCAAGGCTGACTTCCGTCAACTTCCTGGGCAAGAATATTTCGTTGCCAAGTCGAAGTTCGATGTTTCGGAGGATGTTCGAAAGAAGAAACTATCGAAATTTGCAAAGAAGTTTCTAATCTGGCAGGCGATTTGCGGATGTGGTGAAATAAGTGCTCCCTTCATCACTTCCGGAACAATAAACGGTGCGATTTACACGGAAGATTGCCTTAAGAAGCGTCTCTTGCCATTCATTAAGAAGCACAAAGGATCAACTCTGTTTTGGCCTGATCTAGCATCCTGCCACTACTCTCGAAACGTATTGGAGTGGTACCGAGCCAACGGAGTCAATGTTGTGCCAAAGGATATGAACCCACCAAATTCACCGGAACTTCGTCCAATTGAAAAATTCTGGGGTATTATGAAAACGGAACTTCGCAAACATCCCAAAACTATAAAAACAGAGCTAGAATTGAAGAAAATTTGGGTACAAACAACAAAAACACTGGGAAAATCGGTTGTACAAAATTTGATGGGTGGAGTGAAAAGGAAGGTGCGGGCATTCGAGATGGGAGACGAAATTGAATAAAACAAATATTCTAAATCAAAACTCATTAGTAGTTCTTCATTCCCTGAAAATTTCAAGAAAATCCGATAATCAGTTTAATTTTGATGAGTATATATGTGTGTGCCATTTTTATCGAATACACCCTTTAAGTGTGTTGCTTGGGCAGTAAATTACCCGGCTGCAAAAACAAAGTCTTCTTTAGAAGAGAGGACATTTCACAAACTCAAGCATTACTTAATTTCGATTACGGCAAAGGAACTTCCACAATAGAGAAAGTTGCAGTCGTCTAAAGAGGATACAAAATTTTAAAAAGCTTAAATTCTTCGAGAATAGTGCAATCGTTGCAGCTGTCTATCTATGGAAATTATCATACTCAATTCTCAGCCATTCATGGCCGTCTATTGCCGTCTTGAACTATTGCATCCCTTGTCCACAGGTATTAGTTATGCTTGTTGCTATATACCATACCGTAGTTTTTAAATCTTTAGTCTGGAACGTGTACTAAAATCATTTTCGTCCATGTGACCAAAATTTTTGTGAATTAAAAAAACATTAAAAAATTCGGATTTTTTTTTAAGAAATGCAGAAAAAGAGTAGTGTATTGAATTACTAACTAATTGAACTATCGCTCTTCCCCACTGTTAAAATTGTTTTATGCGTAGCAAGAAAATCATATTTTATTGAAAACTGGTCTAAGCTGGTATAAGTAGTCTATAAAACACAATGCATTTGAATTGAGGCACAAGTCTGCTTTTCAAATTCTGTCCACTAGTGTAAGCAGTGACATCAGCACACATAAATGGTAAGACCTTTGTGCGTGAGTAAGCTATCTTCCGGAAGGATGTTCAGGGATCATTTTATCATTGTAAAAGATAAAAGTACATTGTACGCAAAGATAGCCGCCAAATACCATTGCGCGTACTTGTTCAATGACACTGGTAGTTTACTAGACATTTTCAAGACCGAAATTTGTACGACATAATGGAGAATGTTGTGATATAACTTCTTTTCGCTGAGCCAAACTCGATAACCTAGAGCTTATCATGACTTCCGAATAGCTTGCATTCCAAATCAATTTATTATAGCGTAGTTTGGTTTAATCTACTGATAATTTTTTACATTCGACATTTTCCGGCCAATCGCAAACCTGCAACGATAAAGGTTAATTAAAGATAACTGAACCTTTATTGAACCAGACGGGATGGTTAGACTAACCAACAGATCCGGATTAAAAAGTAATCCGTCGCGACATTCTTGCTCGTAAGCGACACCGTTCGAACAGATAAGATATTTACTGCAGTCTTCTGGATGTGGAAACAACACAACGGTCGAATTTTCGTTTTCTTCAGCTGGGCAGATTGGATTTCCGGTAGCCGCAGTCGAAATAATCATAATTAGTGATATGTAGAACAAAGCTTGAGCGTACTTTTCCATGGTCACTTTTATTACAGGAAGAAACACGCTTAAGAACATCCGGGAGTTTAAAATAGCACTAAGATGTCATGGTTTCTGACAAAGAAATTTATTGCAACGCGGTGATTTCACTTGATAAGCTAAGATCAATAATACAAGAGTGGCAAACAACGTTCTTCGATAACTGCATCAACTACCCAGCAGAAATGTTTCTCGAGAGTATGCATACAATAAATGGTGGCTTTGTCAATTTCTATTGAGTTAGAGAATCTTGGGGTTAAAGTTCGATCTAAGTCAAAAGGTAAATTAATGCCATAAAAAATCTGAGCCGCTTCTTGTTCTTAGTGGATGAATGTCAGATTTTTTTTTTTACATACGCATATTATGTTCTCGTATTGACAATAGCGAAGTGAGTGACTGCGACTGAAGATCGTGTACAAGCAAGGTATATATTCCATTCTCATTTAATTTCAGCACGCTTTGGTATCATCCTTGCATTACAAATTACTTTTGCATTTAAGAGCATGGAGTAGCACGACAATTTAATGCTTGTAATGCTCAAATTGTTTTTCTGCATTTCAACTTAACAGTGAAGCAGTTTTTAAATTCTATTTCTGAACTTCAACTACTCTTTTATAAAAGGCTGCCATGTGATTATAAGCAGTGTAGAATTTTATTTAAACATTTAATATTTATCTGTGTTTAGTGGTATTGTGATTAAATACTTCATTTATTTCAGGAATCATCGAACCGGACTCTTCGATCACTCAAAGTGCTTTCTTCGACTAATAGAATAATCTTTTGTTTATTTTATCTTCGTTAATTGGAGTGGTCTACTCTGATTTTCAGCTTTTCCAGGACTATTAAGATATTAATACATATCTAATTTTTATTTTGCAGTAACAATCCAGTAGATAGGTAATAGGGCTTCAAATGGTGAGTTGACAGCATTAAATAAGGATACGACAGACCTTTGGTCCTCACAAGTTCCTACCTCACGCCTCCACGAGTCATATGATCACAAGACTGCCAGCTGAAACATGGAGACGCTGGTTGGCGTAGCCTGGGCAATGTTGTCAATTTGACAATAGCGAAGTGAGGGGTTGCGATCATCTACATTAAATTTATAAATTCACTACGCTTTGGGATCATCTTTTCGTTCTAAAATCAACATCACAGGCATTAAAGGCTCTATTTGTTTTTCATTATTTCAGCATAACGTTCACATTAGATGTGCTTGGATCGTTGGATGTCAGATATCTTTTTTAAATTATAAATTATGTTCTCTTATTATTATTATTGTGGATACAAATATTAATCTTACTTGACATTAATGCTAGCTGAAAAAAGTGAAGTCTATCGACGAGAGGTTGAACAGCTTAGTTACAGATATACATACATTCTATTATCGATAACTGTCGTGCTCATGTAATCATTTTGTTACGTCATTCTATTATTTTATGTTATGATATGAAAGTATATTATTACATTTAAATTAATTTGATTATTTAAAATCACTTTAGTACCTATGAGATCCTCTACAAATGATTATTGCGATGCAAGGAAACGGAACAAGATACCGAAATTTAAGTTGTACTATTATATAACAATTATTTCAGGTCATCCATGGAACTACTAAGTTTTGTAAAATAATTTTAAATCCATTTTTTTTATCTCAGGGTTACGATACACTGTCTAAATTTTCAGGTTTTTCTGCAAATTTTTCTGCAAGTGCAGTAGGCCAGCAGTCTGCAAACATGTAATATAAATAAAAATCATTTAGGAAATTCTGACATGCAAGGTGTACAATTCGTAAACATTATCCATGCCAGGCTACCCAATTTTCCGTACACTATACTCATACTCATACTCATACGCTTGATGGAAATCGTCAGATCGAGATCAGCGAAGGTCTAATTATCTTCCGACAGTTTACAGTGAGTTTGCTAACTCTACTTTTAACAAACCACCAGACGGAAATCCTAATGTGTATTGCTTACTGTTCATTTCCTGTAATGAGAGCGTTTCGTTGGAAGGAGATTCTCTGTCCTTTCCGTGAGTCTCGTGTTAGTGCTTCTGCTTACGGGTCCACACCCACGTTTTTGGTCATTCATATAACGGAATAACGACGATTAGAGGTATGTACAGTTTGGTCTTGCCATTAGGAGGAACTGTACGTCATGGCAAGTCCTGCACTGGTGGTGGCATCCTATCGCATCACATACGCATATTAAAGGGCGAACACGAAATTATTGCGACACATTCAACAGGGCATAACTTTTTTACCATTGGGTAAAAATCAACCAAATCTTGCATACTTTCTCAATGATGTTTATTGTTTACATGCTGTCAAACTTGAAGTCGTGTTTTTCGATTCAACGAAAATGGAGGTGAACCAACGCGAGTCGAGAGAACAAATTCTTTCCAAACACCTGAAATTACCTGACCTGTCGCACCGGCAGTTGGGAAAAATGTTGAACATTCACCATTCAACCGTCTCCAGAGTGTTGAAGCGGTTCCAGGAGCGGTTGACGTTGGACCACGGCAAAGGAGCTGGAAGAAAACCGGGACCGGAGAACAAAAAGACGGAGGGAAAGGTGAAGCGGATGATTAAAGCAAATCCCAACGTCTCAAGCCGTGATTTGGCTTAAAAGATCGGCATGTCACAGAGCTACGTCCAGAATGCAAAGAAGAGAGCTGGACTACATACATACAAGGTACAGAACTTCCCAAACCGCGATGAGCGGCAACAATCGACGGCTAAAACTCGGGCACGGAAGCTCTACGAGAAGATGCTGACAAAATATGGCTGCTGTGTGATGGACGACGAAACGTATATAAAAGCCGATTTTAAGCAAATTGCAGCACGACGAAGCTCCGCTATTTTGGCCAGATTTGGCATCATGCCACTATTCTAAAAGTGTCCTGGAGTGGTATGAGGCCAATTCTGTCCATTTTGTTCCAAAGGACATGATTCCGCCAAACTGTCCGGAGCTGCGCCCGGTGGAGCAGTACTGGGCAATGATGAAGCGGGAACTTTGAAAGAGCAAGAAGACAGTCAAAGACGAGAAGGACATGGATGACACTGTAAAGACTTTGATGGAGGGCATCAAGCGAAAATGCGTTCAATTTTACACTCAAGGCTCCATCGATTAACTTTTCTTTTGATATTTGAAGTAAATATATGTATAAGACTACCTTAAAAATTTGGTTTGACTCTAAACATTATAAGAAAATTGGCATGACATTTTTGGTGTCGCAATAATTTCGTGTTCATCCTTTATGTTCTCGTATTGAATTACTGTAGCTGCTTTTTACATTGTCACGTAATTTAATTTGTGGCTTAAAATTCCATGTACATCATTCAGGTTTGAAATTTGTATAAGTAGCGTTTTTGTCTTTTATGATATCTTATATTTTTATGTGAGAAAGGTTACCTTATATAAAGAACGAGCAAAGTATGTGTTTTTGTTCCATTTTATATTGGATTTTAAGTTTTTGATCCATTTTTCAGTTTTTGATCCATTTTATATTGGATCAGCCTATAAAAGCATATGAGTCTTATACGAATAACAAGCAGTGAAATATGCGTTTAAAAGTTTTATTATTTGAATATATGTTACAACATAGAGACTGGTATGTTTTTATGATAAGTTATTTAAATTTTAAACAACTATTTTATGAGGAATAGTAGCAATATCTCATCACGTTAACTAGGACAAATTAAAACTAAAATAAATGTGTTAATTGCATCTAAGCTTCACTATAGCCGTGAAATTTCCTACATGCTAAAAATTGCCAGTACTGTTCCTATAACAACTATATTACTGGAATTGGGGAGGAGGGGGTAGCCTAAGGCAGTCGAAGGATTTGTTTGACTGGACAGGGGTTCGTGGAGTCGCCAGTCCCTTGTCACGTGAAGACACGCGGTTCTGGCCGTGGTCTTCCGAAGGTCCTCATTGAGATCGGCTGGCCGTGCTACATCAAGCCATCGCGTAGGCTATTCTTTCGGTGCTGATGATAGTCCTGCAGACATAGGTAATCCTTGCATTGATAGTGGGTTCTTATCACAACACATAACATCATCAACGAGAAGTCACTGGTATATTGTATAAAGGGTATGGATCGTCACTGGGATTTTGGATAAGGGGGTTGGGTTGGCAGCATCGTTCTTTGGGTAAACTCTAAGCTGAATTTGATTGACGCCTAGTGAATTATTTAAAAATTGTTCCGATTTCCGATTGAACTGATTTAAGCCAACAGTAAGGATGCTGTTGAATTGTGAATTGTTGAATAGCTGCTTTGAACCGATTTCTGTCAACAGTAAAGATGCTGTTGGGGTTTTTCATGACCACGCTCTTAATTAGCCTCAAACTTAAGGCATGAGGAAGCTGACCGAGAACCTCGGAGAAACAACAATGTCCCCTCAGGTTAGTGCAGTAAGGATTTTGTTAGAGTGCCCAAAACATGCATTCATCGGCAAGGTAAAGTAGAGGTGAGAATCGTGAATTAGGAGTCACCTTTGTGATGGACTTTTACAACTGGAAAAAATGTGTTTTCTAATGCTATTCTCAGTAGGTCCTAATGATTTTTACACGGCTCTAGGATGTTCAACTATAGAAGATAACAAGACTAAATTGACTTATTTTTGGACCGAACAGCCCTTCCTTTTCTTATTGAAGTCAATATGTGTATTCAATGAATAAATATAGTGACCCTATATAGTGCTCGTACAGTTTACTCCTATAGGGAAACCAAACCGTAGTCTACGTCAAAATGGGACTCGACTGGAGCCCATCCTTTGTTTTCCACAGTGGAGGTGGGAAAAGTCATGTCACACTTTATGATATCAAGTTTAGTTAATAGGATAATATTGAGATCATAGATGAATTTAACTTTTTTGGTATGGTGGGCCAGCAATGGGTGATTGGGCTAATGTATTTCTCTACCCTACAATGATCTCAGATTCGAGAAATACATGATCTTCTTTATCGCATTTGTTTAAGAAACATTGTGATATATAAATGTTATTGAAAAATTTGCTAGAAAAGGCACAGTCTCGTGACTGCTGGAGTTTACTCTGTAGACAGAAACTGTAACCACCAAGCAACTAAGTTCAAAGGTTGTCATTTTGAGACATTGAGTGGAGGCACAGAAAATGTTTACAAAATGGAATATCTCTTAGGTATACCATGTATCGGATGATTCGTGAAACGAACCTTTCTTGGATGAATTCATTCTATCGACATTTTTTTTCTTCTAAAGGCTTGATTATTATGAGTACGTTGCTTTAACGGTTGCGTATTGACTGTTTTCCCATAGGTTTCCTGTCAAATGTTACAGCAACGGAAAGAAAACGTATACATTGTGGGCATGCCTTAAAATAGAGACGTTGACACATTGGAGACACGCAAAGCGTGAAGGAAGAAATACCAATTGAACTGTCAAGCGGAAACCAAACGAGCACAGTAAATAAACATTACGTTTTGCTAAACAGTGAGAGAGCAAAACATTGAAAATCATTCGAAGTTAAACGAAAAGACGCAGACCATAACAAATTACAAAATATCCATTTGTGGCCGGGGTACCAGTTGGAATGACTTTCTCTCTTAATGTAATCAACGTTACAAATAGGCTCATTCTCATTCAACTTTTCAAGCGTTCCTAAGTAACAATAAGAGACTCTTTTTTGTTGACTTTCTATTTTATAAATAACTGATTTGACAGGCCCCATGAACTTGTGGAAAACGGAGTGAGCCATTCGTGACCAAAGGTACCATGAACGGGGAGATTTACAAAACCGAGTGCCGCCAAAAATTGTTTTTGTGATATTTAGCACAATAAATAATCGATTTACAAACTTTAATTGTTATGTTTTGTATTCTCCGTGCGTGGAGTAACGATTATGAAGTAGCAGGAGATGTTCGCTCATCACCATGTGGCACCAAGAGTGGACAGTAATGTTTGCTAGAATGAAAGATATGAAGAGAAAGTGTTGAAAGTTCCGTCAGTGTACGGTAGGTTGGAAATAGAATAGAAGTATTGAAAACTGAGCGAAAGGGCATGGGTAAAGTAGTACTCGAACCAAGGACGTTACCAAATAATCGTTGTTTTGACCCTATTTGGCTTCATGCCCCTACACCAAACCCATACAGGAGTGGTATGCGGCTTATTCTGTGGATTGTGTATCGAAAGACATGAATCCACCAAACTGTTCTAAACTCCGTCCGATTGAAAACTATTGGGCCATGATGAAGCACAAATTTCGGAAGATCAAAGAAGAGGCGAAGGACCAAACGAAAATGATGAGGAAGCATATGATGTATGATGTATGTATGATATGTACTACCACCCATTGTAGCACGGAAACTAAGTCCGACAGCAATGGGCTCTCCTCTCTGTTAGACTTGATCAAGCTTTAATAACCACTGATTATCCTACTCAAGCCATTGCATGAAGGGCCACAAACAGGTTGGGTGGATCGACACGCAACATCATTCATACGTTTCCACAGGGATTTAAAGAATCTCCTTCCAACAACAAGATTGAACAATTGGTCATAAGAGCGAGCTATCTAACATGGGGATGCAGCAATGGGCGGAGAGAAGAGCCCGTCCTGTATTCACAAACTGTTAGCATTGGGGAGTTGGCATTCCCACTCTCCCCATCTAGAGTGCTTCAATCGGGTGCCCTGATTACTGACCTTACCAATCAGACCAAGGCCGGTGTGGCCTCTGCTAAACAGAGGTTGTCACCATTCTAATCGGTCCATGGCTGTACTTCGCCAGCCTCGCTGTCTGCGGAGGGTCCGCAGGTCGCCTTTTACTTGATCGATCCACCTTCCTCGTTGCGCGCCTCTTCTTCTTGTACCCGTCGGTTCGTTTTCGAGAACCATTTTCACAGGGCTGTCGTCCGACATTCTTACAACATGCCCAGCCTATCATAGTCGACCGATTTTTGCGATGTGTACGATGGGAGGTTCCATCTGCACTCCACCGTAGATCGGACGCAGCACCTTCTGTTCATAGACACCACGTTGGTCCTCCACTAGCAATTTTCATGTTTCGTAGCCGTAGAGAACTACCGGTCTAATTAATGTCTTGTAGATGGTCAACTTTGTAGTTCGGCGAACACTGTTCGATCTTAGTGTGAGTCCAAAGTTGGCACGATTGACAGCCATAATACGCCTTTGTATTTCTCTGCTGGTGTCGTTATCGGCGGTACACGAATTCGTCTACTACCTCGATTTCATCACCGTCGATCTGAACTCGTGGTAGGAGGCTAACATTGTCTTCTCGTGAGCCTCTTCCTTTCATGTATTTTGTTTTTAACGCATTAATCACAAGCCCAATCCTACCAGCCTCAGTCTTAAGTCTGATGTACGTTTCCGCCATCGTTTCAAAGTTACGTGCTACGATATCAACGTCGTCGGTGAAGCCAAATAGTTGGACAGACTTCCTGAAGATCGTGCCACTCGTGTCTATTCCAGCTCTTCGAATCACACCCTCCAATGCAATGTTAAACAAAAAACCCGACAATCCATCACCTTGCCGTTCCCCTCTCCGAGATTCGAAGGGGCTCGAGAGTGTTCCTGATACTCGGACGACACACATCACTCGATTCATCGTTGCTTTGATCAACCGCGTCAGTTTTTCCGGAAATCCATATTCGTGCATGATCTGCCATAGCTGGTCTCGATCGATTGTATCATACGCTGATTTGAAATCGATGAAAAAAAGATGTGTGGGCACGTTGTATTCGCGACATTTCTGCAGCACTTGCCGAATCGCGAAAAGCTGGGCCGTCGTAGCGCGGGCACCCATAAATTCCGCTTGGTATTGCCCCACGAACTCCTTTGCAATTGGTGACAGGCGGCGGCATAAAATTTGGTAGAGCAACTTGTAGGCAGCGCTCAGTAGCGTGGTCGCACGATAATTGCAGCAATCCAGCTTGTTGCCCTTTTTATAGATGGGACACACTATTCCTTCCATAAAATCCTCCGGTAAACATTCCTCCTTCCAAATCTTCGTAATTACCCAGGTGCCCTGATGGTCCCTCCCATTCCCGTGAAATATTTATATAATAGAGTTTATACAATATGTCCCATAAAAAAATGCGAAAGTTGTCAATACCTATTTTTGGGTAGTATTATTTTCACTGTTTAAAGCGTGTGTGTATCATCTGACTGTATACTTATAGACGATGTAAACAAAACAGTGTTTCGCGAGTAACAAAGTTGAGAGAATTGTACGCTTCCTTTGCGTACATTTTTCTTCCAGTTGTGACTAGTTTGCGGCTCGCCCAAAAGCCCGTAAAACAAATTGCAACGATTGTGGGATGCCACCTGGCTACCGTTTACCGTATGCAACGTTCACTCCTTGATGGAACACGTCCACGGAAGACTTCCCGGGTCGTCCACCGTAGGTCATCAGATCAGTGAGAGACAAAGTGAGGCGAAATCCTATCAGATCGATCCGGAAATTGGCTAAGGAAGCCGATATTTCAAAAACTACCCTGCAACGATTGGTCAAAGATGACTTGAAATGTTCGTCCAGGGAAAGAGTAAAGCGCCACCCTGTAACGGACCGAATCAAACAACTACGGCTGGAGCGCTCGAAACGTTTGGTGTCAGCATTAAAAAAGAAGCATACCATCATCGTATTCTCCGATGAGAAAATGTTCAACATCGATCCCGTATCTAACACACGTACAGACAGGTTTATTTCACCGAAGAAGATTGAGGATGTTCCAGAGAACGTGAAATTCAAGTTTACAACCAAACATCCGGCCGGAGTCATGGTTTTCGGGGCAGTTGCGTCCAATTGCTTGAAAATGCCTCCAGTATTTATCAAAGCTGGATTAAAAGTTAATACCGAGGTTTACATGAACATTTTGAAGGACCACGTTCTGCCATGGATGAAAGCCAACTTTGGATCACACCAACACGTCGTTTTGCAACAGGACGGAGCACCGTGTCATACCTCAAAAAGGACTCAAGCGTGGCTGACGGAAAACATGGAATCTTGGCCAACAGACATTTGGCCTCCTAGCAGCCCGGACTTGAATCCTTTGGATTACTCAATATGGGCATATGTTCAGGCTAAGGCCTGTGAACGTTCTCACCTCAGTGTTGGCGCCCTGAAAGCTTCCATTACCAAGGCATGTCTGACTCATACATTGAGAAGGTATGCTCGCGATTCTGTTTGGAGAAGGTGATCGAGAAAAATGGTGGACATATAGAGTAATGTAGTCATGAATGGCTCAATAAACGATTCCCTAAATAAAAATATGATATTTTTTATCATTTTTTTTGAAAAAAACTTATTTGAAACTGAGGTATGGATTTTCGCATTTTTTTTATGGGTATACTGTATTTATGCAAATGAAAAATACTACAAACATTCGTATTTATTATATATGATCTTCATTCGATTGATCCTGAAATGCAAGAAATGTTGAAAAGTGTTAAAGTGTAGATTTCTGTGGCTCCACGCTTAAGCACGTTTTCGTTCGTTTTCAGCTTTGCGTTGAGGTATCCTGAAAAGTTTGTTAAATCTATTGAAATATTACGAAATTAACATTTACACAGTTTTCTTTATTCAAACGGAAATGATGGGAAAGTGGAAATTTTTTTTTGAGAAAAACCTACCGGAAACGACTGCATAGGCTCCGAAACCTCATCCTTAAATCTAATCGACATGTGTTAGCTAAAATAAATACATATACTAAACTACTGTAATTTTTTTTTTTTATTTTTCCCCTTTTCCCCCACCTAAAACCCACCAATATCCCCCCCCCCCCCCCTAAATAAAACCCCCAATTCCCCAACATAACACCACTTTTAAAACTCCACCCCCCCCCAGGCCCCAAAAAAAAGCAATTTTATAAAATTTTTAAAATTTTTAAATTTAAAAATTCTTAGATCAATTGCTTCTGGAAATATCTTTGGAGGGATTTTTGGTTATTATGGATCACTACAGGCTTGGCTTGCTCCTCCGTTTGAGCGAAGAGTGCAGTGTATCTGGTACGCGCACGGCATAAGTTGCATGGTGCGCCGTGCGTGTTTGGCATCTGCTCTACACCGACAAATACACGCTCCTCCCGTTCGGTAGATCGAGCATGCGAAACGGCAAAAGAGAAATCCCGAAGAGCGCGCTCGCCGAGCAAACGAGTGTGTTGCTCGGCGTGCCATCCTCCTTTCTATTGACGTCGTGCAGTAAAATCTCCGCTCTTATGTTACCTCTGCACACTTATGCTTGTGTTGACAAATTGAATGGAAGAAAAATGGGAATGAGCACAAAAACATTACTCTCCGCAAATCTGCAAAACATTCATCAAAAACATCTTTCGCCTTGGATTGGAAAATGTTTTTTTTTTCGTTTAGAATCATGCGGATCATTAGGTTTACTAGTTGATTTTTCATAAGAAACCATCAATTGATTTCATGACACCGCCCATGCTGCATCACATACAAGATGTAAACATAAATTAATTTTAGAATTAATTTGCATCGAGATGATTCACTAGCAATGCCTTATAGTGAAAATCGTCTAAAACGCTCCCTAATAAACATGTACCGTATAGGAACGATATTATAGATGGTATGACCATACCACTTACAGTTGGGATGATACCCCGAATTTGTGGTTAGGCACTTATTATGGTTGTTGTTTATGGCTTCTCTATCGAATTCCTGTTGGCTGAATGAAGTTCGGATGTATTTTCTTAAGGTATTGGTAAGTATCCAAATGTTCGCTTGTGAATGTTAGTTTGAATTAAAATTGAAAAACATTATCATAGAAAGTCTTTTTTCCACTGTCTCTTGCTTCTCTAAGAAAATTCAATCAATTATCGCAGTAATCAATTCATTTACGAAGTGTCAAGTTTAAGTGAGAATTCACCAAATAGAATATTCCTCTGTTTTTGATAAAATATAAGTGAAAATTTATTTCTCATCTGTTAGAAATAAGTTTTCCAGAATATGTTATATTAAAACTTTACATCTGTCACTTTATTACTTGGATACATTTTCGAAAAATTCAAAGGCAGTTTGTTCCGTCGCATCAATTTGGATTACAAAAAGCTCGCGTATTTTTTTTCCGTAAAACAACAAAATACATAGAATGACCATAGTTTTTTGCAATTCGAGTTGTTGTGACGGAACAAATTCTTTTGAATTTTTCCAAAATGTATCACAGTGAATTGAACCGAAAATGGAAATTATTTTCAATTCGTTGAATGAAGAGTCTGAGCATCTTTCATTAAATCGGTTCATTTAATAAAATTGGTACCAGTATCAGTAGTGACAGAGTAAACTTGAACTTGATCAATGTTAAAGTTTTTCATAACTTTTAGAATTTTGCCAAGAATAACTTCCGCTGTATTGCGGCCAAATATTACCACCATAAGGTGGATCGCTGCTCCATGTATTTTTTCCTATCTTTTATCTCATTCTCGCAAACTTACCTCGCTATTTCAAATTGATAAATCTCGATTGTTAGTGAATGAACATCGAATCGAACTTCATCAGATTGTTCACAGCAAGTAAGCTTACAAACTGATGTGATTAAATATTCAATATCTAGTACAGATTCTGAGTTATATCAATTCTAAATTATGAGGTTATGGCTACCGTCGAGAATGCTTCAGCATAAGCCCATAAGGTCGCATCGAGTTCGAAAGAAATTTCTTTTTCTATATCAATCCCATGTTAAATTCCATTTACTGAAACGAAAAAGTAAAGAATCGAAAAGAAATTTTGCAGCAGTATCCACTTAAAAAGAACGAAAAATAAAATTGAAGATTGTAAAGTTTCCACGCAAACTAATGGGAGCTGTCACTTTTTAAGTCGATTTGAAATTTGGGTTGCAATCTCAAGCACAGATCTTCCCCTACGCGATAGTATGTTTATACAAACAATGCGTCCCGCGAACTTATTAACTTCACAAATCTTAGAATGCACGACATCCAAATGTTGCACTATGTTTCTGCTATCGAAATGTGGTAACTTCAGTGCTTTTTCAATAGGTTGGAAAATGTTGTGAACTCAGTCCTTGAAAAAAAAAAAAATTGAGCGGAAGTCCACACTCTATTATCCAATGCACAATATTGGTGATATACACATTACGGTCCATCGAAATAACACATCCATCGAAATAACACTTCTAAAAGTTTTTTTTTTAACATCCGCGGCTTCCCTTATTCTACTTTAGAAGTTCACACTCTACTGCTTTCCTTGCAAACGGAAGTAATATGCCCCGTCAAATTAAATTTTGAGCCTCTTTGTAGCGACCGCTCTTTACATAATGGGTTTATCAAGACAGTTTTTATGGAATCATTATCACGAGAAAAAAGTCCACACATCCCCACTTAACATCCTTTTCTCAGCCATCATTCAAAAACGTACAACCGCGTACTAACACTGACGAAAGATTTCCGAAATCCAAGAGCACGGAGCATCTTTGATTTCCTCCGTGTTTCTCTTTCTGCATTTTACACGCTCCCGATAGGCAATGCTCTTGCTCCGGTTTCAAGTTCTCGTGCACGGCTTGCATTCGATGTTCTCACCGCGTGTATCGAGTGTTTTGCTCCGTGTGTGGTTCAAATCGCACACTTGCTAGCTACACGTGCGAAGAGAAGCCAAGCCTGATCACTAGTTCAAAATTGCTCTCTATCAGCCATCATACGACACCTTAAATGATGTACGATTTCGATAAGAATATCATTAAAGTGTGTATTCGATAAAAATGCACACCGAAAATCATCTGCAACTTCTGAACCGTATGAGTAAAAAACCTGAAAATTTTAGCAAACCTGAAATATGTATCACATGTAGTGTATTGTTTCATAGTTATTCGTACGGTAGTTCCAGTAATGTCAACGAAACACGAAATTGTCCGTAAACATTTTTTGTGCACTTACAATCAAAATCCAGAGGCGTCCCACCGATGAATCGCCAAAAAAACTTGGAACTGCAAATACAATTGTGTCGCGTGTGATTAGAACCTTCGAGAAGCGTCTGAGTGCCCGAAGAAAGAAAGGGAGTGGTCGTAAAGGTGGTCCAATGGACAGTAAAATGGTCAGGAAAGTGGTACAGTTCAAAACGCCCAAAAATGTCAATTCGAGAAAGCAGCATAACATAGCATAGCATTTTCCGACCATTCACTATCCTGGATTGGCTGTTGTAAAGACTATAGAAGCACCAGAAGAGCTGCCTTGAATGCGACAATATCTTCACCCATCGTTCTCTCAGCTAAACAACTGGCCATGTCCTTATGATCAGCAGGGATGGGAAGGAGGTGTTGATAATATGACTTCTTAAGAAGCCCGTGTATATTTAGATTTGATATGTGATTAAGATGAATCAGTCTTTGGGAGTGACGGAGTTAAGCAAAATAATGGACTCGTTTGTTATCTGCTTTTCTGGGCTGGAACACAGGCGTTTCTTACAAATGAGAAGGCATAAGGCTCCAAAGCAAAGGGTGCAGTACCTTTTCTTGCGTGAGAGCTTGTCTGTCGGTTGGAGCATAAATACTAACTGCAACCCTAGCCTGTTATGGGCAATGGCAATAGCGCCATAAGCCGCTTTCTGAAAAGAGAAGATGGACGCGCCGACACAAAGCCATACGCTCACACACAAACACTCTCTTTCGCTCTCTTTCACTCACTCTCTCTCTCTCCCCTCTCTTTCTCTATCACTCTCTCTCTCTCTCTCTCTCTCTCTCTCGCTCTCTCTCTCTATCTCTCTCTCTTTATCTCTACATCTACTAAAAAACATAGAAGTTGATTTTTCATCATAACACCGACAGCTTACAAAACCGAAAAAGTTTAAAATGTTTAGGCTTGAGAACCGTACTACACTATTCAATCTTTTTTTACGCAGTTTCATATTAAAAGTGGACCATATCCACGTATTGAAAAACCTTACTGTTCATATACATTTTTTAATATATTTTCGTATATACAATACGCGCGTTTTGCATCTGTTTTCAAAGCGCATTCACTAACATTTTTTTTAATACAATTCTTCAGCTTTGTTCAATCGCACACGCGAGGAGCCGAATAAACGTGACAGCTTCTGAAAATTGATCAAGAACCTTCCAAAAATGGCAATACAAGATGTCGCTAAAAAGTCCAAGATGTCAATCAGTTTTGTGCAGAAAACCATGAAGCGTGCTGGGTCACATGTTTACAAGGTGCGAAAAAGCACAAACCGGAATGAAAAGCAAAATATCACTGGCAACACCCGCGCCTGGAAACTTTACACGAATTTGCTCTCCACACTTTGTTGCATCGTTATGGATGACGAAACTTACGCCAAGGCTGACTTCCGTCAACTTCCTGGGCAAGAGTATTTCGTTGCCAAATGTAAATTCGATGTTCTGGAAGAAATTATCGAAATTTGCAAAGAAGTTTTTCAGCTGGCAGGCGATTTGCGGATGTGGTGAAATAAATGCTCCCTCAATCACTTCCGGAACAATTAACGGTGTGATTTACACGGAAGAATGCCTTAAGAAGCGGCTCTTGCCATTGATAAGGAAACACAAAGTAACAACTCTATTTTGGCCTGATCTAGCATCCTGCCACTACGCTCGAAAATGGTTGGAGTGGTACCGAGCTAATGGAGCCAATTTTGTGCCAAAAGATATCAACCCACCCAATTCACCGGAACTTCACCCAATTGCAGAGTTCTCGGAAATTATGAAGACGGAACTTCACAAACATCTCAAAACTATTCAAACAGAGCTGGAGCTGAAGAAAATTTGGGTAAAAACAACAACAACACTGGGAAAATCGGTTGTACAAAATTTGATGGATGGAGTGAAAAGGAAGATGCGTCATTTGGGATGTGAGATGAAATTGATTAAAAAACATCTCTCAAGAAAGTACGATAACCGGTTTAATTTTGGTGAGTAAATAAGTGTGTGCCATTTTTTATCGAATACACCCTTTAGTTGGCACATTGAGTGTCTATGGCCACATTGGCCACACTCATGCATATTTCGTAAAGAAAAGAGAAAGTGACTAGTTTCAAAATTTGATCAAAACCTATCATGCGTCGTTTCTAATCACATGAGGATCAACTACAAGTTCATGATAAACTAACTTGATAATCTTCAAGATAAACACACTCGATTTTATCTCCCATATGGTGATGAAACGGAGTAAGTTTATGTTGAAGATTCTGTTATAATTATTGAAATACATTCCGTGTTGTATGTTGATTGTTTAAATTATCTGAAAGGTAACAGATGCATGGAAAGATTTAAAATTTTAACCGTCCAATATTTTTCTAGCTCTTAAACCCAATTTGATATAGATTTTTACCTAACTACCAAACCTAAACTTGCCCAGGTCAAAAGACTTCTATCTCTGAATGTAAGAATTTGAATGTCAATATTCTTTTAGTGGGATAATAATTGATCCAAAATGGCATCGTAGACTAAATCTCCTAGACTAGGTTACGTTAGAGCATGTACGTTTAAATTATGTTTTGTGTATTTTTGGAAAAAAACTTATTAGCAACTATGATTAGGTTGAAAGACATGGAATAATTATTAAATTGTTAGATATCATGCTCAAAAGAAGCGTTAAATGTTAAACCCACTAGCAAAAATATAATTAATGTTTGTAAAGCGAAATTTTGGTAATTTTTCAAGATTTGTGTCGGTGATGAGGGAGGAATTTTGAGTTGAGTCTGATCTATAGGTTAATGAATCTGAACATTATTGTTCGAAGTGATCTTCAAATATTGACTTTTAATGACTTAAGCCTGTCCACATTAAATGTCGGGTGATTTTCTTTCAACTTATTTTTGAGTTATTTCATGGATCGGTGAAACATTTCAGTCATATGACAGCAGAAACTCTCTATTTCGCGGTACAACATGTTTACATTCTTGTCAAGAATGTACAATCTTGTGTAAAATGGCGTCGAATCAAGTGGAATTGCTCAAACGCATTTTATACGAACGGGAGTAAAATCCGACGTTGTTGGTACGCGATTTTGCAAAGTAACTAAAACAACCAAAAAGTACTGAGTTTAGTGTTTGCAAATTGTTTGACTAAAGATCGGAAGGTTGGACATGAAGAGGGTAGCCATTATTGAGAAAAATCCCAACCCTTCTGTGTGCAATGTGGCTCGCAAAGTTGGAAAATCAAGATCATATGTGCAAAGAGTAAAACAAAGGCATGAAATAAAGGCGTACAAAGTGAAATAGGTACGTGCCCAACCGTGATGTAAATCAAATTTTCACAGCAAAAAGTCGTGCTAGTGAGCTTTGCACCAAGTTTTTGCAACAAATTTCTTGTACCATAATGGTCGACGAAACGGAGACATTCAATAGGGGAGGAGGGTTGAGCAACCGTTACTTATTGTGGCATATGGGAGAGGAAGGGTTTCAAAATCGTTACGAAACAACCAATTTGAAAAAAAAAATCAAAAGTGAATACTAGTTAAGAACTATGTTTAAAAATTCTGGGAAAAAAACACTTTCAATACGTCAAATGAAAGCTTTCAATGCATATTTTGAAGGAAAAATATCGAAACTGAGCCAAAACTTTGTTTTTGTATTTTTAATCCCGTTTGCCAGAACTGGAACTGGAAATTTTGGTTCCTTTGATGGTCAATCGCATGTGTTTCTTATGCGAGTGGCGATAATAGAAACACTTTTTAGGCCAAGTGGTGCAAGAAATCAGAAATTTGAGGGAAAATGAATTATGTCTATCTTTTTATTTCAGACCAAATTCTAAAGCTTCGTTAAATGGAGACGTACTATTTAAATATGATTTACTAAACGAAATGTATCTTATGACGATTTGCATCACCAATTGGCGCAATTTTCCATAAATGGTACATCTACACGCTGAGAAATGTATTGTTCTGTATAGCTTCAACAAATATTATTGTTGACTCACGGCTTACCCATTTATATTAAGACCTTTGAAATAATAATATTTTTTTTTTACTTTTCAAAAGATTATGTTATGGAAATTCAAATAAAATAAAAAGTAGTACACTCAGTAGCAAAAAAAAAGCCGAGCAGAATGTTGCTTCCAAAAAACGTCACATTCAAACTCCTGTAACTTCGTCTATTATAAACATTTTTGACTAAATTTTTGACAGCCCTATAACTAATGTATTAACCTCATGTGAACAAAATTTCATGTTCGTATGGTTAATTAATTTGAAGATTTGATAACACATGTAAATAAGTCATTTTTGGACATACCAATTTCTCAAATACGTACTTCTGTGAAAAATTTAGGTAGCGTAATCAAATTTTCACCATAGCCTAAAAAAGTATAGGAAATAAATTTGAACTGTTTCCATCAAGTGGCGTTAAATTTGATGCACCAACATGAGTATTTCCATTTTTCACACGGTATTGACCATGGTGAAATATCGGTGCAAAAAAAAAACCGAGGCTAAGTTACTTTAATGAAATAAGTGGACTGATATTTGCAATCTTTATCAATTTTTAGTTTCACAAATAAAATGATTGAACTGTTGTCTGGATACTTTAATTTCGAATCAAATGAGAATTAAACATAAAAGCAACAACAATAACAGTTTCTGTGATGTTTTTATAACAATTGAGAAATAGGGGGAGGAGGTCCGTGAGCGTTACGTAATTAAAGGGGGAGTCTGGTCACGTGTTACTTATTGTTATATAGGGGAGGGAGGGGTGCAAAATCCCGTTTTATTGCGTTACGTAATTTGTGCACAAAGCCATACGTGCCAAAGATAGCCAATCCAGCTAACTTTCCATTGCTACGGTTTGGCTCACAGGGCCTGACAACAACCGCTTACTTTCCGGAGAACGATTTTATCACACGAAACACGGTCGAATTGTTGATTCCCAACTGTTTCGTGATTCACCTGTGGCCCTGGCCTGGATTTTCCACGGTCGCGCCCATATTTTTTTTGTCGAAGCACTTCTTGCTTGGATGCCATCTCGATAACCACTTGATAAATCTTGGAGAGTGTGAGCTTTTTAGTGGAATACCTGTAACTAGAAAATGAGGAGAAAGATAAGTATTTTCCATTTAATTTCAACTCCAGTCGAGTATTAGTACACGAGATTGAAGAAGTCTGCACATTGGAGACGAAATACGCGTATCTGTCAAGATAAGCAATAAAGTCAATTGGAATTAAATGGAAATTACTAGTTTTTCTTCTCATTTTCCAGGAACCCCTTGATAGATTGTTACGAAATTTCGCACATGTAAACATTACACTCTAAACTAGTTTCATCAATGTTTACCCATGTAATAAAAAGTTATAGACAAAAGAAAGTGTTGCAATTTTTTTGAGTACAATATTTACAGTGCTAAATAGCTAGGTCCAAGCGTCAGTCGTCACCGTGGGTGCTGTTATTTAATTGGCGCCCAGGGGATACAATTTTACCTGTTCTTCCACGCGCTTCGAGAGAAGCGTGGTAAAACCTGGAAGGAGACGTTGGGCAGTGCCTGGTATTCGCTTCAAATCGGGCTGGTACAAGAAGGCATGGAGCAGAGCGAGCTCGGCAGACCAAATACTCAACGATTTGGTAATCGGAGGGGGAGGGGGGGGGGGGGGGTGGTTTGTGACACAGCCGAGGATGGAAAGGGCCGGTTCATAAACCACGTAGACTTTTCTCCATACAATTTTTTGAAATTTTGTATGGAGCGTAGACTTTGGTCAAACCGCCCCCCCGAAAATTCTACGTGGTTTATGAATAGCCCAAAGATGCGGCCGCGAATCGAGTGTTGTGGTGTGAAATTGTTGATGCGGCGCTATCTGTATAGATGTTAACCAAATAAATAATAATAATAAATAATAATAATATGGAGAACCACCACCGTTAGCATATCTGAGGATACTGTACAGAATCTAATGGTGGGTGTACCACACAAAGTTAGAGAATTTTACAGAGAGGAGGATTAACATCCCAATTCACTGTTTTTACTTTATGTATAACTCTATTATTCTGAAATAAATAATCGGTTTTGCTAAATTATGTCTAGATTTTTTTTTCGATGGCATTATCTTAGTGTCCGAAATTTAAAGTGGACAGGAATTAATTAGTTTTCATCTATTTCGTGTAATTTGGTGAGATAAGTGTGTTTCATTTACTACGTGTAGCCTTCCTCTAAACATTTCTGAGAGGTACCTTCCAGCTGGCGAAGGATAGCCTTGTGGAATTTCAGCCTGAAAGAACTTTAAAACAAAATCCAATTGCAACTGGCGTACCGCTAGAATATGTTATTTATTTTACACGCTGTTTTAACTGATTTTTGCTATTCAATCGTTGTTCGGCGTTAACATTCTTACTGAATCTTATGGACAAACTAATAAGTGGAGTATATAAATACAATAATTGAATATGTCTCGTTTTTTTTTTTCTAATTCGTGTATAGCTATTTCAAAAACAATGTTTCGGGTTAAGTTTTCAAATAGACACATCTCAAGCAACAATAAAACGTCATAAACGGTTGCAGTAACTTCATTTAGACTTAAATTCGTCACATTGAAGTCATCTCAACTCATTTGTATAGGTGCTTTACTAGAGATCTTGTTTTACTGGCACTTAGCATTGACTACAAACATGATTCGAGAGATTGGTCTATTTGATGGAAAAAAATGCTCTAGAATACACACGGCCTTGTAAGAACTATTTCCATAGACGACATTCACTGCTACTCAGTTGGGTCACCACAATCAACTAGCTCCGCTAGATTACACATTCCTATCGTTTCGTCAAAAAACAAACCCTCAAGGCATATTCGACTGGACAGCATTCCACCCACACATCGATAAAACACGTCACAACGGGTTGGGTGACGAAGTGATTGGTCAACAACATTGGCAGAGCATTCTGAATAAAATTCCGTTGGCGCTTTGGGAATATCCAGGACCTATTCAAAAATAAAGTAGAATTGCACTTTGGTTTACATTCGCTAATTTAAACAGACTTACTATGCATTTTTTGTTGTCATTATCCGTCACGCATGATTTTAACTCGGGATCGAACACCAATCCAGTTTCACATTTTTCTAGGATGGCGTTGGAGTTAATACAAATAAAGTAGCTGAAATAAAATAGTAATGAGAGGACTGTCATTTAGTTTTATCATCGTTAAATTGTAGTTTGTCATGCAATAATTACTAGATCCCTTACAGTATCCATTTGATTCTGGCAACAGATTCAAAAATTCCATGTTGCCAAGTTTGAACCGTGCCAAATACGAACGGATATATATATGGTAATGCACAGTAATAATTTTCAATATTAAATAGAATATATTTTGCATCGAAAGAAGTTTTTTTTTACTCTTTTTTGAATCGGAAAATTGGTTCCACAGGTATGGCTGACTAAAATTCAGGATTCCATTTTTCGACAGCCACTGAACCGAATTGTGCACAATAACCGCCAAATAATAATTATTATAATCCTATAAGTATTTTATGAATTGCTTAAGAGTCAGTGAACTGAAAACACATATTCCAAGAAATAGAACGTATTCATCGACAACCTACATCAGCCTGATTCCGGGGCCTACATGGTTAAAATTTTGTTCAAAACTAAACTTTCGATTCGAACGGGTACTGTGTATGAAATACATATCCATTCATTACTTACTGGTGGCAGCTATTAACACTGGGTATGTAGCCATTAGGTTGGCCGACACATACTTCCAACAGACATTCAGCCCGTTCTGGCAAGTCGCATGCAGATATGATGTGGTTGAAATGCAAACCAGAAGGGCAAAACATGGTAGCACCGTAGCAATGGTCAGTACAGCTAATAAGTCTACCGCAGTGATCGGGGTCTGCAATTTCACCGAATGTAGCTTGAAAACCTGCACACAGAGGTTCGCAATATGATTCTGAAACACTTTCGGTTGTCCATTCACTGTCATTTTCCACGGTAGAATCAGTGTCCATATTTGTTGTTCCCGATTGTTCCGTCGTCGTATCTTCCTGATTTTCCGTAGTATCTGTCTCAATAGTAGTATCAATCGTGGTATCAATCGTGGTATCAATCGTGGTATCATCTTCAGTTGCAATAGCAGAAGTTGTTGTTTCCGTTGTCTCAATCAACGTTGTATCAATTGTGGAATCTTCCGAATCTGTTGTTGTTGTTATTGTTGTTGTTGTTGTTGTTGTTGAGTCACCGCAATTTACATTTTCAGGCAAATCGCATATTTCAAGATCTTTATTGAAAAGCAGATTATCCGGACATTGACTCACAATTCCAATATCATTCATACATAAAACGAACCACCCACAGATGCTTGGGTGGTATTGTTGTTCCCATTGGTTTCTTTCAGTGCTAGTACATTCAATCAATTCAATTGATTTGTCTTGTGTGGAATGCAAAGATTTGGCTTGTAGGGGAATGTAAAAAACACAAAACGTAAACCAGACTATTAAAAGCTTGTCCATTGTGGCTAACAATCCGAATGATACTAATTTATCTGCCTTCAAACGGCACAATTTATAGCTAATCTAATCAAAAGACTGTTTTGGGGTTATTCACTAATCAATTGATGCGTGGAATGCTACTATCATGTACTACAAACGCTTTTGGGACTTAACGCCAGCTTTCGATTGGATTATCAAGATTCTAGATATCTGTGGAGAGCTAGTATAAAGCAGTATAAAGTAAAATCGAGTAGCAAGTATAATCAATTCCACTAATTCAGCTAAAAACTGAAAAACTGCATTATAGTCAATTGCTTTAATGAACGATCAAGTTTATTATTCGTCACCACGTTTTACCGCAAATTAGCATTGACGTTTGCACACCTCGTGGGTGGAGCTAGAATGAGGCATCATTCGTTGAAGACATTGCATGTCATTGTGAAACGGAACCAGTTACTGGTGCATTTCTTCACGCAATTATCTGCACGAAGACATTTCTCGATTGCTCACCTGGACACGTCCATGCAACCGTTGGAAATAGGGAGGGTTTGGTATGTACATTAAAAAGACGCAAAAAAACCCCGCAGCCAAAGGAAAACGGAAATGAATAGTCGGAGAGAGCAGTTAAACAGAATATTCTCTTTCTTGTCCGGAATATCTGCAACATTATTCATCACCTTTCTCTTTTTGCCTATCTCTAGTGATTTCCTATCTTTATCTTGATTTACAGTTTTCTTACTTATGGCTTTTTCACATTTTTGTAATGCAACCTCCATCTTCTTCATTTTTCGGTCCTCATCTTTTCTTTGTTTAGCTTCAAGTTGCTGCAGTCTTGTATTTTCGCGCTCAATAGCTCTCATCTTCTTTTTGTGTTCAATAGCCTGCTTTTCTTTTACCACTTTGCGAATTTCCTCCCACCGGCAGTCAGAACTCGATAAAATTTCTTCATGTAGTTCCGATGTTTACCAGTCCTGCCAGGTGCTGGTGGTAACTTGAGGAAGTCGTAAATGCTGGTCTTCCAAAATTCAGTTCGCTTGTTGGTAACATATTGAAGTGCTTCTGGTTGAGATTGTTCGATTATCGGTTCTACAAGTATAACAAAGATAAAAAGAGTTAGATTATGACGCTTAACCATCAATTTGTACTCTCTCAGACTCTCTTACACAGAGTTCATGCACGGCCATCCATTTTAACTCAGTTTTGAGTCATTTTTGACTCACTTTCGACAATACTGGAGTCAGTCAAATTTGAGTAAATGTAACAGGGATTGATAAGTCGACAAATCTAAAACATCGACTCAAATCAGATGAATGTTTTTGATTTGTTGACTTGTCAATCCCAGTTACATTTACTCAAATTTGAGTGACTCCAGTATTGACGAAAGTGAGTCAAAAACGACTCAAAACTGAGTTAAAATGGATGGCCGTGTGGTCCCTTTAGCTCGATGGCGCGCTGTAAGAAGATAGCTTAAAAGTCATGCTGTGTGTAGCAGATTTCAGTTGTGATACAGTAGTTGAATCGGGTTGTGGAAGTGGCAACGGATCAGCTGCTGGCAATGTTGTGTAAGATTCTACTGATAAACCTGACGTTTCTGGGAACAACGGTGGGTAGGAGATCATCGATTGAATTTCACTGTCTTCTAATGGAACTTTCGATGTTGCTGAAATTGGATGTTCTGATGAACTTGATTCGTTAATTATTGGTGGTCGTAGATTATCGATGTGTTCAGAAAATACAACGTTCGCACTGTCGGAGGTGTGAACAATCTTTTAACATTCAGTCGTAGCTATACACTTAGAATAGTCAACGTTATTTGTTACAGGGATACAGCCCGCACACATGGAAGCCATTTGTGATGCTTTTTTGTTTAATCCATTTTTTCCATGTCGGGTATCTTCATCACTGCGAGCAATTTAAAGATCTATTGTGACATATCCCCCCATTTTTTGTTGCTTTAGATATTGTCAGCATGACACTTCACTATTGCTAGAAGTGATCGCCAATGTTTGACTTAAAGCGTTGTCCCAGGGCGGTATAACACACCGAATAAAGTTCACTACCGTATTGGGGTTCGTTCTTCAGATCTCAGAAGGTTCTAGTAGCCCTTTGCTGAAAAAATTATATCTTTTGTTGGAGATTGCCGGGCAGTGGCATAACAAATGTTCCGAGTCTTCTTTATCCATGTCACAAAATCGACATTAATTATCTTGAAGTTTTCCTATCAGCTTCAAGTGATATCGGCACGGACAGTGACCAGTTATAAGGCCTGTATATAAGGTTAGATCTTTTTTGGTGAGATCGAGTAATTTGCGAGTCATTGAAATGTTTGGAGTGATGGACCGCTTTGATTGCCTAGCTATGAAAGTGTTGTTCCAGTTTGCCTCCACATTCAAGCATTCCCAGGCTTTCATCTCCATTCTTAGTGAAGAAGCAGATAAACCACAGAAGTGTTCAGGTCCTACGAAATGATGAGACGATCCGAGTCTTGCTAATTCATCGGCTCTCTCGTTTCCATCAATCCTACAATGACCAGGAACCCTACATTACTACAAGACAGCTTTTGGAGTGATTGGACGCATTCCCAAACATGCTTGGAATTGCATGTTGCTGACTTTAAAGCATTTAGAGCTGCTTGACTGTCCGACATACTGCATATATTTGAATATCTATAGTTTCTGCGTAAGCTTATAAAATAATATTCCATAACATTCCAACATTTGAATTTCAGCTTGGAATACAGTAGGCCACTTAAACATTGAAATTGAAATGTTAATCCCTGGGCCAGTTACACCTGCTGACACTTGATTGTTCATTTTTTAACCGTCTGTATAGAATACAGTATGCCCCATAAAAAAAATGCGAAAATCCATACCTCAGTTTCAAATAAGTTTTTTTTCATAGAAAATAATAAAAAATATCATTATTTTATTTAGGGAACGTTCACAGGCCTTAGCCTGAACATATGCCAATATTGAGTCATCCAAAGGATTCAAGTCCGGGCTGCTAGGAGGCCAAATGTCCTTTGGCCAAGATTCCATGTTTTCCTTCAGCCACGCTTGAGTCCTTTTTGAGTTATGACACGGTGCTCCGTCCTGTTGCAAAATGACGTGTTGGTGTGCTCCAAAGTAGGCTTTCATCCATGGCAGAATGTGGTCCTTCCAAATGTTTATACAAACCTCGGTATTAACTTTTAATCCAGCTTTGATAAATACTGGAGGCATTTTCAAGCCATTGGACGCAACTGCCCCGGAAACTATGGCTCCGGCCGGATGTTTGGTTGTAAACTTGAATTTCACGTTCTCTGGAACATCTTCAATCTTCTTCGGCGAAATAAACCTGTCCGTACGTGTGTTAGATACGAGATCGATGGTGAACATTTTCTCATTGGAGAATACGATGATGGTATGCTTCTTTTTTAATGCTGACACCAAACATTTCGAGCGCTCCAGCCGTAGTTGTTTGATTCGCACTCCTTTCGTGTGGCAAAACGGCTCCAGGGGCTGATCGGATCAAGTTCAACTTGCTTAAGAACCTCCTAGACGTCGCTAAGAGGCACATGTTGAACTTGTTTAATCAGTTTCTGGAACTCAACATTGTACCGGATGATTGGAGACGAGTGAGAGTTATTCAAAAACCTGGTAAACCCGCGTCCGACCACAACTCTTATCGACCCATCGCGATGTTATCTTGTGTTCGAAAGTTGTTGGAGAATATGATCCTCTTCCGTCTGGACAAATAGGTTGAGACGAACAACCTGCATTCAGATACTTAATATGGTTTCCGTAGGAGTAAGGGAACGAACAACTGTCTCAACTTTCTTCGAACAATTACCGGAACCTGGTGGGGAGCACATCCGCAAGATCTTCTAACGTTGTACCGGACAACGATTTTGTCGGTCATAGAATACGGTTGTGTTTGTTTTCAGTCAGCTGCTCGGTCGCACTTCATTAAACTGGAACGCATTCAATATCGGTGTCTTCGTATAGCGTTAGATTGCATGCACTCGACTCATACGATGAGTCTTGAAGTACTGGCTGACATGTTGCCACTCTCGGATCGGTTTTCAGAATTGTCCCTCCGGCTCCTCACCAGGTGTGAAGCTATGAACCTCCAAGTGATCGAAAACTTTGAGAAGCTTCTCGATTTGAATCCTCAAACTAGCTTCATGACATTGTACCATTTGTACATAACACAGGATGTCAGCCCTTCTCCGAATATTTCCAATTGTGTTTGCTTCTCTGACTTTGGCAGTTCGCTTCATTTTGATTTATCCATGGAGCACGAGCTTCATCGTGCTATGATTGTTCCGGTAATATTTGCTGCAAAGTTGATTCCGCTTAGACGTTTTTCACTGACGGGTCTTTGATAGAGGAGTCCGCTTGTTTTAGTATATACAATTTTATAGCGCCACTCGAAAACTTCAAGCTCCTTGTTCTGTTTTTGTTGATAAATTGGCGGCAATATATTCTTTGCTAGAAACGGTTGCCTCACTTATACCGGATCATTACTTTATTTTTACGGATAGTGTTGCGATAGATTCAGTGGGAGTTCTTCCAGCGATAATCACGGACCCAGAGTTGGATGGTAATTAGCTCAAAGCTAGAAATTTTGTATATTTTAGTATAATTATAGCGATAGTTTTAGTCTTCTACTTACAATTCAGACTCCTCACTTATTTTTTACCTATCACACAACAGAGTTCAAGTCTCAATTCCTAGCCTGTAAGTTTAATTTGTAAGTAACATAGCTTTACTGGTAATACAAATAATAATCAATTCACCTGCATATATTTATAATTTAATAAATTTCAAAGCCCTTGTACACTTCACTGTTAGTAGGAACGCTGCGAGGGGCTGTTGCGACTAACATCCTCCCCCCGTGTTGCCTCAACTTTCGGTTGAGCGTCATCAGAACTTACTATATCCAGCACAACCAACTTCGTAGCAGGTCTCTTCAATGTCCCACTAGACCTCTATACATCCGCTTGACGAGTTACTCCATCCTTTCCCGGGATCGTCCGTACGACTTTCCCTCGTATCCATCGATTCCTAACGTGCTCGTCAGCCACGAGTACGAGGTCTTCTTCTTTAATTGGTTTGACGTCCTGAAACCACTTTGTTCTTCGTGTGATCGTGGGAAGTTATTCAAACACCCACAGTCGCCAGAAGTTGTGTAGAGTGTGCTTCACCTTGTTCCAACTTTTTTTTTTAACGCCATTTCTGTATCCGTTGGAAACTTCTCTGGTTCTCGTACACCATTTGAACTCAATAGCATGAAATGGTTGGGGCTATCTCTAACGGAACGAATGTAAGTGGCCTGGAATTTATCATTCTTTCTTCCTCAGCAAGTACTGTAGTGAAAGACTCATCATCCAGCTTTCGCATTATTGGAATCGATTTCAAAGCAGATTTCACAGCGCGAACCATCCTTTCCCAACAGCCCCCCATGTGTGGAGCGGCAGGCGGGTTAAACTTCCACTGTTGGCATTCGTGAAGGTGCTGCCCAAATGAGTGTTTATCCTAGTGATTTCCTCTACAGTTCCCGGCTAGCTCCCACGAAATTTGTACCGTTGTCGGAGTATCACCAAAGGAGAACCTCGACGTGCAATGAATCTCCTTATTGCCTTCTTGCACGCATCACTGGATAGGCTGGCAACTGCCTCTAGGTGGATGGCTCTTATAGTAAGGCATGTGAAAAGGCAGACCCATCGTTTCACTGCACTTCTCCCAACTTTCACTAAATATGGGCCAATAAGTCTACACCCACATGGGTGAAAGGGCGTACAGAGGGTTCCATTCGTATTGTAAGGAGTGGCCCCATTTTCGGAGTAACGGGTACCGCTTTATGTATAAGGCACCACATGCAACGTTTCCTCGTCAACCGTATCTCAACTCGTGCCGAGGCACATAATATATCTGACGCAACTCGTTGACGATAGTTTCGTTGTTTGCATGACCGTATTTCCGATGGTAGTAGTCCAGCAGCAATTCTGTAATACGATGATGTCTAGGCAGGAAGATGGGAAATTTCGCATTGTAGGACATAGCTTGCGCTTCTGCAGCCCTGCTACCTACTCGTATCACCCTGTATTCGTCTGCAAATGGAGACAGCTTAACGACATTGCTGGATGTTCCTAGTTGCCTTCTGGTACATTTTTCTACTCTATTGCTTTTCAATATTGCCACTTCATCCGGAAAAGCTTCAGATTGTACAGTTAACCATAAAGTTCTTTCTGCTTTCTGTATTTCCGCACTTGTCAACCCAACCGTATCCGTAGACCTTCTTCTCTATCAATGTGGGCTATTGATGAAATGGTGAACATATGCTGTAGCATGCAGAAGTCTATCACCGGTTGTCTGACAAGATTACTGCACACAAACGCCTCCCGCAATTCCTTAACTTTCATCGGTGTATTCTACCGAGGTCATCTGCGATTCTGCATTAAAGTTGTCTCAACCAACTACTGTCCACATTGCAAGAGTGCCCTTTTCCCCACTTTGTCGCCTCGTCTGCTACATTGGCTTTAGTTGAGATCCATTGCCATTCATCAACGCTGGACAGGCTTAAAATTTTGTTGACCCTGAACGCGACAAACTGCCGGTATCGTCGAACATCTGATTTAATCCACGAACAGACGGTCGATGAGTCGCTATAGAAGTAAGTTTTTCGTATGTGCAATGAATGGTTCTCCTCTATGGTCTTCCGCAAACGAGCTCCCAGCAACGCTGCCATCAATTCCTTCCTCGACGACGGATCGCCGGTAACGCTAGTAGAGCAATCCATCGCAGATGCAATACGGTGATGCCGCTTCGGGCAATCATTGATCCCACAAACATCTCCATAGCAGGGAAAAAGTGTGTTTGCGTGGCATCGCGAACAAAGTTTATGTGCCTTTACTGCTTTCCATTTGCCATCCAAATCCAGACTTTTGAACGACGTGCAATTCATAATCTCGTGATTGTCAACATTGGATCTGTTATCAACGCCACCTCTCGGCGTTTTCCTTTCTGCTGATCCGTCGAAATATGCGTGTTCAGGAACGATTTCTCTTTCGGCTTGCTCCGTTCATCTTTTGTAAATTTCTGAGGCAGGCACACATGCTGTGTTACGCCGCTCGCTGCTGAAGATATCTTGGCCATGTATTGGTGAATACCTGCAGGTCTTGGTAAATCGCCCAGCTAAACTTTGCCGTTGCTGGTAGCTTGTTAATCAATTCTTGTAGGAGAATTGGGTTCGACAGATGTCTTTCCAAACCGACAGCCTTCAGATGCCCGCAAAGATTCTGCACAACAATTCCGAAACTCACCAACGTTTCCAACCTATCTGCTTTCGGTGAAGGAGTTGGCCGAGCTCTTGCGATCATGTTGTTGACGATCTGTTCTGGACGACCATACAGTTACCGTAGTGTTGATACAATTTGCGGTACCGTTGATGGATGAAGCAAAAAGCTGCTTACTGCATCTTTGGCGGGTCCTCTCAGGCTGCGCTGCAACCGCAAAAGATTTTCTCCGTCGGAGTAGCCGCAGATCTCAGTAGAATGCTGGTAACTACTTATGAAAAGCGGCCTCTCCACTGGATCCCCGGTGAAGACTGCCCAGTCAACACAAAATCGTAGATTATAGCGCATATGTGTACAACGTGGAGGCGATTAACGTACATTCGTTCATTTGACTCCATGTAAACTGGACGTATATCGCCTCCACTTTATACTCATATCCGGTATTATATGCGATCTTGTGTTCAATGGGTGGCAGCTCCCTGGTAACTACTTGCCTAGCTGCTAACTGCTGAGGAGACGGTCCCAAGTTACCGAATACATTGGGTGCCAAACCCGGATTCGGAATCAATTGCGGATGTATTTGTGGAGCCCCAAGATACCCGAAGTTCTCCAGTCGACTACTACGCAAAACTTCATTCTCTACAAGTGTGGGAGGGTGAGGGTAAGGAGGACTATGTTGCGGATTGTTCCCTGACAAGCTACTTATGAGATAATTTTCGGTTCTAACATTTGGATGATCTACTGGCGGTAGTGTGACCACTTACCAAAGGCTGCCCTTCGTTACCTGTCATGTTAGCATTACACTGCTCCATTCTTTCAACTTTGTCACAAAGAGCCCAGTAGTCCTTTTCCGCTTGTCTCCGAAGTCGCACTGCTTCATACGCTCGTTGCTTTGTAGCTTCAAGATCGGAGAGCCACCTCTGTTCTGTTTCTCGTACACGGATAGTCTCGTTCTCCAGTTCGTTGACCTGGCGTTGAAGTACATCACAATCCCGGTTTCGCTGTTCATACGCTGTTTGCGTATTTACGCCTCTGAAGTTCGCAACCGTTCAAATTCTTCACGACTCTTTTTTCGACATATTTGATCGCGTCCCGTAATGCTGCTTGCTCACGATCGTATTGTTGTTTCAGAAGTTCGATCTCCGATTGAAAGGCCGCTTGTTGGCGGCTACGATTTTCAAGCTGATCTCGCAATCCTTCCTCCGATTCACGAATCCGACCCAGTTCACTGGCGTGCTGTGACTCCAACGTTCTGATATTGTTCACCAGGTCTACTTCCCGTTTACGCCTCGTGTCAATATCCAGCTGATGTTCCAGCGCTCCGGTATTCGTCGCATGAATTTCTTCAACTTCCAGCAAATCTACAAAGGGTTTGAGATTGACGAGAGTGAGCATGAATGTGTCCTTGTCTTCGTCGTTTCTTACTGCACTCTCAAGAGAATTGTTCGGATTTTCTATTGAAACGCTCCCCAAGTGTCGTTGGGATTGATCCGTCCTCTAATCCCGTAACTGCTTCATCACGAACAACTCGAGAGACCACAGGTGCAGGAGTTCCCAACGGCGTTGAAGAGGGATGTGTTTTGCCAGGATTTACAGCCTCCAGTTTATCATCGTTCGCAGGCGGTGGCGTAGGCGTCTTTTCCAACTGACTGCCTCGCCGGAAATCTCGGCGGCTCAGGTCTGCTTCAACCAATCTTCTCATCGCTGCACACTCCACTGACTACTTCACATGCTTCGCATACTTCTCGCCTCATCTTCGTCCTGTTGGTCTAGCAATTCTTGCCTCCGCGCTATGAACTGTTTCCCGCGTTCCAGCTTTTCGCGTAGTTCTCGTTCAACCAAAGCTCTCTCCCTTTCAACTCGTTCTCGTTTCAAATCCTCCAGCAATTTCTTTTCTTCTTCCAGACGCTGCAGTTCACGATCCAATCTAGCCTTACGCATCGTAGAGGTTATCAGAAATTCCACTGGTCACACCCCCCCCCAACCACCCCTTCTCCACACCCCTTCTTTACCCCTTTCTACCCCTTCCCCCCCCCACCCGCTCTCCTCAATCCTTAATATGTTTTCCTTCCCTCTTCGACATCGATTGATGATAGCATAGCATTTTCCGACCATACATAATCCTGGGTTGGCTGTTGTAGAGACGATGGAAGCGCCAGAAGAGCTGCCTTGGGTGTGACAGGCTCTTCATCCATCGATCTCTTTGCACAACACCTGGCCAGGTCCTTATGATCAGCAAGGGATGGGATGGAAGTGTTGATTAGATGTCTACTTAAGAAGATGCTGAGAACTCATGCTATCTTCATAGACATCTGGAGTTGGAAATTGGATGGGATTGTGCGGGAGGCTTTCCTTGGCGAGAAAGCATAAGTTTATTTATATATATACATAGGTCGTTGGGAGTGACGAAGCTAAGAAAATTAATGCACTCCTTTGTTGTCCGCTTTCCTGGGCTGGAACAAAAGCTGGAACAGACTCTTCTTGCATGAGAGCTTGTCTGTCGGTTGCGACAAGAGCACTAACTCTTGTCTTAGCCTTTTGTGGCTTATGGTTATAGCGCCATTACTCGCTCTCTGGAAAGAGAAGAAGGATGAATTGACACAAAGCCGTACACTCGAGCTCAAATACACACAAAAATTCATAAACAGACACACACAAACACACACACACACACACACACACACACACACACACACACACACACACACACACATAGATTACTTGTTGAGACCTTTGTTACACCCCCATATGTCTATTATTGTCCAATCTTACTTTCAAAGGGACGCAATGACCTCCTGTTTCGGGGCGTCAAAGACATTAACATAACCGGCACACAACTTATCCCAATGTTAACATAACCGGCACACAACTTATCCCAATGGTTCAAGTACAATCATATCATCAGTACATTGATATGATTGTGCTTGAACCGTTGGGTAGCGCATTGCCTATACAAAAATTGAACGAAGAGCCACGTACCAGACCTCCAACTGGTTTACACCCAACAATCAGCCAACCCATCCCCCACCTCCCGAACATCTGATCGCTTGGCGGTCTTCGAAGGTATCTCTTCTAGTTAAACCTCTTATAAAAAAAACCAACAGTGTCCTATGTCCTATCAGGTTACTGGGACTCCTCTGGAGACATGAATAATAAGCCCTCCCATAGCAAATCCCGTACAAACTCGAGAACATGATTTGATCGATCGCCATAAGCTCCAGCATAGCAATTCGTTCGTAGCTGGATAATTAATTAATACTATGATTACATTTTCCGAAATTTGTTTAACTATAATGTAGAATGTATAACAGTTTTTCGTTCTCATATACTATAATAGGAGATGGATCTGCTTGTGTTCTTCCATGCATAATAATTTATTTTTCACCTAGTACTATAACAATAATTGAATTGTCATTCCCAAATAGATTGACATATGTTGAGTGAAACACACGATCGCTATTCGCCTAGAGTTTATACTTATTGCACCGAATCCGAAAGTGACTAAGATTTCTCGCCGTCGGTTAAACAAAGTTGTCGCGAAGGTGTCCGTTTTGAGTCTCGTTGGACGCCATCAATCGTCGTAGGTCACTGGTGATGAATTCTTGTCTCTGAACAGAACTATTTAATCCAAATTTTAGAATCCAAAAATTTACTCGGAGCTGACACTTTAGAAAAAATGTGTGATATGCGATAACGAGTCGAACAATCGATTGATGATTCATCATAATTGAGATTAATTCTTTGATAATCTGTTGCGATAGATTCAGTGGGAGTTCTTCCAGCGATAATCACGGACCCAGAGTTGGATGGTAATTAGCTCAAAGCTAGAAATTTTGTATATTTTAGTATAATTATAGCGATAGTTTTAGTCTTCTACTTACAATTCAGTCTCCTCACTTATTTATTACCTATCACACAACAGAGTTCAAGTCTCAATTCCTAGCCTGTAAGTTTAATTTGTAAGTAACATAGCTTTAGTGGTAATAGTAATAATAATCAATTCACCTGTATATATTTATAATTTAATAAATTTCAAAGCCCAAGTTCACTTCACTGTTATCAGTTTACCAATATAATCATTGTTTTCTTTGTTATCTAATCTTGGTTATCTTTTTTTCTTCCACCGGTCATTCAATTTTACCCGTCATCCTCGGTGACGGCTGAGGTTCACGCATCGGCCGTTGAGTAGTAACGCTGCGTTGGGTACCGTTAGTAGTAACGCTGCGAGGGGCTGTTGCGACTAACAGATAGTCTCAGTTCTATAGAGGCTATTCGCTCCTTGAGGCCGGTAAAGCACTCCTCGTATTTTCTCATGAAAATACAGGAGCTTCTAAGTGCTTTGTTTTTACGTTATTTTATCATCACCTTTGTATGGGTTCCATCTCATTGTTCAATTCTGGACAATGAGAGAGCGGGTTCGCTTGCAAAGGTGGGCGCTATGGAAGGCGATATTTATGATCGACAAATCGCCTTTAATGAATTTTTTACTATTTTTCGTCCTTCAGTCACTCGTCAGCTGAAAGTATAAATGGAGTAAAGGAGATTTACGGTGACGACAACATTCTATCATCCCAAAGGTTTCGAAGAAAGCTTGGTTTGGGGGTATGGATATAGGTCGAGACTTCGTTCGTGAAATGCCTTGCCTAATGTCCAGTCATTATTCTTTAAACGCTCATTTATACCGGTTTAGGCTGAGCGACAGCAATCTCTGTGAATGTGGACAAGGTTAGCAGGACGCAGATCACGTAATTTGGTCTTGTGCTGAGCATCGTGGAGTCAGATCAGAACTTCATGATTCCTTCCGGGCTCGAGGTAAACAACCCAATGTACCGGTTCGAGACATTTTAGCTGTGCGCGATTTGGAATTCATGAAACTTATATATTTGTTTTTGAGTAACAATAATATTTGAGTGTAGATTGATTAACTTACATGTTTAGGTTAAATATTTGAGGACAGTGTGTGTGCGTGTGTGAGAGTGTGTTTTTTGTTATTTGAAAACGTTCAATTTGTTACCTTGTAGTTCTAGATATCAGAAAACTATTGTTTAATGAAGTGTGTTTGATATTCTTACCTCAATTTTCCCATCCATAAAATTGTAAATCCAATTAACCTCGAGACGACCGCGAGTAATCGATTTTATTCCTTTAACTTAGTGTTAGATATTTTTTTTAAATTTATTTAATATATTTATAGAATGAAAACTTGGCTCTGTAAAGTAGATTCGATTGAGCCTAAACAAATAAATAAACTTGGTAAAAAAAATCAACTATTAAAGACCACAATAGAAGTGACAATACCCGAGCAAAGGATTATACCAAATGGATAACAAGTTCTAATACCATGTTAACATTTTTTGATCACTGAGGCTGAATAAACAGCCAAAATAACAGAATGGATAACAAAAAAATACTCGTTGAATATCATAATAATTACTTATTTTGTTATCGCTGAGAACAACTTGATAACAAATCCTGTATTGTAAGTAAATTTATTGAAATAGTTTCAAATTATATTATCAATTTGAAATCAAATTCTCATGCTAATAACTGAAAAAAATATTTTGATTAAAAGCAAAATTTCTTGTTCAAATATGCTGGAAATATTTATAGTTTTACAATTCAACTTATAATGTTCATTAAAAATAGTGTGTTCAAAATGATAACATATGATAACAAAATTTGCCAATGGTGATAACTAAATTTGTTATGCGATAACAGCGGAAATCAAAACGATAACTGGGGTAACAGAACATGTTACTCATATGATATCAGCTTGTTATTTTCCTTTGCTAGGGTACGCCTCCTTGTGGACACCCTTTCACAGCTCTAACACTGATGGATGAGCTTCCGAGATTTGCTAATATTTGTCTTTTTGATAGCATCTCGTTAATCCAATCAACAATACACTTATCAAAGCCAAGCTTTGTCATTGCTTTTATCATTGAGCTACGAGAAGAATTATCAAATGCCCCTTCAATGTCTAGGAACGCAGCCGGTGATTTTTTTTTTCACTTAAATAGAATTTTCGAGTTTTGTAACAAACGCATGCAATGCTGTTACCGATGATGTACCTTTCTGATAAGCAAACTAATACTGACTTAGAGGAGTTTTAACTAAGTATGAAGACTTTATGTATTCTTCAATTATATTTCCCATTACCTTAAGTCAAATTGACGATAAACTTATGGGCCTATAAGCTTGAGGTAAACTTTTATCCTTCTTATTAGATTTGGGAATAAAAGTTACCAGAACATGTCGCCACGCTGCCGGAAGGTAGCTTAATGTCAAACCTGGCCGAAATTGTTTTGTTAGAATGGGTCATTAAATCAGCGGGTTGATAGTCATGAAGAAAACGAATATTTTTTTTGGCTCAGGAAGTACTAGCACACCGGTCCCAAGCTCGGTCCCAAGCTTAATGATTCGTCCCTAAGACCGTAGCTCACACCAATACACTCTCAAATATTCTGCCAAAATAACATAGCGAATTAAAACAAAAACAAAGATACTTGTACCAAAAGGTACTGCAAGGTGTGCTTTGGAACTAGGGGTTCTACAATAGTGAACCAATTTCAAATTCCTAGTTGTACATTGATTGTTGATTGAATCGCCTTTCCTTTCTGCAGTAGTATAGTGGTTACAGTAATTCCATCTCTACCAGGAGATTTGAAGGGTTCAAATAAATCAATCGCCCATTCATCTTTTCTTTCGGTAAAAATTGCACTGGCCAAAGAACAAGCATCACCCCTGGCTCTAGCTAATCTAGTCGTTACATTGTTAGCTAAACATCCGTCCTGGTTTCTCAAGGCCAACTTTTGATGCAAGTTTATTTTGGTCTTCACTTGATCTGATGGAACATGGAAAATGTGTTTTCATCATCAATTCTGAAGTTTAACTTGTTGATGAAGTAAAAGAACCATCCTCGTTTTTTAGAGTGCCCAGCCCACTTGAATAATCTTTAGAAAGTTTTTTCTGCAATCTGACAGTTGCTGGAGTATTTTCAATGTTTTCACATGTATGCCTCCAGTGTATCCTTTTAGATCTCCGTATTTCCTTATTATAGCTGGTAAGGCATTATTTGTATTGTTCCCACTGTTGTGTTCGTTTGGCCCCGTTAAAGAGCTTCCGGGGTTTCTTACAAAATTTCTGTAGCTTGTTGTTCCATCATAATAAATTCCTATTTGTAAAACGTTTCTTAGCAATACAACTTTCGTTAAAAGCATATTGAATATAGGTTGAAAGTTGCGTTGCGCTTTCCTCAAGTTCGTCGCAGGACTTCAAGCCAATTGTCAATTGTCAAGCCAAAGGTCTTTGCCCACTTCTAGCCTTGAGTTGTATAATTCCACTTTTGTTTTTCTGGGATCTTTTTTTGTTGTTTAATGCCTTTGTTAACCGTCTTTTCCAATACAGGACCGAATTGTCAAACAGTGAATATCTTACCAGGATGCTCGAAACGCCAATCATCAACTTCCTTTCCCCTTTGATCTTTCAACGGTTTAAAAATTTAAAAATATGCGGTGTAATACGCGTTGTTTTCGGGTAAAGAGCTACCAATACTATCCCCAATTGTTGACAAAATACAGACACTTCAAGAGCCACATGAGAGGAATGACCTTTAAAAAAATATATAACGGGATGCTGGATTCCGTGTTTGATCAGAAATGGGTGGAAATTTTCCTGATCACTGAAGTTGTGGGTAGTCATCCAACCACGTCCACTTTGTCCCAGTCCCCACGATGAGGGAAAAGCTTGAGCGACGTCTTTCCTAATACTCTGACCTGGGAGGATAACCAAAGGGTCTATGATCTGACCGGAAGCACTGAAAGAAAAGGTGATGGTAATGTTCTGCTTACCTTCCGCTCGCTCCATACGTTTCGGGAGCCTTTCTGTGCAAGGACTGCAAATTGAAGGAGGTTTTATCGCCGTTTAAAACACGGCTTGAATCAGACATCATATCCTTGATTCCTTCGAGGTCCATCCCCGTGGAAACTTTTGGAAACCATTTCCTGATATTACCCTCGGATACTCGAGTGCTTGCTGACGTCACAGCTTCTGGAGTCCGATTAACAAGTGTAGATAACGTGTCATGAAAGATGAAAACCATTTCATGCCTAAAATAAATGCGATTAGAAACAGAACTTTGTGGTTAGTTACACAAACTGTGGTTAACCTGGACAATTATGCTTGAACGGAGTATCACGGCGGTTTTCGGTAAGAAAATCCTTAACTTTGAATAACAACGAACGGCGATTCATAGGAAAACCTCGATGTTGCATTCTAATGAGCCAGAAAACAATCCTTTTCTCTTCCTCCTTTGACAGTTTCGGTCCCGGACTCCGTTTTGTGATTTTATGCCAATTGTTACTCATGCGATATCGGATTGTGAACCGAGGAATCCAATATTTTATTGCTAGCCGCATATACCGAATATGTTTTGGAGGTAATCTCCCGTATACAGGAATGCAGCGAAGTATTGCCAAAATGGGAATACTGAAAGTTTGTTGCAGCTTTTTTTAAAATGGTTAAATTATAAAAAATCTTATTTTATGTTAATTAATTATCTTAACTCATAGTCATGGTTTTTTAATTCAAATTGTGCATCATGCCAGTGTGTAAACTGATGCGTAATAAAGAACTTAAAGTGAAAATTATTAATAATTGAAAATTGGTTGCTAAACACTATATGGAATGGTAAACTAGGAGAAGTAAAATTACATTCTACAATAGTTATTGAATGAAACTGATAACTCATGTATTCAACAAAACGGAGTGTGTACAAACAACCGCTAGAAACTATTGGTAGTACACGAGCAAGTTCAAGCGCGTTCCTTTTGCCTGTCAAGGTGGCGGATTCTTTCGTGCCTTGACCTATCCCGCATTGAGAATGTAAGGCAAAAGGAATACGTCCTTGGTTCGAGTACCGCAATAACCAAGCCCTTCGCTCAGTTTTCAATATGTACTTCTATTCAATTTTCAATCTGCCGTACACGGACGGAACTATCAACACTTTATCTTCATATCTTTCATTCTAGCAAACTTTACTGTCCACTCTTGGGACCTCATGGTGATGAGCGAGCATCTCCTTCAACATCTTAATCGTTACTCCACGTACGGAGAACACAAACATAACAATATAGTATGTGATAACTCATTGTTTTTTTCAATAAACTATATTGGAGAATATCTGATATGTAGAATAACATTGAAATGAAATAGTCTAATTGACCAAACAATTCTAAAATTTACAATTAAACACTAGTATGGCCAAAACTGGTGCTATTGCTGAAAGTGGCGCTTCTACCCTAATCAATTTACAGTTGTTCAATTTCACATAACATTCAATTTCCTTAACTTTTAAGACATCATGACTTCATTGGTGAAGCTGAACAGATTATCATTATATATTTGATAAAAATATATGATATTACAGATATATATGATATTACAGATATATATGATATTACAGATATCAATGTGCATGACATAAGGGAAGCATTGAAAAAAGCTGTCTCCAAAGGATGTGGGCCCGATGGGACTCCCCCTATTTTTCTGAAAAACTTAGCTACGGAGCTTACACCTCCCTTGTTTTGGCTTTTCAATAAGTCAATCGAATCCTGTATTTTTCCCAACTCGTGGAAAAGCTCCTGTCTAGTTCCTATTTTTAAATGTGGCACAAAATCTGACATACGAAATTATCGCGGTATTGCTATTATCTCTTGCATTCCAAAACTTATTGAATCGATCATTAATGAAAAACTGTTTTGTCAAATTAAAAATAGAATCTCTACCTTGTAACATGGATTCTTCAAAGGACGCTCAGCTACTACAAATTTCGTTAACTATTCGCTGGTTGCAATGGGCACCGGAAATTATGTTGAAGCTTTATATACAGACTTCAGCAAGGCATTTGATCGCATTTATATACCCATGTCTCTATTCAAACTGCAAAAAATGGGTATTGAGCTAAATTTTCTTAAATGGAACGAGTCTTATCTTACTGATCGACAACAAATAGTCAGATTTAAAGGCAAGACCTCAAACCCTATTCGAGTTACTTCAGGAGCCCTTCAAGGCTTCTATCTTGGCCCTCTTTTGTTTATATTATTTGTAAACGATATTCCCCTCATTTAAAAAAACCTAAAAATTCTTATGTATGCCGATGCTTTAAAGATATTTTTAGAAATAATAAACAAGGAAGATATTTTGCTATTCAAAAACGACGTACTCTTACTTTATAATTGCTGCAAAAAAAGCTTTAATCTTTAATCAAAACTTAATTTTACCAAAACCAAGTCGACAACTAAGAAATCGAAATTTGTTACTACAAGCCACCACCGAACAAATTATGCTAAATTTGGGCCTTTAGATCGGATGATGGCAACATAAAATATGCATTGCAAAAACGTTGACTTTACAACGACAAAATCATAATTGAAGCAATACGATGATATTGGCTAATAAGCTGCTCATAAATGTACAAAAATATTAGCCTAATACTGTCACAAATAAATTTATATAGATTTAAGTGACAAAGCACGTAAAAATAACTGTAACTCAAGGTATACACGTAATTGACTTCAAATGAAGAACTAAAGAACATCATATGTGAAAGTCACTTGAGTGTTTCTTATCAGTTTTATTGTAGTTTCTTTTGTGAAACTAAGACGTTGATCAGAAAATAAAAAAAAATTGTACGAAGACTACCTTTAATAACAAATCTATCTAATGGGACCAAGTTGCATCCATGAAAAGACTCAATTTGGTGCATATAGACCGACATTACATCCATATCCTTCGAAAGTTTCTGATTTTATAAAATGAGTTGTTTTACTTTTCGTGATACACACTACCAAATGGCTTATTAAACTTATCTAAGCAAGCACACAACTAGTTAAATATTGCTTCGAGCTTAAATACTTCATGAGTTATAATAAAACATGTAATCCATCGTTGCATATTAGGCAGAGTCAAGGGACACATACCCTAGTTATTAATTTCACGATTTTTCGTTTCGAAGGTGTCGCGAATTCGAAAAACTGAATTGCTGTTGAAGTAGTATTCTCGTTTTTTTTTTTTTTCATATTAGAATCGTTTCTGCGATTGTTTACTAAAGTTCTATCAATGTTGTTTATTTAGGTGGTTTGCATTATTTTGTCTTCTCCGCTCTCTAGCTTTTTCTGCTTTTTTTTGTTGAGCTTTAGGTCGCAGTTTACGCTCATCATACTCAGTACAGTTGGCTTTTCACATCCAGAAGTCGGCATCCTGAGTTTTTTTTTCTTTGATTATTTAGTGCAACTTCTAAACTGGGGCATGAGTCAGCTGACGAAGGTAAAGGTGCAACCAGCGGGTGGATAGTCATGAAGAAAACGAATATTTTTTTTTGGCTCAGGAAGTACTAGCACACCGGTCCCAAGCTCGGTCCCATGCTTAATGATTCGTCCCTAAGACCGCAACGCACACCAATACACTCTCAAATATTCTGCCAAAATAACATAGCGAATCAAAATAAAGACAAAGATACTTGTACCAAAAGGTACTGAAAAGCGCAAGAGTGCATGACAAGGTGCAGACTGCAAGATGTACTTCGGAACTAAGGGTTCTACAACAGTGAACCAATTTCAAATCACTAGTTGCACATTGATTGTTGGTGTAACTCTATGTGTTGCCATTAATTTTGCTGACAGTGACTTGAATTCGTTGAGAATGTCGAGACCCACTGATAGATTCATACTGCAACTAGCCGCTGTATCATGAAAAGCTAACTGAGTTGACTTATTAGTTGCGTAACTAAGTTCTCGCTGTTTGTCATCAGATGGCTCTAGTAGTGAGAGCTGTTGGATTTTGACACCTCCAAAACGTCATGAACCAAGGTTAGACATATGGTAAATAAACCGCTCTGACACATTAGTATTATTGTTTTTGCGTTGTATACTTTTGGTTGTGTGAAAATGCCTAATTTTGTGCCAAACAATCGTCATTTGCGGGAAGTGTTGATTTTCTTCTTCCATTCGAAGAAAAACGGCAGCTCAAGGGCATCGAGAGCTCCAAAAAGTGTGCGGATATGCTGCTTTTAGCGAAACGACATGCTTGTGATTGGTTCCGTTGCTTCAAAGACGATGATTTTGAAGGATTTTTATATTTTACTAGCTGAACCCGGTGCGAGGCTTGCTACGCTTGCAACTAAGTGAATGAAAATTTAATAGAACTGGCGCTTTTGTGGTTTTTTTCAGGTATCAATTTTGTTAAATTATTTTCGTTTGCTAATGTGTTAAATGTCTGCAAAATAAAACGGTGTGTGTTTTTAATATAACTCTCTGATCGTTATTTTCTACCATGGTTTTTCTTTCTATGTAGAAGCATTTCATAGACAAAACATTTATCTTCAATCTTCACCGTATCCTGTCAGTTTGAACGTTCAAACTTCTATTAGAACATGCTACATACTCGAGAAATACACATTTTGTGTTTTAGTTGCCTGGATAATTCTCATGTTTGGTTGAAATTTCAGTTTCATTTGTATGAGAATCCCCCTTCTAGAGAGGGGAGGGGTCTTCGACCACCATAGATACATTTTTTGTGTCTAGAAAACCCCACATGCCAAATTTGTTTCTATTCGATTGATTAGTTCTCGAGTTAGGCAGAAATATGTGTTTCATTTGTTTGGGAGCCCCCCCTTTCGGAGAGGGAAGGGGTTTCTTACTTCCTTTAGAACCTTTCCCGGTCTCAAAAACCCCTCCATGCAAAATTTCACGCCGATCGGTTCAGTAGTGTCCGAGTCTATAAGGTTCAGGCAGACAGACAGACAGACAGACAGACAGACAGAAATTCATTTTTATATATAAATATAGGGTATTTCGTCCATCGTTCGTGTACGATGTTAGGCTAATCCTGTTGAAGTACCAGTTTATGCATTACATCCGTATTGGTATGCGTTTGAATTTCGACGATTTTTTGCTGATCAGTCAATTGACTTGCTGCTTCACTCAAAATTAGCCGTGAAGAGATTCTGGAACAAGTACAGCCCACACAAGTCCAAAAACAAACATGACCGAATCAAAGGTAGAGTCCAACGAGCAAACGTCACAACTCATTTTTATTTTATTTTAAATTACCGGAAAAACAAAAGCACGCAGAAATAAAAGAAAGGTTTGTGTGTGTGGGTACAATCCATATTCCACTTGCCGGCAGTGTTTTTATGAATGAAGCCTTTCTGCACCTATGATCATCAATTTGTATTTATTTATAGATGCAGACATTTGTAGCCCTTAATATGAAAGGTGATAGCTCTATTGTACATCCAACAACCCCTTTCCACGCAGAGTTGAAACAAAAGTATTTAAAAATAGCAGAAGAAACAAAAAAGCGCGTGGCTAGGAGGGATTAAAAATGCGTGCGAACTGATTGATGATTGACGACGATTGACGCATATTTTTACATTGTTCTTTTTTTCATAAAGAATTTTAATTCACATTGAAATACAACGTTGATACTCAAGCTTGTTTCATTTTTTTGCGATTTATTTTCGATGAGATAATTGGCGTGTGGGTGAATAATTTTGACGAGTTGTACAAAAAGAACAGGGGTTTTTTTTATTATTTGCTAAGGCCGGGGAGGTCTCTGCTGAACACAGAAGTTGTCTCTATTCTATTGGGTCCCTGCTGGCTGCACTTCGCGAGCCTCGCAGTCTGCGAAGGTTCCGCAGGTCACTTTTTGCTTGATCGATCCTCCTTGCTCTTGGCTCGACAATCATTTTAACTTCGCTGTCGTTCGACACAATAACGACATGCTCAACCCACCCTATGCGTCCGATTTTGGCGATGTGAACAATTAGAGGTTCTCCCAGCAACTGATGCAATCCGTGGTTTATTGCACTTCACCGTAAATCGTACGCAGCACCATTCGTTCAAAGACACTAAGGGCACGTTGGGTCTTTATCCGTGGCAATTTCGTGGCTGTAGAGGTCTGATTAATGTCTTGTAGATGTTCATCTTTGTAGCTCAGCGAACCTTGTTCAAACGTAGCCTATAAAAGGCACGATTGCTAGCCATAAATCGCTTTTGTATCTTTCTGCTGGTGTCTTTATCGGCAATCATTAATGAGCCCAGATACACGAATTCGTCTACCGCCTCGATTTCATCACCGTCGATCTGTACTCGTGATAGGAGGCTTACTAATGTATTTTATTTTTGATGTATAATGGCAAGCCCAATCCTTCTTATTATTTTATTTATTTTTATATTTCGTCAACCGATCGTAGATTACATATTTACGCTTAGTTCTATCTTGTTTTTTGTTTGTTTCTATATTATCGAGATTTTCAGCCTCGAGCTGGTTCATCTCCCATCAGTGACTACGAACACTTCTTTGGGTGTTTTTCGTAACTTGTCCGGGGGTGAGATTTGAACTCGTGACTTTGGCGTGAGAGGTATGGTTGTTATCCACTACGCCGGGGTCGCCCCCTAAAATAGTTCTATCTTCTTAGATATCACCTAGAAATAAAATAATATCTTAGGTTACTACGTGACATTGTTAAGTCAATTGGTTCACAATGCAGATTATAGAGAGACATCATTCGGTTAATTGGTCCAAATTTCGCATAGTTTGTCCGATTGGTATTGAATGCAAACATGTTCCGATTCCTCCAATGCCGCGAAGGGGTGTAGAAATTTAGACTACATAATAAGTCAGGGGAAGAAATGCGATGTGATACAATATCATTAACAAAAGAGAGCATGGCAAATTCTCTTCGTTTTTTTAGAGTTTGAATGTCAATAAGCATACCTTCTGCTCAAATATGAACGAGACTTTATGAATAAAACGGTCCGGGGATGACATATTTTCAAATTTTTTCTTCTTAGATTGGTAGGACTGCTATACGTTTACATGTCAAATTTGAGCACGATCTGTCACGAAGTTTTTTTACGGCACTATAAACAAGTCAACCTCCAGTGTGTTATTCGAATTTTACTATGGAATCAAACGTTGAGCAAAGAACAAAGTACATCGTGCTTCGTAAGATGGAAGTGGAAATGTTCTCTAGCCTAATTTACGAAGAGCATACAAGAAGAACTGTTTTTGTACTGATTCTAATCGTTCTTCATGTGTTTTCATAAAATAAAATACTCTAGAATAGACCTGACAAATGCAACGTACAATGTTTTGATCGTAAATGAGTCATGAAAGTTTTGACCAAAACGTTTAATGAAACCTAGCATATTGGTTGCTTTATGGATAATTGTGTTGTGATGGTCGATAAAATTAAGCTTGGAATTAACAATACTACCTAAATTTCTGACTCTCTCGCATTTTCTACAATTTCAGTTCCTACAGCAACAGTAATTTGTGGTGTATTTCGTTTTCTACTTAGAGTAATTAAGTAAAATTTATTAACGTTTATTTCTAAGAAGCTTTTTTTGCACCATATGTTAAATAATAATATTTCGTTTATATAAGTAACATGAGTTTGGTCATTCTAAATTTCCATAAATATTTTCATGTCGTCTTCATGGATGAGAATTCTGACCTGCTTAAGAATGATGTATGATATGTACTACCACCCATTGTAGCACGGAAACTAAGTCCGACAGCAATGGGCTCTCGTCTCTGTTAGACTTGATCAATCTTTAATAACCATTGACTATCATTATCATGCCATTGTATGAAGGGCCAAAAAGGGGTTTGGTGGATCGATAGGCAACCTCACTTATACGTTTTTATCTAACATGAGGATGTATACGTTTACGGGAGAAGAGCCCACCCTCTATTCACAAACTGTTAGCAGTGGTGAGATGGCATTCGCACTCTCCCCATCCAGAGTGCTTCAATCGGGTGCCCTGATGGTCTCTCCTATTCCCATGAAATATTTGTATAGTAGTTGATCGCGCACGGGCAGAATGTTCCCTACGTTGTGTTGAAAAGTAAAATTAAAGAACACGATTTATTGGCCGTCCTGCCATGGTGGAGGTATAGAAGAGACTGTTTTATTGTTAACAATATAAATACACTAAAGAAACAGTAGCTGCTTGACTGGTAGGGTAGGACATGCACAAACAATAGTGTATATATTTATGTAAATGAAAAATACTACAAGCATTCGTATCTATGATACATGATCTTCATTCGGTTGTCTGAGATGAAAGAAATGTTGTAAAATGTTAAAGTGTAGAGTTCTGTGGTTCCGCGCTTCAGCACGTTTTAGTTCGTTTTCTGCGATTGCAGCAATTCACAAAAATCCCGATTTGAGATATCTGAAAAAGTTTGTCATATCTATTTAAATTTTACAAAACCAACATGTATACATTTTAATTTACTGTTGCCATGGTCACTATTTGCTGCTTGATGCTGATTTTATAACAGCAATTCGCTTTTATTTTTGATGTTCCAATAGTTATTTTTTCCTGAGTAAGAAAAACAGGGAAGATTTAATTGAAAGGCAGTTAAAGACAAATGGACATAAAACACAATAAGTAATGTTTAAGTCATCTATGAAGTAAAATCAGTAAAACAATATTATAAAATATAATGATATTGTGAGTTATGACAAAGATTGAACTGTAAAAACAAACACTAGCCAATTGGCATACAGCGCTGCATGAATCAGATTAGCTCAGATTTGGTAAAATGACCCTTTGAAAACTGGGAATGAAAAATACATTCAGTAATAAGTACAAAAGCCTACCACAGATCTGTTGCAGCTTCTTGTATTCAAGGCACTAGATACTTCTAAATAATAAGAGGAGAAGAAAGGATCACAATGATAATTGGACATATAAGACATAATAATTAAAAGTATATACATCCTGTTAGGTAAAAATTAAAAAAAAATATGATTATGTTAATATATAAATCACAAAAACACAAGTAATGATAAAAATGGTAATGATGATGATAAAGATGAATGGTCATGGTAATGAATAAACAATATCATATAAGATAATGTATATTGTGAAGGGATATTAGAATATTAACTGAAAATTACATGTGTGCCGACTGCTGTTTTTGGACAATGTATGACAGCCATGAGAAATTTTTTTTTTAAATTTTAATTTATTTTACAAAACCTGATGACCTGGTAGACCTGAAATACATCATGCAAAAGACAGTACATCCCAAATTTCGATAACCTGAAACTAATGTACATACAATAATATGAATAGTAAATTTCTAAACAGTGACCTCCAGGCACAAGATCCTCTGTAGCAGGTTGAAAAGCTACTAGATGTGATATTTTTACAATAGAACTGACTTTTAGCTTCGGGTCTTGACCAAGAGTCCCTACTACAATAGATCAAATTACTGGTCGCAGTGGTTTATGTCTCGAACAGAGGAAAAAAAAGTCCCTACTGAGCCCTTGCGGCACGTCAAGCCAACCAGTGCATCGCAAGGGAGAATTCTGACCTGCTCTTAAGAATGTAAAAAATATCATTGACAAACAAGATAAAAAGTAGAGGTCCTAGATGTGAGCCTTGGGGAACTCCAGAGAACACATGAACAGGGTGTTACTTTTTTCCATTAAAATTGTCTACCTGTTGCCGATTTATTAAATACGATTGTATCCATTTAAAAAATTTATCCTCAAAAATCCTATTCATATATCCATGAAATTATTTTTCTTTGCTCCGGAAATTACAAAAATAACAATTAATTTATGTAAAAATCCTATTTTTTCCTAACTTTTGTATGCTCTTCTGAGAAGATCTCAATAAACTGATCAAAGGCGCCTTGATAAAATCAGAATGTTCTGTGTTTCGGCGCCGTTTGTCGTTGTCCGAAATTCACGTTTAATGAATTCTAACAAGTTTGTGGAAGTTAAGCGTCCTTTGAAAAATCCATCTGCTGCGAATTTGTTATAACATTTTCTACTTGGCTAAACAGTTTTCTATTAACGATATCTTCACAAAGCTTTAGGATGCTAGACATAATAGCAATTGCACGGTAATTGCGAATATCGATTTTTTCCTGACTTATAAATAGGTATTGTAAGACTGAAAGAGACTTACTCTGGCTCAACCAAGACTCCCGGATAACTAGCTCAGTAGCATGAGACCCCTGAACTGAGTCACAGGGCCGGCCTGCTACTGGGTAATTTGGAGGGGCACGCGGAATAAAGAGTGTGCAGAAACTGTGGGAGTTCTTATTGTGAACAGGACTATTGAAAGAATGGAAGCTTAAGTGTGCGGGTTGAAAATTCCCAGCCCTTATTAAACAATTATTTCACGGAACTACAAGTTTTATTGGGCTATTGTGGGGTGTGTGGTGTGGTTTCGTACCGGTGGGGTTCTGTTGCAGGACGATGGCGAGCGCTCGCGGATGGTGGTGATTTACGTTGGTGGCGCTGGAATTCGTTTACCACGATGGTGGATCGGTGGCTTGGGCGGGGGATTGTCCTTCGGCGATGGCGGAACGGGGACTTCGATTGGGCTTGGGTTCTTGGGTTGCGATGGCGGTTCGCAACCGGTGAAAGGAATACCGGTAGTAGCTTTTCTGGGTCAACGGCGTCCTCCTTCGTTGACTCGATCAATTGGACCACGGACGAGACCATATTGGCCACACCGAGAAGGGTAAGTCCTCCTTTAAGATTAGGACATGTAGTCCGAGGATATTGGTCGTATTTGACAATTAGACTAAGACTAGGATAATCGCACGCACGCCGGTTTTACTATTGATCAATGCTTGACGATCTCGATCAAAAAGATCCCTCCGTTTGCCATTTCTTTTTCCACCCGTCCGTATTCATATTCTTCACCCAGTCAATTTTCTTCCCACAGTTGACCACGACACCTTTTCAGTCTTGTTACCATCAAACATAATTTTAAATATATTCTAAAAAAATCTTAAAAATCGACATTTACCTAACCCTACTAATACAAACTTATACATTCAAAATATTTAAATAAAACATCCTACTAATCCTACAACCCCAACACGAACACTAAAAACACTACAACTTCAAAAACAACATGCACAATATAAAATCTTTAGATATTGTAACCAAACAGTTACAATTGGGTACGGATTTTTCCAAATTTTTGGGAACTGACCTGAATCAAGTGACAAATTTAAAAGCCTAGAATAAAGGCGAAGTTAGTTGAAATGCATAATTTTTCATAAATGCTGGAGGGATTCCATCAGGTCCCGCACCTTTCGCAGCATCAAGATTTTTCAAAACCAGCAAGAATGTCTTGAACGTGTACTTGACTAACTCTAATGTCATTTGAAGGTACAGAAAAAAATGCAAAATAATCTAGATCGTGATCATTATCTCAAAATGTCGTGTAAATTTCTTGAAAAAACTTTGCTAACAAGTCATAAATCTCACCAGGGTTTCCAGCGTTTTTATCATCAAGATGGATTATTGGAGGGAAGTTGTTTGATCTTAATTTTGTTCAGAAATACTTGAAAAACTTTTTAGGACATGATTTGATTTTCGCTCTCTGTTCTGAAATTATACTCTTCCAATTCATAATTGATTGCTGAATTAAGCTGATCACAGATATTCAGATAATTTTGCGAATTGACGCTAGAGTTGTATTTTTTGTAAAGTTTGTGAGCCTTTTGCTTCAGATTTTTCAAATAAATGATATTCCTGTTGAACCATTTTGGATATTTGGAGTTATATTTGCGTCTTTTTCTTTTAAGAGGTACGTTCTCATTAATTATTTCAAATAAAAACCTGTGAAGACATCAACAGCGCTCTCGATATTTACTTCATTTCGTATGATTGATTGCCAGTTGATTGAATTTCGCTTAATTTTTATGTTCTCGTAATTAGCTTTGTTGTATTCAAAGATTTCCTCATATACATAGTCGTTGGGCCGTGGATTGTAATGAACAAATAAAGAATATTCAATTGCAGTACGCAATTTTTCGTTATTCCATATCCATGTCAGACATTCATTAACACAAAAATCCTCATTAATGTTTGTCAGCAAAAAATCTAAATATTAATTTTTGCTGATTTTTAACATGATTAATTTGGTTAAATTCAAGGCTGGCTATTATGTCAAACATTAACTGTAATGTCAATTGTCCCCAACGACTGGAAGCAGAATACCTTCGTTTTCAACGTCAGAAATGAAGTCCGCATTTGCGTTGAATGATATCCCCATAAGACGCCATGAACTTTGATCTCAGGGGAAAAATCCAAGAGGATTTCAGCAGCATTTTTGAAAAATGCTTCGTATGTGTTAGCACGATCGGGTGGAAAATACACAGATGCAAACACATGCATTTCACCAGCTATTTGCGCTTTAACCCACACATGTTAAAACTCCTTAAATTTGGTAGAGATAATTAGTTCAGACTTAGATTTAGATGAAATCGCAATGAGGACACTACCTCCAGACCTCCTTTGTGCAATTCGATGGTTCCGGTCGTCTTTTAATGCTCTCATTCCTACTGGTTTCTGTACCTAATATGATTGAAAAAGAGGAACTTATTAAATTTTGGTAAATTGTTTTCATATTTGGATGAGCTTTTCATACAATTAAAAGTTCTGACATTGATTGACTCGGCAATAACACTACCGGCAATCACGAGCAACCTCCCGCACTACGTCTGCACTACTCGCTCCAGCCTTAAGTCTGATGAAAGTTGCGTGCTACGATACCGACGTCGTCGGCAAAGCCAAAAAGTTGGACGGACTTCCTAAAATTTGTACCACCCATCCCAAGTATCAATTCAAATGCAAATTGTTTTATTTATGTTTTATGGTAGTTTTATCAAAGCATTATGGATTTCATTTGGTTTCATCAAGGCATTTTCCAAGTAAAGGTGGTTTTAATTGATTAACAATTCTTAAGAGTGATTATACTACATCATTATACTACATCATTTATAAGTGTAATTCATCTTATAAGTAATTTTATAAGATACTTGATCCCCCTCTCAAGGCATCGTTTCACAACTTTCATAAAGCCCGATAAAGCTTTGAAAAAGTATTATGACATTCTTCTTTAAGATGAATGTATCTTAGTAATGCTGCCATAAAACGCTTTTAGAACCATTTGATTTTAAATAAGAGCACATACTCTTGAAAAAGAACATTTTGTGAAAAATAAACAAACTGTCACAATGGATGCCCATAGGTGGAAACAATTAAAAACTTGTGGATCGTTCAAGCGCAAATTCAATAAAAACCTACGACAATTGCACTACGATAGTAAAATGTTGTGTTAATGTATAAATTTTCCTGAGTCGTGCATTTTCATTTTCCAACAGGATACACAATGTTCTAGAAATAATTCCGTGGCACATGAATATTTTCGAACTTTTATGTTATAAAACACTAATAAACTAAGGCAAAAAAAAACTCATGCATTTTTATTGTCAAGTTAACAAATGATTTTCATACGCATCCACTTTGGAAAAGAAACATCATATGTATATCAATATTTTTTTCTTTAATAGCTTCCTCTCAACTATTAACAAAAAAAGTCCCCCTTCAGCAGAACGAATCGAAAAATGGAATCTTCGAGACATAGCGGTGATGGACTGGAAATTTTCTTAAAGAGGAAAATCACCAAAACTATCCAAAAGTTGTGGTTGTTTTATCATAGTTTTTAAGCATGTCTTGAATTTCATTACAAGAATGTACCGATAAAACTATCAAGTTTTAAACATGAAACCTTGAAAAAAAGTCTTAAGCACCTCCTGTTGTATGGGCCTTTTTGAACTTATGAGGGTTTTATGGCTGTTTTATCGATGTTGTGTAGAATATCTAGTTTTATGCGTGATTCATTTTATTAACGTCTCTTTAAACTGTACGTCTGCTGTAGACGTTTTAGTTCCTTGGGAACGGCAGTTTTTATGCGTGGTTTTATCAAATGAGTCTTGAAAATTTCTTCAAGTGTACCTTAAACTTGAATTTGTTACTTGGGATATGTCTATCCTCGCTCTTCGAATCACACCCAAGAACAAGTAAGAAAATATTATAGTGTGTCCCAGAAAGTAATAGCGCGATTTCTACACGCAACTGCCGGATATCGTAAGCCATTTGACTTTCACTGTGTTACTTTGTATAAATTCAGAATTAGATTTTTGCTACAAAGTCATCAAGCGCGAGGCATTTCTCCTGAAAAGCAATTTTATTGTAGTTTGTTTTGTGAAATATTGTTGAATTTTGTTGAATACAGCTGGCATTCAGGCGTTGATCAGTAAATAAAAAAAACTTTGTACGAAGACTACATTTAATAACAAATCTATCGAAAGGGCCGAAGTTGCATCCATGAAAAGACTCGATTTGGTGCATATAGACCGACATTACATCCATATCCTTCGAAAGTTTCTGATTTTATAAAATGAGTTGTTTTACTTTTCGTGATACCACACACAACCAAATGGCTTATTAAACTTATCTAAGCAAGCACACAACTAGTTAAATATTTCTTCGAGCTCAAATAATTTATGAGTTATAATAAAACATGTAATCCATCGTTGCATATTAGGCTGAGTCAAGGGACACAAACCCTAGTTGTTTATTTCATGATTTTTCGTTTCGAAGGTACCGCGAATTCGAAAAACTGAATTGCTGTTGAAGTAGTATTCTCGTTTGTTTTTTTTTTATATTAGAATCGTTTCTGCGATTGTTTACTAAAGTTCTATCAATGTTGTTTATTTAGGTGGTTTGCATTATTTTGTCTTCTCCGCTCTCTAGCTTTTTCTGCTTTTTTTTGTTGAGCTTTAGGTCGCAGTTTACGCTCATCATACTCAGTACAGTTGGCTTTTCACATCCAGAAGTCGGCATCCTGAGTTTTTTTTCTTTGATTACTTAGTACGACTTCTAAACTGGAGCATGAGTCAGCTGACGAAGGTGAAGGTGCAACTCACTGTGTTGCCATTAAATTTGCTGACATGGACTTGAATTCGTCGACAATGTCGGGACCCGCTTATAGATTCATACTGAAACTAGCCGCTGTATCAAGAACAGCTGACTGAGTTGATTTATTAGGTGCGTAACTAAGCTCTCGCTGTCTCTCAGTAGATGGCTCTAGTAGTGAGAGCTGGTCGATTTTGGCACATCCAAAACGTCATGAACCAAAGTTAGACATATGGTAAATAAACCGCTCTGACACATTAGTGTTATTGTTTTTGCGTTATATACTTTTGGTTGTGTGAAAATGCCTAATTTTGTGCCAAACAATCGTCATTTGCGGGAAGTGTTGATTTTCTTGTTCCATTCGAAGAAAACGGCAGCTCAAGGGCATCGAGAGCTCCAAAAAGTGTGCGGATATGCTGCTTTAAGCGAAACAACATGCTGTGATTGGTTCCGTCGCTTCAAAAACGGTGATGTTGATGACCGTTCACGTGAAGGATTATTATATTTTATATAGGGTATTTCGTTTTTTTCGTCGTGCATGTCCGTTGATATTTCTGACTTCACTGTTTCCAATGTCTTTTGTTGTCTTCATAGCAGTATCAAATACCGAGGTAATATGTTTTTTTTTATAGCCACGGCACTGCCAGCACTGTATCGTTTGCGGTTTTTAATAATTGCCGACAGTTCATCTTTAATACTATTGAGCAATATGTCTATGCCTTCCATCGTCTGTTGTACGATGTTAGGGTAATCCGTTTGAAGTACCAGTTTATGCATTACCTCTGTATTGGTATGCGTTTGAATTTCGAGGACTTTTTGCTGATCAGTCAATTGATTTGCTGCTTCACTCAAAATTAGCCGTGTAGAGATTCTGGAACGAGTACATCCCACCCAAGTAACATTGCCATTCTACTGCCTTTTAGCTTTTGTCCTAATTTATAAGGGCTTTCGTACTGTATGCTATTTAAAAGCGGCTTTCAATGATGCGCAAGATGTATAGTTAATTATTTTACTTTTGGCTGTTTTTATAACCTTTTCTAGCAGAAAGGTGAAGTCAACAACAGTCAGCTTTTAAAAATAATTGACGAGGAAATCTATTCCCTCATAAAACTGTTCAGTAAGTCAATAATAAAGCACGTTCATATTTGTTTAACAGAGTCATGATAAAATATTTCATAAGCAAGCTTTATCATTAAGCCATTTGGCTTCTGACGAGAGCTTACAGTATATATTGTAGCATTTTGAACTACATAAAGTGTATGATAAGATCCTCTACCATTGTTGTCATAATAAAATAAAACGAAGATGGATTAGCAACAAACTTAAAAAACTGAAAACAAGGGGCTTGTTCAAGCAAAAAAATTAAGCAAACTTCTTGAGCATTCTGAATAGTGAGTTGCCAACTACTGATGGGTAAATTTTGTCTTCAATCGGAAGTTTTTATGTCGTAATGAATTAGCTGAGACTAAATAAAATTTATGAATGCGATTATAATATGAATAAATCTGTTTTGAGTGGTTCTTGCAAGACTCTAGAGGAAGTGGCACGAAACAGGTTTTTATGTATGTCAAATTGCTTTTATTGTAGTTTAGATTTGGTTTTCAAACGGTATTTAGTTCGGTCATAATAAAATCTTTTTGTAGAAGGAGATGTTTCGCTCATCGCCATGAGGCACCAAGAGTAGACAGTCATGTTTGCTAGAATGAAAGATATGAAGAGACTAACGGAACGTTCCGTTAGTGTACGGTAGGTTGGAAATGGAATAGAAGTATTGAAAATTGAGCGAAAGGGCATGGGTGAAGTAGTACTTGAACCAAGGACGCTATCAGTGCCAAACATCCCACTGCGGGGTAGGTTGAGGCACAGATACATCTGCCACCTCAACTGGCAATAATAACATCATGGAACTCGCTGATGTACCACTGATCGCTTGTGATAGTTTCTAGCGGTAGTTTGTACACACTCTGTTTTGATGCGTACATGGGAGAGGAAACTCTCTCCTTTTTTTGGGTTTGTTTTTGTACACAACGACTGATAATTACTTAGTGTTTATTTTCTCGTCATCTCTAGAAAGACCGTAAAGCGTTGTGATACTGGTCCCCACCAGTATGAATTAATAGTTACCACCATTTATGGGGTTTACTACTCTAATTGTTATATTTGTATTCTCCGAACGTGGCGTAACGATTACGATGTAGAAGGAGATGTTTCGCCATGAGGCACCAAGAGTAGACAGTCATGTTTGCTAGAATGAATGATATGAAGAGAAAGTGTTGAAAGCTCACTAAGTTCACTTAAACACTAAATAATTATCAGTCGTTGTGTACAAAAACAAACCCAAAAAAGGAAGTGAGAGTGTGTGAGAGTGTGTAAGAGTTTGTGAAAGAATGTGCTTAGCTTTAGTTTGTTTATCTGTGATTGATTGTATATAATTGCGTTAGTGGTTGAGCGCCAAAAGCTCCCACGAACGAGCCATGGATGATTTATCGGAAGATGAATCATCTATGGCGCAAAATGAGGGGGTAACTCTTAAAGTTACCCGATCGCGTGCTTATCCAGATAGTTCAGCTGGTCCTTGGGTTGCCTATTTTTGGCCCAAAACGGAATCTCTGAATGTTTGTCAGATTTCAAACGATCAGACGAAACTATTCTCGGTCGTGACCGAGATAATTAAGGTGAGACCCAATAAACTCAAAGTCGTTCCCAACAAACATCGGTGTTGAATTAGAGCTTGTTCAAGCAAATTTGGAGAAGCCATTCAGCTGTTTCTTCTAGAAAAGCTGAATAGCTTCTCCAAATTTAATTGAACAAGCTCTAATTCAACACCGATGTTTGTTGGGTTGTGTCCAACCTTAAACAAGCTAACGAAATTGCTGTCTCTCAGTTTTTACACTGGAGTATTTAGTGTACATTCCAGCTCGAGGTATTTAGATTGAAGGGGTGGTCACCGAAGCGAGTGTGACCCCTGAAATCCTGTTGAAGCAGGGGGTTGGTTGCTTTAAAAACCCTCTGCTTCCTTCAGTCAAAATACTCGATGTGCGAAAACTAGGCACAGTATCGATCACTAAGGGTGAAAAGAAATTTACCCACTCAGACTCGTTTTGTGTGACCTTTTCTGGTTTAGTCCTCCCTCAATACGTCGAGTTGGGAAAACTTCGACTACTTGTGCGGTTGTTTGTACCTCGGGTAATGGGACATACGACCTCCCATTGCAGTAATAAGGCACGCTGCTCTAATTGCGGGGAGAAACATGAGGATGGCGCCTGTGCAGACAGCACACCAAAATGTATTTTCTACAAGGAAACTCCTCCTCATGCTCTCTCGTCATGCCCGGCGTACAAACAACGTGGGGAAAAATTAGAACGTTCGCTTAAACAGCGTTCCAGGCAATCTTTTGCCGAAATGTTGAAAAAAGCCTCACTATCACCCAGTGCCAATACAAATCCCTTTGCTCCTCTGTCAGATGACGAGTCTGACTTTGATTTGGCTGAAGAGGGAACATCAGTCAGTTTTCCGGAAGGTGCTTCACGGAAGTGAAGACGCGTCCGCCCACGGAAAGCTGCTGAGCCGGAGCCCAAAATCAGCCTGCCCATTTCAAGGAATGATGGAAAAATTGAAAATCCAATTCCTCCTGGTTTCCGTAACTACACCAAGGACTTTCCATCCCTTCCGGGGACATCCAAAACCCCTGATGCCCCGATTTTAAGAACAGAAGCCCCTTCCTCAACTGGGCGGTTCTTATTCGATTTTATTGTGGATGGTATCTTCAAGTACCTCGAAATTTCGAAACCCTCTTAAAAGCATTGTTGTTGCAATGCTTCCCACAGTGAAGACTTTCTTAAAGCAATCTACAATCAAGTGGCCCCTCCTTGCAGCAATCATTTCCTTCGATGGATAATTTTCCAAATGAGGTCGGGGGATTTGATCACTGTTCTACAGTGGAATTGTCGAAGTTTGATTCCTAAATTGGAATCATTTAAATTTTTAGCTCACAATACCGGTTGTGATGCATTCGCTCTTTGTGAAACATGGCTCTTTTCCGAAATCGAACTTCCATTTCATGATTTCAATTTTGTTCGTCTTAATGGTGAGGATTCACGTAGAGGAGGAGTACTTTTTGGGGATCAAAAAGTGCTACTCCTTCTATAGAGTGAATTTTCCTCAAACTCCAGGTATTGAAGTTGTCGCATGTCAGGCTGTTATTAAAAATAAAGGCGTTTGCATTGCTTCTGTGTATATTCCTCCTAGAGCCTCAATAAACCGATTTGTTCGTATTTGTTCGGTCCTTCTAGCTCCATGGTTGATCATGGGAGATTTTAACTCTCAAGGAGAACTGTACGATGACAACCGGTCTTCCTTTATATATGACCTCTGTGACAACTTCAATATGGCAGTTCTTTATAATGAAGAACTAACACGTTTGGCTGGTCCATCCTCAGTTGGCAGTAGATAAGACCTCACGCTTTGTTCGAATTTATTATCTTTGGATTGCACTTGGAATGTGATTTATGATCCCCACGGTAGTGATCATTTGCCCATAAAAATTTCGATTGCCACCGGGTTCATTCCGCCGGAATCCATCAACGTCGCGTATGATCTTACCCGTCACTTCGATTGGACAAAGTTTAGGACAGCAGTAGATGAAGCCATAACGACGGTAGAAAAACTTCCACCGCTGAAGGAATACAACTTCCTCTCCAACCTGATCTTAGACAGCGCGCTTCAAGCTCAAACTCGACCAGTTCCAGGAACGTCATTTCGCAAGAAACCTCCTTCTCCATGGTGCACCGAGGTTTACCGTAAAAAGACCGACGCGTTTAAATTTTTCCGTAGACGTGGAACACCTGAGCACTTCGAAGTATACACGGCTCTCGAACGCAAACTTAAAAGATGAGTACCCTTTGGAACACGGCGCGACGATTGCGTAACCGAACAACGAACAACGAGAACGAAGAGTACTCGGACCAATGGATCCTCAAGTTCACGCGAAAAGTTTGTCCACATTCTGCGCCGGCACGGATGATTCCTCGCGAAACCGAAAATTCGATAGATGAGATCAGAAAACCTTTTTCAATGGTAGAGTTCTCTCTCGCACTTTTTTCGAGTTGGCAAAACGGCTCCAGGGGCTGACAGGATCAAGTTCAACTTGCTTAAGAACCTCCCAGACGTCGCTAAGAGGCGCATGTTGAACTTGTTTAATCAGTTTTTGGAACACAACATTTTACCGGATGGTTGGAGACGGGTGAGAGTTATTGCCATTGAAAAACCTGGTAAGCCCGCGTCCGACCACAAGTCCTACTGACCCATCGCGATGTTATCCTGTATTCGAGAGTTGTTGGAAAAAATGATCCTCTTCCGTCTGGACACATGGGTTGAGACGAACAACCTGCTTTCAGATAATCAATATGGTTTCCGTAGGGGTAAGGGAACGAACGACTGTCTCGCGTTGCTTTCCACAGTTAGCTTTTTCTAAAAAAGAGCAAATGGCTTCTGTATTCTTGGACATCAAGGGGGGCTTTTGATTCAGTATCTGTTGAAGTTCTTTCAGATAAACTCCACGCTTGTGGCTTTTCACCATTAATGAATAATTATTTGTACAATTTGCTGTCAGAGAAACATATGAGCTTCTCTCATGGAACCTCTACAGCTTCACGATTTAGCTACATGGGTCTCCCCCAGGGATCATGTTTAAGCCCTCTTTTGTATAATTTTTAACTCAAAGACATTGACGGTTGCCTAAATGACAACTGTACGTTGAGACAACTAGCGGATGACGGCGTAGTGTCTGTCACGGGACCCAATAGGGTCAATCTGCAAGGACCCTTACAGGATACCTTAGACAATTTGTCTACTTGGGCTCTAGAGCTAGGTATCGAATTCTCTACGGAGAAAACTGAGTTGGTAGTTTTGTCTAGGAAGATTAACCCAGCACAACCGAAGCTTCAAATGTGGGGTAAGCCGATTACTCATTCCATGTCATTTAAATATCTTGGGGTCTGTTTCGATTCAAAGTGCACCTGGAGATCCCACATTGAGTATCTGAAGTGAAAGTGCCAACAAAGGATCAAATTTCTTCGAACAATTACCAGAACCTGGGAGCACATCCGCAAGATCTTTTAACTTTGAACCGGACAACGATTTTGTCGGTCATATAATACGGTAGTGTTTGTTTTCAGTCAGCTGCTTGGTCGCACATCATTAAACTGGAACGTATTCAGTATCGGTGTCTTCGTATAGTGTTAGATTGCATGCACTCGACTCATACTATGAGTCTTGAAGTGCTGGCTGGCATGTTGCCACTCTCGGATCGGTTTACAGAATTATCTCTCCGGCTCCTCACCAGGTGTGAAGTTATGAACCCCAAGGTAATCGAAAACTTTGAGGAGCTTCTCTAGTTGAATCCTCAAACTTGCTTCATGACCTTGTACCATTTGTACATAACACAGGATGTCAGCCATTCGCCGAACATTTCCAATCGTATTTGCTTCTCTGATTTCGACAATTCGGTTCATTTTTGATTTTTCCATGAAGCAGGAGCTTCATGGAATCCCAGAGCATCATCGTCCTATGATTGCTCCGTTAATATTTGCTGCAAAGTTTGGCCAAGTTGATTCCACTAAATCGTTCTTCACTGACGGATTCTTGATAGAGGAGTCAGCAGGCTTTGGTATATTTAATGAAATTTATAGCGCCAATCGTAAACTTCAAGCTCCTTGTTCCGTATATGACGCTGAATTGGCGGCAGTACACTTTATGGTAGAATTGTTGTCACTTACACCGGATCAGTACTGTAGTACTTTATTTTCTCATGAAATTACAGAAGCTTCTAAGTGCTTTATCTTCGCGTTATTTTATCATCACTTTTGTATGGGTCCCATCTCATTGTTCAATTCCGAGCAATGAGAAAGCGGACTCTTTTGCAAAGGTGGGCGCTATGGAAGGCGATATTTATGACCGACAAATCGCCTTTTATGAATTTTTTACTATTTTTCGTCCTTTAGTCACTCGTCATCTGACAGTATAAATGGAGCAAAGGAGATTTAAGGCGATGGCAACATTCTATCATCCCAAAGGTTTCGAAGAAATCTTGGTTTAGGGGGATGGATGCGGGTCGAGACTTCATTCATGTCATGTCTCGCCTCTTGTCCAATTATTATTCTTTGAACGCTCATTTATACCGGGTTGGAATGAGCGACAGTATTCTTTGCGAGTGGACAAGGCTATCAGGACGCAGATCACGTTATTTGGTCTTGTGTTTAGCATCGTGGAGTCAGATCGGAGCTTTATGATTCCCTTTGGGCTGGAGGTAGACAACCCATTGTACGAATTCGAGATATATTGGCTGTACGTGATTTGGAGTACATGAAATTCATTTATGTGTTTTTAACTAACATTAGCCTTAGATTGTAGTTAGTTTAACCTGTATGTTTACTGTAAGTTTTTAACGTAGGACTACGCTTCTCTTTTCTATTCCGGGTGTCATTTCAAAATTTTGAAAAATGAGAGTGCTACGGATAAGTGAAAGGTTTTTGAACGCTAATAACTCTTGTTTGACTGAACAGAATGACTTCATTTGTACACCATTTGATCAGGAAAACTAACAAATATTTTGCATTAAAACTTCAATTATGTAATATAAGTAGTATAAGTATAGGTATAAGTAGTTCAATTAATCACTGAAAGATGACCTACTTTTGCTCCCATACAAATCTACACATAAACAGGCTGAAAATATAGTTTTCCCTCTCCGGGTCCTGAAAAGCGGGTAACAAATTGTCTTGTTTTTATTTCATTTATTTTTATTCCATGTTAAAGAAAGCACTAGCCACACCCCTCAGCTGTAAAATTATTTTGCTTTGTTGCCGGTGCCGGTGGTTTTATAACTAAAACCTGTCCCCTTTTTGAACTTTGCTTCGTACTGCATTTCGTGCCTCTCTTCTTTGGAGGCAATGCTATTACAACAGTATAAGGCACACGATTCGAACCAAAATGATTTCATTGAGATATTCAAGTTTCGATTGATCGATGGTGGTGTTTTTCGCTCTCTCGTTACGAAGATTTTTTACTCGGTTTTCCATTATTTCATCCGTTTTCTTGCGATTGCGCGTCGAGCTCCTAAAATATCGCCTGCGCTTCCTCACCTACAAACCAGAAGAAAGCAAAGTTTTCAAATTTTCCCGCACGACCTATTGCCGTGATTCGTAGTTTGTAATTCGTAATTTATCCTGAAAAACCAGTGCATATTATCAAACCTAGTATATTTTGGATTGTTTGAGGCATTCAGTCGAGAGTGGTGAATTCAGCAGAGATTTTTCATCAAACCAGAACTGAATTTTTTTTCATTCAACTGAACCGAATTTCATAAGAAGGGACTGGTCAAGCAAAATAATAAAAACATTTTTAATATTTGCCAACTATGGTGTTATGATATGTATAAATAAGATGATACCATTATTACTATGCAACAACGCGGGCCTACGTGATCTTCGCGGTTATATCCCTGATATAACCCACCTCTAATTTTTTTTTTATCGGTCTATGTGTGTGTTTTTTTTTCTTTTTCAAAAAATGTTCAGGTCAAAAGAAAACCATAAATTGTATAGATATAAGTGTTTAGACAATTTAGAATTTAAAATTAATGTGTTATGTAAACTATACTTTAAATTCGCACCCTCTTTCCCATCCGTAATTTGTAATTCCTATTAACCTCGAGACGGCCGCGAGTAATCGGTTTTATCCCCCTAACTTTAGTTTTAAGATAAATGATGTATAAAAATATGAATACTTGGCTCTGTAAAGTTGATTCAATTGAGCCTGTACATTGATTGATACAATGATTAATAAAAAAAAATTGTTTAGCCGATAATTTAGCACGCAGAAATAAAACAAACGTTTGTGTGTTTGGGTACAATCCATATTCCACTTGCCGGCAGTGTTTTATGGAAGAAACCTTTCTGCACCTATGTTCATCAATTTGTATTTATTTATAGATGCAGACATTTTTAGCCCTGAATATGAAAGATGATAGCTCTATTGTACATCCAACAAACCATTTCCACGCAGAATAGGAACAAAAGTATGCAAAAATAGCAGAAGAAACAAAAAGCGCGTGGCTAGGAGGGATTAAAAATGCGTGCGAACTGATTGATGATTGACGACGATTGACGCATATTTTTACATTGTTCTTTTTTTCATAAAGAATTTTAATTCACAGTGAAAAACAACGTTGATACTCAATCTTGTTTCATTATTTTGCGATTTATTTTCGATGAGCTAATTGGCGTGTGGGTGAATAATGTTGACGAGTTGTACAAAAAGAACAGGGTTTTTATTATTATTTGCTAAGGCCGGGGAGGTCTCTGCTGAACACAGAAGTTGTCTCTATTCTATTGGGTCCCTGGCTGCACTTCACGAGCCTCGCAGTCTGCGAAGGTTCCGCAGGTCACTTTTTGCTTGATCGATCCACCTTGCTCTTGGCTCGACAATCATTTTAACTCCGCTGTCGTTCGACACAATAACGACATGCTCAACCAACCCTATGCGTCCGATTTTGGCGATGTGAACAATGAGAGGTTCTCCCAACAACTGATGCAATCCGTGATTTATTGCACTTCACCGTAAATCGTACGCAGCACCATCCGTTCAAAAACACAAAGGGCTGTGGATGTCTGATAATGTCTTGTAGATGTTCATCTTTGTAGCTCAGCGAACCTTGTTCAAACGTAGCCTACTGTAGGCACGATTGCTAGCCACAAAGCGCTTTTGTATCTTTCTGCTGGTATCTTATCGGCGGTCATTAATGAGCCCAGATACGCGAATTCGTCTACCGCCTCGACTTCATTACCGTCGATCTGTACTCGTGGTGGGAGTTAGCCAGTTTATTTTTATTTTTGATGAATTAAGGACTACCACAATCCTACTTGCTCCAGCTACTTAAGTCTACTTAAGTCTGATGAAAGTTGCATGTTACGATACTGACGTCGTCGGCGAAGCCAAAAAGTTGGACGGACTTCCTAAAATTCGTACCACTCGTGTCTATCCTCGCTCTTCGAATCAAACCCAAGAACAAGTAAGATAATATTATAGGGTGTCCCAGAAAGTATAAGCACGATTGCTACATGAAACCGCACGAAGCCGGATACCGTCAGATAATTAACTTTCAATGTGGCTTTGTATAAAAATTGAAAAGTGTGAGTTTTGTTTGAATGTTTAAGTGTGTGTGTGTGTGTGTGTGTGTGTGTGTGTGTGTGTGTGTGTGTGTGTGTGTGTGTGTGTGTGTGTGTGTGTGTGTGTGTGTGTGTGTGTGTATGCGTGTGTGTGTGTGTGTGTGTGTGTGTGTGTGTGTGTGTGTGATAAAGAGAGAGAGAGAGAGAGAGAGAGAGAGAGAGAGAGAGAGAGAGAGAGAGAGAGAGGAGAGAGAGAGAGAGAGATGGGCGTATTTCTTTCGAATTTCTGCTTCTTCCCGCATTTCTTTTCCCAAAAACCAGCATTACTCCCTCATTTTTCAATCGATTTCCACCATTGAGCCCTTATTTTTTTCGTTTTCTTCTTTGGCTATAAGCTTCATTTGCTATATATTTTTTTGTTGACGTAATTTTGGTATTAATCATATGTTTAGCACAATTATGTTTAACAAATCTCAAAAAAAAAAAACCCTAAAAATTATATATACTTATAAATACCATCGAAACTATTTTTCCCTGAATATTGCAGTGTTGAGAAGATCAGTGTTAAATTTAATTTTGCTTTATTTAATGACAAAATATTTGAAATTGGATCACACGTGTTGGAGATATTCCATTTTACGTAAATATGTTTTTGTTCATTTATTAAAAAAACAACTTTTATATCTCGAAAACTGTCTACTTTATTTTTTTTGACGGCTTTTTTATATTCTGCATAAAATTTCCCAGTAGAAATGATGATCAGCTTACCGAATTAATAAATGCTGTAAACTAGTGTAATCAGAATTCTTTTATTCCCGAAAATATTAAAAATTTTAGAAATGCACCGAAAGTTGATGCTCTAAAAACTTTTTTCCCTAACATTTCTCCAACCTGGACTCTTCGCTTTATATTGGCGTAATAACTTCAAGTTCTTTCAGTCAAAAAAAAAAAAATCTTGTTTGAGATACATAAATTTTCATGTTTATGGTGGATTTTTTTTCCGAGAAATTTATTTTTCAGAGTATATTTTTTTCGCACCCTTCACACATAGGGTCACAATTTGTTCTTAGACAGTTTTTTTGTATAACCAAAGGTTTTCGAGCTACAAATTATTAATTGAAATGCTATAAAAAATGCTTACGCCTTTTTTAAAACTGACTCTTGAGTCACAAATATCTATGTTAGCGCGTAAATGTTCAGTCTCTTAAGCCAAACGCGTATGCAAAGTTTCATTCAAATAAAAATATATCGAAAATAATTTTCCACATTTCCAGGTCATTTCGCCTGGAAACGCTCACATGTGGACCATCTTTTTTGCGTGGCAATCCATTTTTTATTCATATTTTCTTTCGATTTCACTTCCTTAGGATGCCTCCGAAGTGCCTGCTTTATGATGGCCCAGTATTTTTCAATTGGCCGCAGTTGCGGTGCGTTCGGGGGGTTGAGATGCTTCGGCACGAAATTGACCTTCTTAGCCTTGTACCACTCCAAAACCTCTTTCGACCTCAGAAGAGGAAGTAGACGCTTTTGGAGGCATTATTTTAGGTACACGTGCCCATTGACCGTTCCTGGGCTGCAAAATGGTGAGTCGATAATGGGCACGGAGCGTGCGTCCCCGCAACATAGCCCTGGTCCTCACAAGTTCCTACCTCATGCTTCCACGGGTCAAGAGATGACAAAGACCGCCAGCTAAGGGTTGCGTACTTAGCTGGTAGTGCAGCCTGGGCACTGTTGTCCTTCTGACTTTACCTAGATTGAGGAGGTGCGTGCCGAGCGTCTGTGTCCACCAAGGAGGTGCGGTCAGTCCTGGCATCGGCAGCGCGACCCGGTAAGGTAGTATGCTGAAATCTTATCCTGCCACGAAAAATGGAAGTATTCTTAATACGGTCCGACGGTGCTTATTTCAGATAATTTCAGTGCTAATTTCAGGTATAATAATTTAAGACTATTTTTTCCCTCGTGGCTATGATAATGCAAGTCCGTTTACAATTGTAGCAGGACCACAATCAGCAGACATACCAAGTGTAATGGTTATCATAATTTTATACTATCACAAAACCTTCACAATATTTTTAATGATATTTTCAGCTTCGCATTTATGCATCGTTGTGAGTCTAAACTAACCAAACTCACGCTATGTATATGAAAAGATACGATGGTTTTTAATGCAATTTTTTCCTTCTTTATCATAAGACAATTAAAAATACAAAACCTAACATTCATCCTACATCTTCTATTAGACAAGCATAAAGAATCATGTATGGGCCCAGTGGGAAACAAAAGTTAGCGGATAAATCAAATTTCCTCTTGTTTTTATTTTTATTTCTTTTATTTCAGATTTATGAAGCTTCCGTTTTTAGGCAATAATCATATTCATAGGGAATTTATTTCGCCTTATTGTTTGCTTACATTTTCCTAGAAAACGGCTGCCAGGAGATCAACTATGTTTCATTATATCACATTGGAAATTTCAGTTATTTTAGAGTTTAAAGCAACTAACACCGCTGCCGAAGAGGCAAATGGCTGCATTTTATAATTATATATACATTATTTAGTATTTTATTGCAACATCGTATTATTTTCATCATTGTATATTATTAAAAACATATTGAAATTATTATTAGAAATAATAATAATAATAATTAAATTTTATCTGCTTCAAGGGTACAAGGAAGTTTGTTCCAGATAGTAAATTTGTCATTGTAGCTCAAGGTTATTTTCTATTAAATTAGATCATTGGATATTATTAAAATTGATAAATGCTTTTCAATTCTGCTGATTATGACCCATATGTTATAAATACGTACATATTTTTTATTATTTAGTATAAACCTAAATGCCATAATGCATGTTTATACTTCATTTAATTACGAAATGGTTTGGCAAAAAAGGTTTCACATTCCGGAGTTACATTCAACTATCAATGATTGAGCTGTAATGAGGCACCAAGCAGCATATAATTTTCATGTGTCTATCATTGTTTCAGTTATTTCATCATATTATATTATTTACAACCAGGTAGACCAGGGAAGGTAAGATTATTATTATAAAGAAAAATACTCTACATTATTATATGAACATCACTATATTATACATTAAATAAAAAGGGTTGGGAAGGGACCATCAGAGCACCGGATTGAAGCGATTTGGATGGGGAGAGTGGAATTGCCAACTCCCTGTCATTAACAATTCGTGAATTGTTGGCGAGCTCTTCTACCCACTCATTGGGAAGTCCTCACGTTTGATGGCTTGTTCGACATTAGGTTGTAGGATTCTAGCATTGGAAGGAGATTCTCATTATCCCGCGGATTACGCGTAAGTGTCTCTGCTAACGAGTCCGCCCATCCGTTTTAGGCCCTTCAGACAGTGTTAAATTGAATACAGGAAGATGTCGAACTTGATTAAATCATTCGTAGAGGACGATCCACTGTCTTATGGCTGTGCCTGCAACGATGAGTGGTATCTTTTACATACATACATACATACGTGCCCATTGACCGTTCCAGTTGTCACGAATTTGGTGCTCCGCTTTCCACACGAGCAAATTGCTTGCCAAATTATATATTTTATGCCAAACTTTGGCATCTTCTGCTTTCTAACGTCCTCAGGGACATCGAATTTATGATGAGCAGTGAAAACCATAACGAGGCAATGTGGTTTCGTCAACATATGGGTGTAGAGCTTCCGTGCACGCGTTTTACCTACCGTATTCTGCCGTACCCGCTTGTGATCCTTAACACTTTACGGAGATCCATTTTTCCAACTTTTTTCCTTCCGATCGACGGTCAAAAGTTCGTGGTACCGATTTAACACGAGACACCGTCGAATGTACATTCTCAGCTTTCTGCTGATGGCACGATGAGAAAGATCCGGATTTTCGAGGTACGTGCGCAAAATTTCTTTGCGCCGCTGCGGTTCTTCTGACTCCATCTTCGCAACGATTGCACATCTGCTAGTGAAACTTGTACAGGGGCTATTCATGAACCACGAAGACTTTTCTGGGGGAGGGTATGTTGACCAAAGTCTACGCTCCATACAAAATTTCATAAAAATGTATGGCGAAATGACTACGAGGGGGGACGGGGGTCTGAGATTTTCAAAAATGAGTCTACGTAGTTAATGAACAGGCCACCAGATTAAACAAATACATATTGAACTTATTACACCCAAAATTTCAATAGAAAATACTCAACGGATAAAAAGTTACAGCCATTTAAAAGTGGTGCAATTTGATTCCGTACTACCTTTATGGTTTGAAATGGAAATATCCTTTTGATCATCATGAAACCCTAGGAAAGAACAGTAATTTTTGCGAGAACCAGAGATGTGAAGAGAAAGTAGAGTTAGAGTTAAAATTTGGTCAATATCAACTTGACGTATTTCTTTCAATTTTGCATTTAAAAAACCTGAACACCCCTCATTTTGAAGGTGTGTGTGTGTAGAATGTTGCTCCTATTTTGATTTTGGAATTCACTCTTCAGTTGTCAAAATGCCGTCCAAGCAAAAAGAGCAGCGTATCAAAATTTTGCTCGGGCATCGCGAAAATCCGAGCTACTCGCATGCAAAGTTGGCAAAATCGCTAAAAGTTGCCAAATCAACCGTTACAAATGTAATTAAAGTGTTTGGGGAACGTTTGTCGACAGCCAGGAAGTCTGGATCGGGGGGGAATCGAAAACCGGAAGCCGCTGAGACGACAAAGAGAGTTGCCGGTAGTTTCAAGCGAAACCCTAACCTATCTCTTCGAGATGCCGCAAATGAGCTGGGTGTATCGTCTACAACCGTGCATCGAGCCAAAAAACGAGCCGGACTATCGGCTTACAAGAAGGTAGTGACTCCAAATCGCGATGATAAACAAAATACGACGGCCAAAGCGCGATCCCGGAGGCTGTACACGACGATGCGGACGAAGTTTGACTGCGTGGTAATGGACGACAAAACCTACGTCAAAGCCGACTACAAGCAGCTTCCGGGACAGGAGTTTTATACGGCAAAAGGAAGGGGAAAGGTAGCAGATATTTTCAAGCACACGAAACTGTCAAAGTTCGCAAAGAAATATCTGGTTTGGCAAGCCATCTGTACCTGTGGATTGAAAAGCAGCATTTTCATAGCTTCCGGGACTGTCAACCAAGAAATTTACGTGAAAGAGTGTTTGAATAAACGTCTGCTGCCTTTCCTGAAGAAACACGGTTGTTCCGTACTGTTTTGTCCGGATTTGGCATCTTGCCATTACGGTAAAAAGGCCATGGAGTGGTACGCCGCCAACAACGTGCAGGTGGTTCCCAAGGACAAGAACCCTCCCAACACGCCAGAGCTCCGCCCAATTGAGAAATACTGGGCTATTGTCAAGCGGAACCTAAAGAAGACCAAAAAAAAACTGCTAAGGACGAGCAGCAGTTCAAGGCAAACTGGCTTTCTGCGGCGAAGAAGGTGGACAAGGTGGCTGTACAAAATCTGATGGCAGGGGTCAAGCATAAGGCCCGGCAATTCGGATTTGGAAAAGCGGAAGCCTAACTGAATATTTTTCCTGAATTTTATACTAATTGAACTTGAAAAAGAAATTTAATTTGATTTTTTTAAATAAACGATTTCACCGATTTACACGCGTTTTCCCTTGACCAAATTTTGACCGTATCACCCTTTATCACGGCAGGCTAGGAAATAAAATAAAAGAAGTTGAAAAAAAGCGGAGGGCGGTTTTGAAAGGAAGTAACCCACCAAGCACACAACCATTCACCAACCAACCCAAAAGCACGGGGGGCAAAGGGAAGGGTATCCCCTCATGTTGATAAGAAGGTTATTTTCATTTAAATAAACATTATAGTTGATTATGTACTTCACGCAATATAAACATGATTAGTGAAATGTAATATGGTTTGGCAAGTTATTTGCGAATGCGGAATTTGGTCAGAGTCGTTTGTGACATCAGAGACAATGAAGACTGATACGTACATCCTGGAATGTTTGAATCAGCGTTTGCTGTCAATTATTAGGAAGCATGATGGTCCAGTATAGATTTGGCCGGATTTGGCATCCTGTGCAGTATGCGAAAGACATATCAAACCATATCATGGTACGATGCCAATAAAGTTCAATACGTGCCAAAACTTATGAATCCTTCAAAGCCAACCAATCGAGACATTTTGGGCTCTAAACAAGGCATATCTAAGGAAACATGCTAAAGCATTAGATACATTGGAAAAGAGTGTCTAAAACAATTGCAAAGGAGTCTGTGCAGAGACTGATGAGCAGCGTTTGGGCGTTTTAGGCAGCGTTTGCGTTCCTTGGCCTATGATTAACGATGAGTGAGAAAACTGTAGAGAAATAATTCATGAATTCAAAATAAAATTTCTCCAAAGACCAAAAAATGTTTTATCTTGATTTTAAATTATCTCTATACTTTTTGAGACACCCTTTATTTGGGTTACCCCATTTGTTTTTATATGATAGAAAAATGATAAATTTATTTTAAATAGAATCTACTTTGTAGAACTTTGCTCGAGAATATAATATAGGATGTACGATATTTTCATTCAGAAATACATGAAATGAATTCTGAATATTATAATATATTATAGGCAACCATGAATAATCAAAGATTGAAAACATCCAAGAGTAACAGAATTTATTTGAAATACAATCAATCACAATCACAACAATCAATAGCTGAAGTTTTGTGAAAATCCGTTCATATTTGTTTTATTAGATTCATTACATGTTTTTGACATCAACAAACTATAGCTATATGTATTTTGCTTAACTTTATTTGATATCAGAATCAAAATCGATGTTGCGGCATTGGTTTATTATTACCGTCTTCAAGTATCGTATTTTTCATTATATTGTTTAAGCGGTATTTATTAAATGAAAGTAGTCGATAACGTGACGGTTTTCTTTGCCGAAAGATTCACGATACAGTTAAATATACTTTCAGTGAGAAATTCGTTCGGTTGCCCTGGATCATAAGCGTAGCATTGTGGTTGCTACGCACTTATACGACTGAATGATATGGAAGGCAAAGAAAGCCATCAGTTAAGAAATGTGGAACTTCTTCAAAGAACACTAATGTGGGTGGTAGGCAAAGCCCCGTAGGGCGTTTTAAGGCAGGTGGAGGACAAAGATGACTTTTGAAAGATTATACTCGAAAAATAAAAACAAAAATGCAACAGAAAGATGATCACCAAAATTTTACGTTAATTCGGATATTTTTTAAACTCTAAGGGAATAAATAAACACACATTAAATAGCTTTGTTTTCGCAAAGTTGGTTTATTCAACTTCTGCTCCTTGGCTAAATGCCCGCACCTTGGACCTTGGACGCTACCGAACAAATCCTGTGCAACACTTGCGCAATCGTTCTTACAAACCTTCATCCAATCTTTCTTCAAATTCTTGTCGTTTTAGAAGGCCTTTCCTTTTTTCCGGAGCTTGCGTTTCATAATCGCCCAGAATTTTTCTATTGGGCGAAGTTCTGGCGGATTTGGCTCCTTCGGCGCAAAAACAACATCGTTGGCTTCGTACCACTCCATCCCCGGTTTCACGTAATAACACGATGCCAGATTCGGCCAAAACAGAGTGTCACCTTCGTGGGATCGGAAGAAGGTCAGCAGGCGCTTCTGAAGGTATTTTTCTTTATATATTTGGCCTTTGATAGTGCCGGTGCCTTTGCCGCACCCACAGATCGCCAACCACACCAAGTAATTCTTGGAAAATTTGTCGTCTTTCTTCTTCCGGAACTTCTCCGGAACATCCAGGTGGGGCTTGCCGACGCAAACTTTCAGGTCGGGGATCTGCTTGGCGTCCGCTTCAATGTACGTATCGTTGTCCAGTACGATGAATTTCGGCTGCACTAACCACTCGCGGTACAGCTTCCTGGTGCGGGATTAAGCCATCGCATTCTGTTTCTCGGCTCAGTTAGGCGCAATACATGAAGTCCGGCCTGCGCCATTGTCTGCTGGACAAACCAGACGGAAGAATTAACCTTCTTGGCCACGTCCCAGATCGAATGGTTCGGAATCCCTCCCCTTCCTTGCGAGCACGGGGTCGGTCGTCTTTGCTTTTATTCCGCTATGCCGTCTGGGTTTCCTCGAACGATTTTACCACACGGGGCACGGTCGAATTGTCGATTCCAAACTGTTTCGCGATCCACCTGTGGGACTGGCCTGGATTTTTAACGACCACGCCCATATTTTTTGTCGAAGCAGTTCTTGTTTGGAAGCCATCTCGATACCACTTGACTGATTGTGACACAATTTCGCACAAGTAAACATTACTTTAATTTTACCCCAAATTTTATTAATTTCTACACAAGAAATAAAAAGTTATACACAATAGAAAGTGTTGCATTTTTTTAGAGAACAATCTTTACATTGGAAGTGGCAGACTTGACCTTTGACATTTTGACTGGCTCGGTTACACTTTCTGCCGATTTTAGCCATTTGGCGCAATCAAAAAAAGAACTCATCCCAAAGATTAAGTAACAACACAGGAAACATTAAGTAACAACACAGGAAATCACGGTTGGTTGAGTGAGCGTGCAATATTAGCAGCCAAGAACAGTGACATCGAAGGACTGAATTTCAACATTCAAAATGCTATAGGCGGTGAATTGGTTTCGTACAAATCTGTGGACACTGTCATTAATCAGGACGATGTGGTGAACTCTCCTGCAGAATTTTTAAATTCACTAAAATTGCCACCGCACAATCTCTACACGCAAAAAAAAAAACCGCAGTATAAACTACCATTTCAAGGGTAAAATTAAGCGCAAACACCAACAATTTTCACCTGACTATAAATGCGTTTGATTTTACCATGCCTGCGATTAGATCAACCATGGTGCAATAGATATCAATATGAGGTCTGTCAAATATACCACAAATGTTGGAGGTCTTACCATAAACGTAGTAAATTTGACTGAAATTTCATGGTGGTTTTAAAGATAGGCATAGTCGTATAAATGGTAGTTTTTACTACACGATTTTTATCTGCGTAGTTGAAAATCGGATCGGTGATTAACATGCTTAGAGATAATAATCAACTCATTGCAGTGGTACCCGATTAGCTGTAAAGAATTTGCTGAATATAAGGAAATGTCATAAAAGGGAAAAACAAAGGTGAAGACGTTTTGATTCCCCGTATTTCGATGTTGCCAAACGATTTGCTATTTTATTTTAAGCGCCTTCAATTCCACGTTCGGCTGGCATTTACAATTAAAATCAAAACACAAGGCTAGTCATTGAAAATTGGTGGAAACAATTTGGAGCTTACATGTTGTTCGCATGGCCAATTTTATGTTGCGTGTCCAAGAGTCGGTAGACCATCACCGTTGTTTATATATTCATCGGTAGGACAGACCAAAATGTTGTTCATGAAAAAGTATTAAAATGACATGGTCATTCTATAAAAATCTCAACTGCGATTGAACAACTTGTAGAGAAAATAAATTGAATTGTTTCATATTGGGTACTTCTATTTTTCATGAAAAATGTTATTTTATGCAGGACAACATCTGCAGGGCCAGCTAGTTGTTCATGAAATTCAAATGCATTTGATATCTTCAGATTAGTATTTCAACAGTATCTTGAATGTTTCTATGGATTAGTCGTTTTTATGTAGTAAAACGACTGTTTTTGCAGTCCATAAAAAAAACCACGAAGAAAACCCAAATGAACCAAAAGAGAGGAGGGTGGTTGAAAATTGAGGGAAAAACACCACATGATTTCTGAACGGTCGCGAATATGCTTTCGTGACTTGACCTGAACACGTTATTAATTACTTAGTATTCTGTGTGAGTGATTTGGAATTTATGCATGGTGATTATGTGATAAGATGTATAATCCTTTCGGTAGATGATGATTCATGTTTGCTCTTAATGACGACAGTGATTTCTGTAGCGTTCGACGCCGTCTATCATGAATGAGAATTGATTCAGCCTTATCCAAATGGCAAACTTTTTGAAATGTTTGTAATCATCCAGCCTATCTTAATAAATAATCCAGTTGTTTCTCGATAAATCGGCGGCAGCACATTTCGTTATCGGTTGTAAGGAGATTATCTTGCTTTTATCTGATTTATGATTCTTCATTAAGCTTCGAACCGTGGCGGTTGGAAAAATATTTGAAAGAGACTTTAAGTGATTCGCTTTAGTAGTAGCTGATCCTTCCTAGAAACGATTTGACGAAAAATCAAGTGAGATGCGTAGAGTAACCGTTGTGGCGTTCCTTGCGGTGTTAGTTTTAGGCAGTTTTCCGAGATCGGAAGCCAATCGTTGTATCGGAAGACCAGATGGCTTTTTTGTAAACGATTTTACAGAATGCGAAGCCTTCTTCACATGCGTACGTCAATCACAAGTGCCGGGCCGTTGTCCTGATGGATTTTATTTCAATGAAGAACGCCAGCTCTGTGATAACCAATGGAATGTAGTTTGCCTTCTTTGCACTGGAGAAGAGCCTGAAGAACCCGAACCCGAGGAACCTTCTGAGGAGGTAGATCCCGCTAATGTACCTGTGCCTGAATTTTTCCCCATTGAAAATGAATGTCGAAAATATACACTCTGTGCCAACGGTGTTGGATTCCTGAGAGAATGTTCTGCTGGCCTGATGTTCAATCCGGTTAGCCGAACGTGTGAGTTGGAGGCCAACGTAGACTGCGTTGAAAGTATTTGCCCAAATAACGTCAATCCTATGGAAGCAACGATGGTTCCGGATCCAACGGATTGCTCCCGATACTATATATGCTTCCAAAGACAACCAATTGGAGGAACATCACACGCGTGTAACGATGGTCTGCTTTTCGATCCTATCAACATGCGGTGCGATTTCGAGGAGAACGTTGAATGTGAGGTATGTAGATCAGACCCTATTAGAAAGTGTTTCGTTTTCTAATTACGGGGAAGAACATTTTACTGTATCGTTACAACATATGGGCAAGAAAACGGCAGCAGGGTAAATGCACCCTTCTTTTTGGGGAAATGCGCCTTAAACTTTGGAAAAATGCTCCTTAGATGCGTTTGCTCGGTATAATGCAATCGGAGGTATTAATCTTCTGGTTAGCGCTTGCCGGTTGTTTTGACGGATCTTAAGTTTCTTCAAGATTGTATAGCGGAGCTTCGCTCCGCAATCTTCTAGGTTTGACGGGTTTAAATTTCATTTTGACGAGTCTCAATTTCATTTTGAAGAGTCTTAATTTCGTGTTGACGGGTCTTAATTTCGTTTCGACGACTCTTAAATTCAGAAACTTAAAACCCGTCACAATCTTGAAGAAACTTAAGACCCGTCAAAACAACCAGCAAGCGCTAACCAGAGGGTTAATACCTCCGATTGCATTATACCGGGCAAACGCATCTAAGGAGCATTTTTCCAAAGTTTAAAGAGCATTTCCCCAAAAATAAGGGTGCATTTACCCTTTGCCCAAGAAAACTGTCATCACGATTGTTATAATTGCAAGTGTCTTAAAAAAAATTGCATGTTATCATTGTGGATCTGTATTACAATCTGTTCCCCCGCCCCCCCCCCCCCCACCAAACACCAAAAACCCCCAGGTATATAAAAACCAAACCCATATATTTTTTATAAATAATAAGGAGGGGGGAAAAAAAAAAAACACCCATAATTTTTTACCACCACCCACCAAAAAAATTTCCCCCCCCAAAAAAACCCTTGCAGAAAGAGGACCCCAACAAAAAAACCCCAGCCCCGCCGCAAGGGGTCCAAAGTTTGAACTTTTTGAGTATGAGCATGATTGACCGCCCGAGGTTGCCACTCCGTTATTGCCAGATCAGCTGCAGTACTCAAAGAACCAACATCCTCAATGTGCAATAACTGGTGTTCCCAACCTGAGGTAATACAGGCGTCGGCCCCGCCCGAATGCAGGTCAAATAAGAAAAGGGTAGGAGTATGTCGACGTGATAGTCGCTTTATTTGAAGCCATACACACCTCTGCACTTCCACAAAATCTCTGGCTTGTTGGATAACACTAGTGAAATATTTAAATATTAGTACCGAGTTCGGATTTGGTCCGATTTATACTAACACTAAGGATGCTATTGGGGCCAGTCACAAAGTTTGATGGTGGCTTTTTAGAAAGACAAGGTAATTTATATTAAAGCTTGCGAGTTAATTTGGCTCGATTTATACCAACACCACTGATGCTGTTGAAGCCACTCACAAAATGGGATAATGGTGTATTTGTTCCAAAATATTATTGACCGGCGAGTATGGCGAAAGAATAACGTGGATCATAATTAATTATGATCTCCATCACTGGCCCACCACTCCCGGCGAACCAACACAGCACACCGGGAAGCTTTATTGTTTTTTTACTGGCTTACTCGATCACTCGCGCCATTGAACAATAGGTAACCGAAGCAATAGATAACGCCCTATGCCCGACAGCAAAATAACGATAACAACAAAGCATCGACACAACCGTTCAAAGCCGATGCCCGACGCAGGCTCTTTGTTCTTCGTCTTCAAAGTTTGAACTTTTTAAATCTGAAAAATGTCCCAAGGTGGAGTACATGAAACTTTGAAAATCGAAATTTTTGTATTGATGCCAAATGACTTTAAAATGAATGGTAGGGCGAGATCTGGTGTTGTCGAGTTTTTTTTTTTTTTTACTAAATCGACTTTCTGGGACTTGGAATTTTTTTATGAGTAGCACCCGTTATATTAAACTTTGATGAATTGGTTTTTGAATTTGTTCATATTTATATATAATACATAATTTCACGCAAAAATATTGCATTTGGTAGGAGATATTACACCAGGGGTCTTTTTTTATTTTTATTTTGGGTGGTCCATATTCCATTGGGGCGATCTTTAAACTTAACGAGTTTTTCATGTTTTGTTTGGTTTTTAATTACTATTTTGTTCAGGATTGATGCTGTTTTGAACTGTTGTTTACGCATTATGGTCAACACTCTTTAATTGGATATAGACAAAACCATCTTATTCGGATATTGAATAACGAATGTTAATTTCGAACGCCCATATAAAAATGGGCCGAAGCTGCCCGCTTTTTAAATGAGATATTCATCAGGATTGAGAAGTGATTTAGAATGTGTTTGATGCATTGGCATATATATTTTCACTTTCTAGACTACATCTGATATGCTGGGACGTTTAAAATTTTTGCGATGCTCTTCAACCGACTGTTAAATGCATTGTTTTTGTTTTTAATTTGTTGATAGTTTTGAATTATAAGTTTGTATCAATACTTAATCACGTTCAGCACTGTAATTGACTAACTCCTAGTATTGTGCTCAACTTCTAGCATTTTTAAATTCGATTGAACTATGCCACTGTTCAAATTCGACATCCAGCAAGGTCCTAGGTGTTTGTAACGCTTGAAAGCAACTTTTTTACCGTTACTGCCTTGTACGAACGAGTGTAATTCAATGATTGATACATTGATGGATTCGGTCGGTTGTTTCAACAAAGGATTTTGCTGAAACGTTTTTCACGATACCCGAGAACAATTAACAATTGAATCACTAAAAGCCAAAATGCGTTTAAAAAATCTGTTTACCTGTTCCACTTTAGGCTTCGATTTTCTTTTTTTAACGTCTTCGTCGAAAAAAACAAACATAGTCAAACGAGGAAGCTGTGTAGATATTGCAAATACGATAAAAATCCTTTATGTGCTGCTTTTGCAACGTCCGCATCGACAGCGTCATAATCCTTTAATAATTTCAGGAAGCTTAGATCGTTGTTTAGAGACATGGCAACACACGAAGAAAGACACACATTTTTCAAATATATTTTGACAATGACCACATTGAACCTGGCTAAATGATTTATGGACATTGTGAATACGTGCCTAAAAATGAACATTTTCAACGAATTACTCGTTTTAGCCATCCAATTTGCTATATGAAGAGCACCATGATCTCTGGTTTTCAAATTAACATCCACCCAAAAATAAAATAACTAACTGTAGAGCTTCTCGGTTATCTTCATGGTGTTGTTGCTTTTTTGTTTTTCGCTCAAAAAGTCTAGTAGAAGTAGAAGTGTAATTTATTTCTGTTTTAAAAAAAATGCATTATTTACACCTCAATAGTCTATCATTACCAGCTTTATCATATATTAAATAGTAGTTGTTCCTCAGTTGTAAACCTTATTGTTAACGTCGCACCGACAGGCTTTAGTTGTTACCACTTTTGATATTTATATCGCAGATAGACGTTCGACTTCATCTCACTTATATGTATAAAAACATGGCTTCCCTCAACATATTAATTAGCAGTAATCAGATGGCACCACAGATTTGTTTTTATTGGTAAGAGGAAAAGGGGTTTTCATTTTTGTTTCGTCACTCCATAGTACGTTCCGCCATTTTTTGATGCCATCGGGACCAGACCAATTAAAATGTTGTTTCGCAAAATTTAGCCTGTTTCGAATATTCTTTTGACTGAGTAGAGGAACCTTCCTAGCCACCCGACCATGTAAATTCTGCTCTTGAAGTCTTCTGCGAATAGTCCGTGCACTAATTTCAAGCTGAAGCTCCTGCTTTATTCCTGTAGCTGATTTGAAGGGATCACATTTGGAGACATAACCGATTCGACGGTCGGTATGACTTGATGTTTTACGTTTAGGTCCGCGGTTTTCAATATTGCTTTGTACTTTCAGTGCATTTTGCACCATGCAACGAGATGCCCCAACCATTCTAGCGATTTCTCCTTGAGATTTACCTTCACTATGCCATTTCCGAATCAATGGCCTCTCCGAGTGTGAACAATGAATTGCACGTCCCATTTTTGCTGTATATCAAACATAAATAGAACGAATATATTGTTTATCAAGTGTTATTTTATTATTTACCAGTTCAACACAGCCTACAACGACGAATTTTGTACAAGATTTCGAATTTGAGCGGTTCCGGTTATGCGGCCTTATTTTCGTGTCCAACCGAATTTGACAGCTGCTGGATAAATAAGTCTTTCTACATGCACGAGAGACACCAGGCAGATTTATTTTCAACTTAATTTGTTACTAACAAAGTTCCTCTAATGACAGATAGAGTGAGCTCTTTTTGTGATGTTTTTCATTGTGAATTTTATCGATATTGTAGTTCGAGTGAAGGGATGGCCTTATTTCCGTGACCACCACTGTATATGACGGTATATGTCGGTCCTCTGGGCCTCGGTCGAGTTTTCAAGCGATCTTAATACCCTTTTATTGGTGTAAGAAGGGTAAAAAATGTTAAAATTTAGAAACCTGAAAATACAAAATTCTGAAACCAAAAGAAAAAATTTGAAACTTGGCCACATAAATATTCTATTTAATCTGCAATCTTCTGGCAAAATATGAGCGCGCAATCAGTTTAAGAAAAATTATAGAAAATAATAGAAAAAATAATTCCGCCAAAGCCGTCATTTCCTCTATCTTAACATCAGAAATTAAAAATATAAAAACAAATATCTCAAAGTTTTGAGAATAAAAGATTTAAGCATCTTGATAGTACATTCAAGTCTTTTTCACACGGTTTTTTTACGACGATTTTTGAAATAACGCGGTTAAAGACCCAAAAAAGCCTAGGTGTTTTCTGAGGATGTACATACAATGAAAAAGTCAAAAAACCGCGAAAAACTTAATTGGATTCATGGTGTGTCATGAAGAAGATTAGTTTCCTCGGTGTTCAGTTAACCTACGCCTTCAATGGTGTGCTGTGGAGGGACTGTTCACATACTATGCAACGTTCGACTCCATTGTGAAAAACAGGATACCGACTTCCGGTTTGTGAAAAGCCACCGAAAATCCTACAATATGGGTATTTTTGGAACGGGGACAACGTGTAGAGGCCGGAAATCGATGTCCAACGCCATTTTGGAATCCAAGATGGCGACTTCCGGTTTGTGAAAAGCTGCCAAACATTCTACAATATGGGTATTCCGGAAGGGACGACGTGTAAAGGTCGGAGATCGATGTCCGACGCCATTTTTTAAACCAATAAACGACATACAGTTTGTGAAAAACCGATCCAAAAACCATTTAATAGGGTCTTATGGGATCTTTCAGTCAGCGATAGTTGCGCTCATTTCGGTCCAGTGGTTGATGAGAAACAATCTCATTAGAATGAATCCACAGTTTTGACCGAACATGGACCGGAATGGTGTCCCTGCGGAAGATTCGGAACAACTATGTAACTGATCAACTGTTTTAAGCGTTTTGAGGTTTTATCGGTCAATCAATAAAACTGATTCTATTTGTAGATTTTCCGCAGCTGCTTATAAATTAGTCAGTAAATAAATTCAAAGTTTAAAGCTAAACATACAATCCCTCCACATTAATGAGTTCTCTGGAGATTTTTTCTTGTTATCAATTTTTCTCAACACGGTAGTAATTATTTCTAGGTGTGTGTGAAAAGGAGAACATAGTGACATGGAAAACAGTTCTAAAATTAAATGCACACGACTGTTATTGACAATAATGTAATCGTTTATCGTAACGCTGCAGCAGACGAAATACACGCTGCTTGTGAAAGTCACTCGAAGTAAACACAAAATTTGGGGTTGCCAAAACATACAGACAAAATATCTCAGATGGCCGTGTAACCAAATTAACTTTTATTCTCTCCGCGCGTCTCTTAATAACATAGTCTCTGGTATATATGAGAGTCTCTTTATCTCGATATTCTCTTTATCTTGATGATTCTGTATGTCTGTAGTCCTTTGAAAATATTTGTGAGCAAATAACCTTCCATCTGTCGATGAAAAAACTGCGAAAAATCAAGTTCACCTGTGTTTGGAGCAAGCGATCGAGATTTGCTAGGGAAGCGGTACCTATCTTGAGCTCAATAAGCAGACCTCCAGTGGAAATCGGTGAATATGCACTGAATACCGAACACTAAGTACACAAGTTATTCACAATTTATTCGTCCACTTACCGTTAATCGTTTAGCAACGCACAAAACATTCGATTCTGATAATTTTCTTCCAATTTAATACGGAAAAGTTGCCACTGCTATGTACCTATTTTAATAATATCACGAAAAACATTAATCCCATCTGTGTACATATGTTAATCGTACTGATTTTAATCATGAAAAAATATAAACAAGTTAACGCTCTCCACTACTACACCCAAAATTAAATTTCTCGCATGAAGTAGATCATTTGACAGCACTTTAATTGTGTTGGATAGCCTGCATATAACCAAGACAAAATGAACGGGTTTGTTTGTTATTCTTCCATGAGAATATTGACAACAAGACTCACCATAACGTTGGGCATAGAATGCTCTATGAATTGAACTAGTGTGCGTGTTGATGTGTATGCTATACAGTATGTGAGCAGTGCCGCCAAATTCAACAGAGATGGAAAAATATTATTAAATGTGGGATTTTATTTCTCGGTAAATATTGAAAAAAATCTACAATTAGAAGCATGTTATTATTTATTTAATCTATGGAAAAATAAAATAGTTTAACTTTGGGCGATTTGTAGCACTCCCACAAAACAGGTGATATTGATGTACTGCCAAACCCATTTCATTCGAATAAGAGTCATAATAAAATAGTTTGGCAACATCAAGCGATTACGTCGATTGTAAACACGGTTCAGAATAGGTGCAAGCGTATTTAAATTATTGTGAAAATTAATCCCATAGTTTTCTCGTATTTTATCACGTATTCGTAGATTCTCGTGTGGCTAGTGTAATAAGTGAAGTGTGATTTTTATGGTTTGTGCAATTACGCAACGAAAATGTGTGAGGATAAAGTGCAATTAAAGAGAAAACTTGGAGTCTGGCTCGGGTATATTCCCTAGTACGGTTAGATCAATACGACGAATTTGTAGTGCAAAGGTAAGAAATTGTGTTGAAAATCTGACTGCTCATTATTTTTACGAAATTTAAGTCTCCGAAACGTTTTTGTAGCTTTTAATTATATTCAAGACCTAATTTTATTTGCCAGGATTATATATTTTTGGTTACTGCGTCCGTTTATTGGAGAAATTAAACATCTTTTTACGTTTGAAGTTGGATGACTGCAGAATGTGATGAATATATGTACTATGGTGAACATAGGTTCCGCTTCCCTAGCCAAATCCGGCCAAAACAGTACGGAACAACCGTGTTTCTTCAGGAAAGGCAGCAGACGTTTATTCAAACACTCTTTCACGTAAATTTCTTGGTTGACAGTCCCGGAAGCTATGAAAATGCTGCTTTTCAAGCCACAGGTACAGATGGCTTGCCAAACCAGATATTTCTTTGCGAACTTTGACAGTTTCGTGTGCTTGAAAATATCTGCTACCTTTCCCCTTCCTTTTGCCGTATAAAACTCCTGTCCCGGAAGCTGCTTGTAGTCGGCTTTGACGTAGGTTTCGTCGTCCATTACCACGCAGTCAAACTTCGTCAGCATCGTCGTGTACAGCCTCCGGGATCGCGCTTTGGCCGTCGTATTTTGTTTATCATCGCGATTTGGAGTCACTACCTTCTTGTAAGTCGATAGTCCGGCTCGTTTTTTTGGCTCGATGCACGGTTGTAGACGATACACCCAGCTTATTTGCGGCATCTCGGAGAGATAGGTTAGGGTTTCGCTTGAAACTACCGGCAACTCTCTTTGTCGTCTCAGCGGCTTCCGGTTTTCGATTTCCCCCCGATCCAGACTTCCTGGCTGTCGACAAACGTTCCCCAAACACTTTAATTACATTTGTAACGGTTGATTTGGCAACTTTTAGCGATTTTGCCAACTTTGCGTGCGAGTAGCTCGGATTTTTGCGATGCGCGAGCAAAATTTTGATACGCTGCTCTTCTTGCTTGGACGGCATTTTGACAACTGAAGAGTGAATTCCAAAATCAAAATAGGATCAACATTCTACACACACACACCTTCAAAATGAGGGGTGTTCAGGTTTTTTTAAATGCAAAATTGAAAGAAATACGTCAAGTTGATATTGACCAAATTTTGACCGTATCGCCCTTTATATGTAATGAACCAAATTTTTTATTTCAAAAAAAAAAAAACTCAAAACAAAAAATAAAAAAAAAAACAAAAATTTTTAAAATTCATATATTTATATAACCAAAATACATACCACAACAAAAAAAAAACAAAATCATTATTGGAGCTTAAAGATCAAAAATGAAATCAATTATAAAAAAGTTCAAATTAAGAGCAGTGAAATACCGAACTATCAATATTTCTTAAAAATTACTACAATCACGTACAAAAAATGAATCCACTGTGCACTGATTTACCGGTTAATTCAGTGGTTAGCTAAGTTATTTGATTCAAGATTTGTCACGTAGGGGAAAGGCTTGTAAGATGGAACACGATCCGTTTTTTGCTCGTATCATTGTTAATTTTTATTTTTTCGTGGATCCAAAGACATCTTTCGAAAGAGGAACTCAAAGGCTCCAACTTTGCTCAAGGAACTGATTATCTAAAGTCATTAAAAAAAAATTATGGCCTATTTTCGAAATTCTATTGCTATTTTAATTATGCCAACACTTTCGAACAATGCAACCTGGAAGAGCGAATTCGAATGAGTGTATTCACTCCAAAAGCAAATGAAAATTGAAGAATAGTAAAAAAATGAGTTTAACACTTGACAGTGCGATACACAGAAAAGAAATATGAATTTTCATTGTGATGTAAAAATCAGAGCATGTGAAATTGTATTTTACTCCACACGAAACAGCAACTTGCATGGAACAGTTCTAACAAAGAAGAGCTTTTGCATACAACATTATCGACAGTGTTTGGAATATCCCACAACTTTACACAGTTTATAATTTAAATGTGTGTGTTTTGTGACGCTCCATTTATGTGCATGATATTGAACAGAAATTCACACTAATTTTTCGAGCTGTGTAGTGTTGTCGCTATGAATGTCAAAAGTGGCGCTGTTCCATCTTACAAGCCTTTCCTCTACAAATAAAAACAATGTTTTGCCAATAAGGTTTTTGGTGATATTAGTGTCGATGTATATTAAATTTATTAAACACCCCTAATTTATACAGTATTGACTATTCCATGCAAAAAGCTGGTATGTCCAATCACTGTTAATTTACACTGATCGTTATAGATGGTTTTTGAACTTTCTCATGCCTGACAAAATGCTATCAAGTTGTGGAAACAAACTCTATTTGTTTTAGACCTCGTAGTCTAACGAGCTATACTACTTAATATAACTATTCTTGATATCAGACGTCCCAAGCAACACGCAAGTTTTATAATGGTTGACAATACTTTTATATTACTAGATTTGTTATAAATAAGTTAACACAACATAAAAGCATGAAGATGTGTTACTTGGGGTTAGATGCATTAATTCCAGTGAAAACTAGATGTACGAACATTGATATCAAGCTACTTAGTGTCAAGTGATATAGCTCGTAGCCTGGACGGCACATTACATTTCCTATTATTTTTGACAAAATTATGAAATGCCATTCAGCAAATTTACCGATTCGTTAAACTTGGAGGAAATTTGAAAGTTTGAAGGTTACTTTTACTCTACCATATTTAACACATTACTGAAGCATAGTAAGATAGTTGTGTTTTATTTGCCAGTATTCAATACAATTTTAGTTTATTTCAGTGCATGTTAAATGTGGCTGAATTTTTTTCCCGTGTCGATTGACTTACCCCTTTAAAATTACATGAGAACAAAATCCTTGGACAAGATTCCCGAGGGGGTTACTAGCCTACCTTAACCATTTTTAATTTCAGGACAATCGGAGTTTTGAATAAGAAAAAAGTATAAATAGCCATGCAACCTGACGTTACCTTGTTTACCTAAGAAATTCTAAGAAAAATTCATCAATTTCATTATAAATAAAACTTATTTGCCGAACGTTAACGACCTATTGATTGCAGGATTGTTCTCAATATCTCGATCCCTGTCTTCCTGCAAATTAAGACCAGCCTTTTGTTTTGCTTCGATTAGACATGCATTGCAAAACACTTTGTAAGGAAGCAGATGATGAGTAAACCCATTTTCGACATATTTTAGAGCACCAATTTTTTTTCCACATATTGCTGGTTCGATTGGCATTATTTGTGGTATCAATATGACTAAAATATATACTGGCACTAATTAATGAAAATTTAGCAATGAAAATTCACAAAATTGCCACTGAATTATTAAACACAGTGCCAACGAAAAAATAACAATTCGCACTAGAAAAACATAAAATAGCAATAAGAAATTGATAATTCATTTTCAATAATTCAAAAATGACCGGTAAAACTTTGAAAAAAAAGCAATGGCAATTAGTATAAACGCAATAATAAACTGATAGTTTTCCGTCATAATATTAAGTTTTAGCGCTATACATGTACAAAAGTCATTAAATTTTTTGAAAGTTTTCCAATCAAAACCAAACAATTATTTTAATTTTTATTTTTATTTTGATTTTTTATTGTGATTTGTTTGGTTTCAATTGGAAGATTTGAAAGATTTGAAGACTTTTGTCACATGTACATATAGCGCTAGAACTTGTGGTTATGACGGAAAATATCAGTTTATTATTGCGTTTACGTCTATTGCCATTGCGTTTTTTTTGAAAGTTTTACCGGTCACTTTTGAATGATTGAAAATGAATTATCAATTTTTTATTGCTATTTTATATATTTTTCTAGTGCGAATTGTTAATTTTTCTGTTGGAAATGTTTGATAATGTAGTGGGATTTCACGTTTTTTTGTTGCTATTTTTTCCATTTTAATTGATGTTTTTTTACTTTTCCCTGCCGCATCAATGTGTACATTCGCGAAGGAACTTTTTTCGACATTTAAGACGGACAGTTTATTATTTTTAAATTCAAACTCACTCGCGAAATTGCTGCAAGTCGAAACACGAAAATGTACACTGCAGTTGCTAGAACGAAACGACAAAGCTGATAACCGTCTCACACGCACCCCTCTGGATGGCACATCGCATCGAGACGTTATGTCATTTGTAATAAAAGCAGATTTCTAAAGGGCTAATGAACATAACTGAAGGGATGCATACACGGTGGAAAATTTCATCGGCGTGCCTCAAATTGCCCAGCAGCGCGGGCAAAAAAAATGCAGCGGCGTGCCGGTTGAAAGGAGGCGCGGTGCGGCGGCGCACAGACAGGCATACCAAATGTACCGCCTCACGACAGTATTACGATGACTGTCGCCTTCTTAACCCTATGACAGCCTTACAATTGAGCTAGTCCACGACAGCCCACAGTGAACCAGTCATGCGACATGCAACGTTGCCGTCTTTGACTGTACACAATACGCATGTTCGTGTGGATGTATTTTGCTTTATGGTCTAAGACAGCCTCGATTGTTCATTCGTTACATTTCGCAAAGATACGACACGTAGCTTCGTAATACTGCTAATATATTGTTGACATCGCCACTGATATTTTACTCTGGTTCCTCGTGTCGTGTCTTCGTGTTTTATGTCTACCAGTGCTAGTACAATGCCGAAGCGGATTCGGTTATGAGTATTGTGCTAGTGCCAATTTATCATTGATTCGCTTTCTGCAGTCGTCAAGTGATCGCTGCTGAGTTAGTTAGTTTATATTCAACTTCTAAAGTTTTTTTTTAACTCGTGCATTTATTTGGGAGGCTCAATTGGGTTAGATGTACGGAGCCGATAATTCATTGTTTTTTTTTTATAATGTAGGATTAGTAGGAGTTGGGCTATATACCCGCGGATATCCTGAGGTTAGAATAGGTAGACATTTTTTGGGGATGGGTTGGACAGAGGATCATGTAAATAGGATCTGGAATTCAGAGAATCTAATTCAACAATAGCAGATAGCTGTCAACTTGGCGCGATATGATCAGGGGCTCCCTTATTGTGTTCGGACGGTTAGTTACTTTCTGACGATTTTTACAACAATTCCGAAATGGAAATTTATGTGAAACCAATCTGGGTGACGTTAAGAAGATTGAAAGTGGCGGATGGAGAAGTGGGATGAATGAAATTTGTGCTGCTGAAAGGATGGTGGAAAAATGGTGAAGAAAATGGTGCGAGTATTAGTCGCACAGGTGGAAGTCAAATGAGTGGAAATCGTAGTCCGTGTGGACGAAAATAGAATGGGTGGAAGATTAGTGGTAAAAAAAAACAAAAGAAACAATTTGAGTTTGTAAAAACATTTTTGCAAATTCAATGTTGAGATGACCAATCGTCGATCTTATGTGGAATCAAATCAGCGGTACAACCTTTGTTTACCCAAAATTGGAGAATCTATTGAACATCCTTTGTTTAACAACATTTGAAGAAATATGTTTATTCAAAAATTCTCATTTGTATTTATTACACATCGACATTATTTAGGAATTGGTAAATTCATTGAAAAAGAAACAATACTGACTATGCAATCAGAACCCTAGTCATACCACCAATTCAAACAATAGAACATCAATAGAAAATGAGATTTCAAGTAAAAAAAAAATTCTTTTCACTTTTCACAAGACATAAAATGTAATAAAGACTATGATATGTTCCTTTGACTACAAAAAAAAAAACAAATATGTTCCCTAGCTGGAACTAATTCGTACAAGGTTTCAGTGGAAGACTTGATACTCCATAACGCACCACGAAAAGGTGACCTACCAGCGTTACAGTTCCAACAATAGTTTACAGAATTGAGTTTATTCAAGAACTCTATCTAACGTAGTTAATACACCAAAATGTTTTGAGTTAACTTTGGAAGGATATTATTTTTTCGCTTTTACTGTTTATTCTTAGCAGCCATTAGTAAAGGCAATTCTCTAACTGGTGGTATTTATATGTCTCCATATGTTTGAAAGAACTTTTTTATAAACTATACAGTACCTTCAAATTTGACACTTTCTCAATCCTAGACTTGAACTCGGTTATGTCTGAATCGAATGCTGCCTTATTTTTCATCAATTCCATCCTTGGTTATGTATTTGAAACAATGAAAGGACGTATTTCAACCAGTCTCTAATTTACATGACATAATTTAACAATCGTTAATTAACAGTCACATACACAGACCTTTGGGTATAAGCAACAATCAATGTGCAACTAGTGATTTGAAATTGGTTCACTGTTGTAGAACCCCTTGGTACGAAGTATACCTTGTAGGTTACACCTTGCAATATCTCTTGCGCTTTTCGATACCTTTCGGTACAAGTATCTTTGCTTTTGTTTTGATTCGCTATGTTATTTTGACAGAATATTTGAGGGTGTGTTAGTGAGAGTTACGTTACTAGGGGCGAATCATTAAGCTTGGGACCGAGCTTGGGACCGGTGTGCTAGTACTTCCTGAGCCAAAACATATATTCGTTTTCTTCGTGACTATGCAGCCGCTGGTATAAGTTAATAGAGTTGTATAATTGCTCCATAAACATTCCACAACATGTTTAAAAAATGTTTATGGGTTTTTAACAGAATCTTATGGATCATAACTACGTATTTTATGGAACGACTTTCAATTTTTTATGGATTATTTCTTCAGTTTTGAAGGCGCAAACTTAGGGCTGCCAATGTAGGTATAGTGAATAGTAATAACTTTCATTCTTGTTTCGTCAACTAGCAATCTAGTTTTCAACAACTTTATATTAAGGTGAACAAACGGAATACCGATAAATCGCAACTAGTAAATCAACTTCATTCCTTCATAATTCATGTATTCCCAGTTATTTCACAGTGGAAGAATTCTAAATACCCAAGTGGGGTTTCATAAAATAAATAAGGAAATAATCCTTGCTTGCCAAAAACTGTGTGTACTGATTACGGTGTCTGCATATACTGTCTTCACATATTTCAACTATTTATGTTATTCACATTGATGTCGCTTATGCCCATCATAAGTTGATGCTATGAATATCATTGCGTGCGACATGGTAATAGTGAGCAAGTAATTAATCGGCAAAATTGAGTAGTAGTTTATGATATTCCTAAATATATTTTCCCCACTATATAACACAATATGTTTAACGTACAAAACGAAATAATCCTGATTATCTCTAACTTCATCTACCACGGCCAGTGGGTCATATAGTTTTTCAACAGAGAGTGCTACAACTTCTATAAGCGTTTTCTCAAAACCGGCGCGAGAAACTTTCGCAAAACCGGCGCGAGAAATTTTCGCAATACTGGGGCGCGAATTTTTTGAGCAACGAAACATAGGCCTGATAATACGCGTGTAACAATCTATTTTCCTACTAATGATAAGGAGATACAGAGAGGTACCGTTGTCTGCGGGTGAAAACGTGGCCGGTATCTTTTCTCCCTAACTCCTTTCTATGTAGCTCATTTTGTGCCGAAAGAATGGTGACCAAAAGGCCATCTACCTACTTTAAAACAATCTTACAGAAACAACGGTAAGGAATTACTGGCTGAATTTCTAACCGCAAAATACGGTAACTCTCTGTAATGGAAAATGAGCAAAAGCATGGGGGCAACCGACATCCTCACGAGATCCTTCTCGTGACAGCCGACTCGGGTAAGCCAAAACTGTCGTCGCTTAAGGAAGGCTGTCCTAGCGAAAGAATTTGCGAAGCAGAAGACATGATAAAATGTAAAATTAACATCCCATTCGGCTTACAACGTTTCAAGCGCGATGGTTTCAGGAGAGCCGGCGTAGCACCGACTGTTCCAATACAGCATTTTTTTCATGTATGAGTGCCCTGTTGCCGATACATCTCGGGTTGGGTACCGAACGTACGGTAGCAAGCGATAGTTCGGTTCACACAGAGACAGTCGATGCAGTTTAAACTGGCTGTAGCAAGAAGGCTGTACTATTGGGAAGCCTGAGCTAAGTCTTTTCACCGATTTCCATCATCGCAAAACAGAAAAAAAAATGGAACGTACCTCTCATAAATACCATCCGGTCACCGCACCGCGTAGATTTCCGGCGCCACAGCGCAAAACGACACGTGAGACGAATGCTTAATTACAAATGTGGTGGATGGAGTCGAAGATGAAAGGCAAAAAAAAAACGGCCAAACTGAAGGAGAAATCTAGCTTTCATCTAACTTCCTCCCCGGCCGATGGAGCCACCACAGGTAGAGTGAATACCCGCCATCGAAAGCTATGATAAATTCAGAAAACTCCAAGCCGTCATTGCCCATTCCTACAACAAACGCATCATCATCAACAGCAGCATCGTCAGTCCAGTCGCATCGTCAATAACGGTCCGGGCCCGGAGAGAAACCGACAAAAGTTTATTTTCCACTCCTTGCTCCTCCCCTCCATCATCGCCCGACTGGGACCCCTGAAGGAAGAAGCTGAAAAACTTACGCACATCGTTCCAAATTACCATCTTGTTTTCAATTGACTGAATCTGGAGCCGGCTTCCCGCAAGTTCTAGGAAGCGACGTGTTCGTAGTAGGCATTGCCGGAGTATTGTGGCGAAGACGGCGGAACGGTGGTAATCATAGGTGGCGGGCTACTGCTAGGCGGACTAGGGCTAGAGCAGAAAAAAAAGGGCACCATCAACGGTACGACGACGAGTCCAGGAAAACAGAACACATGTGCGTTTGCGACGGTGGTGGTGGTACAGCTGTTGATGATGATGATTGAAATTGGATCGAAATTAAGTGCGCGGTACGTGATTGAGGTGTCTATGAGAGGGAGGAGGAGGGGGGGGGGGGGGGGGACGAAGAGGCCGTTTCTAGGAGGAGATAACGAGTGTAATGAAAGATTGGACCGTGGACAAACCGAGGAAAGGAGGCCACGGGACGAACCACCGAATGGCGGAGAATGAAAACGAAGAATGGAAGGGTATCAATTCCAGTTCTTGGTTGCCCGGGTCTAGGATTGGAAGGTTCGAGGGGACTCTACTCTTTTTATTTTTTTTTTCACTTTATTTTTTCATCGCTGGCAATATTGATTTCATTTACATGAGCTAACAACATCCTGTCGTTAATTCAGGTAAAGTTGATTGGTTATAATAAAGGGCACTTTGGTACGTGGCTGTTCGGGACGGAGGTCGACGATCTCTTCGGTTGGGTTTGTTGGCCTGGTTTGATTTTGTTTGGGCCGAGGGGAATTTATTGAAATTTAGTTTGAGCTTCCTGGATGAGATTTTCAGGGTGAAAAATCTATCAGTATTCCCGAGATCTTGCTTGGTTGATAGTGAGCCTTCCTTTTTTCGCGTTGTGTGAAATTTACAGTTCTAGAAATCAATTTAAAGATTACCATTATTAGGTAGTAGTACGAAATGCATAAGTGCACAACAATGGCCAGAAATACCGATTAAATTTTACGAAATTTTTGTTGTGTTTTGTTTTTATATTCGTACACTCTATTATGAAATCAACCCAAATCTAGGCTCATGGAATTATTGAATCTAATTGATAGGAATACAGCAAACAGACTCTTGGTTCAAATAAATGATTTGACTTATATAATTGTACGTAAACATATAAATACATGAAATCTATGTTTACCCTTTCAAACGAAATACACAAGATAGGGTTCTTTCGTTTCCTTTATTATGATATGATGACTAATATATGTCAGAGTGTTCATCTAACTCCTTCTTTTTTTCGGATTCTTTTCGGTATCGTATTTACATTACGAGCTGCATTCAAAAATGTACAGACCTATTGGTAACGACAATACGAAAGGGCATCTAAGAGTCCTGCAGCCATTTCCGGTGGTTCAAAAAATTAATAAAACATCTCTTTAAGGGCTTACGCTGAAGCACTCTCGACGGCGCCCATTACCTCAAAATTTAGAATTGATATAACTAAGAATCTGTACTAGATATTCAATGTTTCATCACATCGGTGTTTGGGAATATTCGGACTAGCAGTACCGGAATGAATAGTGGGCTGGATGAGATCCCAACGAGTTCCGTACCAGAATCAACATCAGCAGAAAGGGCGTATGATGAGCCACCTCTAGCTCGTCCTTTCTGTCATTCAGGGAACAGTTACTCGCCCAAGAACAACTGAAATGCTATCAAGAGGAAGACAAGTCGGTTAGTGGCCAACGATATTTAGAGACAGGAATGCAAAACATGGAATTGCTGGTATTTAAATACCTTGGAACCATGCAGGTGGATAAGAAGGAACACATGAAGTGGAAGCTTGAGCGGAAATGATGCATTGAACTCAATCAACGAAAATCTGCAGCTGTTCTTGAAACGTAATTGACCTTCATCTAGGAAAAAAACCTTTTTTCCATGTTCAATAAATTACTACAATCAACTTTTATTACTGTTTATTTACGGATTCTGACGAAAACTAACTAATCATGACTATTCATTACTGGGGCTTCCTTAACTTCAGTCGATAGGCACAGCTACAAAAAGAAGTTTCTTATAGAACTTCAGTAGAGATCTTCACAGAACTTCCGAAAAGATCTTCCGAGAACTTCAGAAAAGTTTTTCCGAGAACTTAGGAAAGTTCTTCCAAGAGCTTCAGTTAAGTTTCAGTTCAATTTTCCAACTTTTCTGATGTTTTCTGGAGGACTTTCCCGATGTTTTTTGTTGCATTTTTCTGAAGCTCTTTGATAAACTTTCCTGGAGTTGTTCTTTGAAGTACTTCCCTGAAGTTCTCTGAATAATTTTCCTAAGGTTCTCGAAAAAAGTTCTCTGAAGTTCTACTATGAAGTTCCCTGCAATACTTTGATGAATTAACAGATAGATCTTCCGAGAACTTCAGGGTAGTTATAGCGAGAACTTTAGGGAATTTCTTCGAAGAACTTCAGAAAAGTTCTTTCAAAAACTTCAGGGAAGTTCTTCCGAGAAATCCAGGGATGTTTCCAAAAAGTTCTCCGACAACTTCTATGAAATTGTTCCGAGAACTTCAAGTTAGATCTTCCAAGAACTTCAGGGTAGTTCTTTCGAGAACTTCAGCGAAGTTCTTCCGAGAACTTCGAAGAAATTCTTTCGAAAACTTCATAGACGTTTTTCCGAGAGCTTTCCGGGCAGTTTTTCCGAGAACATCAGAGAAGTTCTTCCAAGAACCGCAGGGAAGATCTTCCGAGAGCTTCAAGAAAGGTCTTCCGAGAGCTTTAGAGAAGTTTTTTCGAAAACTTCATGAAAGTTCTTCCGAGAACATGAAGGAAGTTTCTCCGAGAATTTCAGAAAAAAATTTCCGAGAACATCAGAATAGTTCTTCCAAGAACTTCAGGGAAGTTCTTCCAAGAACTTCAGGGAAGTTCTTCCGAGAACTTCAAGGTAGATCTTCCGAGAACTGCAAGTAAATTCTTCCGAGAATTTCTGGGTACTTATTCCGATAAATTTCAGAAAAAGTTCTTCCGGCAACATCAAGGGAGATTTTGCGAGAACTTCAAGGGCAGTTATTCCGAGATCTTCGGGGAAGTTCTTCCAAGAACTTCGGAAAAGTTCTGTCGAAAAGCTTAGGGAAGTTGTTCCGAGAGCTTCAGGGAAGTTGTTCCGAGAACTTCAGGGAAGTTCTTCCATGAACTTCATGGAAGTTTTACGACAACATCAATAAAGTTGTTCCGAGAACTTCAAGTTAGATCTTCCAAGAACTTCAGAGTTATTTCGAGAACTTCAGGGAAGTTCTTCCGAGAAGTTCCAGATAGTTGTCAAAGAACTTCAGGAAAGTTCTCCCGAGAACTTCAGGTAGATCTTTCGAAAACTTCATGAAAGTTCTTCCGAGAACATGAAGGAAGTTTCTCCGAGAATTTCAGAAAAAAATTTCCGAGAACATCAGAATAGTTCTTCCAAGAACTTCAGGGAAGTTCTTCCAAGAACTTCAGGGAAGTTCTTCCAAGAACTTCAGGGAAGTTCTTCCGAGAACTTCAAGGTAGATCTTCCGAGAACTGCAAGTAAATTCTTCCGAGAATTTCTGGGTACTTATTCCGATAAATTTCAGAAAAAGTTCTTCCGGCAACATCAAGGGAGATGTTGCGAGAACTTCAAGGAAGTTCTTCCGAGAACTTCAGGGCAGTTATTCCGAGATCTTCGGGGAAGTTCTTCCAAGAACTTCGGAAAAGTTCTGTCGAAAAGCTTAGGGAAGTTGTTCCGAGAGCTTCAGGGAAGTTGTTCCGAGAACTTCAGGGAAGTTCTTCCATGAACTTCATGGAAGTTTTACGACAACATCAATAAAGTTGTTCCGAGAACTTCAAGTTAGATCTTCCAAGAACTTCAGAGTTATTTCGAGAACTTCAGGGAAGTTCTTCCGAGAAGTTCCAGATAGTTGTCAAAGAACTTCAGGAAAGTTCTCCCGAGAACTTCAGGTAGATCTTTCGAGAACTCCAGGGAAGTTCTTCCGAGAACTGCAGGATAGACACTCCGAGAACTTTAAGGAAATTCTTCTGAGAACTTTAAAGAAATCCTTTTGAAAACGTCATGGAAGTTCTTCCGATAACTTCATGGAAGTTCTTAGGTAGATCTTCCGAGAACTGCAAGGACTTTCTTCCGAGAACTTTTAGGTAGATCTTCCGAGATCTGCTTGTAAGTTCTACCTAGAACTTTTTTAGGGAAGTTCTTCCAAGAACTTCAGAAAAGTTCTGTGGAAAACTTTAGGGAAATTCTACCGAGAACTTCAGGAAGTTCTTCCATGAACTTCATGGAAGTTTTCCGACAACTTCAATAAAGTTGTTCCGAGGACTTCAAGTTAGATCTATCAAGAACTTCAGAGTAGTAATTTAGAGAACTTCAGGATAGTTGTTGTTCTTCCAAGAAGTTCAGGATAGTTATCAAAGAAGTACTCCCGAGAACTTCAGGTAGATCTTTCGAGAACTTCAGAGAAGTTCTTCCGAGAACTTCAAAGATATCCTTTTGAAAACATCATGGAAGTTCTTCCGAAAACTTCATGGAAATTCTTCCGAAAACTTGAGGGAAGATTTTCCGAGAATTTCAGAAGAGTTTTCCGAGAACATCACAAAAAATCTTCCAAGAACTTCAAGGACGTTCTTCCGAGAATTTCAGGAAAGATCTTCCGAGACTTAATAGGTAGAACTTTCGAGAACTGCGAGGAATTTCTGCCGAGAACTTTTAGCTAGATCTTCCGAGAATCGCTTGTAAGTTCTTCCGAGAATTTCAGAAAAAAATCTTCCGAGAACTTCAAGGTTGATCTTTCGAGAACTTCAGGGAAGTTCTTCCGAGAATTTCATGGCAGTTATTCCGAGAACTTCAGGGAAGTTCTTCCAAGAATTTCAGATAAGTTCTGTCGAAAAGTTTAAGAAAGTTCTTCCGAGAACTTCAGGGAAGTTCTTCTATGAACTTCATGGAAGTTTTCCGACAACTTCAATAAAGTTGTTGCGAGGACTTCAAGTTAGATCTTCCAAGAACTTCAGAGTAGTTATTTCGGGAACTTCATGGAAGTTCTTCCGAGAAGCTCAGGATAGTTGTCCGAGAACTTCAATAAGTTCTCTCGAGAACTTCATGGTAGATCTCTCGAGAACTTTAGGGAAGTTCTTTCGAGAACCTTAGGGTAGTTATTCTGAGAACTTCCGGGAAGTTCTTCCGAGAACTTCAAAAAAAAATCTTTAGAAAATGTTATGAAAGCTCTTCCAAGAATTTAAGGGAAGTTTTTCCAAGAATTTCATAAAAGTTTTTTCTAAAACATTACAAAAGTTCTTCCGGCTAGGAATTTCTTCCGAGAACTTCACGGTAGTTGTTCCGAGAACTTAAGAAAAAAATCTTCCGAGAACTTCAACGAAAAACTTTCGAGAACTTCAGGAAAGTTCTTCCGAGAACTTCAGGGTAGTTATTCCAAGAACTTCAGGGAAGTTCTTCCGAGAAGTTCAGGATAGTTGTCTGAGAACTTTAGGAAAGTTCCTTCAATAACTTCAGGGAAGTTCCTCCCAGAACTTCAGGGTGGTTATTCCGAGAACTTCAAAAGAATTCTGTCGGAAACTCCCTGGAAATGCTTCCGAGAAATTCATCCAAGATTTTCCGAGAACTTCAAAGAAGTTTTTCTGAGAACATTACAAAAGTTCTTCCTGCTAGGATTCAGGACTTCAGGGTAGTTATTTCGAGAACTTCAGAAAAAAATCTTCCGAGAACTTCAACGAAGAACTTTCGAGAACTTCAGGGTAGTTGTTCTAAGAACTTCAGGGTGGTTATTTCGAGAACTTCAGGGTAGTAATTCCGAGAACTTCAAAAAAATTCTGTCGGAAACTCCCTAGAAGTTCTTCCGAGAGCCTCATCCAAGATTTTCCGAGAACTTCAAAGAAGTTCTTCCTAGAGCCCTGATGTTTTTTAGAGAAATTCCCTGATGTTATTTGATGGTTTCTTCTGAAGTTCTTTGAATAAGAAGAACTTCCCTGAAGTTCTCGGAAGAACGTTCCTAAATTTCTCGGAAGAACTTCCTTAAAGTTCTACAAAGAAGTTAACTGAAACACTGATGAACGTCAAATAGATATTCCTAGATCTTCATTGTGGTTATTCCAAGAACTTCAGGGAAGTTATTCTGAGAACTTCAGAGATGTTCTTTCAAAAATGTCATGGAAGTTCTTCCGAGACTGCAGGGAAGGTCTTCCAGGAACTTCAAGTGACAATTTTCGATGTTCTTTGGAGGTCTATCTTGATGTTTTGGATGGTCTTGTCTGATGTTCTTTGATCAACTTTCCTGAAGTGGTTCTTTGAAGAACTTCCCTGATTTTTCCTGAATAGCTCCACTTAATTTCTGAGCAAAACTTCCATTAAGTTCTCCGAAGAAGTTCCATAAAGTACTTTGCTGAATTTCCATGAAGTCCTCTGAAGAATTTCCCAGAAATCCTGTGAATAACTTCTCCAAAGTTCTCGGAAGAACTTCTCTGAAGCTCTACGAAGAAGTTTCCTTAAGAACTTTGATGAACTAACAAATAGATTTTTCGAAAACTTCAGGTTAGTTATACCGAGAACTTCAGGTTCGTTATTTTGAGAACTTCAGGAAAATTCGTCCAAGAACTTCAGGGTAGTTCTTTCAAAAACTTCAGGGAAGTTCTTCCGAGAACTTTCTGGGAAGTTTTTCCGAAAACTTCAGAGAAGTTTTTCCGAGAACTTCAGAAAAGTTCTTCCATGAACTTTATGGAAATTTTCCCACAACTTCTATGAAGTTATTCCGAGAACTTCAAGATAGATTCAAGATTCCCAGAATTTCAGGGTAGTTCTTCCGAGAACTTCAAAGAAATTCATTCTTAAACTTCATAGAAGTTTCAGAGAAGTTTTTCCAAGAGCTTCAGAGAAGTTCTTTCAAAAACTTCATGGAAGTTCTTCCGAGAACTTTAAAGAAATTCTTTCGAAAACTTTATGGAACTGCTTCTGAGAACTTCACGGAGGTTTTTACGGGAACTTCTGAGATGTTCTTCCAAGAACCTCAGGAAAATTCTTCCGAGAACTGCAGGAAAGGTCTTCTGAGAGCTTCAAAGAAATTCTGTCGGAAAATCCCTGGAAGTTCTTCCGAGAACTTCATGGAAGATTTTCCGAGAATTTCAAAGAAGTTCTTCCAAGAACCTCCAGGAAGTTTTTCCGAAGTTGCCTGAAACACTGATTAACTTCAGATAAATATTCCGAGATCTTCATGGTGCTTATTCTGAGAACTCCTGAGATGTGCTTCCAAAAATTTCATGGAAGTTCTTCCGAGACTGCAGGGAAGTATTTCCGATAACTTCAAAAAAGTTCTTCCAGGAACTTCAAGGAAGTTCTATCGAGAACTTCAGGGAAGGTCTTCCGGGAACTTCAAGTACCAACTCCTGATGTTCTTTTGAGGTCCAGCCTGATGTTTTGGATGGTCTTGTCTGATGTTTTTGAACAAGTTTCCTGAAGTGGTTTCTTGAAGAACTTCCCTGAATTTCTCAGTACAAAACTTCCCTTAAGTTCTTCGAAGAAATTCCCTGAAGTACTCTGCTAAGCTTCCATGAGTTCTCTAAAGAATTTCCCAGAAATTCTCTGAATAACTTCTCTTAAGTTCTCGGAAGAACTTATCTGAAGTTCTACGACGAAGTTCCCTTAAGTACTCGGATGAACCAACAGATAGATTTTCCGAAAATTTCAGGGTAGTTATACCGAGAACTTCAGGTTCGTTATTTCGACAATTTCAGGGAAGTTCATCCAAGACCTTCAGGGTAGTTCTTTAAAAAACTTCAGGGGAGTTCTTCAGAGAACTTCAGGGAAGATTTTCCGAGAACTTCAGAAAAGTTCTTAAATGAACTTTATGGATTTTTTTCGAAAACTTCTATGAAGTTGTTCCGAGAACTTCAAGTTCGATCTTCCGAGAACTTCAGGGTAGTTCTTCCGAGAGCTTCAAAGAAATTCTTTCTAAACTTCATAGAAGTTTTTCCGAGAACTTCCGGAAAGTTTTTTCTAGAATTTCAGGGAAGTTTTTTTCCGAGAACTTCACAGAAGTTCTTCCGAGAACTTCAGGAAAGGTTTTCCGAGAGCTTCAGAGAATTTCTTTCAAAAACGTCATGGAAGTTCTTCCGAGAACTTCAAAGAAATTCTTTTGAAAACTTTAAGGAAGTTCTTCCGCGAACTTTAGGGAGGTTTTTCCGAAAACTTCAGATAAGTTCTTCCAAGATTCTTTGGAAAATTCTTCCGAAAACTGCAGGAAAGGTCTTCCGAGAGGTTCAGGGAAGTTCTTTCAAAAACTTCAAGGAAGTTCTTCCGAAAACATGAGGGAAATTTCTCCGAGAATTTCAGTAAAGTTTTTCTGAGAACATCACAAAAGTTCTTCCAAGAACTTCAGGAAAGGTCTTCCGAGAACTATTAGGTAGATTTTTCAAGAACTGCAAGGACTTTCTTCCGAGAACTTCAGGGTTCAGACAAATTTATTCGGAGAACCTCAAGGTAGATCTTTCGAGAACTTCAGGGAAGTTCTTCTTAGAACTTCAGAAAAGTTCTTTCGAAAATGTCATGGAACTTCTTCAGAGAACTTCAGGGAAGTTTTTCTGATAAGTTTAGAAAAGTTCTTCCAAGAACATCTTCGAAATTCTTCTGAAAACCTCAGGGAAAGTCTTTCGAGAACTTCAAGGTAGATCTTCCAATAACTGTAGGGTAGTTTTTCCAAGAATTTCACGATAGCTATTCCGAGAACTTCAGAAAAACTTCTTCCGAGAACTTCAAGGTAGATCTTTCGAAAATTTCATGGAACTTCTTCTGAGAACTTCAGGGAAGTTTTTCCGATAATTTTAGAAAAGTTCTTGCAAGAACTGCTTTGAAGTTCTTCCGAAAACTTTAGGGAAGGTCTTCCGAGAACTGCAAAGTAGATCTTCCAAGAACTGCAGGGAAGTGCTTCCGAGAATTTTAGGATAGCTATTCCGAGAAGTTCAAGGAAATCTTCCATGAACTTCATAGAAGATCTTTCGAAAAACTTCAGGGAAATTTTCAGACAACTGTAGAAAAGTTCTTCCAAGAACCTCAGAGAAGGTTTCCGAGAACTTCAGAGAAGTTCTTCTGAGAACTTCAGAGAAGTTCATCAAATTTCCATATCCTGATGTTCTTTGGTGGTCTATCCTGATGGTTTTTGGTGGTCTTTTCTGATGTCCTATGAACAACTCTCCGGAAGTTGTTCTTTGAAGAACTTCCCTGAATTATCCTTAATAATTCCCCTCATGTTCTCTGCAAAACTTCCCTTAAATCCTCCGATGAAGTAACCTAAAGTACTTTGCTGAACTTCCATGAAGTCCTCTGAAGAATTTCCCAGCAATTCTCTGGAGAACTCCCCTGGAGTTCTCAGCAGAACTTCCTTGAAATTCTTCAGAAGAAATCTATTGAAGATCTTGGAAGAACTTTATCTCTTCCCATCGTTGTGTACAGCCTCCGGGATCGCGCTTTGGCCGTCGTATTTTGTTTATCATCGCGATTTGGAGTCACTAGTTTCTTGTAAGTCGATAGTCCGGCTCGTTTTTTGGCTCGATGCACGGTTGTAGACGATACACCCAGCTTATTTGCGGCATCTCGGAGAGATAGGTTAGGGTTTCGCTTGAAACTACCGGCAACTCTCTTTGTCGTCTCAGCGGCTTCCAGTTTTCGATTTCTCCCCGATCCAGACTTTCTGGCTGTCGACAAACGTTCCCCAAACACTTTAATTACATTTTTTACGGTTGATTTGGCAACTTTTAGCGATTTTGCCAACTTTGCGTGCGACTAGCTCGGATTTTCGCGTTGCGCGAGCAAAATTTTGATACGCTGCTCTTCTTGCTTGGACGGCATTTTGACAACTGAAGAGTGAATTCCAAAATCAAAATAGGAGCAACATTCTACACACACACACCTTCAAAATGAGGGGTGTTCAGGTTTTTTAAATGCAAAATTGAAAGAAATACGTCAAGTTGATATTGACCAAATTTTGACCGTATCGCCCTTTATGCGGGGCTTGTTGTAAGTGAAAATTCTGAACTTCTTTCCATCAACCTAATGGCGCTAAACTTCTAAACAACTTTGTCGAAGAGAGGAAAGTTACATATGGACAGTAATATCTTTCTAAGATTAAGTTTAGATATACAGTAATTAACATTATTTCATTACCTAAACCAAGTAACGTTGTAAAAATTTGCCAAAGTATCGACATTGTTGTGGTTCTTTCATCTGTCAAAGAAATTGCATTTAAATGTTGATCCATCTAAACTTATCGTCTAATTTTCGGCCAAACATTGTGGAATTCGAAAAAGTTTCTTAATTAGGTCTCGAATCAACTGTATCCTTTCTTGACGTTTATACCACTCTTGTTTTAAGCAATATAATATGACAAAATGGATGCCTCCATCGCTCGGAATATCAAGTTTGATTGATTTAACATGATTATATCAGCCAACAAAAATTGTCTTTTTGAATTTCTACTGCAAACATCTCGAAAAGAGTTATTGTTTGATTTTTTTAAAGTAAAAAAAAGATCTTTGAAAATGTCACGGGAGCTCCAAAATAAGAAAATTCCAAAAGTGCATTCATAAATTTGTTTTAATTTCAATTCAATTTCTGATCGGAATTCTGCTGCTGTACCCATCAATTTCCCCCGTGTGAGGTCTATTTCCACAGCTCACCACCAGAATTGCATAACTGTTTGCATGCGGCACAAATATTTCCTTTTCGCATCTCCAGCTCTCTCGAACAGCCATTTATCGCTAAGCCATCGGAGTTCGCTGCATAACGGTCCTCCCGGCTTCAGCTCCGACAGACGCGTTCCTACGCCGCCGATCGGGCAGATGCGGACAAACAAAAATTGCGAAAGCCGCCATTCACCGAAAAAATCCGCTCCGTCATCTTCGGAATGGACGCAACTCGGTCGCTCAATGCCCTCAGCTACGGACGAGGGGCGAAAGGTACCGTTTGCCGCAGATGCAGTTGGGACATTTTTGCCATTAAATAATCCGTCAGACTTCAAAGACCTTTTGGCCCGACGACGACGACGACGACGACGACGACGATGACCGTCATCTAAGCAAGCTTCCTCCTAGCTTAAAGTAACCACGACGACGACGACGACACCGGTGATGGTGAATGTGTTTATTAGACTTGAATAGCGGAGATAAATATATTGTTATTAGTTTCGTATGCAAATTGAAGGCGATATTTTTCGTCTTCCTTTTGCGTTCCACCACGACGGTGGCGTAACCGGTCGGGTGCTTCCTATACCCGACTCCTGAAGCCAACCCGCCGGCGATCGACCTCGGTTCATGGAAAGATAATTACTACCGGTTCGTAGTCGAATTTGAAACCAAAATCTACTGGCTCGCTCGAAGCTCAGAGCTGGTTCTAATTGCCTCTCCATTGCTCCTTTCGAAAAGTCTCTAATTCAATTCACCCGCACCGAAAAACGCTTAAACGCGACACCGGCAATTAAAATTGACACTTATTGCCCTCGTTTGCAGACAGCCAGCAGCCGGAGAAGAGCAACCGAAATCTCCCCAAAGCAAGCGGTGCGATTTCAGGCGCGGATTTCGCCGGGCCAAAACAACCTCATCGTCCGGAAAGGCGAGATCGGGCTAAATGGTGCAAACGGTAACTGCTAATTATGCAATCTGTTGCAACAGCAGCTCCCTGCTAAACCGAACTAGCAAACGGACGAACGAACGAACGAATGGCGTGAATGTTTGGTTTTTACTAGCTCTATAACTACACACTCATTAATTCATTCATTTCGGTGTCCTCCTCCGGAGTGCAGCATCGGGATTCGGATTACCGAATTGCATCTGCTCCATGGTGGTTGTTAGGAGTGATTGCAGCAGTGCTCGCTGAACCTGTGGAGCTTCTGCAGTTTTGGAAGCGAACGATTTGGGCTGTGTGACATCAGGGCTGTAGTCGAGACGTGAAAATCGAGTCTATTTTGAATCATTCAGGCTTCTTTTCTGTAAATAAGTAACGCTGTGAGAAATGCATTTCCAGTTCAGCAATAGCTTGGCCTCGAGACCATGCGTCATTCGCCGTTTAGACGTATTGTGAGTGAGTGCCACGAGAGGAGGGTGCTATTCCCGCTTTAGCCGGTGGAATTTTTCGCTACTCGGGTGCTCTGTGTTGTCTCCTTGACTACAGGGTGCGGCAGAAAATAATGCGAAAATTTGTTCGATTTCTTTCAAATCCCATTTTCAAGTAATTCAAGCAAAAAAATCAACATTTTTAAGTGCAGTTATCTTTATAAAGTCCTTTTAAACAAATTTATTCAATGTGTCCTCCATTTTTATTAATAACATTCTCGAGCCGACGCCGGAAGCCAGAGCATGCCTTTCGGACGTAGTCCTCTGACATTGACTGCCATGTGCGTGTTATGGTTGACTTCAGGGTTTTCACACTAGGGTGTGATGTTTTACTGTTTTAACTCCAAAAAAACTTCTGTTGTAAAAGTAGAATGGAAACTTTTCAACCTCCCGGATGCCAAAACAGTTTCGTTTTTTTTTTTGTAATAGATTTAAGGGCAAAAAAAAACATTAAAATACACATAAAAAAAAATTAATTTGACTCCCCGATACAAAACGGTCTTTACAGTCAATGTTGTATGCACTCACATCAATGAACGCTCAATACCTGTTTTCGAGAGAGATTACTCACAGTGTTCGTTTTCGTACCAGCATTGCAGCACGAGATGGAGCGCGACGGTTTGAACGATATGCACGGCCAGTGGAGTCACTCAAATTTGAGTAAATGTAACTGGTATTGTTAAATCGACAAATCAAAAACATCGACTCAAATCAGATGGATGTTTTTGATTTGTCGGCTTGTCAATCCCAGTTACATTTACTCAAATTTGAGGGACTCCACTTTTGACGAAAGTGAGTCAAAAACGACTCAAAACTGAGTTAAAATGGCTGGCCGTGTGGTGATTCAACTCACCGCGAGAATAGGAAAAGCCAGAGAATGAGTTCATAAGAATCAGCTCTATCTCTCTCAGGCCTTGAGCACAATCGTAATAACTCATGCAACTTTGACTCGCAGCCGCAGCAAAAAATATCTGCTCACTCAGTTAATCGCTAGCAGTTGCCTGGTTCCGAAAATTCAATTCTAGCGAAGCCGCCGCGTGAGTGAGACAACGGCAAAACGAAAGAACAAGGAACTGTTCTTCGTTGCAATGCTAATCCTGACGGGCCTCGTTGGGAAAGCGGCTAGTGTGATGAAGACTCTGATAAGTGAGGGGGTAAAATACAGAATCAGAAATTTAAAAATCGGTTCCGCATCGCGTCGTGGTCGTCACGTGTTTGCCATTGATGCGCAGTGTATGAACCACAATCAAAACATAGAAATCATACACATGGTTAAGTACTGGAATCGGAATATATATAGAACTATTAAAGAAATTGATTGAGTAAAAACTTGAAAATAAATATATATAATTATTGAGATTTATCTTCTTTTTCTGCTATCTTCATTCAGGAGTAGATCTTCAGAGGTAGACTGATAGGGTAAATATCGTTATGCCGTTATACTCAGCACAACACACACTTTACCCAGGAGATGGAATGTGAATTTCAAAAACAAATTCATAGTTTATTTATCTTTGCATCATATTGTTAGATTTAAAATAAATCTCGCGTAACATTAGAAAAGAGCCGATTCTTATTGGTCGATTCTCTTCATCGACTTTCTCTGTAGTATACCACGGAAAAATAAACAAATCTGTGGCTCTGCAGCGCGAAACAACTAATTCAATTGAAAATACTTTAATAACTGAGTTATTAACAGAAATTTGATGAAGAAAATCGGTCAAGAAGGATAGGTTTTCTCGAGGTACGCGAGAAATCGCTGGCTGCTGAGATATTGTTGAAAATCTGACACAGCTTCTCAACCGCAATTACGGCATACCACTTAAAATTACGACTCGACATATTGAAACGCCCTCGAAACACCACTGCAGCAGTCGGCTGTAGGTATGAAAAGTTTTATATATTTGGAGCGCTTCTTTTGTGTTCGGTCAGAGAGAATGTAAACATTCAGAAAATAAGTTCATACGGACATTGAGTTGAAGTTATTGAACTTAACTTACTTGCCAAATATATGAACTCATATTTCATATAATAAACATCGATAAATTTGATGTTTTCCATCTATGTGCCGAAAATGAGCGCTTATGCTGAAGTTCTGCTCTACCCTGCGTTCTCCGTATTTGTAATCGAGTTAAAATAACTTATTTTGTGAATGTTTTTTCATTAAATTGTTTCATAAATTTGTTGTGCAGCAATGAAAACCGTGTACAATTTGGTAATAATTTAAAAAAAAATCAGTGGTGCAGTGTATAACACACGACCGACCGGTTGTCGTAGACCGTTTTATGCATTATTAAGTTCAACTTAATTGGTTCATAGCAGAACATTGCAGCGTATGTGCTGTTCTAATGGGACGTTGGATTGGCATATGCTAGTAAATAAGTATGTGTGTTAAGATATTCAATGATTCGCATCCTAGAAATTATTTGGTGAAATAAAAACCGAGCTCGCTTGGCATCGGTAGATGCTCGTTTTAGAGGATTTCCTTCATAGACATCTGGAGTTGGAAGTTGGATGGGATTGTGCGGGAACCTTTCCTTGGCGAGAAAGAATATGTGCATATAAAAATTTATATAGGTCGTTGGGTGTGACGAAGCTATGAAAGTAATCCCCCCCCCCCCCCCCCACACACATTCATCTACACACAAATACGCGTTTGCAGGCGTGCAGTAGCGAACAATCGTTTGAAGACTATGCAGAAAAATATTATCAGTCAACAAATTGAACGATCATTAATTACAGAAAAGATTACACTCTCTATCCTAGACAAGATATGCGCACGTACTCACCGGATGAACGAAAATAGCATCGTACCTTCATCCCATCAACAACGTCGCTACCTTTTCGTTTTCTACAGAACCTCCACCTGCTCCATGTTTAGCTTGTCCTTCTATTTCACTTCTGCCAGACTTTTAGCCATCGAATTTGTTACTCCGTTTGTTTGCTTCGGCCGCCTGTTAAAAGCGGGTTTGGATTTTGGACTTTTTAGCATCTCGGATGGAACTCTGATCGATACACAATCACAATCCCTTAAAATCACAATCACAATGACAAACAATACGTATAATTCGAAAAATCAGGAAAAAATCAAAAACTTTTGACGAAAAAAAACATATTTGCTTCCAGATTTTGATTTAACACCCTGCCCTTGCCGTAAGACGTAATCTACGTCAAATAACATCGTTAGCTCTCTGGTATTGACTGTTTTATATGAACTTGCAAATTGGCAAGCCACGAATCACACCTAAAGAATATACCCAACAGGGTTGAAGAAATTGGCGTTTCGATCGAATATACTTTGTATGGAAGGTCATCTAGTTAACTTCATGAATACGATTCAAAAGGTAGTTTAAATGTAGGTCGAATAGAAGTGGATATAGATCTATTACATACTATTTTGAGTTTTTTTCATGATATACATCTAAAAAGTCACTAAAATGTCTATTTTTATTTTTTATTTTAATGTAATTAATTTTAATAATAATTCAGGGAAAGTTTGGAGAAAATTGATGCTTCCTTTAAATTTATAACATTGTTCTTAGTTAACTACTCTTTTCAGCTAAACATGTATTGAACAAACTGGTGCTTTGTATGTTGGTCACTTTATCAATTCAGAGATTTACAGGAACATCCCTGCCTATAGAAATATACCATAGAATACAACTTTTTCGAAATGTTTGGACATTGTTCGTATTATATACAGCCCAAAACTCGCGAGAAAACACAGCAAATCTTGAACTCATGGATATCGAGGAAGGTTAAGGAACTGCATATTCTTTAAAACAATGCTGGAATGTAATTCATTGAAATATTGGCTTACACTGCGCTCTGTTTGCTGACATATAAACCAGCGTTCGATGCCAGATGCAAACAAATTTCTTGCCCACGCACGAGCTTGATCAGCCAACTCGAAAATTAACCTGGGGTCGCATTGTGGATCTCGAAACGAAGAACTTTTTCTCACAAGCATTCGTACAAAAAGTCCTTCGTTTCGAGCTGCGCAATTCCACCCATTTTCTCGCAAGTCTCGTTGGTCAGATGTACACTTATTTCGTCTTTATAAATTACTCCAGAGATGCATCTCAAAAACGACACAAGCTAACACCAAGATTCAAATAATGCAAATCTTATATTACTATCAAGATCCACAACAAGCTCCACTAATGAAGCAGAAAGCGGATAGGCGATGATGAAAAAATAAATCCAAACCTCTCTCTTGGTTGCACGCCATAGACTCACCTTCTAGATGCAAGCGAAGTACCCGTAACAAACATCTTGCTCAACCAACATCATTCACTCAATGAGCAAACCCGTCAGCTGCTCAAGCGGTACTCTCTCACCATGCAAGAGGCTTCCTCACCAATCAATAAACATTCATTGCATTGAGAGAAAAAAAACAAAAAAAAAAAAACCACGCACTCCCCCCCCCCTGTGAAACAGAACCGCCCCACCCATTTCCACCTCTTTTTGTTTTTTTTTTGCTCCCCTTCCTTCCTTATTGAAGTCACTCAAATTTGAGTAAATGTAACTGGCATTGAGAAGTCGACAAATAAAAAACATCGACTCAAATCAGATGGATGTTTTTGATTTGTTGACTTGTCAATCCCAGTAACATTTACTCAAATTTGAGTTACTCCACTTTTGACGAAAGTGAGTCAAAAACGACTCAAAACTGAGGTAAAATGTCTGGCCGTGTAGGGGGATGATGAACAGTGGTATTATTTTTTGCTCTCCTCTCGCATGTAGAGAACTCTCGACTGTAAATCGTGAAATCGCTCATGAATCAACAACACTGTTTACAATAGGGCTTAAGTGCAATCATCAATTTACCTACTTCCCACTACACTTAAACGGATCTTATTTCTACAGGAAATTAGAGGAACAGGAATTAGTAGAAAGCTCGCAATGAACATTCTTAGCGAAAAGACAGCTTCCCCTCTGCTTGTTTGAAAAGACAGCAGTTTTCTCCAACATTTTTCCAATTAATCTGATTCATCCTCCTCGAAGTGATGCAGATGATTGCCGTCCGCAGCTCACGAAACTCATTTTCGATGGCTTGTCCCTCACCGCTTTCCAAAAAGTTCGGATATCGTTTAGTAATCAAGTTGAACTCCTTCAAAATGTGCAGCTTTTTGGGGTCAACGCTCGATGCAGAAGTCAGAACTGGATCGTTCAGCTCAAAACGCTTAGTGATCTGTTCAATCAACTCGGTGTACACTCAGTAGCAAAAAAAAAAGCCGAGCAAAATTTTGCTTCCATAAACCGTCATATTCAACCTTCTGTACTTTTCTCAATTATCAATATTTTTGGCGAAATTTTTGATAGAACTATAATTATTGTATTGACCTTATGTGACCAAAATTTCATGTTGATAAAATTTACAAATTTGAAGTTTTGATAACATATGTCAAAAAAGTCGTTTCTGAACATACCAATTTCAAAAATACGTACTTTTGTGAAAAATTTAAGTAGCATAATAAAAATTTCACCACAGCCTAGAAAAGTATAGGAAATAATGTGGACGAAATCTGAACTGTTTCCATAAAGTGGTTTGGACTACAGCTCGCGTCAAAGTTGACGTACCAACATGAGTATTTTTTTTTCACACCGTATTGACCTTGTTGAATACTGTGTAATACTGTAAACGTAGTTTTTACAAACCAATACACATTGTATGCCGTATTTTAAAGTTCCTCGTGGGATACACTTGTTATTTCATAAATATCAAGCGTAACAAACCATGTGTATTAACATGACGAATTCGCCTCGGCTTTCTTTTTGCACCGATATTTCAGCAATTTATAAATCTTATCAACATGAAATTTCGGTCACATAAGGTCAATACATTAATTATAGTTCTGTCAAAAATTCAATCAAAAATATTGATAATTGACAAAGTTACATAAGATTTAAAATGACGGTTTATGGAAGCAAAATTTTGCTCGGCGTTTTTTTGCTACTGAGTGTAGAAAGCACAACAGATAAAGCTATGTCCATTTAGAAACCGGAATAATAAAATCATCTGTATCTCGGTAACGGATTGACGCACAAATAAGTTTAATACATCAAAACAAAGATAATTCACTTTGCTTTAAGGAAAAAATATCAATACTAATCATTTCTCTTCTTTCCAATGAAAATTGGCACTCTCTTCTTTATTCCTCCCATCAAACGCTGCACACCTCCGAAGTCAACTTCCTTGGCACATTTGTTCCACATTTTGGTCATCCGAGTCGCGTCCCGAGACGTTTTCCACTTTTCTTAAGCTTCCGCTTCATTATTGCCCAAAATCTCTCGATGGGCCGGAACTGCAGGCAGTTGGGTGAATTTTTGTTTACTATCACGGTACCACTGGATGACTTCCCGGCTGTCCCATCGTCTTATTCGTCACGAACACTTTGGTCTTTGCTCCGCAGCTGCATATCCCTTGCCAAATCATCAGTTTTTTGGCAAATTTGTCCATGAAAGCAAACTTAAACTTCTCAGGAACATCTCCTCGTGCCGTCGCCATGTTGACCGCCATGTTTTTGACCAGGAAGCTGTCCGATATCCGTTTTGACGTAGTCCAAACCTGCTAGTATAATTTTCGAGCTCGAGTTTTGGTGACGAAACTTTGCTTCAACGCTCTGTTTGGTTGCTTGCTGGCTCGATAAGAACGATATCCTGCTCGCAAACAAGTTCTTCGAACGGTATTGCGAGCAGCAGCGTATTTTTGAGGGATTTCATTATCTGATAGTCCAGGGTTTGCTCTGACGGTTTTCAACACCTTCTGGTTCAGCTTGCGGTCATATGTTCCACTACGACGCTTACCTTGAGGCACTCGATCCACGCTCTTTCGCTCCCTGAAACGTTTGAGGACATCATACACGGTTGATTTGGCGATTTTCAACGTTTTTGCGATTTTTATTGGATTATCTACGTGGGTGTGCAGACTTTTTCTCTCCTCTCGGCTTCCATCTGCAATAACTTTTGACTCACGGCACGAAACACCGTGACATTTATACCACAGAAAGTCTAGGTAAACAAACCGCTGTAAAAGAATTCTTGCAGCGGTCACTTTTCGTTCCGCTGCAACACAATAAGTGATTCCGGATTCTAACTGGATTGAACTTTAGTTAAAGTTAAATTACAAATTATTGTTTGAAATTTTTTTTCGCGAAAACGACGCAGCAAAAACAAACCACGTCAGTTTCAAAGCATGGCTCGCTGCGATCCAGTCTCGGTACCGTTAGAATGTTTTAACACGAACAATCTCAGAACACGTCTTCCTGCGTAAAGGAAGTTAAGCCGTTGGTCCCGGCCCATTTGTAAATGGGTTTGATATGCAGGGTTCATATCGGGTCGTCTTCTCTGCGTGACGAACCAGCCTCAGGCTGAGAGTCACGCAAGTTCGAAACAAAACAAAACACAATCTTACGAATTTTTAACCTTCTCTAGGTGTCGGGGTCAATATAACCCGGAATGGATTTAAAAAATGCAATAACTTTCTAGAATAAGCATCTAGACGTTTGAATTTTCTTGTCTTTTCCTTAATCATAGGAAATTGCGTTTCTGCATGGAACCTAATTTTTTTTAACATTTCTGAAGGGCTGCTAAAAAAAAGTTACGTATAAGGTGTTTTGGGTCATTTTGACCTGGATTTCAAACACAAATGCCAAATTTTTAAGTTTTTGCAGTCAAAATGCTTATTAGATTCCCAATTTCAGGTTTTTGGGTAAGTACTGCCCTTTTTCCCTTTTTGGCCACAAGGATTCTGTGCCGGAAGTGGGCATGTTTTGCTACGATCCGTGAGGCGGTGACAGATACAAATTTTCATCGGAACATGCATTTCGATGGCTCAAATTTCATGATTCTTCATGAATAGTCTACTTCTAGCCTTAAAATTGACCAATGACCATATTGGCCATTCCGGGACAATCCGGATACTACGGGGGAACCGTTCAAGAGGAGACAAATGCGGATTTTTACCGAAACATGCCTTTCGACGGCTCAAGCTTCATGATTTTGGTTGAGTAATCTACTTCTAGCCTTGAAATTGATCAATGACCATATTGGCCATTCTGGGACAACCCGGGTGCCCTGGAAAAACAAATATAAAGGAGACAAATACAGATTTTCACCGAAACATGCCTTTCGACGGCTCAAACTTCATGATTTTTCATAAGTAGTATACGTTCAGCCTTGAAATGGACCAATGACCATTTCAGTGATTCTGGGACAATTGGTAACAAAATTAAATAAATTCAATCAAATACATCCATGGAGCCGGCAAAGTAAATACTCATTCACTTCCTCAACTGTCTGGATATCAACCGGGGTGTACTGCCTCCCTCGCTCGACCACGCTACGCCACTGCTCATATATGAGTAAAAATGATAAACTAAGAAAGCTTTGTCAATTGGATCAGTTTTGGTAACTTACGAATTCTATTACCGTCCTGTTTACCAAATTTGCCAGATTTCGGTAATTTCGGTAACCAGGTCGGTAATCGAGTTCGCGAACTTCCAGAATCAGCAATACTGATCCAATTGACAGGGCTTTCTTTGTTTACTATTTTAACTCATTTATAAGCACGTTGGGACGTTTTAGAATACTTCTATGTGATTTGAGAACAACAATAGAAAATCAATAAAATTTACCAGTAATCAGCCCTAGGTGCCACAAGGTTCTCATCTTGGCCCATTACTGTTTATTATACTGTTGATTTTTAATCATCTGACTGAACCCATATACGGTGCGGGACCAATTATTGTCAGCAATCGCTATTACTTAGCCGCACAAGACCAAAATTCTGTTCATGAATAGTTTCATACGTCATATAAAAAAAATCAAATCATTCGATTTCAAAACGGTTGAGCAGTAGCGATTGGCGACAGGAACTAGCTCTCTGCCGAGTTGGCCCCGCTTCCTATGCTGATGACGTGAAATATGAAGTGGCAGTCAAGGCTTCACGTTTTCTCAGCATATTTACATTTTTGCGTTCACTCCACAAATATAGCCACTACAACGGTTCAAAGAAAAGTTGGCACCTTCAGCGTCAATTTACCTTAAAATTGTCTACTACGATTTTTTTGCCCAATTTACCATTCTTCCTCCTATTTTGTACTTTTTGGATCAGGTTCATCTGTTTAGCAAATACAATTAACGTTTTAATTGTGGTTCATTTTCCGAAGATCGAAATGATCAAAACAAAAGATGAGCTTTCCGATTTCAAAAGGATCGATCTCGTAAAAGTCAATCCAAGATCATCCAATCCTAGTTCGTGTGTAAAAAAAAAGGCAACTGTCATTAATCCATTTCAAGCCTAGAAGTAGACTACTTATAAAAAATCATGAAGTTCAAGCCGTCAAAAGGCATGTTTCGGTGAAAATCCGTTTTTGTCCGCTTCTAAAGGGCTCTTCCAGGGTATCCAGGTTGTCTCATAATTTCCAATATGGTCATTGGTCCATTTCAAGGCTAGAAGTAGACTTTTCATGAAATATCATGAAGTTTGAGCCGTATGTTTCGGTGAAAATCTGCGTATGTCCCTTCCCAAATGGTTCCCCCAGGACATCCGGATTGTCCCAAAATGGTCAAGATATTCATTGGCCCATTTCGAGGCTAGAAGTAGACTACTTATAAGAAATCATGAAGTTTGAGTCGTCAGAAGGCATGTTTCGGTGAAAGTCCGAATTTGTCCTCTCTTAAATGGTTCCCTCAGGGCATCCGAATTGTCCCGGAATGGCCAATATGATCATTGGCCCATTTCGAGGCTAGAAGTAGACTTTTCATGCAAAATCATGAAATTTGAGCCGTCGAAAAGCATTTTCCGATGAAAATTTGTGGTTGTCGCCGCCTCACGGATCGTGGCATAACATGCCTTTTTCCGGCACAGATTCCTTATAGCCTATCGGGTTTCAAAGGGCAGTACTCACCAAAAACTAAAAATTGAGACTCTAATAAACATTTTGACTGCAAAAACTTTAAATTTGGTCATATAAATTTTCCACAATTTGAATTTGAAATCCGGGTCAATATGCACCTTATTCGTTAGAAAATGTTAACACACTGAAAATTAATTTTAGTTTATATTACGAAATCGAAGGTAGAACTAACAAATCTATTCGTTTTTTTCTGCAACGAAACTGATTTGTACTATTTATGTAGCTACCTTCGTAATTAATGGCACACGCACAACTTTCAACAAAGCTTTTGTTGACAGAGAAAGAAAATTCGTGCATTGTACGATAACAATAAAAAGGGTTACGAATATTTTGTAACAAATTAAAAAGAAACGTTTCTCTGGTCGTTGCAAGAATGACCGACAGATCTACTATATCGACTCGAAATGTCATTGAAACAAAAAGCGCAACCACGTGGAGTTGTCCAGCGTTTAAAAAAAAAATGTTTCTTACATGAGACTCGATCCTGTATTTTTAAAAAGCGCTGATATTGAATCCGTGGTTGATCTCACTAGGCCATGGCGACTTGTGAGAAGATGCATGATTAATGAGTATGATGTTATATCTCTCGACTGCCCTTTTTTTTTTTTTTCTATTTTTGGATAAATAAATTATTCCCGCCGATCCCAGCAGTAAGACCAACATGCCTGGAGTATGATAATGGAGAAGCAGCGATTGGCTGGTCTTCACAAAATCCATTTCGATTTCGTACATTATACAAAAAGGTGTAATAATTGCATTTCACCAGACAAAAAGTAATAAAAATGTTTCATACAATATACAAGACATTTGTTCTATGCACAAATTCCATGTTTACGAAACGACGGAAAGCAAATCTACGAAAATAAATTTTCAGTGTAGAAGTTTAATACGGCCTTCCAATCCGCCTAAAAACGGCCACCAACCGAAGAGACCATATGAAGCATCACCCAAATCATCGGTAGACTACAACCCTGACCGGTTCATCCTCACAACTCCCATCGGATAGTAGAGGAAGCCAAACATCGTACTTCTATGTCGCCTCTCCCGTCGTCGTCGTCGCCCGGTTGGTGATGATTATGCTGATAGAGTCACCTAATCGTCGCAAACGAGATCACTGTGTAGAGCGACAGACACACAAAGGACCGAAAAGGTCCTCTCATGTCCCCTCCCCCCATGCAGCAACGCAGAGATCGCAAATCGCCTCCGGTGTAGAGAACATACCTATTTGAACAACCCGTACCGTACCGTGCAGAGGAACGTGCTCTCTCGCTAACAAACCCGAAAATTAATATGAATTTAAAAGCTTCCACTTCTGCACCGTACACTGTCGTGCCACCGATGACGGGTGGCGTTCTCGTACCGTTTAACTCGGCACACGGATGCACGTGGACGACCAAACAAATTTTCGGCATTCACGTGTAATCGCTTTTGTGTGGCAAAATCCTACCTCTAAATCGTATGGTCCTGTGGATGGAGCCGGAAAGCTAAGGACGACGACGACGACGAGAGCATTCCAATCAACGTTTCGTGAACTCTTACTCGGACTGTTTGGAGGTTAGTTTGCGGGCAGGGATTTTTCGGAATAGTTTTCGGCTTGCTGTGGAATGTGAAAAGCAGAGGATTGGCTTCCACTTCGACACTTGTTCTGTTCGTCGAGGCAGCAACCTGTTGAATGTGCTGAATTTGCTCGGGGTTGGATATGAATTTGGAGAAGGAGACCTGCTGCCAATTGCACTTGTATTGAGATAAATGGCTTGGCTCTTAATTAATCTAGAGGCAGTCAGTGGTAGGGAAATTCGTTTCGTAGAAGGTTTTTAGAGTCCACCTCAATCTACCGTGGCAGGAGAAACAAACCGGCACAAGCCCGTGCTCGCTTCGAGCCATTCCCGAGCCAGCCACCTGTTCTGCACCCGATTAGTGCTGGCCACGGATAGACTTTCCGCTCTCATTTGTGTTGATAATCAATGGCAAATCGCTACTTGTTCACCACCACCTGAACCCCCGCGCGCAACGACCACCTGAAGGGACGAATCCACGCGGCGCGGAGCGAATTGCATCAGTAACCAGTAGCTAGGCATTAAGCAAAATAAAAACTTATGGCCGCAAGATGCACGGGGGGAGATAAAAGGAGTGCAATTTAATAATAGATATATTGTAGATCGATCAAATTATACACACAATCTTACGACGACGACGACGACGACGAAGAGCGAGCTTATGTTTAGACCCACTTGGTGAGTCTCCTGAGGAAAAACATATCGGTACTTGATTTCCAGAGGGCGCTGCTGATGATACAATTCTCCTCCCCCCTTCCTCTTCCAGATGAAGAATGGTCGGCCTTCTCGTGGATGCGTGATGGCAGCGTGCATTCGCTTCTGAGACAAATCTTCCATTAATGATGAAAGATGGTATCTGAAACTGGCGGCGTTGGCACTCGCGCACCGCCTCCCCCCTTCCTTGCTCCTCGTGGCTGGCGTAGCTGAAAGACTGAAATTAGTTCCATGGCATGCTACAGTTACAGGCTTCCTTTGTGGTCGTGTCGTGAATGCAACTGTCAACTGTCATCGTAGAGGGGAAGCTCCGCTGAATTGACTCGTCACAAATTCGAACTATTCGTGGTTGGCTCAACCGTGGCGGGTGGATTTTGTTACATTGGGACTGTTGTAGAATTGATATCGAACGGAGAAAGACTCTTCAATGTAAGTGTTAGGAACAGTGGAATTTTCTTGGTGATTTATAAATAAATATTAATATACAAAATGTAGGAAATTTCACGGCTATATTAAAGCTTAGATTCAATTAACAAATTTATTTAAGTTTTTTATTGTACTAGTGATTGTACTGCTGTTTTGCAAATTTCTACTGTTCCTAATAAAACAGTTGTTAAAAATTTAAATAACTTACCATAAAAGTATACTTGTTCTATGTTGTATAATATATTCTAAGAATAAAACTTTTAAACGCATCTTTCACTGCTTCTTATTTGAATAGGACTCATATGCTTTTATAAGGTGTCGCCCAGTTAGAATTGGAACATAGACTATTGCGCATATTTCGGATACACATTAACAAAATACTATTCTGTTTTAACTAAAATGTTCAACTTTATGTGAACTTTAGAGGGAAAATACAAACAAAAATTTCTCATCTCGATTCCGAAGAAATTTGCGGACTTTCCGAAAATACGTTTCATCAACCGGCGCACATTATTCTCATCCATCGTTTTGGCAACCTTATTACACGGTTCTCAATTCATTGATGCTTTTCAGAGCGACACTGCCATTCTACTCTCCAGCTTCCTCTTCATAATAGCCCAAAATCTCTCTATCGGTCTGAGCTGAGCACAGTTTGGTGGGTTTGAGTTCTTTCGGTTTAAACCTGAATCTGTTGGTTCTAATACCACTGTAGCACTGTTTACTGTAATGAAAGCTTGCAAGATCCGGCCAAAATATGACAGGTTCATTGTGGGATCTCATTTATTTATCAGCAATATTCGCTTTTAGAGAGTAATTCACGTTCTGTCAGCTCTGAATTAAATGTCTTATCAGTGATGAAAACCTTGGTCTTCCTACCTCGCAGCTACAGATGCTATCAAATCATGTATTAACGTTTGCAAATTTATCTGCAAACACCTCAATTTGACAGGAGCCGCACCTAAGTAAAATTGTTGTCCCGGTAGCTGTTTAGAAATGTTGCCCTACATAGGTTTCATCATCCATGAGGAGACAGCCTTTGAATTTTGTCAACACCTGATCATACCGTTTTCTGGCACGGATTCTGGGACATTGTTCTGCTTTTGATCCCTATTTGGTTGTCTACAGGCACGGTATGACTTGAAGCCTTCCCGGAGACGAATCCGTTGCACGATCCTGCGTGCGGTGCGAAACTTTTTGGCCAAATCGCGGTCCGAGATGTTGGGGTTTGCCTTAATGTTCTTGATGACTTTGTTCCGCAGTTGACAGTTGACAGTACCCGCCCGACGCTTGCTTCGAGGCTTGCGATACGCGTCGACAAAGTATCTCTGTACTTTTTCAAAACGGTATTTCAGGGAAAACCCAACGCTTTTTGCAAGTTTTGGCTTGAACCATGAAAGTTTTCAAATGAAGAGTGCACAATTATTTTTTCTTCTCTTTGTTTGTTTTTCTCTAAAACATGTTCGAACTGCACCGCGAAAAAATAACTTCTGATGTTTTATTTTTATTGGGGACACATAAGATGTCTTAGTTTATAAGTCCACCAATTGTTACTGAAAAAAAATGAATATAACATAGGAATATTCTACTAGTCACGGAAAAAACTGAAAACAGAATAGATTATTGCAAATATCAAAGATAAAATTTCAATGAAAGATGTTATTTTATAAGACACTAGCTGAACCCGGTGCGTACGCTGCTAAACAAACAGCTAAATGAAGGAAATTTTAATATAACTTTCATTTGTATGGGAGCCCTCCTTTTCAGAGGGGGGTGGTTTCTCAAACCACCATGCAATCATTACCATCCAAAACCCTCCACATGTCAGATTTGCAAAAAAATTCCATTTGCTTGATTAGTTCTCGAACCATCACACTGGGCTCTTCGATTAAAATAAAAATTAGAGTTTCATTTGTTTGAACCCCTCCCCCTTTCAGAAAGGGGAGGGGTCTTGAACCACCATAGAAACATTCTTGCCTTCAAAACCACCCACATGCCAAATTTGGTCCCATTTGCTTGATCAGTTCTCAAGTTATGAAAATTTGTGTCTCATTTGTGTGAGAGCCCCCTTCCTGAGAGAGTAGGGGTCTCAAACAATCAAAAGAACCTTCCTCGGTTCAAAAAACCCCTTCATACAAAATTTCACGTTGGTCGGTTCAGAACTTTCCAAGTCTATAAGAGTCAGACAGACAAACAGACAGACAGAAATTAATTTTTCATGTATATAGAAATCAAGCCTCCAAAAACCCCTTAATGCTAAATGTGGTTTCATACACTTGATTAGTTCTCGAGTTATGCAGAAATTTGAGTTTCATTTGTATGGGAGTTACCCCTCTTCAAGAGACGGAGGGGGAATGAAACTGCCATGGAAATATTTCTTGCCTCCAGAAAACCTCAACATGCCAAATTTTGTTTCATTTGCTTCATTGTCTCTCGAGTGACGCAAAAAATGATGTTTCATTTTTATTAAATCTCCCTTTTAGAAACGGGAGGGGTCTCAAACCACAATAGAAACATTTCTTCCCTTTGAAAACCTCCACCCTGCCAAATTTGGTTCCATTAACTTGATAATGAGAGCCCTCCTTTCAGGAAGGGAGGTGCTCCGGGAGTCACTTCAAGAAACATTTCTCACGAGGTTTACTCGAGTTATGCTCTGAAATTTGTGTTCCATTAGTAATAGAGCCCCCCTCTTACAGAGGCCGGAGAAGTCTCCGGGGGTACCCCTTAGAAACATTTCTTGCCTTCAAAAACCTCTACCTGACAAATTTGGATCCATTTACTGAATGAAGTTCTAAAGAGTTATGCAGAAACTTGTGTTTTCCATTTGTATGGGGGCCCACTTCTTCCAGGAGAGAGGAGGGATCTCGAACTACTGTATAAACATGTATTGCCTTGTTTTCCCCGCAAGCCAAATTTGGTTCCATTTGCTTTATTAGATCTAGAGTTATGAAGAAATTCGTCATAGCCTCCAGCACTCCTCAGGGGGTCCTCAAACCACCACATAGAAACATTTTTTGCCACCAGAAAACCCTTAGGCCAAATTTGGTTCCATTTGCTTGATTAGTTCTTGAGATATGCAGAAACTTCTGTTTCATGTGTATGGGAGCCTCCCTTTCTAGAGAGGGGAGGGGTCTCAAACTACCATAAAAACATTTCTTGCCTCAAAAAACTTCCGCATGCTAAATTTGGGTTCCTTCGTTTGATCAGTTCTCGAGTTATGCAGAAATATGTGCTTCATTTGTATGGGAGCCCCCTTTTCAGAGAAGAGAGGGTCTCAAACCATCATAAGAACCTTCCCCGGCCCCAAAAACTTCTCCATACAAAATTTCACGCCAAGTAATTTCAGACAGACAGATAGACCGGACAGACAGACAGGCAGACAGACAGAAATCCATTTTATATATATAGATGTTGTTAAAAAAATCTTTTTACTGTTAAAGTAACATTTCAAAGATAGCAATTGGAGTTGGTCGAAGAGCCCGGTTTGATGATTTCTAAATTAAATGGCTTACTTATTACCATAATACCAATAATCACTTAAGCATGATCCTACACACTTAGATTTTGTTACGAGAAATCTGTAAAAGTTTACCGAATTCTCAACAGCTGAACGTTCGGTAATCCGATATAGCGGATTTCGGTGAAACCACACAGTTATCTGTAAAAAAAATTACCGAATTTCGGTAAAATTTTACCGAAATCCGTTAAATTCGGATTACCGAACGTTCATCTGTTGACAATTCGGTAAACTTTTACAGATTTCTGTAAAAAAAAATCTATGTGTGTATACAGCTTATAAGCCCCAAGCAGCACAAAACCATCATATTTGGTTACCGCAACTTGATTGTGACTTAGTTGAGCCATGTCTAGGTTAATTTGACCGATCTGCAACATGTGTGCTGCTAGGGGCGCATGCTAGTCTTTTATGAATATTGTAGTTGAAGATCGGAAGTGCAATTTTAGAGTAAATGTTATGCTGCAATGCTGAAAAACAAATTGAGCTTTTGATGCTTGACATTTTGTTTCAGGCTCTTGAGATAAATGGTTTTGAAATGCAAAGATGATTACAAAACGTGCTGAAATTATTAATTAAATGAAAATGGAAACATATAATTATATGATTTACAGGAATCGGTGAACACAATTATTTACAGGTACACGATCTTCAGTCGCACCCCTTCACTTCGCTATTGTCAACATGACATTGCCCAGGCTACGCCAACCAGCGCCTGCATGTTTCAGCTGGCAGTCTTTTGTGATCATATGACTCGTGGAGGTGCGAGATTTCGATGAAGCTTACGCTCCAGTGGTGATGCGAGAAGATGTTGTTTTTGACTGTATACGTTGCTCATTTTCACCAACGACAAGAAGCTGAAGAATTTCCTGAAGAAGTTCCTGAGCAGCCGATTCCAGATGAAAGATCTTGGCCAAGCGAAGCATTGCTTGGGCCTGCGAGCTCTTACTGGTCCAAGAAAGCAACATTGTATCGATACTGGAGAAGTTTCAAATGGCGAACTGTCATGCCATGGCTACGCCGTTCGAAACAAGCTTAAGGTTGGAGAATACAAAGCGCCCAAAAAACAAAAGAAGGAGAAGAAGAAGACGAGATGAAGGATGTACCCCACAAAAAAGCCGTGGGAAATTCAATATATTCGTCCCAGGTTTCGAGACCCGATATCAGCTATACCGTGAATGTCGTAAGCCAGTATAGCAGCAATCCAGAACGCAGGCACTGGGATGTGGTTAAACGAATTTTTGGATACCTACGAGGAACACCTGATTCTCTTTCAACACCCGAACTTATATATTTTTCTCATTTCAGAGAGCGAGTAATGGCTCTATAACCATAAGCCGTATAGGACTAAAGTTAATGCTTAAGTCTCAACCGTTTGGAGAAAAAACGGAGCATCACTTAACCTTCTTAGACTCGATGTTCCCAACGACCATACAAATAAATTTTTGTTCTGTACACCAAACAGAGCATTCTGAATAACTATTCTCTCCGACTATTCATTTCCCTTTTCCTTTGATATCCACTGAAGACCGTGGGTTCCCCGTGTCTTCTTTAGGTAGATATCAAATCCTCCCTATCTCCAACGGTTGCCTGGACGTGGCCAGGTGAGCGATCGAGGAGTGTATTTGTGGAGATTATTGCGTAAAGAAACGTATCAGTAACTGGTTTCGTTTCATGGTGGCATGCAATGTCTTCAACGAATTATTCATCATTTTAGCTCCATCCACGAGGTTTGCAAACGTCAATGCTAATGCTAATGCTAATATGGCTCGTGGAGGTGTGAGATAGGAACTTGTGAGGAACAGAGGTTGGTCTCACCTTCCTTCGAAGTTGTCAACTCACCATTTGAAGCCCTTCTCAAAGTGTAAAAACTGGTGATCCCAAACTAATACCGGCGCCGTCCCCGCCCCGAATGCAGGTCAAGCAGGGAAGGGGCAGGAACATGTTGACGTGATACTGGCCTCGAAGGAAGCCGTGGAATCCACTGCACATCCACGAGAAATCACTGGGATGTTGAAGAAAATTGCGGGATCCACCCTGGTAAACGGTGTGCCGAATTCAACTGACCCTGGCAGCGAACCAGACATCCAACCATGTTCCCGGTCCACTCTCTGTACAGAGACGCGCATTTAAGCTATTCAAACTTTGACAACGATTCACACCAACAGTAACGATGCCGTTGGGGCCACTCACAAGAGTGGGTGGTTTATCTCTGTGGAATACAAGAATACGATAAAACATCGAGTTTGAGAACCGATTCACACGAGCAGTAAGGATGTTGGGGCAACACACAAGTGTGAGTGGTTTACTTTAGCAGAATACAAAAGTATGTCAAAACATAGAGTCTGAGGACCGACCCAAACCAACAGTAGGGATGCTCTCATAAGCGTGAGTTGCTTGTTTCAGCAGAACACAAAAATATCTAAAAAAAAACGAGTTTGAGGACCGACAAAAACCAACATTAGCTGAGCCAAAGTCCACGAAATGGATGGCCCAAAATCCACAGATCCTTACCTCACCTCGTTCAAGTAATAATTTAAATGAGCATCGTATCTGGCTTCTGGAAAATTGTTCAGACCACTGACAATCTTAAAATCCATTCTATGCCTTCGGGAGAAATCAGCCAGGATAGCCAGGATTGAATTCCTTTACAAAATTATGAGAAAATTTACCGTTTCCAGCTTTGATGCAGTTTTGCTTTAATACCATCTGGCTCAAACCCACTTTGTTTTCATTAGGAATTAGCGTTACCAGTTCATCCTCAACAAACTTTCACCTATTTTGCTTTTATAATCAGCGCTCCATAAATTAAGAAACAAGTTTCCTACCTAATGCTGCCCTTTGACTCTGTTTGGAAGCTCGCCTGCCTCCACCCAGTGCAATGTTACTGTGAATGTCCATTCCTTTACAGAAGTAATATTTGAGGGCCACCTTATTTACATAAAGGGAATATTCAGGAGCCATCTTTAACTGGTGCAGAGGAATCACTTGGCACAAGGAAACGATCCAACTGCGACTTACCTCTTCAATGTTCTGACACGCAATGCCGCAACAAGAATGGTAAACTGGTAACGAATCTGATCGACTTCCGTTGTGAAGTGCTCCCCAGCTTAATTACGCAACTGCTGCATGGGAGGGGAACGATGCTGACAATATTAAGTTCTGTATACACCTCACAGTTACCTTATGTTCTGATATCCGCACTGTCTTCGTGTTCTCTATATTTTCCAATTAGAATGTCACTTTTGTACTGACCACTGATCACCGAACTATTATTCTTTTCTAACTCATACTATTACTGATGTCTTCACGGTGGGACAACTTGACTCAATTTTGAATCGTTTTTGACTCACTTTCGTCGAAAGCGGAGTCACTCATATATGAGTAAATGTGCCTGGGATTGACAAGTCGACATATCTAACACCTAACATCTTTTACTATCTTCTCCCACTTTACTCATAGAATCCATATTATTCACGCTGGGGGGGGGGTCGGAACTCCCATACAAAAAAAATTTGAAGGTCCATACAAAAAACGTGCGGGGGGGGGGGGGGGGGGGGCCATTTTTCCTAATAAGCTCCCAGCTCCCTGCGTCAAAACTCAATTCAATTTCCCCTACCTCTTTATATGCCCCTTTCCTTTACCCCCCCTCATACCTCCAAATATTCTTTCCTTCCTTTCCCTCCCCCTCACCCCTCCAAGACCAATAACTTCCTCCTCTCTCCCTTCCCTCACTGCCCCGTGAATACTCTGCTCGCTGACGCTCACCACTGAAATTAAATCTTCAATGTAAGTGTTTCTAGAAATTATAAATTCGTCAGATAAATAGAGGCTCCTTTTGTGATACTCTTTTGCAAAGCCAAACTTGTTGCGCGTGACTAGAACCTCAGAATTATTTAACGTTTTTATTTACTAGATTTCTTAGACAGATCCACGGTCGAGTAAGCAGAGTTCTCGGTGAAAAATCACAGGAAGCAATACTGGACCTTTTCTGAAAACGTAAAATTAACAGCAACGAAATGGATGCCGTCTGTCATGCTGTTCTCTAGATTTCTTAGATGTTACTTCAACTTTATGGATATTACAGGAATTGATAGAAATTTTCGAAAATCCGACTCGATGGTTCATCGTCACACGCGAGAATTATCGATTTTCTTCGCAGGTCTTCAAACATCTTGAAGTCATTTAATATTTTAACGAATGTTTAGGTTGTGCCTCAGAAATCAGTTTAACAAATATCTTGAAGTCCTATAAATGAAAGTAGTCTTAGAGGAAGGTTGTTGTCTTCTTATTTATGAACCTATATATTTTATAAATTACAATTCTAATACCAAAAAATCAGTGGGGTTGTGTATAACACGACCGGTTGACGTAGACTACGTTAAAACGTTTGATTAGTTTCGTTTGTTTCGTAGCGGAACATTGCAACGCAAGTACTGTTCTAATGGGACGTTGGGTTAGCATAACTAAGTGAGTAAGTATGTTAGAACATCCTATGATTCGCTTCTTAGCAATTATTTGACGGCCCTGGAAAGGGACGTTTGGCTTGAATGTTGGTATGATGCAAGGGTAACAGTTGTGCTGGCTGTAGTGATTGTGTTGATATCATCGTCCAGTTGGAGGCCATTATCCTTATCGCGTATTAGGATGTTCAGAGTCTGTTTGGGAGTTCAAAGTCCATCATTCTCGAGTACTTTATCAAACAGACGTATCTGATTTTGTAAACAAGGAGGGGAAGTAAGATTTGAAGAAGCAGTCGGTGACAATCACCGACGCCAGGAAGACGACTCCACCACCTGGACCCTACCTAACGACTCATGAATATGAGCCGGGACCAACGGCTTTACTTCCCTTCCGAAGGAAGACGTGACCAGATTTTTTCGCCTCAGAAAAGCCACCACCCCCCCTCCCCCCCCACCCGCCTTTTATTTCTCAAAACCACATTAGTCAATTATCGGTTTTCCTACATCACTCTACAACAAAACAGATCTTCTTTCTATAGGAAAACGGATCAGTTTACAAAGGATTCCTGTTCTTCGTGGAAATCGATCAATGCACTTATGCCCTTCTGAAAGGCCAGCATTGACATGATAATGAATCATGAAGTGTTTGTTTTGATCACTAAAAGTTCACAAAACAGGAAAGGAATTAAAAATCAATCATTGTTATGACGTGTGTACATATATTTGTTGAGTTTAGATTTTAGTTGTGATGGTAATGTTAGCTGATCAACTCCTTCTTTCGCTTTCATGTGACACTCTTGTCGTAAGATAGAGTCCATGGTGTCCGTACTCAGGAGGTTCCGGATTTTGAACCTATTCAGATTGTACTGCGAGAAAACTCGCTCTACCACTGCCGAAGAATGCGGAACTAGTAGAAAGTTCGCAATGAACTTTCTTATCAAGGGAAAAGCCAGCTTCCCATCTGCTCGTTTGAAACAGCAGTTTTCTCCGATTCCGATTCTTCCACCTCAATGTCTTTGGAGATAATTCGCATCTTAGCTCACGAAACTAATTTTCGATGACCTGTTCCTTAACGCTTTCAAAGAAGTTTGAATATTATTTAGTAATCGAGTTGAACTCCTTCAAAGTGTGCAACTTCATGTGGTCAACGCTCAATGCAGTAGTCAAGATCGTTAAGATCAAAACGTGTAATAAATTGTTTACTCTTCCGGTATAGACAGCACAGCAGATCAAGTGGAAAGCCTCCTTCCTGGTAGCACCGATAGTTCCGGATCCAAATACTTCTCATGCTAAAACCCCGATATATATATATATATATATATATATATATATATATATATATATATATATATATATATATATATATATATATATATATATATATATATATATATATATATATATATATATATATATATATATATATATATATATATATATATATATATATATATATATATATCCGATTTTCGACGAAGATGTTTCTCGAAAGCAGAAACTCCTAAATCCGGCAGTTGTTTTAAATAATTATCTTCACAAATATTTGCAAGGAGAACTATTACCGAGACTTCAGCTGATTGCACATGTTCGGGAGCATCTGACTGGTAGATACGATTCGCTTTGTTGATAAGGGGCAATGCGTAGCTCAAGAATGATTTTAGTTTTCGCGATAAGGACGCAGCAAAAACAAAACACGTCAGTTCCCAAGAACGGCTTGCTGCTGTTGGATTCAGTTTTCAATAAAGGGTATGACTAAAATAAAAGTGAAGCTTTTATTGAGCTATTTTTTCAACCTCACTTCCAAGAACCACATGGGAGATCTTCCGAGAACTTCAGGAAAAATACTCACAAAACTTAAAGAAAGTTCATCCCAGAAATTCAGGGAAGTTTTTACAAAACATAAGAGAAATTCTTCTGAGAATTTCAGGGAAGTTTTGCCAAATACTTCAGGAAAGTTCTGCCAAGAATTTCAGGGAAGTTCTTCCAAGATCTTCAATAGATTTCTTCTGAAGAATTTCAAGGAAGTTCTGCTGAGAACTCCAGGGGAGTTCTCCAGAGAATTGCTGGGAAATTCTTCAGAGGACTTCATGGAAGTTCAGCAGAGTACTTTAGGTTACTTCTTCGGAGGACTTAAGGGAAGTTTTGCAGAGAACTTGATGGGAGTTCAGGATAGACCACCAAAGAAGATCAGGATATGAAAGTTTGATGAACTTCTCTGAAGTTCTCAGAAGAACTTCTCTGAAGTTCTCGGAAAACCTTCTCTGAGGTTCTTGGAAGAACTTTTCTACAGTTGTCTGAAAATTTCCCTGAAGTTTTTCGAAAGATCTTCTCTGAAGTTCATGGAAGATTTCCTTGAACTTCTCGGAATAGCTATCCTAAAATTCTCGGAATAGCTATCCTAAAATTCTCGGAAGAACTTCCCTGCAGTTCTTGGAAGATCTACTTTGAAGTTCTCGGAAGACCTTCCCTAAAGTTTTCGGAAGAACTTCAAAGCAGTTCTAGCAGGAACTTTTCTAAAATTATCGGAAAAACTTTCCTGAAGTTCTCAGAAGAAGTTCCAAGAAATTTTCGAAAGAACTTCTCTGAAGTTCTCGAAAGAAGTTCCCTGAAGTTCTCCGACAACTATCCTAAACTTCACAGAAGAACTTCCCTGAAGTTCTCGAAAGATCTACCTTGAAGTTCTCGGAAGAAGTTTTTCTGAAGTTCTCGGAATAGCTATCGTGAAATTCTTGGAAAAACTTTCCTACAGTTATTGGAAGATCTACCTTGAAGTGCTCGGAAGACTTTCCCTGAAGTTTTCAGAAGAATTTCGAAGATGTTCTTGGAAGAACTTTTCTAAAATTATCGGAAAAACGTCCCTGAAGTTCTCTGAAGAAGTTCCATGAAATTTTCGAAAGAACTTTTCTGAAGTTCTAAGAAGAACTTCCCCGAAGTTCTCGAAAGATCTACCTTGAGGTTCTCCGAAGAAATTTTTCTGAACCCTGAAGTTCTCGGAAGAAAGCCCTTGCAGTTCTCGGAAGATCTACCTAATAGTTCTCGGAAGACCTTTCCTGAAGTTCTTGGGAGAACTTTTGCGATGTTCTCGGAAAAACTTTTCTGAAATTCTCCTCAAGTTTTCGGAAGAACTTCCATGAAGTTTTTGAAAGAACTTCCCTGAACCTCTCGGAAGACCTTTCCTGCAGTTTTCGGAAGAATTTTCCTGAGAATCTTGGAAGAACTTATCTGAAGTTTTCGGAAAAACCTCCCTAAAGTTCGCGGAAGAACTTCCTTAAAGTTTTCGAAAGAATTTCTTTGAAGTTCTCGGAAGAACTTCCATGAAGTTTTTGAAAGAAATTATCTGAAGCTCTCGGAAGATCTTTCCTGAAGTTTTCGGAAGAATTTCCCTGAGGTTCTTGGAAGAACTTCTGTGAAGTTCTCGGAAAAACTTCCCTGAAATTCTCCAAAAAACTTCCCGGAAGTTCTCGGAAAAACTTCTATGAAGTTTAAAAAGAATTTCTTTGAAGCTCTCGGAAGAACTACCCTGAAGTTCTCGGAAGATCGAACTTGAAGTTCTCGAAACAACTTCATAGAAGTTTTCGAAAAAAATCCATAAAGTTCATTTAAGAACTTTTCTGAAGTTCTCGGAAAATCTTCCCTGAAGTTCTCTGAAGAACTCCCCTGAAGTTTTTGAAAGAACTACCCTGAAGGTCTTGGATGAATTTCCCTGAAATTGTCGAAATAACGAACCTGAAGTTCTCGGTATAACTACCCTGAAATTTTCAGAAAATCTATCTGTTGGTTCATCCGAGTACTTAAGGGAACTTCGTCGTAGAACTTCAGATAAGTTCTTCCGAGAACTTAAGAGAAGTTGTTCAGAGAATTTCTGGGAAATTCTTTAGAGAACTCATGGAAGCTTAGCAGAGTACTTCAGGGAATTTCTTCGAAGAACTTAAGGGAAGTTTTGCTGAGAAATTCAGGGAAGTTCTTCAAGAAACCTCTTCAGGAAAGTTGTTCAAAAAACATCAGACTAGACCATCCAAAACATCAGGATGGACCTCAAAAGAACATCAGGAATTGGTACTTGAAGTTCCCGGAAGACCTTCCCTGAAGTTCTCGAAAGAACTTCCTTGAAGTTCCTGGAAGAACTTTTTTGAAGTTATCGGAAAAACTTCCCTGCAGTCTCGGAAGAACTTCCATGAAATTTTTGAAAGCATATCTCAGGAGTTCTCAGAATAAGCACCATGAAGATCTCGGAATATCTAGCTGAAGTTCATCAGTGTTTCAGGGAACTTCGGAAAAACTTCCTGGAGGTTCTTGGAAGAACTTCTTTGAAATTCTCGGAAAATCTTCCATGAAGTTCTCGGAAGAACTTCCAGGGATTTTCCGACAGAATTTCTTTGAAGCTCTCAGAAGACCTTTCCTGCAGTTCTCGGAAGAATTTTCCTGAGGTTCTTGGAAGAACATCTCAGAAGTTCCCGTAAAAACCTCCGTGAAGTTCTCAGAAGCAGTTCCATAAAGTTTTCGAAAGAATTTCTTTAAAGTTCTCGGAAGAACTTCCATGAAGTTTTTGAAAGAACTTCTCTGAAGCTCTTGGAAAAACTTCCCTGAAACTTCTATGAAGTTTAAGAATAAATTTCTTTTTTTCTTGAAATTCCTTTTGACAACTGACTCCAACAACTGCCACATGGTGGCAGGTAAATGTAGGACTTTCAAAGGCTTCAATTCCAAGAAAATTTATGTCATCTGGAATTCCCTGAATCGATTAGATCAGCAAGACTGTTCACAATAACCATGCTTCGAATTGCAATAATATTATTGAGAACAGTATTTTTACTTCATGAATTTCCTCTGTGTAAAGGCATGAAAATACTATACACGCTAAGAAAAAAGTACCCAAAATTAAGTTTTTTTCACCCATCTCGCATGTTTTGTGCATTAAGTTAAAATTAGGTATAAGATGAAAACTCAATTTTGGGTTATTAAATTTCAAATAGCAATGGGTAAAATTGACCTATTTTTGGGTACTTACATCTCAAGTGCCAATAGGTAAAATTTACCTAATGAATTATCGAAATAAATGTGAGAAATTTTGTCAACCATAAGGAATGGCATATATAAATATAGATACCTAATGCTAATTTTTTTGGAACAGAATATTAAAACACACAGACAAATAGTTAAATCGATCATTTATATTTGTCAATATTGGTGCAATAAAACAATAAAACACCTCATAAATCCAATAAATGGTAATCTATAAGTAAAAGTGTTGCTAACAATGCTGCCATTTCGTGGATTTGGATGGTTATCCGACAACCTAAGAGAATCGCGACGAATAAATAATGCGTTCGTAGTCGACCAGACTAACAAATAAATGACAATCGTCAACACCGCCAACGGGTTCTACGATTTCCAACCAAAATGAAGTTGAAAATACTCAACCGTTCAATGCGCGAAGAGAACGGGATGGTTGAGTAGCTTCAACTTAAAATTGAGTTGTTTGATCCTCAAATTAAAATATAAACAAATTAGGTTTGGAAATACCAGTTTACAATAGTTAATGGTCCTGATTAAATTTTAAAACATTGTTGATAATATACATAGATCTATAAGCATATAACCAACAATTTAACGAATGACGATGCTGTAATTCACGACACGACGACAAGTGTGTGCCAATTAAATTTTTTTTAAATTGGAATACAATATCGAACATAAAAAAAAACTTAAATTTGAGTATATCTATCATTACTGACTAGATGGGTGAATTCTACCTACTTCGATTTTTTAATTCACCCAACTGGTAACCTCACTTGACAGAACTCAACGTTGAGTTTTTTTTTTAACCTAATTTTGGGTACTTTTTTCTTAGCGTGTAAACACTGTATATAGACCGGACAACAATTGTCTTATGCAGCCAAACGACCTGTCAAAAAATGCAGCCAAACGGACTGTCCACTTTTGATTCACTTTAAAGGAGCAAGTATTGTGATCAAGTATTGTTTTTACAAAAGCCAATTATTAACAAATAAGGGATTTTCTACTTCCATATTCAGTAAATGTAAGTTTTTTCGGTGTATTATTTATTGCCGTTTGAATTACTAAAAATGAACAAAATTCTTTCACACAGTGCCGAGCATAAGACCACCATATCAACGTGTATTTCACAGCACTATCAATTATCGTTTTTACAAATGATACATTAAGTCCCAAAATTGTAATACAAACCATTTTAGCTGTTGTTGAGGCTATGGCTACATTATTTGGCCAGAAAATGGCCAGCGGAAAGACTTGAAGTTTATACCGGAAAATCTCTTGCACGTCTGCTGGCCCTCAGCATCGGATGATATTTCAACGCAATCTACGATGAACTGCATCGGGACCCGACTTACAAATGCGACGTGCTCTAGCCGTAGCGCATGAAAAATTTGATCAAATCTTCGAAACTACTTCTCTTTCTCTTCCTGGTACTCAACTGCATGACATTGTCATGAAACGGAACAGCATCCTGGACTTTTCGAGTCTTTCCGTTCATATCGAGATAGAGATCACTAGCAAGAAAATGTAACTGGATATATTTGTTATAATTAGTAATGGAGAAAACAAATTATATTATTTTGTATTTACACTGCACAGCCTATGGCTTCCAAGAATCTGAAAATCTGCCGAAAGGCCGCAGAATGCAAGCCATTTCTGCCTTATATTATCTTTCTTTGGAAACCGGAAGAAACCCACAGAATTCACTTCACATCGCGAGTTATTGCCACAATTTCGCTCCAAACAATTCATTTTTTACACGGCACTTTTCACTATGCTTTCACTTAATGAATATCTTCAAACGGAATCAAAACAAACTACCAACATCGAAACCGAATATTTTATTTAGCCTATTTTTCCTCAATTTGTACAAATACAAGTGGTGCCAGATCAATTGTTCAAATTTATGACATTTTTCAGGGTTGGCAGATTGTATTTTTTTTTTTTTACTCTTTATTTATTCCAAATTTTTACATTATTTTACATTCATATATTAACCTAGGTGATCCTGCTAAGTAATTAACATTTCAACCTTATATGCTATCATTTATATCTAATTGTGTTAATATTATTTTTACTTTGTCTATTCAGTATTTTTTAACAGGGTTCCTTTTGCCTGCGTGTAAGAATAATTATTGATTTCTTAAAACTAGTTCTTATCTATAGAGAGAATTGATCATTGCAATTGAAGACTGCAATGATTTTTGTCTAAAATTATGAATTATTTTGTTGGACATTTCTTCTAGAGTCTCAACGTTTGAAATTCTATGTAATTCAATAGTACTGAACCAGGGTGGCAGCTTCAAAATCATTTTCAGAACTTTGTTCTGAATCCTTTGAAGTGTTTTTTTCCTAGTAGCACAACAACTAGACCATATTGGCACAGCATAAAGCATGGCCGGTCTAAAGATTTGTTTAAATATTAGAAGTTTGTTCTTCAAACAAAGTTTGGATTTTCTGTTTATAAGAGGATATAAACATTTTATATATTTATTACATTTGGCTTGAATGCCCTCAATGTGATCTTTAAAAGTTAATTTTTGATCAAGTATCAGTCCAAGATATTTTACTTGATTTGACCAAGAAATTGGAACTCCGTTCATAGTGACCATATGACTATTTCTTGGTTTCAAAAATGCAGCTCTAGGCTTGTGTGGGAATATTATAAGTTGAGTTTTGGAAGCATTAGGAGAAATCTTCCATTTTTGAAAATAATCTGTAAAAATGTCCAAGCTTTTTTGTAGCCTCCTGGATATAACACGAAGACTTTTTCCTTTAGCGGAAATGCCTGTGTCATCAGCAAAGCAAGATTTTTGACAGCCCTGAGGTAAATCAGGGAGATCTGAAGTGAAAATGTTATAAAGTATTGGCCCAAGAATGCTACCTTGAGGAACACCAGCTCTGACAGGCAATTGATCAGATTTAGAATTCTGATAATTTACTTGCAAAGTTCTATCAGTTAAGTAGTTTTGAACTAATTTCATGATATAAAGCGGAAAATTGAACTTTTTCAGTTTCGCAATCAAACCTTCATGCCAAACACTGTCGAATGCTTTTTCTATGTCTAGAAGAGCAACTCCAGTGGAGCAGCCTTCAGCTTTGTTTGAACGAATTAAATTTGTAACTCTCAAAAGTTGATGCGTAGTTGAATGCCCATGGCGAAATCCAAACTGTTCATCAGCAAAAATTTAGTTTGTATTGATGTGAAGCATCATTCTATTCAAAATTATTTTTTCAAAAAGCTTACTTATTGAAGAAAGCAAACTGATTGGTCGGTAGCTAGAAGCTTCAGCCGGATTTTTGTCTGGCTTCAAAATAGGTACGACTTTTGCATTTTTCCATTTATCTGGAAAGTATGCCAGATGAAAACATCTGTTAAATAGTTTTACCAAGAAAGACAAAGTACTCTCAGGGAGTTTTTTGATGAGGATATAGAAAATTCCATCATCACCTGGTGCTTTCATATTTTGAAATTTTTTAGTTATAGTTTTTACTTCATCCAAATCAGTTCCCCAAAAATCATCAAAAATATTTTCTTGTGAGAAAATATTGAGATACTCCCTGGAAACTTGATCCTCAATAGGACTTGTAAGACCCAAACTGAAATTATGGGAGCTCTCAAACTGCTTAACAAGTTTTTGAGCTTTTTCCGCATTTGTGAGCAAAATTTTATCACCTTCCTTAAGCGCTGGTATAGGCTTTTGAGGTTTTTTCAATATTTTAGAGAGTTTCCAGAAAGGTTTGGAACTCGGATCTAATTTTGACACATTATTTTCAAAATGTTTGTTCCTCAGGGCAGAGAAGCGTTTTTTAATTTGTTTTTGTAAATCTCGCCATATGACTTTCATAGCGGGATCACGTGTTCTTTGATATTGACGCCTACGTACATTTTTCAGACGAATCAAGAGCTGAAGATCGTCATCAATTATAACTGAATCGAATTTAACCTCGCATTTTGGCATTGAAGCAGCTCTTGCTCTACTTATTGAGAAAGCCAGAGATTCAAGAGCATTATTAATTTCATTTTTTGTTTGCAATGGAACATTAGGATCAAAGTTGTGTTCCATAGATGTTCGATATTGATCCCAATTAGCTCTATGGTAGTTGAAAGTAGAACTGATGGAATTAGAAATGATTTCTTGAGATATTTCAAATGTAACTGGAAGGTGATCAGAACCAAAGTCAGCATGGGTAATCAATTGACTACAAAGTTGACATGAATCAGTTAGGACCAAATCAATAGTTGAGGGATTTCTGGCTGAAGAAAAGCAAGTTGGGCTGTTTGGGTATTGAATAGTGTAGTAGCCTGCGGAACAATGATCAAAAAGTATATTACCATTGGCATTGCTTTGCGAATTATTCCATGAGCGGTGTTTTGCATTGAAATCACCAATAACAAAGAATTTAGACCTATGACGGGTAAGTTTCTGGAGGTCACCCTTGAGCCAGTTCTTTTGCCGGCCAGTGCATTGGAAAGGCAAATAGGCAGCTATAAAAGTGAATTGGCCGAATTTTGTTTCAACTGAAACCCCCAAAGTTTCAAAAACTTTGGTTTCAAATGAAGAAAGAATGTGATGTTTGATACGCCTATGGACAATGATGGCAACGCCACCACCAGCTCCATTGAGACGATCATTTCGATAAACAAAATAATTTGGATCTCTTTTGACCTTATGGGCAGGTTTGAGATAAGTCTCAGTTATAACAGCAATATGCACGTTATGAACTCTTAAAAAATTAAATAGCTCATCCTCGTTATCTCTGATGGATCGAGCATTCCAATTCAAAATATTTAATGACTTAAAATCCATTACTGAACTTCAATGTCATGACAATATTATTGGCAAATTTAATACCAGTTTGGATAGCTTCAAACATGGAATTAGTTTTTAGCATATCGGTTATCATGTCGATTAACGATTGCTGTAAAAATTCTAATTTAGGAGCGGATATGTTACCTAAATCAAATTCATCAGAAGTCCCGTGGGAATTTTGGTTTTGGTTTCTACCCGCTGCAACGGCAGCGTAGGTAGGTCCATTTACATGTTGAACATTGTTAACAACACGGTTGGGTAAGAATGTAGGGTTTGAAGATTGAACCCTGTTGGTACCTGCAGGTATCGAAATAGTATTTACTCCTCGTTGAGCGTTTGAAGTTACAGTTGCGGATGGAAAAACCAGTCCGCTGTTTCTACCGACGGTTTGGTAGGAATTAGTTCTTTGCTGATCGTTGTTAACAGCTGCAGAATGGGTAGTAGCTGGTCGGGAACGTATATTGTTTCCTACCTGGCGTTTAGAGCGTGACTGCAAAATTGCTTTGCTAGTCTTGCACTCCCAAAAATTTGATTTATGGTTTTCACCACAATTTGAACATTTGAATTTTTGAGGATCTTCCTTCACAGGACAGTCGTCCTTAGTGTGCGAGGAATTACCACAATTCATGCATTTACCAACCATATGGCAATGCTTTGTTCCGTGACCCCATCCCTGGCACTTACGGCATTGGGTGAGGCTTTGGAAATTGGCTCCAGTCTTCCTGAAATGTTCCCACTTCACTTTGACATGTAGCAAAAGGCTTGCTTTTTCTAAAGCTTTAAGGTTGTTAAGTTCACTTGCCTTGAAGTGAACTAAGTAGAGATCGTTTGAAATCCCTTTGCAAGAATCGCCAGGCCGGGATTTCATTTTCATCTTAATTACTTGGACTGGGCTAATTCCAAGTAATTTTATTAACTCGTTTTTTATTTCATCGAAAGATTCCCACTGGGCAGTCCTTTCAAGACAACCTTGAAAAGACGCTCAGCTTTGGTGTCGTAAGTGAAGAAATTGTGGTTCTTCTGAGTAAGATACTCAAGAAGGCGTTTGAATCCGTCCAAGGTTTCTGCATGCAAACGGCATTCACCTCGTCTGGAGATTTGAAGGGAATATTTCACACCTTCCACAAATGTTAAGATTTCCTTGCGAAAAGCATGGAAATCCGAAATTGCCACCACAATAGGGGGAACTTTTTCCTTTCTCAATCGAGAAAGTTTGTTCAAATTTTGATTAGATGATGGATCACTCTCATCATCAGTGAGCATATCAAATTGATTACTCACATTTATTTGATTTGCAGGCGAATCAATAGATTGCCCTTTTCGTTTGCGCTTATTTGCCATAGTGGCAGAGTAATTTGCTCCAAATCGACGTCCAAGCAGATAACTATAAGAATCCGAGGGACCGAAGAGGAATTTTCCAATGCGATATCCAAGCCGGGTTACCCGAAGGGCCTAACAAGGATCGAAAAGGAATAAGAGGAAATCTAAAAATTGTAGGTATTATTTAGCACTGAAAAGTGCTGTTTAAGATTTGGTGTAGCGTTAGGTAGCAATAGCACTTCCTTCAGCAAATAGAAAATAGAACCGCACGGCATGAGAGCACAATGCAGACTGATTTCATCTTTTGATTGGCAGATTGTATGATTTTGCGTTGTCCGGTCTATATACAGTGTCTATAGTATCCTCATAGGCGGAACTCACTCAATCAAACTCAAGCCACCATACAATCATTGCCTTCAAAACCCCCCACATGCCAAATTTGATTCGATTTGCTTGATTAGTTCTCGGGCTATGAAGAAATTTGTGTCTCATTTGTATGAGAGCGCCCCTTCCTAAGAGAGTAGGGGTCTCAAACAATCATAAGAACCTTCCCCAGCCCCAAAAACCCCTTCATATAAATTTTCTCGTTGGTCTGTTCAGAACTTTCCGAGTCTATAAAGGTCTGACAGACAGAAATTCATTTATATGTATGCAGAAATCTAGCCTCCAAATATGGTTGGGGGTTATGCTAAAAGTGGTTTCATTTACTTAATTAGTTCTCGAGTCATGCATAAATTTGCTTTTTATTTGTATGGGAGCCCCCCCCCCCTCTTTAAAATGGGGAGGGGTATTGAACTGCCATAGAAATATTTCTTGCCTCCAAAAACCTCAACATGCCAAAATTGGTTTCATTTGCTTCATTAGCTCTCGAGTTATGCAGAAATTCGTGTTTCATTTGTATGAGAGACCCCTCTTTCAGTGAGCGGAGGTGTCTCAAACTACCATGAAAACATTTCTTGCCTACAACAACCTCTACATGCCAAAATTGGTTCCAGTAACTTGATAAATTCTCGAATTATTCAGATATATGTGTTTTTTTTTTGTATATGAGCCCTCCTTTCAGAAAAGGGAGGGGTCTCGAAACATTTCTTGCCTTCAAAAACCTTTATCTGCCTTACCTTTATCTGCCAAATGTGGTTCCATTAACTTGATTAGTTCTCGAGTTATGCAGAAATTTGTGTTTCATTCCAGAGGGTAGAGGAGTCTCAAACTACCATAGAAACATTTCTCTCCTCCAAAAACCTCCACTTGCCAAATTTGGTTCCATATGCTTGGTTAGTTCTCGAAAAAAATTAGTGTTTCATTTTTATGGGAGCCCCCCTCTTACAGGGGGCGGAGGGGTCTCAAACCACCATAGACACATTTTTTGCCTTCAAAAACCTCTACCTGTCAAATTTGATTCCATTTACTTGATTGGTTCTCGAGTTATGCAGAAACTTGTGTTTCATTTGTATGGGAGCCCCGCCCCCCTACCAGAGAGAGAGAGGAGGGGTCTCGAACCACAGTAGAAACATTTATTGCCTTAAAAATCCCCGCAAGCCAAATTTGGTTCAATTTGCTTTATTAAGTCTAGAGTTATGAAGAAATTTCAGTTTCATTTGTATGACAGCACCCCTTCTAGGAGAGGGAAGGGGTCTCAAACCACCATAGAAACATTTTTCGCCTCCAGAAAACCCCACATACCAAATTTGGTTTAATTTGCTTGATTAGTTCTTTGAGATATGCTGAAACTTCTGTTTCATTTGTATGGGAGCCTCCCTTTCTAGAGAGGGGAGGGGTCTGAAACTACCATAAAAACATTTTTTGCCTTCAAAAACTTCCGCATGATAAATTTGGGTTCCTTTGCTTGATTAGTTCTCGAGTTATGCAGAAATATGCCCCTTAGAGAGGGGACCTCCCCCCAAAAACCCCCATAAATTTTTCGCCGATTTTTTTATTTATATTTTTAAAGGTGTATAGAAATACTTAAAATGTCTTCTTCTTTCTTATCGAAAGTGGTCGTTTTATCACAAATGTTCTTCATTTTGGCTGGGTAAATCGAAATTTCAGCCGCATTATGTTTTGTTGAAGAAATTTTTCAAGGTACGTCGGTTGATGAAATACTTACAGTGTCTTCTTCTTTCTAGCCGGAAGGGGTCATTATTTCCGAAAACTTGAGTTAATCGTGTTTCGAAATTTAGAGTCACTTTTTCGCAGCTGCTGCAAATGATGAATCCGCTCGCTAGATAGGAATTTCGGGCATGACTGCAGATCCGCCATTGCTACCCCGCGTCCATTCCATAGTCCTGATGTACGTCCTTGAAGATACGAAGAAGATGTACAGGATCCGACGGAAGACCTTCAGATGCCAGGTGCATTCGAATGCTCGTTGGAGTCATTCCAGCCACGCAGACAGTGGCAGGTTGATCCTTCATGTAGGCGAGGAAAAGCCGGACGACTACGCAGTAGTGCTTTCAGGAATCGACCGTCACCTTCCATGGATTGCTCCGTGGTTCGCACGATGGGTGGTCTCAATGGGTCTAGTTCAAACAGGCTCTCACTGCTGCTTAGAGCTTGATTTTGTTGTTGCTGTTGTTGGTTGCTGGCTGTGGTTGTTGTTGTTGTTGTTGTTGTTGTTGTTGTTGTTGTTGTTGTTGTTGCTGTTGTTGATTGTTAGAAGGCAGTGGTGGTGCAGAACTTCCAGACACCATTGGCACGCTTTTGTGCGAATGGTGGATCGCCTTTTCTGGTTGGTATGGGTTTCTGGTTTCACCCTTTCTAAAGCTAATAAGTTTTGGGACCGAGAGTGCCGCAATTGGGTGGTCGATGGTTGAGGGTGGACCGGCAAATTGAGCTTTAGCTGAGGCCACCAGTTCTTTGTCTGAACTCAAAGTTCGGTTGCTTTCTAGTAGAATATGATCTTGAGCTTTTTCTGCGGGTTGATGACTGTTAAGCTTCGTGTCGTAGCCTAACCAGTCCTGTCTTCAGCACCGTTTGTTCCCGAAAGTTCGGCATTCAGAGACAGAAGGGTCAATTGTTGGTGTAGCTTCGGTAGGGTGTTTGGACAATTTTGCTCGTCGTTCATCAAACAGATATGGCGTCATATGGTTGTTGTTGTTGTTGTTGTTGTTGTTGTTGTTGTTGTTGTTGTTGTTGTTGTTGTTGTTGTTGTTGTTGTTGTTGTTGTTGTTGTTGTTGTTGTTGTTGTTGTTGTTGTTGTTGTTGTTGTTGTTGTTGTTGTTGTTGTTGTTGTTGTTGTTGTTGTTGTTGTTGTTGTTGTTGTTGTTGTTGTTGTTGTTGTTGTTGTTGTTGTTGTTGTTGTTGTTGTTGTTGTTGTTGTTGTTGTTGTTGTTGTTGTTGTTGTTGTTGTTGTTGTTGTTGTTGTTGTTGTTGTTGTTGTTGTTGTTGTTGTTGTTGTTGTTGTTGTTGTTGTTGTTGTTGTTGTTGTTGTTGTTGTTGTTGTTGTTGTTGTTGTTGTTGTTGTTGTTGTTGTTGTTGTTGTTGTTGTTGTTGTTGTTGTTGTTGTTGTTGTTGTTGTTGTTGTTGTTGTTGTTGTTGTTGTTGTTGTTGTTGTTGTTGTTGTTGTTGTTGTTGTTGTTGTTGTTGTTGTTGTTGTTGTTGTTGTTGTTGTTGTTGTTGTTGTTGTTGTTGTTGTTGTTGTTGTTGTTGTTGTTGTTGTTGTTGTTGTTGTTGTTGTTGTTGTTGTTGTTGTTGTTGTTGTTGTTGTTGTTGTTGTTGTTGTTGTTGTTGTTGTTGTTGTTGTTGTTGTTGTTGTTGTTGTTGTTGTTGTTGTTGTTGTTGTTGTTGTTGTTGTTGTTGTTGTTGTTGTTGTTGTTGTTGTTGTTGTTGTTGTTGTTGTTGTTGTTGTTGTTGTTGTTGTTGTTGTTGTTGTTGTTGTTGTTGTTGTTGTTGTTGTTGTTGTTGTTGTTGTTGTTGTTGTTGTTGTTGTTGTTGTTGTTGTTGTTGTTGTTGTTGTTGTTGTTGTTGTTGTTGTTGTTGTTGTTGTTGTTGTTGTTGTTGTTGTTGTTGTTGTTGTTGTTGTTGTTGTTGTTGTTGTTGTTGTTGTTGTTGTTGTTGTTGTTGTTGTTGTTGTTGTTGTTGTTGTTGTTGTTGTTGTTGTTGTTGTTGTTGTTGTTGTTGTTGTTGTTGTTGTTGTTGTTGTTGTTGTTGTTGTTGTTGTTGTTGTTGTTGTTGTTGTTGTTGTTGTTGTTGTTGTTGTTGTTGTTGTTGTTGTTGTTGTTGTTGTTGTTGTTGTTGTTGTTGTTGTTGTTGTTGTTGTTGTTGTTGTTGTTGTTGTTGTTGTAGACTAATAAGCCGTTCGTCTAGGAAACTGTTAATTTTGCGATGCGATAACATCGAATTCGATCTATCGTTGCCGGTTAATGTTGAAGTCGTTCGTGAGTCACACGACTTCATATGATGGTCAATTGCAGTGCATACGACTTCGTGGCTTTTGTTGACCATTGTCAGCGTTTCTTTTTCATCATTTAACAAGTGGTCAAGGTTGTCAAATAATACTGACGCAGTGGCGAACTTTTTCAGGTCAGCAGTAATACGCTGATTTGTGTCAGGTGTGGGACCGGATGGCTTTCAGAAGTTCCTCCTGATGATGCAGCATTATTCGCACTTCGGTTTCCTTGCGTAGAACTTCTTCAATCAAGGCCTACCATACAGAACATATGGTATGAAATCCCTGAAAATCAGGTGCGTGCCGCCTTTAATGTTTTTTAAGGAGACTGAAAGCGATCATTAACACGTACGTCCCCAACCCCTCTGAAATCGAAAAATTCAAATTTAAAATTAATGATACTCCATCGTTAGCCATCGGATTTTGATGCAGTTTTTTGCAATAGATCACAAAATTATCCTAGTTTGTGAATCTGCCCTGGTAATTCCGAAAATATCCGTAGTTTCGGATTCCAAGGTGGGAGTACTGGGGTAAGTACCTGTCCAGGAATGGTGAACAAAATATTTTTGGATGCAAATCATAGCATGCGGCATATCAAATTTTGCAAAACTAGGCCATCGGAAGACATTTTGAGGATTTCTGACCATACCATACCATAACTAAATCTTTTGCAAAACCTAGCTTGCGACATATCAAACTTCATGATTTTGCAAAAAATTGTCTTCGGAGAACATTCAGAGGGTGTCTGACAATACTGGCTACTTAGGGAGGCCCTACGGGATCTGAGTTCCTCCGGGAAAGTGGCCATATTAAAATCTTTACCAAAATCTGGCTTGCGACATATCAAACTTCATGATTTTGCGAAACTAGGTCCTTGGAGGACATTCTGAGGGTGTCTGACAATAGTGGCCACTTAGGAAGGCCCTGCGGGATCCGAGTTCCTCCGGGAAAGTGGCCATATTGAAATCTTTACCAAAATCTGGCTTGCGACATATCAAACTTCATGATTTTGTGAAACTAGGTCCTTGGAGGATATTATGAGGGTGTCTGACCATACTGGCCACTTAGGAAGGCCCTGAGGGATCCGTTTTCCTCCGGGAAAGTGGCCATATTGAAATATGTACCAAAATCTGGCATGCGGCTTATCAAACTTCATGATTTTTCAAAACTAGGTCATCAGAAGACATTTTGAGGATTTCTGACCATACTGGCCACTAAAACAGGTCCTGCGGGATACAAGTTCCTCCGGAAAAGTGGCCATAACTAAATCTTTTGCAAAACCTAGCTTGCGACATATCAAACTTCATGATTTTGCAAAACTGTAGACTTTTCTAGGAGGAAAGGGTGGGGGGGGAAGTGGTAATGACCAAAGTCTACGCTCCATGGAGAAAAACAAAAAAATGTATGGAGAAAATTCTACAAGGCGGAGGGGGGGATCTGAGATTTTTTTTTATGAACAGGCCCTAATTCCGAGCATTGTGTTTGTGAAGAAATTCTTGAATTTTTCCAATGATCTGACATTTCACAGCACGGTTAATCGCACAACGCTGATCAATTTTGGTATCAGAATTGCCAAGGAAACACATTTGAAGAAATTTGTGTTCTTCACTGGCGGCAACAACTTATTCGATGATGAATTTGCGCTTGAATCTGTATAGTGGTGACAAGTTCAAAATGTGTTAGTACCATTGATCCACAGAAATCTATTTAAAGGCTATAATAAGATGAAATCACCTCGAATGTCGGATTAAATCCACGTTCTTCAGCAATATTCGCATCCGAATGATGCCATCTGAAAGTAACCGTTGTATTTGTGTCTCACATTTGTGAGAAATGTCTCGATTCTGTTAACTCGCCGTAAAGTAATGATTGCAATGGTCCAATTGGTTTAGTCAACTGGGGTAAATTGACTTTTACACCTGCACAACACAATCCTGGTGTTTCCGAATAGAACTTTAGCGCATTGCAATATTGGAAAATCATATCCATGGGCCCAATATGAACATACGGCAGTTCGCTGTACTCAACCGTGAAATCATATTGAAAAGCGGCCCGTTATAATTGGACATTCACGGCACTTCTTCTCACTCGACAATTGGTGTTTGCTACAACTTGACGATACATATTGCGATTGGACTGCTGTCTCAGTCGTTTAGCAGCTGCATGTACTTCTTGTTCTTCGTGTTCATTCGTTTCGGCGCGTTGATCAGGAGTTTGATTTGCACGGTGACTCGCCAATCTTTGTGCATTGCGACTACATGAGCCAATGTTTAATTTTCTTCTCGGCGACATAATGTCTATCGAATACTGAAAGTGCAATGTTGAAGAATGCGAAATTCAGAATTAGCGCGTAGAAAAGTCGACAAACAGTGCAAAAAGATCGGCAGTTCAGACATATCACGGCTACCAAATTGAATGCAGTACCTGACTGATTGCACAAATATCTCCAAAATTATCAAAGTCACGTTGAGCTTCATTTAAGTGATCGTTCACGAATAATACACTATAGTCAAAGTCCAATAACTAATCCTCGAAAAGTAATTGGAATGCAGCATCAACTGCACCAACAGCAAAACAATAAAGACACCTGTCAAATTGCGCAATGTCAGGTGGACTATCATCGTCATCTACGATCCATGGATAACTCAATCAAAACGAAAAAAAAAACCATAATGTATCAAAAATCTATCATTTTCGAGGTTTTCATTTTTCCCATAAATTTGTCCAACTTTTTTTTTTTTATAATGTTCCTTGTGCGTAGCCGTACAGCACAAAAAAGGCAACATAAATCGGACGATTCGTTCTCGAGTTATCCGCGGTCTTACTTATGCCACTCTGTTTTGAATATATAGATATCAATTTTGATTATTTGATAATTTGAGCATTTTATTTCTTATGGCCAGATCTGATCTCGGCCCATTATGCCATGAGATTACTGGAAGAGATGGAGAGGCTGAAAAACGTTGAAGCGAAGGCCACCAACTCTCCCAACGTTCCCTAGCTGAGACCGATAGGGTGAACCTCAATAGCAGGAACTACTCCAACGATTTTGTGGCTGTATTGGCCAGAGTAGCTGATCGCCAAGGACACGAACGAAGAACATGCCAACATCCATCTTTCCATAGGCCATGGGCAAGGTTCCGACAAACTGCCGTTAGACCACCTGGCAGGAATAAACTTTGTGTGCAAAAGCACATCTTTCCTGGGAACATTTCTTGCAAGTAACTGCTTCATGTGAAATGTATTAATTCTACACACAGCATCAGTTTTAATTTCTAAACAGAAGAAAATGAGTAACTATAGTAGCTATAGCTGAATATATAGAACCAAAGACTCGAAGTCTATTGAACATCTGTGATATTTCAATACTAGTATCAAAACTTACTTCAGAAACTGCTAAAACTTGCCACGAGAATACCAATTTTCGAGCATTGATCAAGTCATAAGACTTAACTAACGCGCATATTTTTTCAATGAGATAATGTCTTGCATGCAGCATAATTTAATTATTTACTTTAGACTGAAAACACAACACCAGTTATGTTCATTGCAGTATATAGCATTGACCAACTGCTTTACAAATGCTAATCAAATCCACCTGATCAACCCACATTCGGTGGGAAATTTTTCTCTCTACCTATTACCTCACAGTTTTCAATAAATCTACAGTTCCCCGGTCAAACCAACGTAATACAACATCATCCGATTATATTAATTACCGTGTTTGAAATTTACTCATCTTCCACACCAACCCAAACCCCTCGGTGGGTGTCGGTTTCAGCTTTCTTGGGGGAGATTTACTCAGCAATTTCTGAACTGGCTCATCGGAAGATGCTCATGCCCATTTCTCACGAACATCATCCCGAACTTTGCCCTCCAAAAACCTATAACACGTCGATCTCAGGCCAATGCATCCAGATCGCTGCTGCTTTGCGAGGAATACTTAGAGCTGAAGCACTCGCCGAAAGCGAACAACAAACCTATGATTACATCTTTACGATTATCATTACATTTTATGGCTGTTTTGATTTAATAAAGCCCAACTTCACTACCGACTTACTTTCCTCGTACACTTAAACGTTGTTAATCTGGACCGATTCGAGGATACGTTTTTAATCTCTGATTCGTAGATCTACACATATGAATCGGCTCTGTTATTCCGTGGCTCCGAGTAAGGCGGACATTCGACCCGCTCGCTATGAATGCGGTGAAAAAAAGGAAAATTGATCTCAATGCTTCAGTAGTGCCGAACCCGGGTATTCACGTTTCCGTCGTCGCCGTCGTGTCATCGTTGGTGTCGGAGGAACGCGAAAAATTCACTGAAGATAATAATGTATGCAAAACTGCATTGTAAGCAACCAACCTAGCCGGGTTGGCAGCGGCCTTTGGAGACGATGCCGGAGATGCGAGGGTTGCTAGTGGTGGAAGGTTATGATTATCACATTACACCGAGAAACAGTGCAAATAAATATAGTAATTTATATGATGATTTTCTTTCCTTCTCGATCGGTTGGATCGATCTCGGGCATTTATTGCATGGAAAGACACCTCCGAGTACTATGGCTTTTGTGTTGATGAGTCTTCTACGGTGGGTCGTCTTTCGAGTTGCGGTTGAGGCTCTTTGTGGCCGAGCTCGCCGGCTTCTCTATTCAGAGGTATGGGAGAGATAGAAGTATTCACTACTTCATGGAACCGAGGAAAAAGTGCTTTAGTGTTTGACCCAGAAGCAGCAGAAAAGATGATGGGCATTAACATTTTATGTTTGCAAAATAAAGAAAGAAAAGGTTTCGCACATTTGCACTGTTAGTTTGCTAAAAATAGATTAACGTGTAATGGATTTTGGATGTGCAAACCTCGGTAGGATAACTGATTTCGATTTTGATGTGACAAATCATGGTTCAGTTTCTCAAATATGAATTTTCCAACATAAGTCTATGTAACTTTATTTTATGCTTGCTATTATGCATTTATCAAATGTATTTTCTTCTTTTCCTTGTGTTATCGTCAGCAACAAACTCAACATCAGATTTTTGAATCATGGTGAGAGCGAGCTTTTTAGTGGAATACCTGTTTCGAGAAAATAAGAAGAATGATTAGTAATTTCCATTCAACTCCAGCTACCTTTATTGCTTATCCTGACAGATACGCGTATTTCGTCCTCAATGTGCAAACTTCCCAAGTAACATTGCCAAAACCATCCAGTTTTATTAAGTTTTATTAAAGTTTTTTGAAAGCCATTAGAAATCAATTTGGTTTTATTACGGCACCAGGAGGTGCCAATAGGTTTCATATTTTCGTCAGGTTTATGAGAATCTACATAGTTTGTTTACAACGATCTTAAAACCTTGTTTTCTCAAATTTCTTTTACTTCTATCAAAAGTTTTTTTCGACTTTATGAACTCGTAAAATGCTGTTCTGATAAGCCTTGCTTGGACTCATTCAAATTATCTTATTATGGTCATTTGAAAAGCATTTTAAAACCATTTTGCCTCCAGTAAATGCATTAAACGGCAAATTGGTTTAATAGCAGTCAATGCGAAGATAAATTGGCTTTTTGGCAAAACTGTGATTTTTTTTTGAAACATTTTATTTAAGGGTGCCTCTAATCGATTAAAATTTTGAATTTTCTGAAACTTTGAATACTTTCGCGTTCAGATTAATCAACGGAGGAATTGATGAAATTTCTAGGAAATGTTCATTTTAGGATTCTAGTTCCTCATATTATACTCCAAACAGCATTTGGTGTGCAAAAATTCAAAAATAAAACATTTGAAATTATTCAGAAAATTATTTTGACTTGTGAGCGATGTCGTTTTTTGAAGTTCTATAGACATTTTTATCCATTACATTCCCTACTCTTTATATCTTGAATACAGTACAAAGTTTATCGGTTCAATTATGGAAAATTTTGGTCATTTGAAGATTTTGAATAAAATCTTTTCAGCTGAACCCGGGAAGTCATTGTTATTTCTAAAGAGTTAAGAAAACAAATAATCTCACTCGAGTGTTTTAGCATACATTGACGAATAACGTCTCAATTCTTAAGAATTAACTGACTATAAGCTTATAGATCATTGCTGAATTTTTAACATAATTGGAAGATTTACCAAATGGCGAGGTCAAACTGCCAATACATCGAGTATACCTACTGCATAGAAATATCTTTTTCTAAGGCATATGTGATGTTTCAGATTTCCTTGCAACATTATGCAGCCATTACTTACTTTATAAGAACAGGATATTAATGTCTACGAGTAATGTGTCCCACCTGAAAAAGAGGAAAAAAAAACAATTAGTTATCTGGTTAAATATTATCATAACTAGATATAACAAACGAGAAAATTGGTGATATGGTTGATGATGAAGTGAGGGCTCAATTGTCATGAAATTTACACAAACCGAAACGTTCATTTCTATAATTTTAGGTGTCGATTGTGTGTGTTATCCAATGAAATGTGCTTATTCTAAAGTCTTCTGCTTTTGGTAGATACATTTTTGCTCTTACGTTCAGACGCAGTAAGCGTTTATCGCCATTTTCATTGAAAAGAAATAGATTTCGAACAAGTTGAATCTAAATCTGCAACAAAGTTAGTAAAATCCTTCATTAAGTTTTGTTTTGCCTATAAAAGGAAACGACAAACGTTGAGTGAGATAGAGATGGGCCAAATCCAGGTTCTGGTGATTAGTGGACGTTAAAACCGAGAGATTTTCCGGCAGATCAGAAAAAGTGGTGCGCTCTTATCGGAGAACTCCTCAAACATATGGCATAAACCAGAGCAAAGGTTTATTTCAGAATGTGATCACTGAATATGTTATCATTCAGGCTGAATAAACCGCCAACATTAACAAGAAATAACTAATAAATCTACGTTGGAAATCAAAATTTCGTTATCATTGAGTTCATTTTGAAAACAAATCAGAATTATTACTTAGGGATTTGTTTGAAATTGGTTTTTGCATAACGTCTGCATTAAATAAATAAACAGTTTCACGATATTCCTTCCACTTGGTGGTGAATCCACCTAACGCTTGCATGTAAAATAGAAACTAAGTTTACCGATTTTTCATGCGATTTTATTGCCAGCTGGTGGTGAGTCCACCGGTGAATCGTCAGTAAATGTAAGTAGGCTATAAAGAGAAAAATATTGACAGCACTATCAGTTCGTTCACGGCAACCATGCCAAAAGCTGCGAAGCAACTACGTTCGATGGTTTGTAATTAACGCCGGCTCCACCCTGGAGCGAAGAAGTCCGCCATTGTGTCGGCCAGATACAGCCGAGTGGCTGAGAGCGCAAGCCGGGTTGCGGCCATCCGACGGTTTTGCGTAACCGGAAGGTGCAGCAAGCGCTAAAACGAAAGACGGAAGGCAAGGTGGCGAATTCATTCCACTCCACTTCCACTTCCAGGTTGGTACAACCGGCCAGACAGTCAAAAAGTATTTGGCCAACATGGACATCGTCATGAGGAAGCTGAAGTCGAAGCCGACCATGTCGGAAGCGCAAGCGGCCACCCAAAAGCAGCGGCTGAAGGTGCTCGTTAAGGATATCTTCCCTGCGGAGCGCAGCGTGGTTGTGATCCTGGACGACGAGACGTACTTGATGCTTGACGGGAATGACTGGTAGGGTACCGGCTATTTCACGTCTCCCAGGAAGGAGGTGAGCAGTGACGAGAAGTACATCTTCCACACGAGGTTCTCGAAGATGATTTTCTTGTGGCTGTTAAACAGTGAAGAGGGGATGTTCTTCTTTTCTTCGGGATCTTCGATCAACGGAGAGGTGAATAGCACGAAGTGCTTTCCGGTACTTGTGGCCTTTATTAAGAAACACCACTCGCAGGAAGATGTCGTGTTCTGGCTGGGTCTGGCTGGATCTGGCCTTGGCACAATTACGCGAAGCAATCGGTGGAGGAGATAGAGCGTTTGATTATTCAAGTTATCCGTCAACCCCTCTAACACACCCTAGCTGCGCCCAATTGAAAATTTCTGGGCGAACCTGAAGCGGAGGATCCATTCGAACAATTTCGTGGCGAAAACCGAAAAGGAACTGATTTTTTTGATCTTATTGACGACTACAGAGTTGAAAAATATTCCAACATCTTTCTTTCCACCGGCTATGGACAAAGTTCCGGCCAACTGCTGCAAGGCAATCCGATAGGGAGTGGAGTCATTTTTGAAAAAAAAAACATGAATTAATACAGAAATCACTAAAAAAAAATTTAGTTTCGTCGTTTTTTCCCCATTTTCAACGTAAAATTTCAAATACTTTTCTCTCATTGTAGATTTTGAATTATTTCACGGATTTTTGAAACGTTTCAATTATATGACAGCTGATACTCTCCACTTTTTTTCGTGGTAAAATATGTTAACATTCTTGTTGCATTTGGTAAAATGGCGTCAAATCTAGTGGAAGTGCGCAAACGGATTTTGTACGAGCTGCATTAAAATCCGACGTTGTCGGTACGCGATCTTGCCAAAAAACTAAAACTACCAACAAATACTGTGTTTTGTGTTTGAAAATTGTTTGATCAGCGCTTGATTGTGGATCGGAAGGTCCACAGTATGCTCCCGCCAGCACATGACCACCGTCCGGCTGCCACATCAATTTTTCGGATGCTACTTCCTGTTGATGAGTTACTTCGTGACCTTGGCCTTACAACTAGCCTTGTGTACTCTGGAGTTCAATAGACCAAGAAAGTCCTATATACGACGACACTGCGGCAGATTAGTCGGATTCCGGTCTTTTTGCACAAATGGTATATTCAGGCTCTCCAGGAACGTTAGCGTCTTCTTCGCGTAGTGTGATGATGCCTTGTCCGGCCAAAATACGTAATCTCCATTCGAGTTACGATGATAAATTTCTGCAAACACTCTGTTTGGTAGACTTGCTGGTTGATGACCAATCGGAAATCGGAAATTGCAGTGTATAGCATCACCTTTTGTTCGAACTTATGCTTGAACTCGAAACTTACCTTCGCAGGAGTTGTTGATTTGTCCTTGGTGTAGAAACAGTCATTTCCGGGCATCTGAGACTTGGACAGGGGGAAAAAGCTTTCGTCGTTTAGAACTAAAGACTTTTCACCGTATTGCCGGACCATCCAGCGGCACTGGGATTTCATAGTTTTGATTTGTTCGTCCGTGTACTCTGGGGATCTGGTTTTCTTTCGACATACTATTCCCTCTTTTTCAAAGTCTTACCGACGTACGACTTCGAAAAATTGAACTTGCTGGCCACTTCGTGCTGGCTCACCGAATCCTTGTTGTTAAACATAGTGCGCAGCGATCGGAGCGTCTTCTTATTTATCATCTTCGTTGGATAGCCATTACCTTTCTACCGGATTACTGCCATAGTTATCAGAGTACGGTATATGACGGTTTTCAGAAAGTATTGAAGTCATTCCCGTTATATGGTGGCCACCCGTTATGTGCAAAAAGTAAAACAGATGCATAGAATGAAGGCATATAAAGTGTCTAACCTTGATGACAAGCAAAATGTCATAGCAAAAAGCTAAGGTAAGAGCTATGGTTCTTACACCAAGTTTAAGGATGACGAAACAAATGTGCTCCAAGACTTTCACAGCTTCTGGACTTGACTTTTTTACCGCAATGCAAAGAAAGGCCGTTGCCGAGTATTTTCGGACAAAGAAGGTGTCTTAATTCTTTAAAAGTATATGGTTTGGCAGGCCATTTGTAGTTATGGTCAAAAATCCAAAAGTTTCGTCTCTAATGGCACTATCAACAAGGATACGTAAGAATGTTTATAAGAATAAGAAGTCGCGACTCTCCAGCTCTGTTTTGGCACGATTTGGCTTCTTGTCAAAATCCGTCCTGGAACGGAATTAGAAACAAGAGGTCAAATACGTGCTAATCCGCCCAACTGTCCAGAGCTTCGCCAATAGAAAAAATACTAGGCTCTGGTTAAGCGGAAACTCTTTGCAACTAAGAAGAATGCAAATGGGATCGACAATTTCAAAGGAGAGAGGAGAACCGCTACCGCTAGCGTAGCTGGGGATACTGTACGGAATCTGGCGGGTTTGCCACAGAAAGTTCAAGAATTTTGCAGAAAAAAGGACAAAAATTATTAAGTGAATCCTGGTGAGTGTGAGCTTTTTAGTGGAATACCTGTAACTAGAAAATGAAAACAAAGATTAGTAATTTCCATTTATTTTCAACAACCTCTAATCATTCTGTAGTAGAGTATTAGTACATGACACAGATGAAGTCTGCACATTGTAGACGAAATACGCGTATCTGTCAAGATAGGCAATAGAGGTTGTTGGAATTAAAATTACTAATCTTTGTTCTTATTTTCTAGTTATTATTTAGTGTCTGAAATTTAACGTGGACAGGCTGTACATCAGAAAATCATAAAGGTTGTACGGAATCAAATTGCTCCACTTTTAAATGGCTGTAACTTTTTACCCGTTGGGTATTTTCTATTGAAATTTTGGGTGGAATTAGTTCAATGTTTATTTGTGTAAGTTTCAATAGCAGATGTGCAATCGTTGCAAAGATGGAGTCGGAAGAACAGCAGCGGCGCAAAGAAATTTTGCGCTCGTACCTCGAAAATCCGGATTTTTCTCACCGTGCCATCAGCAGGAAGCTGGGAATGATACATTCTACGATGTCTCGTGTTATAAATCGGTACCACAAACCATCGATCGGAAAGAAAAAAGTGGCAAAAATGGATCTTCGTATAGTGTTAAGGATCAGGGCTAGTTCAAGCTTTCAAGAGCAATCCCAACAGTTCAGTTTGAGATGTGGCAAAGAAACGCCTAATCGTGATGAACGGCAGAATATGGTAGGTAAAACACGTGCTACACGAAACACGAAACACGAAATACGTAAACACGAAGCTCTACACCCAGATATTGACGAAACCACATTGCCTCGTTATGGATGACGAGACGTATGTAAAAGCAGATTTCCGGCAGACTTCACTGCTCATCATTAATTCGATGCCCTTGAGGACGTTAGAAAGCAGAAGATGTCAAAGTTTACCAAAAAATATATGATTTGTCAAGCAATTTGCTCGTGTGGAAAGCGGAGCACCCCATTTGTGACAACTGGAACGGTCAATGGGCAGGTGTACCTAAAGCAATGCCTCCAAAAGCGTCTACTTCTACTTCTGAGGTCACACGATGGTCCTACAATTTTCTGGCCGGATTTAGCCTCGTTCCATTACTCGAAAGAGGTTTAGGCTAAGGAGGTTAATTTCGTACCGAAGCATCTCAACCCCCCGAACGCACCGGAACTGCGGCCAATTGAAAAGAACTGGGCCATAATGAAACAGGCACTTCAAAAGCATCCTAAGGAAGTGAAATCGGAGGAAGATATGAAGAAAAAATGGATTGCCACGCAAAAACAAGTTAGTCCAAATGTTCTACAGGACCTTATGTGTAGTATAAAGAAGAAGGTTCGTGCATTTGGATATGGAATTGAAATTGAATAGAACAAACATGGGAAAATATTCATAACATGTTTTATTTTACTCCCTGAAAGTTTGAAGATGATCGGTTGAACGGGAGAATTTTGCCGAATATTTGTGTGTGTGTCGCAATTTGATTCCGTACACCCTTTAGTACCTCTATTGTATGCAATCAAACTTTGACAGCGATATCAGGTGTTTTGCAGAGGCCATGGGGAAACAGGAGAATACCTCTTTTTGATGGTATGTTCTTACTACCGCCAGCACCCCCGGGTGAAGAAATCAGCAGATTCGGAATTATAAGGACCATCGCCCTGCCCGACGATTGAAAAAGCCTGGTTTCTAACTTCGAACAGTCCTGTGCGACCGGAAAGTCCTGCAGAAGTTTAAGTGCAAGACTGGAGGGAAGGTTTCGAAATTTTTCATTGTCTTGACGACAAATGGTTCCAGAAAATGGTTGTGACAGTTTCCTTGTAATTTTGAATCATTCGCGCCACAGTAAAGGTTGGCTATAAGTAAATTGGTACTCCCCTCGCGCACCACTAGCACGCCTCTAGTGTTGGGAATCAATGTTTAAATTTCTATAGAGGACAATTGGTGCAAGTTTGATCAAAGTAGTCGATCGCGTTCAGAAATAACGTTAAAAATATTGTACACAAACACCTCGAAAATCCGGAGTGGCCCGGTTCCAAGCTGGCTAAAGAGCTGAAGATGCCGAAAACAACAGTTTGTCAAGTGCACAAAACCTACAAGGAAACCCTGGGTGTGGAAAGCAATTAGCTGACCTACGAAAAATCTGGAACCAGGGATCGTCAGCTGCGCAGCAAGGTGTTCAGGTGCGTTAAAGCGAACCCCGATCTTCGATGCGAGATGTGGCCAGAACTTTCAAATGGTAGGGAAAGATACAAGTCGTACAAAGCCAGTAAACACCCGGCACATGAAGCAGAAACGTGGCCGAAAAGTGTGCAAGGCTCTTGTACGACCGTGTTTTGACGAAACACAAGGGCTGCACTTTGATCGATGACGAAACATACGTCAAACTCGATTTTAAGCAGCTTCTCAGTCAAAAGTTTTACATCGCGACTGGACATTGGGATGTGCTGGAAAGATTCAAGTTCGTGTTTGCTGCTAAGTTCGCTAAGAAGGCCATGATTTGGCTAGCGATTTGCAGTTGTGGCCTGAAAACGGAACCATTCGTCACATCCTCGACGATGGCATCACAAGTTTACATCGAAGAATGCCTGAAAAAGCGTGTAGGGTAACGGGATGTAATGTTAGCCCATCACCTTCATTCGGCCTATATAACAAATATGTCATTAATTTTGCGATAATCAACAAAATCATGTTGCTATTAGGATGACCGATGTAATCCGAAGCAATTGAGACAATATTAATCAACTTATAGTTGTTCACTTCCACGTAATTTTCGATTTCTTGAACTTTTGGGGCATCATGCTTTCACTGGTAAAGCTGAACAGATGATCTACACGATCTTCAAGTGATCTAAATTTGACTTAATTGAATCGATAAAACGAGTAATGCAGTCTGAATGTACAGAAAATAGTTACACGTTACAAACTAACTGTTCACATACTAAATTAAGTAGCTAAATTAACAATGACTTGGCAAGAAAATCGTAGACCCAATTTTGGGGACATATTTCTTTGTATGTTCCCAACTAAGGCTTGTTGTACCAATAACGTAGTAAAAAGGTTGTTATTGGTAAAATTTGAAGTGAGAATGCATGAGTTTGCGGTTGTTTATATTCAAGTGGCTCATCTAAACACAAACCGAAGGAAAAAAAATCATTGCATAGTGAATTATAATGTTTTCATTATTGAATGGTTGATAAATCATATATGAACATCACTTAAGTGTTTCGAAGCAGTTTTATTTTAGTTTGTTTTGTGAAATTTTGTGTTAAGTAAAGCAAATACAGCTGAAAATGCCTTTATTCATAAACTTAGAAAAAAAAAACGTACAAAGACTTCATTTAGTAATAAATCCATCGAATGGGACGAAGTTGCATCCATGAATTGACCCAATTTGGTGCTTATAGACCGACATTAAATCCATATCCCTCGAAACTTTCTGAGTTTATGAAAAGAGTTGTGTAACTTTTCGTGATACATAACTACCAAATGTCTTGTCAAACTTATCTTAGCAATTGTATAACTAGTTGAATCTCGCTTACAGCTTCAAAACTTTATGAGTTATAATAAAAAATGTAATCGATCGTAGCATAATAGTCTGAGTCAAGGGACACATACCCTATTGCCGTTCATCCGCAAGCATAGGGGCAAAGTCATGTTTTGGCCCGATTTGGTTTAGCTGCCATCACTCCAAGGTGGTTCTGGTGTGGTGTGCTGCCAACAAGTTCGATTTTGTTCCAAAGCATTGACCGGTTTATATGTGTACAGTGTCTACAGGTCAATGATCACCATGTATTCTATTTTGGAAAAGTAGGCGTAATTGTGTATTAAGACAGCTCGGTCTTGTTTAATCTGAATTGTTTTTTTTTGCGATAGACAACAATTTAAAAAAAATCGAATAGATTATGTCACCATGTGATGTTCAATGCTGTTTGCTTTGACCATATCAATTATTTTCAAATTATCTTTCTATTACGTAACATTCGTACAATTATGGGTTAACAAAAGACATACAAATACGTAGCTTAATGATGACCGAACTACTAGCCCAAACAATCCACACAAAAGGCGTTTTCCATTCGCGGAAGAAAGAAACTCAAAATTTTCCCACAAATGCTTGAAGAGTCGCCGAAGTAGCTGGTACAACAGGTTACCTGCTACCGGGTTGTGGTAATACAAAAACAGTTATTTTATTGCCACCCGCACGAACTGTTCCTATATGCACATTTGACCCTTCTCCAAGCGCCATAAAAGAACTCTCGGCTGCCAGACATTTCGATGACATTAACCATTTATTAGCAAACGCTGATTTCACACGGGGCCCAACACTTGAGTGGAAAATAATTTCCCTTCGTCCGGAGTCTGGAACAGCAGGGTTGGAACAGAAAAACACTATCAGAAAAACATCATCCATCATCGGCAACCGTTCCATCGTTGTGCAAATAGACGAAGCTAAACTGGCCTGTGGCGTGTGGTTTGTGAGGCATATTTTATAGAACTGTTAAATTAATTTGTTAATTTCATGCAAAGCTGATCGCCGGGTACTGCCCCCAGCTTCTCCCGCAATCACCGCCCATCACCGTCGTTGGCGATGACAACGGAGATGATGATGATGATGATGATTAATGGTATCACTTGTGGTGCTGCTTTGCATTATAGTGGTTCGTACTGGTACGTAAATGTTTGGCAACAATCGAACAGTAGAGACCAAGTACCGGTCGAAACAGGGGCCTATTGAATGAATGCATTGGTGACGGAGTGAATTCAAATATGTCATCAAGCGCAATTTCACATTGTGCATACACACACAAACATAGTTGTTGAAGTTTGCTCTCGAAAAAGAAGCGATGTGTGGTGAAACTATGCCTTTGCATGGTAGGCAACAACCGCCGCTGCTGTTCGGGACAGTGATTTATAGTCAAGACGAGATGCAGTTATACAATTTAATGGTACATTAATTTTGCGTGTAGCTTTGGTAGGGTCGGGAGATGCGGTTGTGATTTTTTATTCTCTTTCACTTGTTTTACTATGATTTGGGTTAAACAAACCAGTTGCCAACTAATTGATGACATTATGATTTTTCTTGAATGATGATTATGATGATGTTGCTTGCCAATTATGAATTGGCAGTTGGATGGGTGAATAATTTAATCCTTTCTTCTAGCGCATGAGCATCATAATTATGTTTATTGATACAATAGATTCACGATTGGTTTATTGGCAGATTAATTGCTTACTATGTTAACTTGTAGCTAGTTTCTCTAAAGTTCCCCGGATAGTTGATGTTTAACTTTTCAGTTTATTTGTAATAGAAAGTTTTATTCCAAGGCAATTTGTTAGATAACAATCCATTTTATTTAAATTTTCACCCTGCTTCTGCGAAATTCCAGCTGATAAAAATTCATGCTTTTGTTATTGTTAATTCCTGTTCCGTTTACACCTCAACTTTATCGTTGATAGTTTCGAACATGTGATTTCAAAATAAAACAACCTCAGTACATCTTGTATCAACACATCTCTGCAAATTTAGGATAGTTAAATTTTCAAAGTTGCTTCGCAAACCAGATAAAAAAAATTAATAGCTCAAAAAAATTGAAGTTTATAAGATATCAAACAGTGATTGATAACGTCACGAACAAAAAAAACTTCTTCCTCCCGAGGGTTAATTGGCGCATGCACAATGCCCTATTCAGCCATCAATCACTCCACCTACACAGATAAAAAGAAACGTTGAATTTTATGCGTTTTCTAATGCACATAAAGGGAACGCTATATTTGGCAGAAAATAATGGGATATTTCATGTAAATATTAGCCAGATAACGCCTGAATCTCGCCTGTTGTACGAAAGATTGCAAACATTGTTGTATATCGCATGAAAGATTGCAAACAATTTCGTTGTTTACGCCTCCTTTGGCTTGAAATTAAACGAGGGGAAGTTTTACGCGCTTGTTAAAAATCATTATTTTTTTCTGTGTAGTCGTCTCACTTTACAACTTACTTTTTAATCGGCCGAAAACTTGTCCTATCATCAGCTGTAATCGTAAAAATTAACAATCCGCCTCTCCGCGCAGCCAAATCTCCCGTACCTTAAGGCGGCAGTTTAAAAAGTCTCACAAACATGTTAAGTTTTTATGCAAATTCATCACCACCTCCTGGCCAAATTTCGCAGCAAAACATCAATCAGCGGGCCTTGTCGCCGACCAGCTGTGAGCGCAGGAGAGCAGCTTGGCAATTGACCGCTTTTTATCCAGTTTGGTGCGAATTAAAAACTTAACCAACCCCTGTCGTGAGATGTCAGAAAAAAGCCATAAAATGTGGGATTTTTTTTTTTTGGTAATATAAATAGCACATAGGCGCCGAAGTGCAGCGTGGGGGTGAAGAGAGTGGCTGAAGAAACACAACTTGATTTAACAAGTTTTCGCTCTTTTCGTTCCACCCTGCAATGTGCATCGATAACGGTTTATTATGGTCATTTAACGGAGAATTTGCATCAATGTTTGGGCATCTCGGTATTGAAAGGTCGTGTTTTGTGAGAAGTGCGTGGTTGAGAGCACTGAACTATCGGTTTTGATTGTGAACCGATGATGTGCCAGGTTTGTCAAGCTGGCAGGAAGTTGATGTTTACCTACACTGAGCGAACAAATCGAAAGGAATTCATTCGAATATCGTATGTAAATTTGCCACAAAATATTATTGCAAATTTCATACGAATCTCTAATGGAAAGAAGTTCATAGGACGATCGTATGAAAATGTTCCTTACAGATAAAAAAGTTACAATCGGGATTCGAACCATGAACCTCGGGATCCACCACCCCGGAGAACCACCACATCTCACCAGGAAGCATTTTTGTTGTTTTTTTATGTGCTCACTCGATCACTCGCATTGCCGATTCATTAATAACCATGCATGATAGCAAAATAGTGCATAATAAAGCATCTAAGTCACCTTCTACAACCGGTGCTCGAAGCAAACTGTTTTTTCGAATAACTTTCAATTTTTACAACTTACGTTACGGTATTTTTTTTTTCAATCATGTAGAAGCTTTTAAAGAACAATCTACGCTAATCCATTTAAAATTACGATTGAGGGAATTGGTAATAATAAGAGTGCGTAGATGCCTTTCGTGCCTTCTGGCAACTTTATGCTTCTTCTGATGCCCTGGCTTATCTGTTTATTGCCAAACGGGGGTGACTTGGTCCTATACCCAATGATTTCATTATCTCCAATACGCTCAACCAATCGCAATGTTTTGTGATATATTGGATGGATTATCATAATCTGAGATAACTCAATGCAGACGTCTTCCAAATTTGGCAGATCAAAAGGCAATCGGTGGAGACCAACCCCCCCACAACATGACAGATTAACTTAGTTTCGTGCAACCACTTGCAAATCGTAGATGTCGCCCGCAACGTAAACATTGGGGTCGTCCCTGGCAGATGCACCGATTTTTATATTCGGAGCAACATGTTTTTGTTGCGTCATGAGTGGTTGCAAGCGTACGATATCAAAAGAATCTATTTTCGTATTCACGGCATAACTTCAGTTATAAGTTATTTAAATATTGAAATAAATATTTCACACGGCTTTCCTCCGAGCAAAGCTACAACGTCGGCGTTTTCTCAACCCCGGTTGTATTGTATCCAATGAGAATAATTGAAAATTATTGATTGGCTTTTAAAACCGTTTGAACAATGATTTTTTTTGCTTATTTTACTGAGGTACTTCATGAAAAAGATTTACATTTACGTTGGGAGGAAGTGGATGTTAAATTCATAGATGTATATACCGCGGACAGACATTCAGACATACAAAACAATTCAAATGTGTTGTGTAAAATTTCAAATCTAATTACGATGTAATTATCTTGCACAGTAACGCCACGACGCCTAGTCAACTTATTGCTACATTAAATCTGACAGTTTGACTAGCAACCCATTTTTCCCTTACTAATAAAAACAAATCAGTGGCCTCATCTGTTAGGTTATTGCTACTTGATATCTTGTGGAAAGCCATGTTTTACACAGGTAAATGAGATGACGTCGAACGTCTATCTGCGTATTTACTATCTTTTTACGTGAGGGAGAGAGGGAGTTGAAAATTGACAAAAATTGCGTTACGTAATATTAGAACGAATCCTTGACACCTCTGATGAACTGTCACTGTACTCGTATCAATCTGATCGAGTAGCTACTTTCGGATGTAAAATTTGTTTGCGGAGTTTCTTCAAGTGCAAATTTCGAGTGAGGAGTGAAAGATTTAAGTGAATTTATTTTTGATTTTTAGATTTTGATTTTGATTTTGCAATAATACAAAATTTGTAAAATGTATTAAAAAGAATGAAATAAATACCTATGCTGAAAAATAAATACACGAAGGAACTCGATTCTGTCGAAATCCGGAAAACCTACTCGCGAGAATCGTTTTATTCTGATGCATGATAACGTGCATTGGAGGTATTGCGATGAATGGCGCTCCGCTTCGTAAATCCAGCGCAATACTTCCGACTTAAGGTATTTCATATAATTCTCGAGAAATTCCGAAAATCGATTTCGGAAGTAGATTTTCCAGATTTTGACTGGTACGAGTATGTCTTGTTTATAAATACCTAGTTTAAAACAGAATGTATTATGAGCTCTGCAACACTTAATGGAAAACCGTTTATATGACTTAATCTGATACATGGAATACCTATGAATGACGTTACATTCTACGAAAAAAATAAAACCTACTATACCCATAGGTACACGAATATACACTAAAACGACTTTTAAATTACTGATTTAGCAAACAATCTAATAATCAGTTTTGCCTCCCATTCGTTATTTTGCGTTCAGAAATATTCATTTGGCTAACAAACAAATATTCAAAAACAATGGACTTCACGTTTGAACGATTCCTTGAAACTCTTGCGCAATTGATGATTAAGCGCTTCCCTTAGGAAAAGCTAATCGGCACCCTCTTTCCCTTTGAAACACGTTTTATAAGAAGCAATTCAAAATTTTGTACCGATTGTCACACTTTTATGTTTCCACAGGGTCCATGTTCATTGCAACAAACGATTTGAGCTTTTGTGCTTCGTTCTTGCCTCCTTTGAATTAAAATTTTTCATCGCTCACAATATCGCATTCCATTTTTTTTAGAAGATACGCTAGATTTATTTTCGGTTTGACAGGTTTGACAGTTCCACCGGAACAAATTTTTGAGTTTCAGTGACAATGTACTAGAAGTGTCAAGTTGTTCCCGGGTTGGTGGAGACCCACCTGGTACCTTGTAGCAAGATGCAAGACGCGCCGAAACCGTCGCCGAATTTATGCGCAATGTTTCAGCGCGAGTTCGTAAACAGAAGAATCTGCGTAACAAAATGAAGCACAAAAGTTCAAATCAAAAGCTCAAATCTAAGGAAGGCATGAAGAAAAAGTGGGTTTCCGTACAGAAAAAGTTGCAGCCAGATGTTGTATAGAACCTAACGATTGGAGTTAAGCGTAAGGTGCGAGCGTACGGTTATGGTAGTAACGTTGAATGTTATAATGCAATAATGAAATAAAATGGGTTGTATTTTATTGTCTGAAAGTTTGAAAAGGATCGGTAAACTAAATAATTTTCTACAGCGTTTTTTCAGTGACGCAATTTGATGAACATTTCTGTAAAAACCTTCGTGCATTTTAAGAGTACGTACGATAACCCCAACTACAAGGCTTCCAACCATCTTAACACACCTGGATCTCTAAGCTGGAAAAAGCATCAGATATTGAAAAACTAAGAAAATTTAGCACATTTTTCTAAATTGCTCTAGAAAAAACATCCTTTGAAAGTTATGCCAATTTCGTCTGCGACTTACAGAACTTCTTCATTGTCGAGTGCTCGACTTGTCGAGAGCATCGCAGCAGGTCTGATATTTATATTAAAGGTGTCGCCACACGGCGGCTATTTCTAGTATATAGTGAGCGTTATGCTAGAAAACTATGTAATAGTTCATAGAAACACATAAACTATGTAGTGATAGCTCATAGTTATGACTTGCAAGCGATAGTTTTACGCTAGGATATAGAGCCGTGCCCGTTGTCGTGTGTACACTCTAGTGATAGTTTCTATGTTATAGTAGTAGGCTATGAACAATTCCACGGGGACGTTATAGTTCATAGTTCGTTGGTCGAAGTTTTTTGACAGTTCGTTTGAATTTCATGCTAGTTTGTGTTTTCGCGGAATTTTTAAATACACCAGGAAAAGAAATTCCGCTTGAAAAGGCTGTGGGAGCAACATCCGGTGTTGTGGGACCTAACTAATCCCGATCGCCTGAGGAAGTCTCTACTTCAAAGTGAGTGTATTATTCTGCTTTGCAATTCCTCATCCGAAGAAAATCTAGACCAGAGGGTTTTGATACCTAGCTAAGTACTAAGTATTTTCAAGATGATAACGTTGAGAAGCAGACTACGAGTCTACCAGTTCCAATGTTCAACCTTTGATTTTGATCCGTGACTCCAATCACCCGTTATGAAACTTGAAAAACCGAGTGCATCGAAACCAAAACCTGCAGTGAACAATTTGAAGCGTAAAAAGTCTTCATATTATGAGATGGCGCTTCTCTCGAACCGCGTCGAAATCGTGTCCAAAGCCACGGAACATAAAAAACCAAAAAATGGGGTGTGTGGTGGGATAAATCGACCAGCTCGTTGCTGGAGACAACTGAAGATTGCTTTGTATAATAAATATGCGATGGCTTTAAGGAACTTGAATAACAAATTTGAGCAGGCCTATTTTTTTTTTTTTTTAGGTTTACTGGCTGGACTCTGAATAGAGTAGAAACCTCTACACCAGGCCTTTGATGATATCGTTGCGTAGATCCTTTCGAATCATTTTGCCAGCCGTACACGGAACATGTCGTCCAAGAAGACGCTGTTGCAAATGACTCGGAAGGAGCCACGTTTGGGCGTTTTGAGTCCTTTCGTTTGATTTTTTTTCCATTGTCTATTTGTAATTTTGATAGTCAGTGTCACGCTTACAGCTTAAATAATTTGTTTCGATATTCCTTGTCTTTTGTAGTCTAGTCCGTTGGTGTGTCATTTATTCGTTTTGAGATTTTTCCGAAGCAGTTTTCTCGAACCAAAAATAAGAAGCCATAGTACTGTTCCTTGTGTGTTAGACTGAAGCATTTCACCTTTTAAGCATTTCACCAGCCGTGCAAGGATCATGTCGTCCATAGAGACGCTGTTGACACTGCCTCAAAAGGTGTTACATTTCCCAAGATTGCTTCTCCTTTCTCTCCATTATGTTCATGTCCACTGTTTTGTCTGGTATCATATCGTCGTACCTCTTCTGGTTCATTTATTTTTGTCTTATTATTTTCGTGTGTTCTACATCATTCAATTTTGTTCTTCCTATCCTTTCATTGTGTCTGTTATATTTGTATGAAACCAACTCCTAATGTCATATAAGTTCACCCATCGCATAATATAGTGCGTGGTGAGTCTCAATTATTTGTATTATTTTGCAATTTAGAAAATTTAATTATAAAGTTCTTACCTTGATGATGTGCAAGTGTGTTGTTAGTTTTTACTCACTTATAACCTACCACTTATGTTATTTCTTACAAGTTTCCGTTCCTTTGCGATCGTTTTTTAAATTTCCTCGATTGGTTGTAATGTCCACTTCAGAAACATCCCATGGCGTGCTACATTCTGGAACATCAGGGCAATGATCCCCCATCGCATCTTCAAGTGATCATTACAAGCTGTCCATTTGGTTCAGGCACTTTTGAACATTGATGTAGCAGCCCACTCTCACATGAAATCTGCCGCGACCGACTCGACAGAACGCGCCCATACCCCTTTCTGAACCGAAGGGCAGGGAATAACAAATTTGAGCAGGCCTATGAAGAGAAAATAATTTTCAGAATGTCTCAAGAGCAGCTGATCGTCCTCGCGTCAGATGAGCCATACAACTTGCCCACCATCGGAACCGAAACAGGCATCTTAGGAGCCAAAGATGCTGCATCAGATTCCCCAACAGTAATCGGCAAATACCCCACTATCACAGATCCTTGCTTTTGCGCCTATGTTGACATACGTAAACTTATATTCAGCATCCACTTTAGCCATTAAAATGCTGCTGTACTGCTTTTTCTAATTTAAATAATCATTGACGCTCTTTGCAGGGTCTTTAATACTAACGCGCTTTCCGTCTAACGCTTCAACACAATTGGATAATTGCCATTTTTCCTCAAAGTTACGTGAAATTGACAGCAACTCCTCTTCTAAATAATATACGAATTTTAAATTAACCTGTCACTTCAATTTCATTTAATTTTTGCTGCTCTAAGAACTTTATTTGAAACCTCAAAGCAATGAATTTAACCGATTACCCTGAACTCTTCGGAAGAACTTCCCTGAGGTTCTCAGAAGAACTTCCCTGAACTTCTCTGAAGAACTTACAAGAAGTTCTCTGAAGAACTTCCCCAAAGATCTCTGAAGAACTTCCTTGAAGTTCTCTGAAGAACTTCCTTGAAGTTCTCTGAAGAACTTTCCCGAAGTTCTCTGAATAACTTTCCTGAACTTCTATGAAGAACTTCCCTGAATTTCAAAGAAGAACTTCCGCAAAGTTCCTCTGAAAAACTTCCCTGAAATTACTTTCCTGAAATTCCCTGAAGAATTTTCCCGATTTTCTCTGAAGAATTATCTGAAAGTCTTTGAAGAAATTCCCCGAAGTTCTCAGAAGAAGTAAGAAGTTCCCCAAAGTTCTCAGCAAACCTTCATCGAAGTTCTTTGAAGAACTCCCCCGAAGAACTTTGAAGGACTTCCCCGAACTTCTCTGAAGAAAATCTCCGAAGTTCTCTGAAATTCCACTGAAGAACTTCCCTGAAATTTTTGAAGGACTTCTCCAAAGTTCTCTACAGAACATCTCCGAAGTTCTCTGAAGAACTACTCTGAACTTCTATACAGAACTTCACTGAATTTCTGTGAAGAACTTTCCCAAACTTCTCTGAAAAATTATCTGAATTTCTACGAAGAACTTCCCTGAACTTCTCTGAAGAAATTCCTCAAACTTCTCTAGAGTTCTCTGAAGAACTACACTGAAGTTCTCTGAAGAACTTGCCTGTACTTCGCTGAAGCACTTCCCTGAACTTCTCTGTAAAACCACCCCGAAGTTTTCTTAAGAATTTCCCGGGGCGAGGCCCCGGCGTAGAGGTTAACATCCATACCTCTCACGCCAAAGTCACGAGTTCGAATCTCACCCCCGGACAGGTTACGAAAATACCCAAAAGGTATTTGAGTGACAACGACGGGAGATGAACCAGCCCAGGGCTGAAAATCTCGATAATCAAGGAACAAAAAAAAAAGAAATTCTCCAAAGTTCTCTGAAGGACTTCCCTGAACTTCTCTAAGGAACTTTCCTGTATTTCTCGGAAGAACTTTCCTGAGCTTTACTAATGAAGCTCCACGAATTTTTCTGAAAAATTTCGATTAACTTCTTTGAAGAATATTCCTGAAATAGTAATTCTTATTTTCATATCCTAGCTTCTTCAGCAGATAAGCTTCAATTTCCAAGCCTGCAAGCGGTGAGCAATCTACGATTTTGTCCAGACTTTGCGAGTTTTTTGTTTTATCCGCCTTTTCAATATAATGGCTGCGTACATTATATTGAAAAGGCGGATAAAACAAAAAAACTCGCAAAGTCTGGACAAAATCTGCAGCATTTTATCCTTTTTGTCCATAGCTGCCGAATTTGCTCATGATTAATTTCAAAAATTATTTTTTAAAAGCTCGTAACTGAATACCTGCAACCACAAAGAAAATCAATCGTGTGTAATCCGAAAAAAGTTAAGTAATAGCGTTGTGGCAAAAATTTCTACTACATAGCTACTTTTACTTCATAGCTCATATTTTTGCAAAACCGTTTCTCGAATCTCAAAGAACTATGATATAGATATCTATAACGGGTATATCATTGTGAACTGTTGCATTGATTTCAAGCGCCGTATGGAGGCACCTTAAATATGCTCGTGTTTGTATGTGTGTGTTTGTAAATGTAATTTTCTCACTTTCAAAAGACAAGGATGTTACTTTTAATTAATGTATATTTATTTCATTTATGTACAGTCACCGTCAAAATAAAGTGCCCACTTTTCTCATGAACACGCTTCATCTCTGAAGTCATTGAAAAACTCATTATATCGTATTCATATATTTTTCTCTAAAACATAATAATATTATTATTTTAAAAAGTGCATTTTTGTTTTGGATTGGATAATACACATTTTTGCCAAATTATTTTTTGAACCATACGTGGTGTAAATTTGGTGTGTCATAATAAAGTGCCCAATTGAAAATATATTATGTGTATGTAATGTTTACATCCAAACGCCCCTCGTATCCAATTTTTTTGACGTTTCCAAGTATTTGTTGATCTTCCTACGGATTTCAGTTGTCGGTCAGAAAGATTCAGTGCGAGTTATCTAAATAACCATGGATAATACGGTGGCAAGCAAAACTATTCCCTTGCAGATCCGAAAATGTGTTATTCGTGACATCGAGAAAGGTGAATCGCATCGCAAGATTGGTGAAAAGTATGGATACAGCAAAGCAGCGGTTACCAAACTTTTCGCAAAATACAAAACCTATGGTTCGGTAGCTGATCGCCCAGGAAGGGGAAGGAAACGTAGAACAGATTCCCGAACAGATGCGAGAATCATTCGAGAAATTAAGAATAATCCGAAGGTTACCCTCAGGGAGATCAAGGAGGTGATTCAACAACCGATTTCGGACAGTACTCTACGCAGAAGGATCGCTGAACACGGTATGAAGAGCAGGTGTTGTAAGAATTTGCCTTTTATTAGCAAAGTCAACAAAGCGAAACGACTCAAATTTGCTCGGCAACATGCTGATAAACCTTTAGAGTATTGGAAGACTGTTTTGTGGACTGATAAGTCCAAATTCGAGTTGTTCAACAGCAAAAAACGAGCTCGTGTATGGCGTAGACCTGGAGAGGCGCTTCATGATCGACATATCCAGGGCACAGTTAAGCATGGTGGAGGTAACGTGATGGTGTGGGGGTGTTTTTCTTGGGCGGGTGTTGGTGTTTTGGTAAAAATCGATGGTATTATGACAGCAGATTCCTACCTCGACATATTGCGTGAGAATTTGGAGGTTTCGTTGGTTAAAACTGGGCTGGAAAACAAATTTGTGTTCCAGCAAGATAATGACCAAAAACATACCGCGAAGAAGTCAAAGGCACTCTTCCGTTCCTGCCGTATTAAACCTATGGAATGGCCCCCACAGAGTCCAGATCTGAGCCCAATAGAGAATCTGTGGGATTGGGTCATCTTGGATTCACGAGTTGATAAGACAGGAGTTACCAACAAACATAACTATTTTCAAGCTGTTGAGAATGCCTGGGAAGATCTTGGCCCACAACACCTGAAGAATCTGGTGGAGAGTATGCTGAAACGTTTGCAAAAACTGTTGAAGGCCAGGGAGGACACATAAACTACTGATCACTCAACAGACTGGATCTACAACTGGTTTTTTTTAAAGAAAATAAGAAGTGGACACTTTATTTTGACATGCATAATTTCTGCTATAGTTTGATCTTTCTTGAAGAAAAAAATGAATTTGCGAGGGACAAGTGTTTTTTTATGTACCAGACAAGAAAAAAACATAAGAAATATGCCATCAAAATAACAAAACTTAGAATCTTTCACTTATTTTACAGTTTGCCGCACAAAAAGGAGAAACTGGGGTAGGTGGGCACTTTTTTTCTGGCGGTGGGATTGTATTTTTACGGCTGAACCAATTTAATATAACCCAGCACACCACCAGAAAAATGAAATTTCTAAAAATCGATTGCATCACTGTCACCGTTTTAGGAAGATTGTAACATCAAAAAGCCATGTTTCTTTTCTCGGTTTTCAATCACTATCTAACAACTGCCGTGCGGTTTCTTTTCACATCAATCACACCTTTCACGCGATCGTTTCATTAAAATTATAAAGCATAAATGTCGCTTAGCAGCACTACATCAACACCCTAGGCAACCACAGCACCGTCCTCGAACATGAAGGCACGATTGCATGAGATAATCAACAGTCGTTATCAATAAACGAAAAGGTCTCGATGGCTTGGACGAGCAACATTATTGTTACAGCATCGCCATCGCCGGTTAGTAGGGAATGAAATTAGCACCTTCTTGGAATGAAGTTTTGCTAAAGCACCACGCCGCATCAATCCCGGGATGGGACGAAGAAATGCCCATCAATCAATACCGGGGCCCCCAGTTGATCGATAACCCTCCGGAGGACGACGGTTACGACGACGGTGTTACACTGTTATTGTGGCGCTGGAAATCATAATCATAATAAATAAAAACTTCATTTTTCGGAATGACTTTATGATATGACGTTTTGGCAGCTTTCATCCTCGCAACCCGATTTGATTGAGCCAACGATCGATAATATTGTGCAAAGGCGAGAAGGAAGCGTGATGGCACGATCGACACACCCGACGGTGATGATCATCTTGACGCCCGATTGTGATGACTGTGAACCAATTAGTTTTGAAGTGCCACAATTTTGACGGAACGCAGCCTCGCGGAAGATTAGGTAATAGGGTTCTCCTGCTGGTCGATGTCTCTCGAAAGGTGAGATGCTCTCATGCTGCGCTGCTACGGGACTTTAGGGTCCAATGATCGGATGCGCTCGGTGGGGTGTGATTCGCGCACTTTATTAAGTGACGATAAATTGATTTGTTTATGGTTTTTTCGAAGATTAGGTTGGGGCATTATGGCTGATTAGGAAGTGGTATTTTACGACACCTGAGGTGAGACTGTGATGCAGGGTATTTAAAAATTCTGAGGGTTCATTTCATCCGTTTTTGGTGTTGCCGGAGCAGTCGTGGGAAAATTTCTTCTTTTCATCAGTGATTATGTGTTGCTCATATTGGACAATGTAAGCGTTCAATCTGCATTAACTTTGGTTGATGGTTCAGTGAATTGTCTTTTCGTTTCAAAACGGTTAATATATGCCATGCACGTAATAATTCCCCGTTGTTTTCCCTTTCAAATATGCCGGCTTCAATTTGCAAAAAAACAAAAGCGCAATGGGTTAGTTGGGTGGTAGGTATTTGAAATCACGGAGCCGACACACATTAACACACAGTCTGGTGTCCACCATTACCGAAAACTATCTGTTTCCTTTTCTCCGCCTAACGAGTAGCTTCGCCGGCTCGTTCATTTTGTCACTCGGGCTACCAAAGCGACGAGACGGAGACCATAATTTCACTCCAACAAAGTCTCGAGTTAACCTAAACATGTCATTTTCCATAAAAGCTTCCCCTCGTAGCCTGACGCCTGTGGTCGGCAAACGATTCAAATCTGAGCGCCATTCGTCATCCCATGCATACACACGTCGACATGGGCTTTGCTATTGTTGAGATGAAATCCAGTCGGCGACTCACGGGGAGAAGGCGCTTGCTTAATCGATTCGACATTTTAACCCCCATCCAGAGAGTCCGGGTCCGAGTAAGTATGTGCCATCAGAAGAAAGTTCCCAGCATACCTTTCTCTGAAGCTGCAGCTGATGATGATGATTGTCTCCGTGTACCTCATGCTTGGATGAAATGCAGATCGCTCACGACTCTCGGAGAAATAATAATCACACTACCAGAAAAGTGTTGATTAAAAGCTTTTGTCCCGATTAAGTTTACATTCCCATACTCTTGACGAAGCACACGTTTGCCCTGCAGCAGTTTGTTCATGATGTTTCAATCTCACACCTTTGCCGTCGAACGGGTTCTACTATGCTACTTCCATGCGACGAGAAGTTCACCTTAAATCACTATCATTATCGGAATTGTTCTGGCATCCATTACTGAAACTAGATCTCATTAATCCCAAAATATGGCCGCAGGCATTCAACGCGCACAACCCATTAGTTACCACAACCGATGAAATACACTGCTTCGAGCAATACTTTGATTCCATTGTTCTAAAGAAAGAAATACCGCCGACGGACTTGCTAATTGATTAGATTACGTCTCACAATTCTACCTCACCTGCGAGGAATGACTTTGTACAGTTACCGAACGGACCCACAAATGCCAAGGCGAATTCAAGTGAAATATTTATATCAATTATGACTTTTTTCTCCTACCCAGGCTTTCCCCATTTCCCATGCTTGAAATAGCTCATCTAATGTGGGTCTCTTAGTTTCTGGGTCAGTCGTCTTCTGGAAGCACTTGCACCCACCGAGAGCTAACTTCTCTTGACTTCCGAGAGCGGACGTAAATTGTTTTTCGGAATAGTAAATTTATCGCACCTGGATGGAACAAATTCCGGCTCGTCACGCACTGTTCCGTTAGGTGAGCGAGCGTGCCCAGGTTGACGTCGCCGACCGGCGATGGTCTGGGAACGAAACGGGGAAAAATGATAAGTGTGAGAACAAGTTCTACCATTAGGCCGAATAATAAGCGATTAGGTTTCACCTCTCCGTCGTTCGGTTGAATGAAAGGCACTTTTTGCTTGGTTTTGTGCCCAACCATTTGGGTTTGTAGGATTTTTATGGGTTTCTGGTTGGGTGTGTATTTGGCGGTAGCCAAGTCATCATTTTAACGACATCGTAAATTATATTTTAGCGACATTCATGCGTCAATTACATGATGGTTGAGGGGGTCATGAAGTTATGGGAAAATAGACAATAACTTTTCATTGGCTGGTTTCTTCAGACATTAAACTGTTCTTAGTATAAATTCTACTATGATAGTCAATTGATTTAAAAATGAAGATTTTTTTCTCTAGCCATTTGATCTATAAAGCTATGTCCATTTAGAATCCGGAATAGTAAAATCATCTGTATCTCGGTAACGGATTGACGTACAAATAAGTTTAATACATCAAAACAAAGGTAATTCACTGTACTTTAAGGAAAAATTAAAATATCAATACAAATCATTTCTCTTCGTTTCTAATGAAAATTCGCACTTTCTTCTTTATTCCTCCCATCAAACGCTGCACACCTCCGAAGTCAACTTCCTTGGCACATTTGTTCCACATTTTGGTCATCTGAGTCGCGTCCCGAGCCGTTTTTCCACTTTTCTTAAGCTTCCGCTTCATTATTGCCCGAAATCTCTCGATGGGCCGGAACTGCGGGCAGTTGGGTGGATTTATGTTTTTATCGATGAAATCTACGTTATTATCGCGGTACCACTGGATGACTTCCCGGCTGTAGTGGCAACTCGCCAAATCTGGCCAAAACTTCACGGGACCTTTATGGGCTTTAATGAAAGGTAGTACGCGGTTTTTGAGGCATTCTTCCTTGTACAGCTTCGAGTCCATCGTCTTATTCGTCACGAACACTTTGGTCTTTGCTCCGCAGCGGCATATCCCTTGCCAAATCATCAGTTTTTTTTGGCAAATTTGTCCATAAAGCAAACTTAAACTTCGCCGGAACATCTCCTCGTGCCGTCGCCATGTAGAATTTTTGGCCAGGAAGCTGTCCGAAATCCATTTTGACGTAGGTTTCATCGTCGATGAGCAGGCATCCTTGGTACTTCGTCAAAACCTGCTGGTACAATTTCCGAGCTCGAGTTTTGGTGACGAAACTTTGCTTCAACGTTCTGTTTGGTTGCTTGCTGGCTCGATAAGAACGATATCCTGCTCGCAAACGAATTCTTCGAACGGTACTGCGAGCAGCAGCGTATTTTTGTGCGATTTAATTATCTGATTGTCCAGGGTTTGCTCTGACGGTTCTCAACACCTTCTGGTTCAGCTTGCTGTCATATGTTCCACTACGACGCTTACCTTGAGGCACTCGATCCACGCTCTTTCGCTCCCTGAAACGTTTGAGCACATCATACACGGTTGATTTGGCGATTTTCAACGTTTTTGACGATTTTTATTGCGGACCACGTTGGATTATCAACGTGGGTGTGCAGAATTTTTCTCTCCCTCTCGGCTTCCATCTGGAATAACTTTTGACTCACTGCACGAAACACCGTGAAATTTATATCACAGAAAGTGGGCGCCTAGTTGAACAAACCGCTATTAAAGGAATTCTTGCAACGGTGGCTTTCCACCCCGGCTGCAACACAATAAGTGATTCCGGATTCTAACTGAATAGAAACTTCCGGGCACGGCTTTTTGCGACCGTATTCTGTTTCTCGTCACGGTCTGGGGACTTTTGAACCTTAAACGTACGAAGTCCAGCTCGAGTTTTGGTATTCTGCACGAAAGTCTTGCTCACATGCAACTTTTTAGCCACATCTCGAACTGAGGCGTTCGGTTTCCGTTTAAAGGCCCCAACCACGCGTTTGTGATCGTTCTCGTTGACCTGACGGCTTTTTTTTTCCGATCTTTGCTTCCGATCAACAGTCAGACGTTCTTCAAACCGTTTTATGATACCAGACACCGTGGAATTTGCGATTCCCAAATTTTTTTTCCGATGGCACGATGCGACAGATCCTTATTCTCAAAGTACTCGTGCAAAACTTTTTCGCGCACGCACTGTTCTTTCGTCGCCATTTTGAAAACTTTTGCACACCTGATGAAATCAACTCTTAGAGTGTAAATAATACACATTTAACTATGGCTACGCAAAATTTCAATTAATTTATACCCAACAGATCAAAAGTTAGAGCAATTTGAGAGTGTTTGGATTTTAAACGGTACACCCTTTATTGACAGCAGTTTGTTTTGAAATGTTTTTTCTTTCAGTGCTGAAAAGTGCGTGACGATTCATTTTGTTTCAAAAAAGTTTTACAAAATTAATTTTAGACACCCACTTCGAAAATTCTACGAGATAAGGTTCTGGTGCAGTGCTCTTTCCGTGATCGGTAGGATCATAGCAAGGATCGTATTGGAACTATTGATCGGAAGTTGCATTTGAAGGTGTTGAGAACGATTATCATATCACAAAGAAATTTACTGCCAGTCATACCGTCAGATTCGTCTGCGAGAAGGATTTCAATCATTTCGGGCCAGTAAGCAATCAAAAACGACGCTGAAGCAGAATGTAGTGGCCGATAGACGTACTCGGAAGTTGTACAATTAGGTTCTTACGAAGTACGAGCGATGGATCTGCATGGACGATTCAAACGGACGTGAAGATGGATTATGGGGCAGCTTTCTGGACAAAAGCTCTATAAGTCACTAGTCGAGATTATATTCTTAGCAAGTTAATTAGTTGTTGCCCCTATATTTGCGCAAAAATTGTGGTCTGGCTAGGTATTTTGTAGCTACGAGCAAAATAACCAGGTTTAGGTGACAAATAACGTTTGCATTTAAAAAAATGGACAAAAATTGCCGATTTTTCATGGGTTTACCTTCACCCGCACTGACAAAACTACCCATGCAGCATCAATCATAGTAACCCATGAGTCAGCAGACAAAATTTGACAGCTCTATCAGTCGAACTCTAACCGTGATGGCAAAAACAGTGAAGCAACTCCGTTCAGAAGTGTGCGCGTTCAAAGAACGGCACCCCGCCGCGTCGAAAACGGACATCGTGCGGCACTTTGTGGACGCCGGATACGCCCGTTCCGGCATCTACAACATCTTGGCACTATTAGACAACAATCAGAGCATCGAAAGAAAGCCCGGTTCCGGACGGCCGACGACCCTGAGCGACAAGAAGCTCCAAAGGATGCTGAAGAGGAAGACCGAGGGAAAAGTGGCTACATCGCTGCGTGCGCTTGGCCGGGAGGTCGGTTCAACCGGCCAAACAGTGAAAAAGTACCTGGCGAACATGAACATACATGTCAGGAAGCGGAAGTCACGTCCACTGGTTTCGGAGCTGCAGGCAATGACGCAGCGGCAGCGGCTGAATAAGATGGTCAACTCGATTTTCCCGGCGAATCGCGACGTGGCGGTGGTGATGGACGACGAGACCTATCTCACTCTGGATGGCAACGACTGGCAGGGCACTTCGTATTTTACTTCCCCCACGAAGGAAATGAGCTCCGAGGTGAAGTTCATTTCACACACCAAGTTCCCCAAGAAGGTGCTGCTGTGGCTGACAATCAGCGAGAAGGGGATGTCAAAGCCGCTCTTCGCGCCGGACTGGCCGTGAACGGGGAAATTTATAGTACGAAATGCCTGCCGGAAGTTGCGTCATTCATCAAGAAATACCATAAGGGTGAAGACGCGGTGTTCTGGCCGGATCTGGCGTCGGCCCACTACTCGAAGCGATCGGTGGAGGAGATGGAGCGGCTGAATATCGATGTGGTACCCAAGTCGGCAAACCCGCCCAATGTCCCCCAGCTGCGTCCCATCGAGAATTTCTGGGCCAACCTGAAGCGTAAGATCTACTCCAACAATTATTTCGCGAAAACTGAGGAGGAAATTGATAAATAAAACGAAGATAGAACTCGAAAACATGCCTACACGCATGTTTTCGTCCGCCATGGCGAATGTTCCGGTTAACTGTCTGAAGGCGGCTTGCAAGGGCGTAGAATTTGTTTGCAAGTAAGCTTAAATAATTACCTTCCATGGGAAATTTATCAAAAGAAATTATAGGTCTTAGCCGACTTTTTTTTAATGCAAACTTTAAGACTATGGACTCCAAAATGTACAAGAAGGAGTGCCTGAGAAAACGTGTTCTTCCGTACATTAACGCTCACAATGTACTTGTAAACTTATGGCTTGATATGGCAAGCTGCCAGTACAGCGGAAATGCAAAGATTATACTCGAAAAAAAATGCAACACTCTTCTTTGTATAACTTTTTATTGCATGCGTAAAATTGATGAAATTTTGGGTAATAATAGTTTAGAGTGTAATGTTTACATGCGAAAAATTTCGTCACAATCTGTAAAGTGGTTTTCAAAATGGTTTCCAAGCAAGAAGTGCTTCGACAAAAAAATATGGGCGCGGTCGTGGAAATTTCAAGCTAGTCCCACAGGTGGATCGTGAAACAGTTGGGAATCGAAAATTCGACCGTGTCCCGTGTGGTAAAATCGTTCAAGGAGGCCCAGACAACTCAACGGTGAGCTGGCAGCGGAAGAAAAGCGAAGACGACCGACCCCGTGAACGCAAGGAAGGTGAGGGATTACTTCAAGTGCAATCCGAATCATTCGATTCGGGACGTGGTCAAGAAGGAAAATTCTTCCATCTGGTTCGTCCAGCAGACACGAATGATGCATGAATTTTGAGTGCACGGCAAGAAAAATTCCACCACCAGATTTTTTTTGCTGTTGAGCGACGATCGGTCTAACCGGTAGACATAATACGTGTCGCCGAACAGTTGCTTCGTTAATATGTTGATATTTAGCCTGGTTTCTGTGAAGGCGTAAACATCATAAATGCGTCACTGCATGCCAACTGGTACCCGGCGAGCGAACTGTTGATACCACCAACGTTCTGGTAGTAGATGGCAGCCTGGAGGGCTCGGTCGCCACCACTAGACATAGGGCTGGGACGACTTTTACGGCTGAAACGAGCAAACAGTACATCATTGAACATCATTGTAACGTGCGTTCCAGAACGGTTGAAGTGCGGGTCGATGAATATGGGTGAGATATGCGGTATATGATGAGTATGGGTGAGATGACAGGTGTGTAGCGGGCTGGCAGGAACTGATAACAGCGGCCTGCTGGAAGCATCAGCAGCAGAACGAAGACTAGAATCGGAAGATTCATCATCGACTATGATGAACAAATGAACGATGACAGCAACCGGCGGATTTGTGTCGAACTGAGAAGAGGTTTTCATCGTACTATCTACTGCACGTCGTGGTTCATCTATTTCTTCTCCATGGCGTCAACTCCCGGTGCAGACTGGACAGTTCGAGACGTACCGTTTCTTAGCGGAGCAAGAGTGGGAGTTTGGGAAGATTTCCAAAAAATTTCAACTGATCTGCTATCCTTAAATTCTCATAAATAGATGCCTTTCGGCCACGATGTTAAACTCTGCATTCAGTCCAATTTTTAAGGAGATGAAAGACATGGACATGACTTACGGCTGCCAAAATGCCGAGTGATGGGTATACTGACTCAGCTGAGCCCCACATGAGAGGCGCTTGGGTCAATGTCCATATACTAAACTTCCTGACGGTTTGTCCGTTGGCACCGACCCCACGGTCCAGGGCAATGAAGGAGTTCGTCACTTCCACAAGGTTTTGCGCTGCAGCGTCTGGTGAACTTTCGGTCGTGCAGGACTGTCGGATGGCCGGGAGCAGGCTTTATCGATCAGCCATGCGATGCTCCTGTTGATCCTGGATCCACTGTATCCCATCGACACGAAGTGCCCCACGATGACGGATTTCTTCATTCCGGGATGCAGGTGGTAATAAAAACTTATGTACCATCGAAAGGTGGTTTCATACTGTTGTTTTTTTTTTTGCAAAACAACTGATGTCGCCTTCAATGTTTTGCTGTAAATAATAGGAATACTATGATTGAAGATGCATTGGTGGATTCACCACATAAAATATCACATGAAATTGGGCGGTTTTTTTTAAAGGAAAAGGCGTTAGGAAAACACATATCAAATCAAATTTAATGGCCATAAAATCAAATCAAATGTAATTATGCATACAACAATTGAATATTAAAGTAATGTATCAGATTTTTTAACGAAATAATGAATTAAGTTTGATTGGTACTTTGAACGCGAACAATTCTTGGCTGCATTATTTTTGCTTTGTTTTGGTTCTAACCTTTTTGTATTGTTGGTATTGAAACACAAATCTTTACGAGTAGAGTGAGCGTCATCTTTTAAGTGGAATACCTGTAAAAAAATAGAAAAAAACTAATTAGTTGCTGGTTTTCCAAATTATGAATTTTATATTCTAAATTATGAATTTTGTATTTTTCAGATACTTAAATAATGTTTTCAATCGTATATCAAAGTATGAAAATACTTCTGCTCATATAGCCACTGCAGCCCGAATTAAGATGCTCAAAAAATTAAAATAAAAATCGCAGTTCATCGAAAGTGAAGGCCGAGGATTCCCTCTCGTAGGCACAAGAACTCCCTGTTTGCTGAATTAATTGGCCATACCATAGCGTTTCACCGATTCGCGATGGTTAAACATCTTCCCGAAGCGAAAGTAATGATGCTACATAATCGAGAAATCGAACGTTTTCAAATCTAGGGATTCCATTCCATCCTAGAAGAAGGAAACCATAACAAAAACCGACACCAGGTATTCCGAAATTGTTAGTGGCCCCGGTGAAGACTTTCGTTTCTAATGGCTTTAATTGAAGAAGCGATTTTCCATCCATCCAACCAACACTAGTCCACTGCAGCGCCATTTGGCATAAGAGCTTAACGCCTATCAACACGTTCCGGGTGAGTCCGGTCGGTTGGCCGGTGTTGATTTGCCAACATCAAACCAGACCGACTGGCAACGGGTTAAGAGAATAGTTTGACCTGCGGATCCATCGCGGAACCAATTGGCGACTTAATGCTGCACATTCATCCGTCCGGTTGAGAAGGTGTGGAACAAGACAAAAACGTTGGAGAAGAAGCGACTCTTGAACCCCAAGTCACGGAGCCGATGATTGGCGGTTTTATCGCGTCGTCGGAGTGCTATTTTTCTTACCTCCTAAGCTCCGTGCAAAAAATAAAAAAACGGTACTAGCCGACGACGCGCCGCAAAAGTGGCGAAACCGTTTTCGATTCTCCCATCTGCACCGGACCGGGGGCTGCGGGAGCTGATGGAGGATACTTGAGTATTATTGTTTGTTAGCAAAGTTTGAAGTGCTCTACCGTGGATTCGTTATCGGCTGTGTTGTTGTTAGCCGCGGTGTGCGAAACTTTTCCGGATGATTTATTGTAATTCAATTTTGAGTGACGGTCATTTGCGTTTATGGTTTAGGCGGGAGGTATTAGGATTGCAGAAATTTTGTTTTTCAATGCAATAATTAAGGTGATATTTGATATCCAACAGATTGCCAAATTGGCTGAAGGAAGCTGCCTTGTAGGTAATGATAGCTGAATTCTATCAACTACAACAGTTCAACACGAGCTGTAAGTTGCGTATTTAAATCCTGCCATTTTATTTTAAATGTTTCTTTCAGTCAGACTTGATACGCCTAGCCTGATTGTTTTTGGTTGAACAAGAGAAATGGTCTACAGAAATGGTCACTTTTCTCGTTAAGACGAATTTTGAAATAGGCCAGGTATCAAACAACGGCCATGAATGTTTGCTGCAACTTGATTATAAATAGAATGACTCACATGGAAGTCACAAGTTTGTAGCAGGAGTGTAACCTTTATTTGTTATGTCTTATTAGTTGTAAGTCAGTATCAAAATGGTAGGTTCCTTATCAAATCCAGGAGCTATAGTTTTGAGCATTCAATAAAAATCAATCAACTCCAATTCAAGTACTGAAGCAGCTTAGAATTACTGTTGGTTTAGTGTAGTACCGTATTGATAACCTATGTTAGCCCAACATGTGATTGAGTTCTCCATGTGAGAGTTGCGTTTCGTGAGATCTAAAGCTGAAAGTTGTTGTTCTATGGCATAAGTGGGTAAGTGAGGCAGTTTTGGTACTAGTTAGCGCGCATAATCCGTTATTCATATTATGAATTCAAAGTCGCTATATGGATTCATATAATGTCAAAAACGCAAACATGAAAACTATTGATTCACAACCGTCACCATGTTTATTCAAAAGGAAATTGCTTTTACAGTCCCGCCAATCCTCTATCGGCTAAAGTGAAGTTTTCTAGATAAAACCGTTCCAAAAACATGTTTTTAACACAGATTTCACTTAAAAAACATACTAAAAATAGTTCCAACTAAAAATAGTTCCAAGTACAGAGAATATAAAAAAACGACAAAGCTGCTGTCATGATGGAGGTGCCAACAACTCACGGGAAAACAGAAGTCTAGGTTGCTTCACTTTCCAGGGGACCTTGAAGATGTACTTCGACCAGAAGTTGCATCGTTTGTTTCATACTGAAAAAACAAAACAATATAAGGCGTTTACAATTGGCTCTCCACGCCATATGGACTAGCAACAACAGAGGTGAGCATCTTTTAGATTATATCTCAAAAAATGGAATAGACATATGTAACAGAGGAGATGCTCCAACTTTAATAAATGCAATTATGCAAGAAGTCCTTGATCTGATATTGTGCAGTCCGAGAATCTCTGACAAAATAAAAATTTGGCATGTATCTCATGAAAAATCATTGTCTGATCACATGCAAATATTATTTGATTATGAGGCTGATCAACAACGCGTACAAACTATAAGAGATCCCAGAAAAACAAAATGGGAATACAACGCAAAGTTAAAAGTGGGTAAAGACTTTTCAACAACTTGCTTGAACTCCTACGATGAACTTGACGAAAGAGCAAAGCAACTTGCAAGCGTAACCCTTAAATGCGTACGATACTTAAGGATTAGCATAAAAAATAAATTTCTATTTAAACACGTTCACTGCTGTTAAACTAACAAAATGCTTCGATACAGTGTTCCCAGTTCACACCACTGCTTCATCGAAGTCTATATATCAATTTCACTGGATTATTTCCACAAAAGGAATAGAATTAATTTATTTTTAAGCGTTTTCCGGTATGTTGTTTTAAAGCAACATTGTGCATTTAAGGGTTAGTTCAACATGCGTTTAATTAAAGCTGTATTGCTAAGAAACGTTCTACAAATAGGAATGTACCATGGTGGAACAACAAGCTACAGAAACTTCGTAAGAAAACCCGGAAGCTCTTTCACGGGGCCAAACGAACACAACAGTGGGAACAATGCAAAGAATCCCTCACCAGCTATAATAAGAAAATACGGAAATCTAAAAGGATACATGTGAAAACCTTAAAAATACTCCAGCAGCTGCCAGATTGTAGAAAATCATTTCTAATGATCATTCAAATGGGCTGGGCACTCTAAAAACGAGGATGGATCTTTTGCTTCATCAACAAGTGACACTTAAGAATTGATGATGAAAACACATTTTCCATGTTCTGTCATCAGTTCAAGTGAGGACCAAAATAAAGTTGCATCAAAAGTTGGCCTTGATGAAACCAGGACGGATGTTTAGTTAACAATGACTGCAACGACTGGATTAGATACAGCCAGGGGCGATGCTTGTTCTTTGGCTAGTGTGATTTTTACCGAAAGAAAAGTTGGATGGGCGATTGACTCCTTTGAACCCTTCAGTTCTCCTGGTAGGGATGAAATTTTCCCTGTACGACTGCAGAAGGGAAAGGCGATTTCATTACCAATTTTAACAAAACTATTTCGGGCAAGTTTGACATGAAGCTACCTTCCGACACCGTGGCGACAAGTTCGAGTTAATTTTATTCCCAAATCTAATAAGAAGGATAAATGTTCACATACATCTTATAGGCCCATACGCTTATCGTCAATTCTACTTTTTTTTTCCAGTGTTGGGGACATAATACCACCGTGACCATTAATTGTTCTATTGTGGTGAATCCTCTTTTTATGTATGCCAAATTGCAATGGTGAGTCACTATTCTGAGTAACTTCCACTACTATTATAGGCAATGATCCCAACTAGGTAATACATTCCTTAGGAAATTTATTACCCTTTTGGGGCTAACAACCCAGATTTCCCAAGGTTCCATAAGACCTGCGTCAAGAAATCTGCATCTTTTATAAAATAGTGCAACGCAGTCACACAGTAAATGTTCAGAGCTTTCACTCTCCAGGTTGCAAAAGCGACATTTATCTCATTTAGCTTACCAATGAGCTTTTGGTGATATTTACTAGGACAGTGTCCTGTTATTAATCCTGTTTATATACTCAGATCACGTTTCGATATATTTAGTAACCTATATGTATGACAAGCATTTGGCTTTATAAAACGTTTTGATTGCCAGGCATTACAAGTCTTGTTCCAGTTGTACTGTACCTTCGTTTTCTCCCAGAACTCAAGCTCCATTTTAAGAGCACAAGAAGATAAGCCAAAAAAAAGTGCTCGGGACCAATGAATTTCGTGGTTGATCCTATTTTTGCCAATTGGTCAGCTTCTTCATTTCCGTCGATTCCGCAATGCCCAGGAACCCAGTAGAGGTTAACAGTGTTGCATCAGGACAGATGTTGCAACAATTTTGAGCATTCCCAAACCAGTTTTGACGTATAAATTTTTGATTTGTAAGCATTTAGCGCTGCTTGACTATCTGAACAGATGCATGTATTTGCATTTTTGTAATTCCTTCAAATAAGGATTGCTGCACATTCTAGGATAGCATATATTTCAGCCTGAAATATCTTGGGCCATTTTCCCATGGATACCGGAAAGTTAATTCCAGCGCCAGTTAATCCAGCACCTACCATACTGTCTTGTTTAGAGCCATCTGTGTAAAAGACTAATGATCCGGTTCGAATATTCGGCCCTCTTGCATGCCAATCCAGACGAGTCACGTCATGAACATGGAAATTGTGGTTAAAGTAGTTTATTCTCTGCATGCAGTATTCATTCAACATTATTAGTGAACATAGTTGAAACTCTTTTGTGATACTCAGGTGTCCAATAAGATCTCCATCGAAGAAATTCATGGACCTTTTGAGCCTAAGTGCACTTTTAAATGCATCCAATTCAATAAACTGATTTAGAGGGAGAAGATTAAGTAGAGATTTTAGAGCTATAGATGGAGCGCTACGCATTGCTCCAGTTATAGAAATGGTGGCAAGCCTTTGCAGCTTGTTCAATTTGATCTGCGGTCAATCCTACTAAAAATAATGGAAAAAATAATTGATAAAAAAAAAAAATAATATTATTAGTAAAAACTCCACTAAGTAAGTGCTTATTAGGAAAGTAGCCATTCGTAACAGCAGCATTGCATGCGGTTGTTATATGGCAGGGTAATAAAACATCAATAAAAATGGAAAAAATAGCAATAAACATGTGTGAAATCGCCACTACATTATAAAACACTGTGCCAACGAAAAAATAACAATTCGCACTAGAAAAACATAAAATAGCAATAAAAAATTGATAATTCACTTTCAATAATTCAAAAGTGACCGGTAAAACTTTCAAAAAATGCAATGGCAATTAGTATAAACGCAATAATAAGCTGATAGTTTTCTGTCATAATAATAAGTTCTAGCACTAAAAATGTGACAAAAATCTTCAAATCTTTCAAATCTTCCAATTGAAACCAAACAAATCGCAATAAAAAATCAAAAAATTAAAAAACAAAAAATTAAAATAATTTGTTTGATTTTAATTGTAAAGATTTGAAAAATTTAAAGACTTTTGTCACATGTACAGTGCTAGAACTTATTATTATGACGGAAACCTATCAGCTTATTATTGCGTTTATATTAATTGCCATTGCTTTTTTTGAAAGTTTTACCGGCCACTTTTGAATTATTGAAAGTGAATTATCAATTTGTTATTGCTATTTTAAGTTTTTCTAGTGCGAATTGTTATTTTTTCGTTGGCACAGTGTTTAATAATGTAGTGGCAATTTTGTGCATTTTCATTGCTAAATGTTCATAAATTAGTGCCAGTATATATTTTAGTCTTTTATATACCCCCAAAAAAATATATTTATGAAAAAAAATTTACTCTTTTTGTTTGTAGATATAGAGAAGGAGTATTAGATAATTCATCTCATCCCACAGAGAAAAACAAAGACCAAATTTGGTTTTAAAAAGGTTTTTGGCGTTTGGACCAACGGAAGCCCCCCAAAAAAAAAAAAACCCCCAAATCTCGGAAGCTCATCCATCAGTGTTAGAGCTTTAAAAGGGTGTCCACAAGGAGGCGTATTGTCACCTCTATTTTGGTCTTTAATAGTTGAAGATCTCCCAAAAATTTGAAAACCCTAGGGTTTGAAGTATTTGGCTTCGCAGATGATATAGTCATAATGAAGGGTGTTCCGATCAAAATTTGGTCAAACTGTAATGTGTAAGAGTCGATCAGAGTTTTTATTAATAAGTCAAATTATTTTTCTTTTTCAAGTTCAGTTAATACAGAATACAGAAGAAATATTCACTTAAGCTTCCTTTTACCGAATGTGAATTGCCGGGTCTTTCGTTTAACACCTGCCATAAGATTTCGTACATTTTCCTTGTCCACTTTATTCGCCGCAGAACGCCAGTTTGCCTTGAACTGTTTCTCGCTCACAACAGCTTTTTGAGTTTTCTTAAGGTTCCGCTTGACGATGGCCCAATATTGTTCGATTGGGCGAGGCTCTGGCGTGTTGGGAGGGTTCTTGTCCTTGGGCACCACTTGAACGTTGTTGGCAGCATACCACTCCATGGCCTTTTTTCGTAATGTCAAGATGCCAAATCCGCCAAAATAGAACGGAACAATTGTGTCGCTTTAGGAAAGGCAGTAGACGTTTTTGTAGGCACTCGCTCAGATAAATTTCCTGGTTGACGGTTCTGGTTGCAATGTAAATGTTGCTCTTCAAGCCACAGGTAGACCATCCAGATATTTCTTCACAAGCTTTGAAAGTTTAATGTGCTTGAAAATATCTGCCACCTTTCCCCGTCTGGTTGCCGTATAAAATTCCTGTCCAGGAAGCTGTGTGAAGTCTGCCTTGACGTAAGTTTCACCGTCCTGTCCCACGCAATCAAACTTAGTCAGCATCGTCGTGTCGAACTATCGCGATTGTGCTTTGGCTGACGTGTTTTGTTCATCGTCGCGATTTGGAGTCACCACTTTCTTGTAAGTCGACAGTCCAGCTCGTTTTTTTCCTCTATCCACGGTTTAAGGCACCACTCCCAGCTTCTTTGCGACATCTCGGACGGAGAGGTTGGGGTTCCGCTCGAAACAGCGGGCAACTCTTTTAGTCGTCGCTGTGGCCTCCGGCTTTCAATTTCCCCTGATCCAGCTTTTCTGGCTGTCAACAAACGTTCACCGAACACTTTTAATACTTCTAATACAGTTGATTTAGCCACATTCAACAATTTCGCCAACTTGTCGTGAGAGTAGTTTGGATTTTCGCCATGCACGTGCAAAATGTTGATGCGTAGCTTCTCTTTCTTCGACGACATTTTGATAACTGAAGTGATAATCTCAAAATCAAAATAAAGGCATGATGCTGCACGCACACATCTTCAAAATGAGGGGTGTGCACAATTTTTTAATGCACGATGAAAAGAAATGCGTCAAGTTTAAGTCGACCGAATTTTGATCGAAACACCATTTAGTACGCGGTTAATATGACTGTTCGCTAACAGAATGCTAAGTGCTCTAAATTACGTCTCATCGTGGTTTGATAGGGAAGGCGTAAACATAAATCCTTCTAAAACTAGTATTATGCCATTTACACGAAAGAGAAAATATTCATTTGAAAACTTAAGATTGAAAGGTACGCACTTGGAACTTTCAAATACCGTCAAATACCTTGGAGTATTCCTTGACAGTAAACTAAACCGGAACTTTCATTTAGAGCAGACAATCAATAGAGCGACAAATGCTCAATGGATAGCTAAAAAAACATTTGGTAAGCAAAGCGGGCTTAAACAAAAATGATCCATAAAATTTATTCGGAAATTGTGAAGCCCAAGATTACCTATGCTGCATTAGTCTGGTGGCCAAAAACTAAAGAAACGGTTGTACAGAGAAGGTTCGAAAAACTTCAAAGGCTAGCAACTAGTTCAATTACTGGTGCAATGAGAAGTACACCAACAAAGGCATTGAATGCATTGCTTTTCATGCTACCATTGCATCAATACATGCAATTAAAAGCTGAAAAGAGCGCTCTAAGGATCAGAAGGTCTGTGAACCTTTTTGAAGGTGATCTAATAGGACACCTTAGCATTCTAAAAATTGTTAGATTTAATCCTTCAGTTATGAACAATGAAGATTGAATGGAGAAAAAAATACAACTTTACCTGTTCATATCAAGTTATTGATCTTGGACGTGATTCGTGTGAAAGAAGTGGTCCAAATCTCCGTCAAGGATCGATTTTATTTTATACAGACGGTTCAAAAATGAACAGTCAAGTGGGGGCAGGTGTAACTGGCCAAAGGTTTGACACATCAATTTTAATGGATAAATGGCCAACTGTATTCCAAGCTAAAATTCAAGAAATTCTGGAATGTTCTGTTATATGCTTACGCAGAAACTATAGATATTCAAATATATGCATCATGTCGGACAGTCAAGCAGCTATTAATGGTTTAAAGTCAGCAACATGCAATTCCAAGCATGTTTAGGAATATGTTCAATCACTCCAAAAGTTGTCTTGTAGTAATCAAGTCAATTTGTACTGTGTCCCTGGCCATTGTGGAATTGATGGAAACGGGAGAGCTGATGAACTGGCAAGACTTGGATCGTCTCATCGGTTCTTGGACCTGAACCGTCTTGTGGTTTATTTGCTTCTTCACTTAGAATGGAGATGAAAGCCTGGGAATGCTTGAAAGTGGAGGCAAACTGGAACAACACTTTCATAGCTAGGCAATCAAAGCGGTTCATCACTCCAAACATTTCAATGAATCGAAAATTATTTGATTTTACCAAAAAAGATTTAACCTTATATACAGGCCTTATAACTGGTCACTGTCCGAGCCGATATCACTTGAAGCTGATAGGAAAACATCAAGATGATTCATGTCAATTTTGTGACATGGATAAAGAAGACTCGGAACACTGGTTATGCCACTGTCGGCAATCTCCAACAAAAGATTTAAGTTCTTCAGCAGAGGGCTACTAGAACCCTCTTAGATCGGGAAAACAAACCCCAGTATGGTAGTACACATTATTCAGTGTCTTATACCGCCTTAAGACAAACATTGGCGATCACTTCTAGCAAAAGTGATGCGTCAATGTGACAATAACTAAAGCAAAAAAAGGGGGATAATCACAATAGATCTAAAAATTCGTCGCAGTGATGAAGATACCGGACATGGATTATTAAGGTTTTCAGCAAAACAGCTAATATTGTGAAAAAATAGTAGTGTTGACAGCAGACAACGATGAGATGAGAATTAACGTGCTTTTAGAGAAGGCCTAGGTGCATCCTGAGGTTCAATTGTGGACCATGCTCACCATCCAAAATCTGTCCTTTTTCGGACGAGCAATTCAATTTTATCAGCTAAATAGTTTGTTTGATCGGAATTTCCTTAACTTACCGTTGTATATTATCGGCAGTTGGCAGCCATCAGAAAAGATGCTCTAACGAGGAGTTAAATAGTTGATTCCACAGAGGACCAAGAAAACTAAACGAGAAGAATGTCTAAGAATGTAAGTACGAGCGGTGAAAGATAACTTGTCAGAGGATTTGAGCTCCCTATTGCATCACTACACAAAAACATGACATCACAGGGGATGCCAGATACAGCATACACGGCAGCTGTGAAGTTTACCATTTCGAGCCTTAGTTTACAGCACACAAGGAAACAGAGAAAGAGGTTGAGAGTAACGTCACGATGTTCACTAGCAGATTCGGTCGTTTTAGAAAACTTAGTTGAAAAACTCAATTATTGAATATATGTGTCAATTGTTGAGTGCTATCGAAGATGAATTAGCATTGATTCTATAACGAAGAAGAATGCTAAAAACTATATCAATCTGCTAAACATTCTCCGGAATAATTTACTTGTATGTATGTGTATGTATGTAGGAAGCCACCATCCTAGCGTGGGCCTTGCCCTGAATGTGGTTCCACTTAACAGAAAGATCATGCTTTGTTACCGTTCTAAATTCAACATATCGCTGTATGAAGGGCCAAAAAGGGTTGGGCAGGCCCGTAAGCAAACACACTTACGCGAATCCTGCGGGAATAAGAGAATCTCCTTCCAGCAAAATAATCCTATAAAACGAATAACATAATACGCAATTCAGTTAAGCTCTCCACTAGATGGTTTGTTTAAGAAAGGCGCGTCAAATTCATTACAACTGTTGGAGTAGAATGTACCAATCATAAATGATAGACACATCCCCTCCTAGACTCCGGTTGGCCGTCCACTGCATTGTCCAATTGCAACTTCAATGATGCCCTGATGCACCCTTCCATCCCAGTTATGTTTTAAATCAATAAGGTATTAGGTTTTTACCAATATATATCAAATATAGAATATAATAAAGAAATAAGTATATATATAGAGTGCGTATGAGTATATATAGTGTACGTAAATTGGGTAGCCTGGACTGGATAATGTTTTCGAATTGTACACCTTGCATGTCAAAATTTCCTAAATGATTTTTATTTAAATTACATGTTTGCATACTGCTGCATTTGTAGAAAAACCTGCAGAAAAACCTGAAAATTTAGACAATGTATCGTAACCATGAGAAAAAAAATAAATTAAAAATTATTTTACATAACTTAGTAGTTCCATGGATGACCTGAAATAATTTTTATATAATAGTATAACTTTAATTTCGGCATCTTGTTCCGTTTCCTTGCATCGCAATAATCATTTGTAGAGGATCTCATAGGTACTACAGTGATTTTAAATGATCAAATAATTTAAATGTAATAATATACTTTCATATCATAACAATGACGTAACAAAATGATAACATGAGCACGACAGTTATCGATAATAGAATGTATATCTGTGACTAAGCTGTTGATCCTCTCGTCGATAGACTTCACCTTTTTCAGCTAGCATTAATGTCAAGTAAGATTAATATTTGTATCCATAATAATAATAATAAGAGAATATAATTTATTAATGTACAAAAAATATCTGACATCCAACGATCCAAGCACATCTAATGTGAACGTTATGCTGAAATAATGAAAAACAAATTGAGCCTTTAATGCTTGTAATGTTGCTCCATGCTCATAAGATAAGTGATTTTAGAACGAAAAGATGATCCCAAAGCGTAGTGAATTTATAAATTTAATGTAGATGATCGCACCCCCTCACTTCGCTATTGTCAGATTGACAACATTGCCCAGGCTACGCCAACCAGCGTCTCCATGTTTCAGCTGGCAGTCTTGTGATCATATGACTCGTGGAGGCGTGAGGTAGGAACTTGTGAGGACTAAAGGTCTGTCGTATCCTTCTTTAATGCTGTCAACTCACCATTTGAAACCCTACATTCTCCGGAATAATTTACTTCACGAAAAATACGAAATCTATATAGAATGAAGAAAAAAACACTAAAACAAACATTAACAACATATCTTAAGGAACAGTGTTAAGAAGAAGAAGAAATCTATAGTGATTCAGTAGATCGAAGAAAGTGCTAACAACTAGTACAACGAAATAAATGAGCAAAAAATGTCCCCGTGGGCCGCGTTCCCAAAATATAATTGTAAAAGATAGCTCATGTTTGAAAGAGGGTCCAACTCCCAAAAAAAAATTTTCCCACACCCAAATCCAACCCCAAAACCCCAAAAACACATTGTACCCATCCTTGAATTTACCGCCGCATCACCATTCAGGACTTTTGAGTGTCCTCCGCACACACGCGCACCTTACCTTACCTTACCAATCAGACTAAGGCCGGTGTGGCCTCTGCGGTACACAGAAGTTGTTTCCATTGTAATCGGTCCATGGCTGTACCTCGCCAGCCTCGCTGTCTGCGGAGGGTCCGCAGGTCGCCTTCTACTTGATCAATCCACCTTGCTCGTTGCGCGCCTCTTCTTCTTGTACCTGTCGGCTCGTTTTCGAGAACCATTTTCACAGGGCTGTCGTCTGACATTCTTACGACATGCCCAGCCCATCGTAGTCGACCGATTTTTGCGATGTGTACGATGGGAGGTTCTCCCAGCAACTGGTGCAATTCGTGGTTCATTCGCCTCCTCCACGTTCCGTCTTCCATCTGCACTCCACCGTAGATCGTACGCAGTACCTTCCGTTCAAAGACACCAAGGGCGTTGGTCCTCCACTAGCAATGTCCATGTTTCGTGGCCGTAGAGAACTACCGGTCTAATTAATGTCTTGTAGATGGTCAACTTTGTGGTTCGGCGAACTTTGTTCGATCTTAGCGTCCTTCAGAGTCCAAAGTAGGCACGATTGCCAGCCATAATGCGCCTTTGTATTTCTCTGCTGGTGTCGTTATCGGCGGTCACCAATGAGCCCAGATATACGAATTCGTCTACTACCTCGATTTCATCACCGTCGATCTGAACTTGTGCTAGGAGGCTAACATTGTCTTCTCGTGAGCCTCTTCCCTTCATGTATTTTGTTTTCAACGCATTAATCACAAGCCCAATCCTACCAGCTTCAGCCTTAAGTCTGATGTACGTTTCCGCCATCGTCTCAAAGTTACGTGCTATGATATCAACGTCGTCGGCGAAGCCAAATAGTTGGACAGACTTCCTGAAGATCGTGCCACTCGTGTCTATCCCAGCTCTTCGAATCACACCCTCCAATTCAATGTTAAACAACAAACACGACAATCCATCACCTTGCCGTAACCCTCTCCGAGATTCGAAGGGACTCGAGAGCGTCCCTGATACTCGGACGACACACATCACTCGATCCATCGTTGCTTTGATCAACCGCGTCAGTTTTTCCGGAAATCCATATTCGTGCATGATTTGCCATAGCTGGTCTCGATCGATTGTATCATACGCTGATTTGAAGTCGATGAAAAGATGATGTGTAGGCACGTTGTATTCGTGACATTTCTGCAGTACTTGCCGAATCGCGAAAATCTGGTCCATAGGCACCCATGAATCCCGCTTGGTATTGCCCCACGAACTCCTTTGCAATTGGTGACAGGCGGCGGCATGACATTAGGGAGAGCAACTTGTAGGCGGCGCTCAGTAGCGTGATCGCACGATAATTGCAGCAATCCAGCTTGTCGCCCTTTTTATAGATGGGACACACTATTCCTTCCATTCAATCCTCCGGTAAACATTCCTCCTCCCAAATCTTGGTAATTACCCAGTGCAGCGCTCTGGCCAGTGCTTCACCACCGTATTTTAATTGCTCGCTTGGGAGTTGGTCAACACCAGCGGCTTTGTTGTTTTTCAACAGACCAATTTCCTCCTCAACTTCCTGAAGGGTTGGGGTCGGGGTACTGTCATCTTCTGCGCGTGTTCCTAGATTTATTACCGTGCCACTTTCGTTCACTGTAACATTACCGTTCAGGTGCTCGTCGAAGCGTACCTACTTCCTTTCAATCACTGCTTTCAACGATTTGATTGTTCGTTCTTTTTCATAAAATTTTTTATTTCATTCCATTGCAGAGCAAAATGATGAAGGTAAAAAATGCATCTTTTCAAATAGATTTTCACGTTTAAAAGTTACGTGAACCTTCGATACTGCTAGCGCAAACGATTGTCACGACACCGCACAACGTTTTTCACCATTTGTGGACCGCATTTCAGTCACTTCCTGGGGATCAATTAACGCACAAGAACCGATCACTCAGCAGCTTCGGATACAAATGATTGATGATATTTTTATGCATATGCAGAAGAAATTGAGGTTGGCAACATTAATTGCGGTTCCATACTTCACGACGCACAAAGACTAAATTTTTTCACTTTCACATTAATTGAAAAACTCAATAGATTTTTCATTAGGAAATTTTTCTTAGAACGGATCGAAAAAAAACGGACAGTGAAGCATAAACACGTCCACTTGCTGCCAACGCTTGCTCTGTTTTTTTTCCTTGAGTGGCAGGCTATTTACTCATGTGCCAAACAAAATTTGCCATTTTTCACCCCTGGGACTATAAACGGTGAAGTTTATCACAAGGAATGCATAAAAAAAGCGTCTTGTTCCTCTGTATCGTGAACACAACGTCCCCCCACTGCTCTTGGCCTGATCTTGCATCCGCTCACTATGCTGGATCTGATGAAGAAGCACGGTATCAATTTTGTGTAAAAAGAGGATAATCCACCAAATTGTCCTGAATTGCTGGGCAACAATCAAGCGGCACCTCCGAAAGGATGGTAGAGAGGCATAATCTGTCAATGAGTTCAAAAAAATGTGTTCATCTGAAGCCGAAAGGGATCGCAGAGAACTGTGGAAAGCGCTAATGAAGGGTATTCGTCAAAAAGTGCATCAGTTACATATCTCGGAGAATTTTGATGAAAAATGTATTTTTTCCGTAATACAGAGACAACAGTGATTATAACACAAAAAACCGTTTTTGAACTTGATTGCTAAAAATAAAACATCAGCAAAATAATGTGTCCTGTTTATAAAATGAACAGTCCTTATTCCTTAAACAAAAATTATAGTCGAAGAAAAGCATTCAATTTCACCCGAAGCTACAGTGCCTCATATATCAATGATAGAACGAATAGTAACTCGTTATTGCACAGTATTGGACTGATTTTGGATCGGTTGAAAGTGTTTTACGACTTTTCTCAAGCACCTGAAATCCTAAGTTCACACACACCGCCCAAAAATTTAACTTTAAAGCTACCAACTACCCACATGCCATACACCCGGAGTATCCACCTTACCTCTGAGCATGTTCGAAAACCCTTCAATTCTAAGCTGCCGACATGTAACACAATGTTTAACTTAGATCACACTGCAATGAAAGTACAGCTTCCTAACAATCCCCATTTCCAAGATAACTTACACGGCGCCATATGGGGAGGAGAAACTACATGCTTCAAAGTGAACGGAATATGATATATTCCACTGCACTGCCTGAACCGAAAGTGATGGCCACTTTGGCATGCGGCAGTCAGCGCAGACGACCCGACTTAAAATACCCAGTTAGCCGGCACAAAGGCTCCCATCTCGACCCGGAGGAAGCTGCGCTGTGGATCGTTTGAAAAAGTACCATTGAAAATCGCCTTAATGAACGTGATGCATGGGCACACTCTCTGTACACGCGATCATTTACGGGATCATGTATCACACAGGTACTTTACCCGTCTCGACGTCCCGCATGGGGCACGGGTTACAATCCGCCCTTCGAGCTGATGCTGATTGCATAGTAAATGGCCGTTTGATGAATGAATGCACGTTATTTCGATGGCGGGTCCATTCATTAGATCGTTCGAGCGGTCAAGTAGTGTGAAATGAAAGTGAAAAATGGAGGATTATTGGTACGGTGCTAAAATCAAGTACCTTTTGAACAGCGAACGATCAAGGAAATCGAGAACGCTGTTGTTTGGACATCACGCGCTCGTGCTTCGGTTAATATTTATTGATTTGATCCGGACACTGGTTCCAAACTTGTAGCTCACGTGTTCTGGGTAATAACACAATTTTCATTAGACCACTCGGGCAATCCATTATGCAATGTGAATTGGAATTATGGCACAACCGTTTATCATCCTCGGAGAGAAAGAGCAAGCGGCTCTTAAGATTACATTCAAGTGGTTCGAAATCAAACTGGGGAAACGTTGTTACGGAATCGTATCCAACTGCGGGAGAGTTCGTTTAGGTTCTTCGGGTGGTACTTTTAAGTAGATGCACTTGATGGTCGGAAAGACATAAACGACTGCCTGACTGACTGACTGACTGACCAACCAACCAGGCAACAGACAGTTGTAAGATAAATGTGTAACTTGAGACCTTTCTCTCTTTCGGTCCTGCATGCACTTCGTACAAAGTACCGGAATGGGTTTTTGAGTATCAACTTACACTTTGTGCAGTTCCGACACCTGTTGAGATGTTCGGTGTAATTGCATAATTTTCCTTGGATGGCTTATTACTTCATTACGGCATCAAGCATTGTTGTGATAGATTAACAGAAAACGGCACCTAACTTCGAAAGGGGGCCGCAAGTACCTACTCATTGAAAAGATCTTAGAAGCCACAAAAATGGAAGAAATGTTTTACTGAAAAAACTTAACACAGAATTATGGAATGTTTAGTGGAATACCTGTAACTAGAAAATAAGAAGAATGATTAGTAATTTCCATTTAATTCCAACTACCTTTGTTGCTTATCTTGACAGATACGCGTATTTCGTCTATAATGTGCAGTGTCGTGTACTCATACTCGAGTATTAGTACACGAAACTGAAGAAGTCTGCACATTGTAGAGGAAATACACGTATCTGTCAAGATAAGCAATACCTTGAATGGAAATTACTAATCATTCTTCTTATTTTCTAGTTAACACAGAAGTTGGAAGCAAGCTGATTTCCGAGATAATAACACCGGTAGGAACGACTGAAGTTAAAGGTTTTACGCTTCTTATTGGAGTATTATAATATTCCTGTAATAACATATAATTGTTGAGTTGTTGTCTAAGTAATAGTTATCTTATAAATTCGTAGAGATTTAAGTAAACTTCAACCTTTCTCATTTACGTTTAGTGCCGTTGTGCAGAACCATGGACAGCACTTATATGTGGACGAATCCACAATATCAATTGATCCGTATTACAAAAAAAAAGTTTCGTTAATACTTAAGACATAAAGGGTGTATTCGATAAAAATGGCACACGCATTTTAATCAGTCACAATTTAGTGGAACACACATTTCATCACTAAAATCAAAAAGATTTCGGTTTTTCTCGACATTTTCAGAGAATAACAAAACTACTTATGAGTTATGATTTACAAAATTTGTTTTATTCAATTCATCTCCCAGCTCAATCTATTCTTATATTTATTTCGTCAGCCGACGTAGACGTGAAGGTATATAAGTTTAATATTGATAAAATTTCATCTGAATCTATTCGCTGTGAAACTATGTCGTTAACAAATGAAACCTTTGCAAATTCGTGACGCTGTTGCAATGTTTGAATATTGATAAGCATGCAGCGCGCTTCGTAAGATGGAAGAGGATACGTTGTCCATCATAGTTTCCGAAGAGTATATAATAAAAATGGCTTCTGTATTGACTGTATTCGGTTAATTTGCGAGCTATGAAAGGGAGACCAGACAATGCTACAGTATTCCAAAATGGACCTAACATAAGCTACATATAATGTTTTTATTGTGTAGGGATCCTCAAAAATGAAGCCAAAGCGTTTTATGAAACCAAGCATATTGTTTGCTCTATGAATGATGGTATTATAATGATCATTGAAATTAAGTTTAGAATCCAAGATTACACCTAGATCCCTTACTCTTACACATTTTCCAAAATCTTGATTTCCCAATGAGATTGATATATTTGGCGTATTTTGTTTCCAGCAGAATGATATTTAATTACATTTTTTGATATTTAGTTGCAGTAAGCTTTTCGAACACCATGTATGGAGTATGTGTATTTCATTCTGGAATATATTAATATCCTCCTGGTTTCTTATTTCTAGAAATAGTTTCATGTTGTCGGCATAAATAAGCACTTTTGTTGTTTTCAAAATGAAGGAAATGTCGTTTACGTATAGTATGAATAAGAGAGGGCCAATATGAGAGCTTTGTGGAACTCCTGAAGTGACTTGAATGGGATGGGGTTTCTTTCCATTGGATTTTATTAGAGGTGGGCAAAATGGCTCACTATAGCGAGCGGCTCCGAACAGTTCCGCTCATTGAAGTGAGCTAGTTCTTCGGAACCGTTCATTTGCTCTTTTCGTAGCACCTAGCTAATTCAGATCAGCGTATTGAGATTTTTGAAAAAAATGTGTATTTTTGGTTGAAATGCAGTTGTTCTGCTTTGGAAAAGATCCGTTCACAAGGAACGCCCTGCAGGAATGCATAACCTTTTCACCATTATCTGATGCCAATGCCGTTTGGGGTTCAGCTGGCTGATTTTCATACGAAGTATCAATATGCTTCCGCGTTTTGTACACGAGACCTTGGTGCGTCGCGTTGTTGATCTCCACATCTCCAAAACCTTGCTTCTTAAGCCGTTGATCGAGAAAGATGGTTTGAGCGATCAGTTTATTCGATTCTCTTTCCCCGAACCGCTTGATGAGACTATGTTCCAGTTCATCTACCAACTTTTCGATATTTGGAGGAAGAGAATCGTTTGAATGCAGTTTGATCCGTTCCCTCATAATGTGGGCAAGTACTGAGCTTTAGGTAAGGAAACAGATTTTCCTGATGAAATTTCAATCGAGACCTCATTGAAAAGGCCGAGATGCGGGTCGAATCCAATAAGGTCAAAGTAGAACTTACAGCATTTGTGTTCAATAGCAATCGTTCTAACATATCGAACGTAGAGTTCTATGTCGTCAGAACATCCTGGGGTGGCATTACGTAGCTCAAAACGAACGATTTTTTGTTCGAACGCTTGTGAGCAAAAGTTCTTCGTTTCGAGATCCGCAATACGGCTCCTGCTTTAGCTTAGGAGGATGTTTTCCTAATTTAATCATTCACAGAGAATCATTAAAAACCTATGTTGAGCGAGAGTGTGAAAGAAAAACTGTAAATGTGACTGGTATTGACAAGTCGACAAATCAAAAAACATCGACTCCAACCAGATGGATGTTTTTGATTTGTCGACTTGTCAATCACAGTTACATTTACTCAAATTTGAGTGACTTCACTTTTGACGAAAGTGAGTCAAAAACGACTCAAAACTGAGTTGAAATGGCTGGCCGTGTTCCTCTGGCTTAGAAAATTTAATCAGATGATCGGTTTTTCCACCTCGTTCCCGCTCTCGCTCACTCAGTACAACTAGCTTTGGCAGTCGATCAGTAGCTCGGAAGTCACATATCAATAGGCACTCTCGCTCAGTTAAATAGCTCTAGCTCCTCTATCACATGGTACACAGCACAGCTCAGTTCGTGAGCTGTATTGGATAGGTGCTGCTGTTCGCGCTCTCGCTCGCTTATCATATTGAAAACAGAAATAGCTCCCGTTCACGCTCCCGCTCACATATTAGTTTTTTGTGTGAGGAGAGCGGGTGAGCTACCGCTCAATTAGAAAGAGCGTTAGGTCACTCGTTCTTCTTGCATTGCTCACCTCTAGATTTTATTATTTGCTGGCGGTTTGTAAGATAGGATTCAAGCCATTTAAGCAGTCCATGCTCTAAGCCAATTTTCTGCAATTTGAAGAGTAGCATTGGAATATCAATGCGATCAAATGCTATGCTCAAGTCTGTGTAAAGAACTACGTGGTTGCCATTTTTCATTGCAATCAATGAGTAGTTAATGAATTCTAATAAGTTTGTGGCAGTTGAGCGACATTTATAGAACACGTGTTGTATATTGAAGATTCTATTCTATATCAGGATACATAATTTTTCATTGATTATTGCTTCGTATAGCTTAGGAATGCAAGAAATGATGGCAATACCACGGTAATTACGTAATTAATTTTTTTGCCAGATTTAAAGATAGGCACCAGAAATAAGTTTTTCCATATTTTCGGGAATATTCCAGTTTCAAGCGATATTTTAAGGAGCCAAAACAACGGAGTTGTAAGTTCCATTGCTAGGTTCTTCAGGAATACAGGGGGAATATTGTCAGGTTCTACACCTTTCAAGGCATCTAGATTTTTAAGGGCATGCAGGATGTCGTGTACCGTGACTTTATTAACACCTTTGTCACAAGGAAAATCCTGGATAATTTCAAAGAAGTCCCGGTCCCGGTCATTTTCGGAACAGGTGGTATACATAACCTGGAAAAATGTTGCAAAAAGTTTGCATATTTCTTTCGAATTTTTGCCAATGCCTTCATCTAGATGCATGGATGATGGGAATGATGGTACTTTTCGATCGGACGGAGTTCTGGTGAATTTGGCGGATTGCAATAATTTGGGACAATATTTACACCATTAGCAATGTACCAATCCTTAGCCAGTTTTCCATAGTGGCAAGATGCCAGGTCAGGCCAGAACAGCACCGAACCGTTGTGTTCCCGAATGAACGGCAACAGTCGTTTATTCAGACACTCTTTTACGTAAATTTGTCCATTTAGAGTGCCAGTCGTGATGAAGATGTCGCTTCAGAGACCGCATCCACATATTGCCTGCCATACGAGGTATTTTTTTTGGGAACTTCGACAATTTTTTTTGCTTAAAACGATCAACAACATTTCCTCTTTGCAACGAGGTATAAAACTGTAGTCCCGGTATCTGCTTAAAGTCAGTTTTGCAATATGTTTCGTCGTCCAATATTATGCAGTCGTATTCCTTCAGCATAGTGTCATATAATTTTCTCGATCGAGATTTTGCGCTCTTGTTCTGGCTGTCGTTACGATTTGGAGCAACACCTACTTTGAATGATTTCAAGCCTGCACTTTTCTTCACTTTCTGGACGAACGATGGAGACATTTTCACTTTTTTCGCCACATCACGAACGGAGATATTCGGTTTCTTCTTAAATTCTTTAATCACTTTCTTCCTCTCCGCGACGAAACGAGAATCATGGTTACCTCCGGAACCGACCTTTCTCTTTAAAGTTAAGCGCTGCTGAAAGTTTTTTAGCACTTTAGTAACCGTCGATTTTGAGATTTTTAATGACTTGGCAATATCGCCGTGCGACATATCTGGATTTTCCACTCTTTTGTGCAAAATTGCTTCGTGCACGCGTTCTTGATTCGACGCCATTTTACTGAATAAAGGTTACTGTAGCCAAACGACGTCTTCATCATAGCACACATACATTAATATTCATGTAGTAGTGATCGGATTAGCAAAGCGTACACGGAGAAGACTGCATTAGGGCATTTCCGACGACTACTTTTTGGTGTGCACATTCTTTATTACCTTGATTGGAACCTCTTCATGAATAATTCCGAAAAGAACATTATAAAAGACATCAACAGCAATTTCAACATTTCCTTCATTCCGTAGTATTTGTTGCCAGTTTACACTACATAATCGGCGTTTAATATTTTCATAATTTGCTTTGTGATATTCAAAAATTTCCTCGAATTCACAGTCGTGGGGTCTTTGTGTTTCATGAACAAGTAGAGAGAATTCGATTGCTGTGTGAAAAGCTTCAATTTTTCCATAAGGGATTCAATGGTTCATTCACACAGAAATCTTCGTGAACATTGGTCAACAGAAAGTCCAAGTAACAGTTGTGTTGATTTTTGGCATTAGTAATTTGATTTAGACCTAAATTAGCAGTTTTGTCGAAAACAAACTGCAGTGTTTCATTGTCCCCAACGACTGGAAGTAAAGTGCTTTCATTTTCAGAGTCCTGAATAAAGTCAACTAGTCTTTGGTTAAAGTCACCATATATGTGAACTTTAGCCTCAGAAGGTAATTGTGATACAATTTGTTCAGCGTTTTGAAAAAAAGATTGATAAGCAGTTTTATTTGCATGCAATCTGGTGGAAAATACACCGAGGCAAACACGTATGTTTCACCGGCTAGGCATGATTTCACCCAAACATGCTCAAATTCTTTTAATTTAGTCGTAGCAATGATTTCTGAATTGAATTTTGCTGACATTGCTATGAGAACACCTCCACCAGACATTTTCTGGTCGTCTTTGAATACAATAAAAGTATTTCCAAAAATTTCTTCACTCTCATCCCAACTTGTTTCAGTAGCTAAAATTACCGAAAAAGATGAGCCTAGTTAATTTTTATAAGTATCTTTCATTTTTGCTGCGCTTTTCATACGGTTGAAATTTTGGCAATAAATACGAATTTCAGTTGAATTATGTTTTAGCGAAGATATTTTTGAAGGTATGTCGGTTATAGAGTGGTCATGGCAGCTATTACAGAGTGATCATGGCATATATTTCCACACCCTTCTCATCACGCTGCTGGTTCTAAAATGCATTTAGAAGTATCACCTCGAAAAATCTTGAAGTTTGATACCCATATTGATATGGTTCCGGACATTTTCCAAATTGGCCACTTCCCCCGGGGCACCTGGAGCCTACTACAGAGTGTTCAGGGCAACTGATCGTCCTGAATATGCTCCCTGAAGCACCTCCATGAAAAATCTTGATGTTTTGGTGATATATACATGATTGGAAGGATATACATGATTGACCATAGTATCTGGAACCAGTTTTACGGAAATGGCCATATTTCGGAAGTTTTTCAACGGATTCAATTAGTATCAATGAGTTTTAGTTTCTAGGAAAATAGGAGTCATTGATGTAACTTCACACCACACGCAAATACGAGCAGCAGAAAAAATGTCTTGACATGCATCTGAAAATCCGGAACGTCTCCGGTGTCCGGTGGCCACCATGCATGTTCCTGAATTTTGACTTATTTGCCGTCGAATGCTTCCGGTTTTGTCCAAATTCAACAATTTTTCAAAAAGTTATAAGGAATTGAATTTGGGCAAAATTTTGCCTATCTCAATCATTTTGCCTATCCTCTGTAGTTTAACCCAAAATTGCATCATTTTTTACGCATGCAATAAAAATTATACACAAAAGTAAGTGTTGCATTTTTTTCGAGTACAATCTTTAAGTGGATTTCGAAAATGTCACGTTGAACTGTTGAAGAGCTGAAACTGAAAAGAACAGAAAAGTGAAATGAAAATTAAATACGCCCAGACACTCAGCTAGTGTTTTTTCTTTCAAAGCGTGCTTGGACTTACTGTTTCAAAGCCACAATTTCTGTAGAACCCAACGGAGTCAGGCTTATTGCTACCTAAAAGACACGGTTGTCGTTAGAGCAATTATAATCACTGTAGTAATTTTATGGTAGCTTCTTCCAACCGTGCTTTGTTTACAACGAAATCCACTAAGTCAATTAGAATCAGTTTAAAGAGTCGTAATTTTGTTGGACCCACCGAACCAACTCAGATCGCCATAAAACAAATCGGTGTTCCCACATCTTTCTCGTATTCGCATTCTAAATCGCTCAACCCGTTACTTCTCAAAGCACCTTAATCTAGCTGAGTTCACTGCGCCCTCTATTGCTGTTTTTATGTTCCAGGCCATCTGGTCTTGAGAGACGTAGCTCACAGCCCATTTAAACGCAAATATAGTCATCATCGCAACCAAAAAAAAAAAAAAAAAGAGACGAAATGGGACAATTTGATGCATTCATAACTCGCTCGAAAAAATAGACCGGTCGCATTGAATCAGATTTGATCTTGATACCTGCATTCACTCAAAAAAGCGTGTAACTCCGGGAGTTTCATAACACTTTGACTGGCTGACAGGCTGAGGCATGCGCGGCATAGCTCATCGTGGCCGGGCTGTTTTCTTCTAGCAGGGGAGCGTGTCAAATGGGACTGATCTTCTTTCTGCTTCTGCCAAGATTGATGTGACGCGGCACGCCACTTGGTTGCCATTCCGGCTGGAACCGAGATTGTTGTCGTGTTTTTAAATGTTAGCTAATAAAATAATGGCCACGGTCGCTGGTGGCACCACCGTGTTAAGATCGAATGGATATGATAAATGGCCTGAAGGAGGAGCAGTAGCATCGAAAAGAAAAAGAGGTAATTGAATCGAGAGTATGCGGGGTTCATCTAGCGGAATCAAGTGGCCTACTGCGGAGAGATGGAAATTACCACAGATTCATTCAATTTTAATATCATTCTTTTTGAAGTACGAAAAAAGTATCCAAGTGCATCTTTTACGTTTGTAGTATTAGTTTTCAAAAACATTATCTTACATGTTCGTATTTGTTTATGACCTTACAATATGCGAAAATGAATTTTCTTTTAATCAAATTGTAGTTTTATTGTAATTCGATTGACGTTTTTTTTCAAATTCAACAACATTTCATCGAACCACATGCATTCAAAACAAAGTGCTGTCTTTCAATTCAAATCTTTCAATGTACAGGTTTCCAACCAAATTCAACGTGCAAAATATACCCTAACAGCTGAAAATACCATGTTTTCATTCCGGATTTCTGCGATTAGTTCGAAAATCACTCGCCGAAGTGTACTTTTTGCACTATTTTTCACAAGTTGATCAATCTTCTCGGTTCGGTTATTCAAGAGCTCTCCAAAACATGGGTAGGTAATTTTTTTTTGCTCAGCTCGAAAAGAAAGCCACACATACGCAAGCAACAAAACCTACCTTCTTGCTATTAATATTAGCTGGTGGTGCTGCCAGGTCAACATCCGTCCATGTGTAGCAGTCCGCATAAATCCTGCCCTAGAGCACATGAAGTAACGACTGTGTGGCATCTAGCTTCTCTCATTAACCCCTCATTTAAAGTAGCACCGAAAAAAAAAATACCTCAACTCAAACAAACAAACAAACAAACAACAGTAACAACAGCTCATCGAAGATGAAAGAGGCAAATGAAAAACCACCCGAAAACAAAGGGTTCCAAGATTAAACCATCTCTCGCGATGCCATTTTTTTTTGCTCTGTGCCCATTTTAAACAAACAAAAAGCCTAACCTCCCTCTCAAGCCAGAAGGAAAAAAAAACGCACCACTCGTTTGTTTTTCCTCCGTCCTGAGCATTGCTCTTATGATGAGTTTCAATTATGCAGTCCAAATGAATAGCATAACGCTCATCTATTACGACATGCACCTTCCCGTGGACTTGTTTTCCTTTTTTTTTTTTCGCTGCATCTCACTCTCGTTTCTTGCAACGCCAGAAGATGATTTCTGGTTAAACTTTTACTCATTAAAGCTTAACCACCCCGGTAGCCGCGACGGTGTTAAGTCAGCCAGCCATCGGTTCAAACACGGAGTAACATAAGTACCCCACTCATGAATGGGAAAGGCTATCGAAAAAGCAGAGCAGCAGCACTCAGAAGGCTGTTTGCGTTCGTTTAACGTGATTCTTCCTGCACGCTCGAGGAAATTGGTTAATTTTTGGCGTTTTTCTTGGGAAGCCCCGAAGAGTCAAATGGAAGGGGTCTTTCAGATGCTGCCACAAAGCGAGGGTTGGCACGGTGATTGACGATGTTTACTTTCTAATCAGTGATTGATTTTGATTTTGTTTTTGTTTTCGGACGGCGAGGTCAGACCGAGGGCGGTTAAGCTTAGTCGGCTTGAGTGTGAGGTCATTGGTTGGCTTAACTTCTGCTGGCAAGGTATCGAATTATGCAAGTGAAAAAAGCGAGGCAAAAGCGAAATATTTGCTATATTGTACTAATAGGTACGGGGAAATTGGGGAAGGAATTGGTATTTTCCACGTAGTTCGCATGAGTTATTTTCTTTTCAGACTAAGTATGTGTAGTATTATTTGTATCTATTATGCGATATTCCTGTTCCCTGGTGGTGAATACACCTGTCCTTTGCCAATCATAGCAACCCTAGTATTTACAGGCAAACTTTGACAGTGATATCAGTTGTTTTGTAGAAGCCATGGCGAAAGCATTAGAAAACCTTCGGTCGATGGTATGTTCTTACTACCGCACTATAAGATATCAGGCGGACGAAAATCGGAAAAGTGACCTTCACCAAAACTTTTTTTCAATTTTTTTATCAAAATAAACATAAAATTAAGAAAACTTCAAAGTTTCAAGCCTCTAGCACTTTTCATTCCTAGATATTAGATGTCAAAGTTGTAAGTTAGCGAAAAAACGTACTTTTTGCCGAAAAAATACGCTTTATCTCAAGTTAAATGTTGACCTGTTTTTATGAGATAACCCCTAGCTCACTATACATGATTGAAAAGGTAACAAAACTAGCTTTAAAAAATAATAATACGATAGGTTGTCATTCAGAAATAAAATCAAAAAAATCTTTAAGAGAAGAAAAAACATTAAAAAATTAGAAATTTTAACTTTGTTGATCAGCAACTTTTTTTCCCGGCATATCCCCGCATAACCCAGCAGCTCTGAATCAAGTGTGGGATGTATAATAACAAATTACGAGGAAAACTCTGCGCAAACTTGCGCCATTTTGAAATCAGGTGGTTTAAAAATATGACCACTTTGGTGCAATTCCATTATTTTAGGTTGATGAAAACGTATTTACTTTTTTTGGGCGATTTTGGTAATTTCTGGCGATGGTTTAACCAAAATAAGTTATAAATTAACACTTTACAGAAAATTTCGACCATTTTTTGAAAAGGGCTGAACCTTTTTTAAATTTAAAATTATTAAAAATATGTTTAAAACAGTTTCTGCTATAATTGGTTATAAAAATAAAATCGGTATTATTATCATCGCATACAAGGGCTTCTTCATGTTAACATGTTTTCCAATGTAATTTTAAAGTTTACGTTCTTTTTGTTATTTTGTCTTTTTTTTGAATAATGTGTTTCCTGATTTTTGCTGGTGTTCTTTATTAATTTTCGTAAATTCGTTAATTCGTACCTACGTGTATGTGGACCTTGCTGCCATCGACTCGTTTAGGTACTCATGTTTGAGGCTCATGGTAAGTACCTGATACGATTTATTCCCAGGAGTGGTATTTATACTGACATTGTATTATTTGAAATCCCATAAGCTACGGTTGTGTGCAAGTGTAAAAATGATTATAATTTCGTTGTTTGATTCTAAATTACGCATAATGCGAATGTTGAAAGAGCTTTTAAATCAGGGTAAGTCGCTTAGAACAGTGTGCCATCCTCGATGTCTTACAAACTAGACAAATAGTTTCATAACTGCGGCACTTTGATTTTCAATCCAAACCACATGTGTGGCCGTTGAGGCCACTTTTGACAGTTGAGCTAATATAAATAAGAAACCAGCAACCTTGCCAATATGCATTGCCTGGTTGCCAGCTCACTAGAAAATAACAATTTAGGCTGTCAACACATCGGCACCTTCGGCACAATACGAGAATATCCAGAACAAGGCAACGCTTGTAGACACACTAAAAAAAATAACACAGGAGAAAAGTGTGCTGAGCGATCCACCCCTTGTTTTAAATTTATTTGTGAAAACTTTCCTATATCGGAGGAAAAACGTGAACGTCTCCAGGATAAACTCTATAGGACCGCTTGTAAATACAAGCTAAAGTGGAATGAAGCTCAACGAAAACAGGAAAGATTCGAGGCTATTCTCGGGATTGGATAAATGGAGACTTCGGCATTGCGGAGTTCATCGAACAAGAACAAGATGCTCCTTCAACCTCGGCGTCATCTGCAAAGCGTGGGAGACCCTCAAAACCTTTTGCTGATCTAAGCGAAAGAGGAAAACGACGTGTCATTGACAACGAAAGCTTGGATCCCAAAGTAGACAGCAACGAAAAGGCTCTAGTAATGGCGAGAAGGACAGCTTACAATAGGAAAAAGATAAATTTAGTTAAAGTCATCGGCCTTATTCTAAGAAATCGAGGAGATTCTAGAAAAATGTTGTCGCTTAACTGATCAACGTGGAATGATGTCACCCGAGGAAGCTTTTAGTTTTTTCATCGAAGCTGGATTTAGTCGATTCCAATACCAACTAATACACAGAGAATCACCGTCACGATTTCCACCTTACGGCGTCATCGGGGAAGTAAAAAAGAAATGCGCACCTCCCAACGAGTTCATCGAAGCAACCGCTTCAAAATTAGAGTAAAACTGCAGGCGCTTCTGGACAATACAGTGCATCGAATCGTGAAAATAATCGACGCAGAGCTGAACGAGTACATGGATTCTAACGAGCTGGATAGTGCTGAACTAATTCTATTATGTAGTTGGGGTATGGATGGCTCAACCGGGTATTCTCATACCACCAGAAGCTGCCAGAAGGATGTCAAATGATTCTGATGTTTTTCATCCAACACTTACTCCAATTCAGTTATTCATGCATAATATCGAAAAATGATTATTGGTTCAATGCTATGCCTCAAAGTTTTCGATTTTGTAGGCCCATCATCCTTGAATTTATCAAAGAGAGTAAGGAGGTAATTCTTGCCACAAAAAATGACATTGAAAAAGAAATGAATGAATTGACGCCAGTGAAGGTCGAGCTTTTAAATGACAAAATAATTCTTGTTGGTTCTGATTTTGTACTTAGCTGATAGATGGAAAAGTCCTCACGTATATTACAGGAAGTTCATCAATGCAAAATTGCCCAATCTGTGACAAAGTCTAAGTAATAACAGTAAAGAAAAGTTTGAAGAAGGATTTTTAACAAACGAAGATGCTCTACATTACGGTATATCTCCGCTTCATGCTTGGATTCGATTTTTCGAATGCCTTTTGCATTTTGCATATAGAATGGATTTTAAAAACTGGCAGGTTTCACAGCCATTTAAAGAATTATACGAACAAAGAAAAAAACTGATAACGAAACAGATTCATGAGCATGTTGGAGTCAGAGTAGATCAACCAAGATCTGGTGGTGCAGGTACAAGTACTACAGGTAACGTTTGTCGACGAACATTGGCAAATCCTCAGCTTTTAAGCAGAATTCTGAACATCGACGAAGAATTGATTGTGAGGTTTAGAAATATTTTAATTGCTATCAACTGTCAAGACCCAATAAACCCCGAAAAAATAGATTCGTATTGCAAGCATACCTACCGACTTTATCTGGAATTGTACGATTGGTATAAAATTCCTGCAACTGTGCATAAAGTACTCGCTCATGCCGGAGAAATTATTATGCATTCTCCAGCGCCGCTTGGTATATTAGCAGAAGAGGCAGCAGAAAGCCAGCACAAACAGTTAAAGAAATACCGAACCCATCATGCTAGAAAGCGCTCAAGGCTGGACAACTTACATGATGTCTTCATTCGTGCCATGAATGAATCAGACCCATTCATCAGCTCACTTTGGATGGAGAAAAGACGACAGAAAAAAAAATGTTCTAGATTATCCAGATATCGTGAAAAGTTTTATGATTTTTGAAGATTCTGAAACACGTTCAACATCCGACACCGATAATTGCGATGCGTTGGAGGAACTTATGAAAGCTGTCGATGAAGTTGATGAGGATTTTGTTTGTGATGAAACAGAAACATAGTAAGATTAATGCAAATCGACAAAAAAAATATTGGAGTTGTTATTGTATATTCGCTTTGTAAAAATATATATGTATTTCTACCGTTATGTAGATAAATAAACTGAAGCAGATTATGATTTTTTTGTTGTTGCGTGTTCTATACAAAGAAGTCATCTATTAATTTTGCTGGGGCAGACGGGTAAAGGGATCTTGTGTTTTCTTACGCGTCATGAAACGTTATCATTCGTAAAAATCATACAAGGGGAAGGCAGTATGGAACAATTTCGAAAAATAAATTACGTTATTGATGGTTGGACCGAAAATCAATTCTTATTATTGCCGTTTCAGAGAAAAAATTGCATCAGGCGTCAGATTCAAATACCCGAAACTGACAATCGTCACTGACAACCACAGCTATTTTGTTCAGCGATTACCTTGTACCTATGCATCGAGTTTGCTTGGTAATATTCAAATCATTGAAGGAAGCAACAGCTGCGGATGCTGCTTCTTCTTCTTTCTGAATATTCTATGCATGCTAAGTTTTCTGTGAAAAGGCAATATCTCTGTTTGGGACCATCCACAAATGACGTAGCATAATATTGATCATTTCCAGACCTACTTCGTAGCATATTATGCCATACCTAATACATGGTACGTTTCTATTTCTGAGCCCCCCTCCCATAATATATCACGTAATTTGTGGATGTTCCCTTAGAAAGATTGAAATATTATTATCATGATTTATCCTTTGAAATTAGAGTTTTAGTCACATCCGTTTTCAAGATATTATAGTTTTTTTTAATATCAATGGAAAGTTAAGCCCTTTTGAAAAGTTAATCCCGAAATGTTAAAAAAGTATATTAACAACATATTTTGATAACATCAACCAAAGAAAACTCTACAAAACAAGAAAAAATGATCAAAATATTTTCGTCTGCCTGCTTGTATGGAAATCGCCCATAGTGTACCGCCATCGTTCTTAAATCCGTCATGGCGGATCACTTCGTGTCGGTGAGATGCAACAGATCCGGTATCTACAAGCTTTGTTGGACGAAGGAAAGAACATCGAGAGGAAGCCTTGCTAGGCAACGATTTGCAGGGGACGGTAAAGGGAGGTAAACAGTGAGGTTATGTACGTATCCCCCACATCAAGTTCCCGAAGACGGTTATCCTGCGGCTGAGAAAGGGATTTCGAAGATATTGTTATTTTCTTCGCGACACGCTGTGAATGGGATAACTTACAGTACCAAATGCCTGCCGGAAGTACCGCCTTCATCCGGAAGCACCATGCGGGAGAGTTTGCAGCTTTCTTTTCTTGCATCGGCCCACTTTGCCAAAAGGTCATTGAAAGAGATCTCAAGTAACACAACTTGTTATAGAAAGTTCAAAAGTTCATCTTAAAGACATGGCTCCATGTATTTTTCCAGTATACATGATAAGATTTTAGACTCGTATAGTATAGTATAGCAATAACAGCGCAATAAATTGAAGTTTTTGAAAAATCTTTTAGGTTACGCAAGAATTGATCGCGTCCGGTTGTATGCACTCGATTGAAACCATGAGTCTTGAAGTGCTGGCTGGCATGTTGCCACTCTCGGAATTTTCTCTCCGGCTCCGCACCTGGTGTGAAGTTATGAACCCCCAAGTAATCGAAAACTTTGAGAAGCTTCTTGAGTTGAATCCTCAAACACGCTTCATGACTTTGTACTATTTGTACGTAACACAGGATGTCAGCCCTTCGCCGAATATTCCCAATCGTGGTTGCTTTGCTGACTTTTACAGTTCGGTTTACTTTGATTTGTCCATGAAGCAGGAGCTACATGGAATCCCAGAGCATCATCGTCCTATGATTGCTCTGGTAATATTTGCTGCAAAGTTTGGCCAAATTGATTCCGCTAAGAAGTTTTTCACTGACGGGTCTTTGATAGAGGAGTCCGCTGGCTTTGGTATATACAATTAATTTTTTAGCGCCATTCCAAAACTTCAAGATCCTTGTTCTGTTTTCCATCTCTTTGTTCGATTCCGGGCTATGAGAAAGCGGACTAGCTTGCAAAGGTAGGCGCTATGGAAGGTGATATTTATGATCGACATATCGCCATCAACGAATTTTCCTCAATTTTTCGCCAGAGATCACTTGTTAGCTGTCAGTATAAATGGAGTAAAGGAGATGGCGATGGCTACTCAATTTCAGTTCGAACAAGCGACACGTACGGTAAGGTTTTTAACTCACTCGATACGTTTTTTCTCCTGGTCCGATTTCTCGCGATTGCACGTCCGGTTCGTGCGCTTGCTAATTTATTGGCGGTAGCAACCCAGAAGGAAGCGCCGCAAAGTTGGGCAAGCTTTTCCCCTCGCCCTGTCGCCGTGGCATGGGGTCGAAAAAAACAACGGGGGGGCACCACCCCCCCGCCACCCGCGCTCTAAACCCCACCCCAAACCCGAGCCGCCGCAAGCGGCTGCGGCATGACGACACTGGTCCATTGGATCCCAACGCCCGACTACTAGCGAGCATTCGGTTTGCTACGCTCCCGGTACAGGAGATACCGAAAAAGATGAAGATTCCGCCGCTATTCACCACGTCAAGAGACATCGATGCCCTAAGGTCGGAGCTTGCAGCGATTAAAATAAATCCGCTGTATAAGCTGTACTGCATAGCACAAAAATCATGTACTCAGCGGAAACTGACTACCGTGCTGTTGGGGCTCACCTAGTCACCAAGCAACACGAGTTCTACACGCACGATGCACCTGGAAGCAAGCCGCTCAAGGTGATTCTGCGTGGCCTTCCGGAATCCCTTCCGGAGGAAATAATTGCTGAGCTGCAAGAGGTGGCTCTGAAACCAGTGAAAGTATTCCCAATCAGACGTCAACAACAGGGAAGTCATCGGGATCAACTCTATCTGGTCCACATGGAGAAGGGTTCCGTCACGATGGCGGACCTGTTGAAAACACGGGCCCTCTTCAACGTCATTGTCGAGTGGGACCGGTATCGCCCAAGGCAACACGACGTAACGCAGTGTGGCAACTGCCTTGTGTTTGGCCATGGAACCCGAAAATGCCACATGAAACCTCGGTGTGGCAAATGTGCCGGAGCACACGCGACCAAGGATTGTGCACCGATGGACGAAGGTGCTACTCCAAAATGCGCCAACTGTGGTGTAAATCATGAAGGCAGCAACCGAGCCTGTCCTAAACGAGTAGAGTTTTTGGCGATCCGCAAGCAGGCGTCCACCAAATCCCGGCCTGGTCAACGCCGCCCGGTACCAAGTGCCGAATCTGCCACCAGTTCCATTAAACCATCGCCATGCAAACCGCCCGTCAGCATCCGTTCAGCCGCCGCCGCCCCCATGCGGGTCCTCTTCCAGGCTGGTGCAATCCGAGTTGTAGTTCCTCCACGCAACCACCCACCGATGGACAGCTCTATGACACGGAGCAAATGGTCGAGTTCGTCCAAGAGCTCTACAACCAACTGCGTTCCTGCCGCTCGAAGGAGGAACAGCTCAATGCCACCACATCCATGACGATGAAGTTTGTTTTCAAATATGGACCATAATCGCACCTTCAGAATCCTCAATTGGAATGCTTGTTTCATCCGGAACAAAACACTTGGGCTCGGTGACTTCCTTAACAGGAAGGCCATCGAAATAGCCATCGTCACTGAGACATATCTCAAACCGGAACTCAGCGTTTTCATCCCAGGATACCGGATTGTGCGACTTGATCGCAGCGGCTCTAGTGGAGGAGGAGTTGCGATCACACTGCGCTACAACATCAACTGCCATCTGCTTCGGAGTTTTCAGCTGCAGTCAATCGAAGCCATCGGAGTTGAGGTCGAAACTGCCGTCGGCCCGGAAGGAACGACCCTCGCAAGCTTACTCGGAGGCAAGGGCAGTTTGTCATCGCTAGCGAACTAAATGCGAAACACGAAACCTGGGACCGCCAACCGGAACGGAATAATTCTACAGGAAGACTAGGATACCGTCCTGGGCCCAGATACTCCCACCATTCGACAATCGACATCTTGCTCACCAACATGGGGAACAACATTGCCCAGCCAGTCGTACACCAGAAGCTCAGCTCGGACCACTATCCAGTGGTGGTCGAAGTTGGGTCCTCGGTCAACCGACATCGGATCACCAGACGGAACTACCATCGTGTCAGATGGGAGAGCTTCCGACAACATGTCGACGACACCGTCGATTTCAACGTGCACCTCGAGTCAACTGATGACATCGATCGGCAACTGAAGAGCACCGAGCGAGCGATCTCCGAGGCTCGGGAGCAACATGTACCGGTGATTGATCAGGTGAGCAACTCTGTACCCATTGATAGACCCATTAAATATTTAATACAATTGCGAAACGTCATCCGAAGGCAATACCAGCGAATTGGTTTGCCAATGCTTAAATGTCACTGTACTCGAGTTACGAAACTATTAAGGCCAGAATGGTGGACCTTAAGAATAACAATTTGGCCGACAAGATTCGCTCTCTCCAAGTTTGTGCAAAGCCGTTCTGGAAATTGACAATTTTTTTTAAAACTAAGCCAAGGCCCATTCCACCGTTGATCCCACTAGACAGCAATGGCCCGAAGGATCGCTTGATAACCCCTGAAGAAAAGGCTGCTAAAATAAGTCAACACTTCGTCAGCTCTCACAATCTCGAACAAAACATCGTCAGTCCACATGAAGCTGCTGTTAACGCGCTTATTACTAAAATCCATATAAGCCCCAACGACTTCACAGAGGAATTGTTGTCTTATATCAAAGGCTTAAAGAGCATGAAGGCCCCAGGTTTCGATAACATCATGAACTTGGAGCTCAAACAATTGAGCTCCCAGTTCTATAACCATCTGGCAATGGTTTTCAACCAATGCCTCTGACTTGGCTACTTCCCCTCGTGTTGGAAGTCAGCCAAAGTCATCCCCATCCAGAAACTTGGGAAAGATCCTTCATGTTTCAAGAACTATAGGCCCGTCAGCCTTCTCTCAGGAGTATCGAAACTGTTTGAGAAATCAATCCACCGTCAGCTTCTCTCATCTGCCGACGAGCTTAACATCTTGCTCGACGAGCACTATGGTACGAATAGCCAAATTTCGCGACAAAAACCGATAGCTCGAAAACCATTAACTTTAAACATATGATGTCTTTGGAAGATTTTATCCTAAAAATAAGATCTATCTTTTGGTTTGGGTGGTGACTAGGGTGGTCCTTTTATGTTCATAATAAAAATTCTAACTTTTTATCATTATGATTTAGAGGAATTTTTGCTTCTATAAAATTGTAGATAAGTTAATTTAATGAAACTTTGCTGAAAAAACGTAACTTCTATCTCATCTACGTATAGTTTTTTAAAAGTTTTTCTAACTTTCTATAGGGTGGTACTTAAAAAAACAGTTTTTACAATTGCTCTAATTTTTTTTATATCAATTTGAATTTGAAAAATTTGTTAGGATGACTTTTAGGGCATAGAAGGACACACATTTTGAAGATACAAGATGGTTGCTAGTTATTGTATAAAAAAAAGTTGTAAAAGTTGAAATGTAAAAAAAATACGTTTTTTAAAGATATCTTACTCACTTATTTGCAAATATTTGCAAACACAATATACGTAAACTGAAAGTAAAAACTTCCATCTACTAGACCTATGCAAAATCGTGCCCCCCCCTTTGTCCCCTTGTGGAGTAATACTAATTTTAAAATTGGTAGTTTTGCATTGTTTCTGCACAACTTTCGATCAGCAGCATCAACAATTACCATCAAAGTGCCTAAGTGAGATTTTTATGAAAATGTTTATATTTTTAAAGTTAACCCATGTCCACTTATTTTTTACCATTTATATCACAGACAAACAGACATAACACATTGAAAATTTCGCACTACAAATAATCGTCACTAACACAGATGAGCACACTGTGATGGATGATAAAGCTGAACAGATGGGGGTAGTGTGCTAACGTCAAACGTAAGAAAATCAACTATGTGCGCCATCTGTGGCAATACTACCAACTAAGAAACATTTGAATAGGCCGTTTAAGGCCAAATCGTTGAAGAAACTGCAAGAGTTATGTCTATTTGTCTGTGTTGACATATTAACATTTCACTTTCACTTTTTTTAAAACACTATTTAAAAAAAACTTTTTGAGCGTATTAGTAGAACTATTGTGATTGGGAAACTAGGAAAATTTAAAATTAACACTTCATATGATCAACAAAAACAAAATAAAAATAAAATATTGAAGCACTTTTTCAAAATTATCACTAGTAAACGCGAGCAAATTTCTTTAAATTCCACTAGAGGAAGCTTCTCTTTTGACACATAGTCCTATTTCGTCTGCGACTTACAGACTTCTTCAGTGTCGAGTGCTCGACAAGTCGCATAAAAATATAATTTAATATGCTACATCGCAAAAACGTATAAAGCATAAAAAATATAATTTAATGTATGTATGGCAAAAATATGGCAACTGAAATATGATCGAAAGCCCCCTCGGAATTTATTCACATTTGAAATGTCAGCCCAGTTACCGAGCAGCATCCGCTAACTGGGCTGTGTACTTAGCCCAGTTAGCGAACGGTTGCTGTACTGCTGTTATCTGGCACTCTGTTTACATAAACCATTAAAAGTTCTCTGTGGTTATTTTCATTCAGTGGCCATCTTTTATCAACGTTGAAGAAGTTCATGCTGTGGTGACAAAAACATTTTTGAAAAGAGAGCGCAAGGCGCCTTTTTTCAAGAGTTTGAAGAGCCTGAGAGTAAAGTGTGATTTTATGTTTCGAATCATTAAAGGGCACCGTGAGACTTCCTCGTTGAATGATCCGGCCGAAAACGTTCAGCTAGAATTTCACATTGATTAAGACCTTCAGGAACGAAATCGATGAAAATCACAACGCTCTGTGCGTGAAATGCCAGCTGATCTTAATGTCTCGAAATCGACCATTCACAATGTACTTAAACGGGACCTGAGATGCCAAGCTTTCAAGAATCGTAAAGATCACGGAGTTTCGGAATCTTCCAAGAAGAAAAGTCTTAAAAGAGCAACTCTCCTACTATCGCGGCATGTTGGACGAGCCTTTGTCTTTTCAGATGAAAAGTTATTTGTCCTGCAGCATTCTCACAATGTTTAAAACGACAGGTTGTGGGCCTGCAAGTCTGAGGACATCCCAAATAGCGACAGAAACATTCCAGGATTCCAAAGCGCCGCTTCCACGATGGTTTGGATTGATCCTAGTTGTTATAAGTGTTAAGTTTTATAAGTGTTTTCAACACATGTGTTGCAAACCACGGGTATTGTCGATCTTTAATTGTACGTTCCGTGCCATTTGCCGTTTCATCGCATCGCTGCTCAACCTTTTATCTTCTGGCGAATAATCAAGACAATTGTCATCGCTTTGAGCAAATTTCCGTCTTCGTTGCGATGCGGTCGTTATTGCTGCGTGTGCATACTTGAAGGCGATTTCCAGAAACCACAATGACAATGGGTAATGAAAAAAGGGTGGACCTAGATGATTTTTTCAATAGTATGTGGGCTGAAATCAACAATGTTCTCTATAAGTATCGATGCGTAGAAATTTTTCCGATCGATAGTTGCAAACATTTTGATAATTTTTGGAGAAACGAGTGAGAGATTAACGCTCAAAACCTGACCACTTTTCGTGACGGTCGTAATTCGTTTTTTTTATTGAACCTCAGTAAAGAAAACAAAGACGTATTCCTACGTCAAAAGGCGTTAAAATCAACGCAAAAAAGGCGTTAAGCTCAACGCCTTGTATAACACAATGGAAGTATTGCAGAATGTCATGAAGCCAATGATGATTACGTGTTTCATGTTCTGAAATGATGATTACGTGTTTCAGCAGAACGGAGTGCCTTCTCATACAGCGAATTTGGTCCAAAACTGGTGTCGATCAAATTTGACCGACTTTTTGGCCAAGAATAAATGGCCTCCCAGTTCATCAGATTTTGGATTATTTTGTTTGGTCATACATGCTGTCGCAAATAAACGAGCACAAGGAGTCTACTTTGGACAAAATGCCGATGGAAGTCGTGCGTGCCGCTTGCGACGGGTTTGAAAAACGATTGAAGTTAACATTTTTATAAGAATATATTGAACATGGTGTAAATCAATAACATTGCCAATAAATCAACAATAAACAATCATTAATGTTTGATTTGCTTTCCATTTATCTGAATAGTTTCAGAAATTCTGTTTGGAGTCCACGAGGTTGTGTAGCGTTGTAGACGGAATTGAGATCCACGCAGCTACTAGTTCGTGGACTGATCCTACCTGTCTTTCAACTTTGCAAACAATCCATGCTAAGACAGGTTTTCGATGGGATTTAGATCCGCGCTACGAGCTGGCCAGAATATCAATGCCGAAAAAAACGATCTCTTGCTGACATGTATTACCGCATTATCCCGCTGAAACACGAAGTATTCTGGCAAGATGTCTTCAGTAAAGGGAATTAGTACGGAGTAGCTTTCCGTATTCATCCTAGTCACAATGGTGCAAACCATAAGTGTCCCATCTCCGAAATTTCGGCTAGGCTTTACCTGCGGATTCTTCCTCAAAACATGCCAATAATATGTAAACTGGTATGAGTTTTGTTTTCTTGACCTTTCTGGAGTATTTAAAGTGGCCACATCTGTGCAAAATCTAAGCTACACGCTTGTATGTGATTGGTAGACCCAGTTCTTGCTTGATCTATGCCGCAGAAAATTGTTTAGTCTCACCTCCAAATCTCAATTACTTAAATGGGTACGATAACTTCCAACTTGGCGAAAATAACGTCAACACATTCCTATCCTATCCTTTGACCTGCATTCGGGCGGGGCCAGCATCGGTTTTGCTTTAGTTTGTGATTTCCAGTTCTTATACATTGAGGATGTATGTTAATCCCAAGCCATTGAGGATGTACGTTAATTACAGCTGATCTGGCATTAACGGATTTACATCCTCGGGTGGTCAATCATGCGCATGCTCATGCTGCAGTTGACATTTATCATTATCATCATCTTTTGGATTCATTTTTACACACAAGAAGCTACAAAAAACCTGTCATCAATTTTATTTCTGAATTAATGAAAATAGCGATACATCATCATGAACGGTTAAGTTATATTTCTACCATGGACCTATGTCTCATCTTCTCTTCAATCTCAAAACAGTGAAAGTTAAAACAATGACAAGGGAACAGCGCGGATAGGATCTCTACTCAGAACGCTGAGCTGTTTCAAATCCTATTTTTAAATCTTATTAACGACTCTGATTCTGAAAGATTTTTAGCAGAACTTGCCACAAATATTGCGCCGAATCAATCACTTAATCTCAGTGAAATTGTCTCGGGATTTCTAAAATGAGATCTTTCATAAGATTCCCAGAGAATATTTCTCTTTCACCTTTTTTTTCAAATCCTGGTCAATTCTTTATGTATATCTTGATCTGGAATATGAGAGAATATTTGCTCATCTTGATTTCAATTCTTGATTCTTGAATACCAATCTAAGTTATTCCTGTCCGATTTTTTACAAGTCCGATTTTTACAAACTTAATTGAATTAAGTTTACAGAAACATGTTTTCTTTTTCAATACACAACAATGCTCGTGATAATAAAGTAAATTGAGAAAGAACCGACTACTCGCTTCCGTCTCGAGGTTAGTGAGAATATCAGTTTTATGGATGTGAAGAGGGAATTTAAAGTTTGATCTACAACACAAGTTTTATTTGTTTCTGGGTGTTTACTTCAAACTGTAATTTTTTTTTACTTGAACATTTTCAAAGAAAAAGGTAAAAAACAAAAAATACTGGAATCAAAAACTAAAACTATACATACAGATTAAACAAAACACAATCTAAGGCTAATGTTAGTCAGAAACACATAAATAAGTTTCATGCCCTCCAGATCACGTAGAGCCAAAATATCTCGAACCGGTACATTGGGTTGTCTGTCTCGAGCCCGAAAGGAATCATAAAGCACAGATTTGACCCAACAATGCTCAGCACAAGACTAAACAACGTGATCTGCGTCCTGTTGACCTTGTCACCATTCACAAAGATTACTGTCGCTCAGCTCAACACGGTATAAATGAGCATTTGAAGAATAATGATTGGACATGAGGCAAAACATCACACGAATGTCTCGACCCACATCCATTCCACATAAACCAAGATTTGTTCGACACCTTAGGAATGATAGAATGTTGTCATCAGAATCAGTGGTTAAAGGGTACAGTTATGGAAAATATTAGCATGTATTTGAACATAGTTGACAGTGGTTATTGAATAAGATTTAGTTACAATGTATGTCAGGGGTTCGATCACAACAAAAACATCTCAACAGAATGGAGTGAACTGAATTATTTTTGAAATGCCCATATCAAAACCACAAATTTACATGAATGCTATTATATATCTCACATGTAAACTACACATATATGTGTAGGCACTCCAACGTCCTAATGTTTTCACATTGAGTCGTGCAAGTTTGATGTTGGCAAACATGCCAGCATTCTTTTTTTTCTGCAGCTCTGCTACTGCCTACATGTAACATTCCTGTGGTATGGAGAATCCGCGACTGTTTAGTGTACCCACTTGCAAAACCCTCCAATTTTTTTCACTCGGTGGAATATTATTTTGGTGCTTTTTCTACCACGCACGCCCAGCCAAACAAACAGAGGCATATAGCGGAACAACTTTTATCCCCGCAGAATCGACATAGGGTAATGCACTATCTCGGCCGTCTTTTGATATTGAGGCATCTAATATAAACGTATTGAAAACGAAAAAAAACTCTCAAGTTTTTTTCCGGCAGCATCTTTATATTCACCCAATAGCGTTTCAGTGGCTGTTCAAACCTTGTATAACGGAGATGGAGATTTGTAATTAAATTTCTACCATTATGAAGACAAAAACAATTAAGAAGCCATCTTTACCAGCACCTTCTGACTTTAGTTAAACCCCTTTCCAAAGTTCGGATTGCGTGCGGTTTTATAATTGGAATCTGCTCGTCACCCTATTCCCGTGGACCCTTTTTTTTTGCACGAATCTTCACGGGGTTTGTTAACGTCGTTTCTCATCGCTTCTAATGCACCCATGCAAAAGCTCTTTATTTTTATTCGAGCAGAAATTTTCCCACCACAAAACGGCTTTCCACTTCCCTTGCCACTTAAAAATCGTATTGCCGCTGCAGTTTTGTGGCCCGGCCCGGGAGGCATAAAAAAGGAAGAGCCTATCATAAAATCGGAAGCCCTTTGCTCCGTATCAACCTCCGGTTGCGGAAGTCGCAATAGCAAGGCCATAGTCGGAGTATTTTTCAGCGAGGCCTGTGGCTGATGAATCCACTAGAAGACAAAGTTGCAACCAGTTTTTCTGGAGCCACTTTTTTGTCTTTTAATAGGTCCGACAAAATATGCCACATCGTTCTGGCAGGCCTGCAGAAGGGATTCGGTACGATTCTTTTTTTTAGGGTAGGAAAAAAAACCCAAAAAATGCGTTAAATATGGTGGTTAAAATAAAAGGGGTTCTCCTGTTCATATGGTTTCGATTGGCCACCTGCACGATTTTATGTGAGGGTGACTCAATAAAAAGGAATTACCTTTTTATTTTTCATTTATTGAAAATTTGATAAGCACTGCAGGCTTGCAGGCTTGTGACCTTTTTTTCTTTATGACCTATTTTTAGGGACATAGATATTTTTACGGTTCAGCCATGGCATTCTGCATCTAATATGTAAATACTTCGGTATTTTTTGCCGAAGTTTCATCAACTGAGTTTGCAAATGATTCTCTTCTACGATAACAATATTTTATTATCGAAATTAATTTGGAACAAAAGCGGCTGTCGATTAGGTTTGAAGCCTCATCGAATTTTAATACACTATACTTTCTGAGACGGCAAATCTTTGATCACATCTTCCTTCGGAAGGGAAGGTATGCCGTTGGTCCCGGTCCATGAGTTGAAGGGGTTCGATAAGTTGGCTCCAGGTCATCTCCCTGGCGTGACGAATCAGATTCAGGCCGAAAGCCTCGGGAATACGAAACAACAAACAATAACAAATGCATAACAACAACAAATGTTTTTTTGGAAAAATAACGCTTGCATTAAAAAAAAAGGACTAGTTTCAGATGGATGAAAAGAAACTATAAAAGATATCAAAACAAAACAAATTTTTATTGATTCCTGTATTAATTCGTGATTTCGTGACTATCACTAAGAAACGAGAGCATATTCCTTTAATTTTTTTTTATGAAGGTTTACTGGCGGGACTCTGAATAGAGTACAAAACTCTACGCCAGAGCCTTGATGATATCGTAGCGTAAATCCTTTCGAATGATTTTGCCAGCCGTACACGGAACATGTCGTCCAAGAAGACTCTGTTGCAAATGACTCGGAAGGAGCCACGTTTGGGAATTTTGAGTCCTTTCGTCTGTGTTTTTCAATTGTCTATTTGTTAGTCAGTGTTACGTTTGCAAGTTTAACATGGCGTTTCATAATTTTCTCAGTGTAGCTCAGTCCGAGAAGTGTATCATTTATGTGCTATGAGAGTCTCCCGAAGCAGTTTTCTCGAACCAAAAATAAGAAGCTATTGTATTGTTTCTTGTGCGTTAGAATGATATAACTTAATTCTTTTTTGACGCATTAGACCAGCCATGGAAGGATCATGTCGTCCATAGAGACGCTGTTGACACTGTCTCAAAAGGTGGTAAATTTTCAAGTGTGCTTCCCCTTTCTCTCAGTCATGTTCATGTCTACTGTTTTGTATGGTGTCGTTTCGTCTTTTTGTTATTTAGTTCGTCAATGTGTTTTCTCTAGTCTTTTGTAGTTTAATTCATCATTATTGTGCTGCGAAACTCTTTTTGAGCAGTTTTCTCGAATCAAAAATAAGTTGTCATTATGTCGTCGAGATATTTTAATTCTACCAGTTTTAGTAATGTCTGATGTTACAAGTTTCAGTAGTCCCAACAGTATCATTTTTATGGTTTAATGATGAGACTCCTGGGAGAAAAGTTTCCTTTAAAAGAGTTTGGGAGGTCGTTGCGTCTCTTTATGTTATTGAATTACTCAGTCAGTGTTACGTTTACAAGTTCAAGTGGCAATTCGTAACTTCTTCAGTCGGCATACTTTCGACAAGCTTTTTGAGGCATTCCGGATCAATATGTTCCCAGGCGAGAAGCGCGTGTGTGTGTATGTGTGTGAGAGAGAAAGAGAGAGAGAGAGAGAAAGAGAGAGATAGGGGGGGGAGAGAGTCTTATCATAATAATAAGAAACAAAAATTAACGATCTCACCGATGTTTTGTGTCTTCATTCTTCTGTTCGGGTTGTTCCCTTGCCTTTGTGTTGGTTGTTATCTTCAGATTGGTCTGCCTCGACGTATGCTGATTTCTAGGATCTTCAGATAGTTCCAATTCCAATTCGGCCATATCGTCCATTACCGATGCGTACTCTTAAACTGCATTTTTCTTCAAAACTTCGTTGCTAGAATAATATAAGCAAAATGGCTTCATCTTAAAAGATGCACCTATATGCCTTACCTCGATGCAAGTATAGTATTTAGGGTTACCAATCCTATTTTCATCTCATCACCCTTCGATTTGTGCTACTCGGAGACAAAAAGTTTGACGCATAACCATCTGATTTCTAACTATTTATTTCTTGTTAATTTTATTTATTTTTATTTGTTGTTGAAACCAAGCAAGCTCAATTACAGGAGGAATCGATTGATTCATGCATCAAACTCACATTTTCGATCGGTATGAATAATAGATCATGCGATGAATAATGGAACAGCTCCTCTATGTGAAAATCTCTTCCAAAAGTGTGCTGATTTGTGATAATAAACTATTTCAGCTTTTTAACTGAGTTTATATGATCAAATACAACATTTCAACTATTTGCAAATACTGCACTTAACCATTGATTATAATTTATTTATTTACATGGCATAACGTCACAATACTATAACATAGCCTGATACACAATATCCCTCCATAATGCCCGATTCGTGGCTGCTCCTCTTAATCCACCTGGTCTGACCATCTTGCTCGTTGCGCCCCACGTCGTCTTGTACCAACCGGATTCCCGTCGAACACCATTTTTGCAGGATAGTGGCCCGGCATTCTCGCAACATGTCCTGCCCAGCGTATCCTTCCAGCTTTTGCCACCTTATAAATGCTGGGTTCGCCGACGAGTTGCGCGAGCTCATGGTTCATCCTTCGCCTCCATAATCCGTCCTTCTGTACTCCACCAAAGATGGTTCTTAACACCCGTCACTCAAAAACTCCGAGTGCTCGCAGGTCTTCTTCAAGCATTGTCCATGTCTCATGCCCGTAGAGAACAACCGGTCTTATTAGCGTTTTGTACAGGATGCACTTCGTACGGGAGCTAAGTCTGTATTTCGTTTTCGGCGTATTTATCTTCAACCCAATCTTCTCTGCTTCGCGCTTTAGTCTGGTGTACTGCTCTGCCACCGCCTCAAATGTTCTGCCGACAATATCCACGTCATCGGCAAAGCAGATAAATTGACCGGATCTGTTGAAAATCGTGCCTCGCATGTTAAACGCCGCTCGTCGCATAACACAGGAGGCAAGAGAGACCATCACCTTGACGAAGCCCCCTGCGGGATTCGAAAGAACCCGATAATCCACCCGATATCCTCACACAGCACTGGGTTCCATCCATCGTAGCCTTGATAAGTCGGGTCAGCTTCCCCGGCAACCATTGATTACCATCTCCAAATAATAATGTTCATCGATAAGAACTATTGGAGAAATTTCAGAAGCACTTTTGGGCTGCATTTTCACTGATCTGGCAACACTAGTGTGTTTCTTTCCAAAATGGTAAAAAACCAGACCAGCCCTGGGACCTGGTAGTTGAAGTTAAACTACCTCAAGGTTTTGCCAGTGCCCATGGGGAAAGCATCCCGAGCAGAAGAGAATAACTTGATAACTGGCCTTGGTATTTATGAGCTCAGATTAAGAGGTAAAATACCTGAGGATAATACCATCAAATTGTTCCCACAATGTCATGCGAATACCGAATTGAGGTAAGACAATACCAAAATAATACCTCTAAGGTGACCAGATACTTACCCAGGTATCCGGAATATCACGTTTAGTTATTCTAGAGACATTTTGCTTGCAATTCTTAGGTATTTTGCTTAGGTATTTTACCTCTTAATCTGAGCTCTTTAATACCAAGGCCAGTTATCAAGATCAAAATTAGGTATTCATATGCTTTTGTGTTCTGCTCGGGATATTCCTTTAAATTAAACTAAAAAAAACTTATTTTTTGACAGATAGGCCTATTTCGTCTGCGACTTAAAGACTTCTTCGATAGTAGCTCTATTGTTTACAGTCAAGCTTCAAAACCGATATCAGTTGTTTTGGTAGAAAGCAGTAAAATCCTCCGTTCGATGATATATTTTACCACCTGCACCACAGGGTGAACAAATCCGCCATCGTGGGCAGTTTATGATACAGCAGATCCGGCATCTACAAGATCATCGCCATGCTGGACGAAGAAAAGAGCATCGAGAGCAAGCCTGGTTCTTGCCGTCGGTGGTCCTGCGAAGCGTGATGTGGTGATGTTAGTGATGGACGATGAGTTATCCTTGGACAACAACGACTGGCAGGGAACCGAATATTTCACATCAACCACCAAGCAGGTGAACAGCGAGGTCAAGTATATCTTCCACTTCAAGTTCCCGATGGAGATTCTTCTGTGGCTGATCATCAGGGATGTCAAAGCCACTGTTCTTTTCCTAGTGACTTGCTGCGAATGGGGAGATTTACAGTATCAAATATCTGCGAAAAGTGGCCGCGGAGGAACCAGGCATCGGCACACTACGCTAAAAGTTCGTTGAAAGAAATGGACAGCCCGAACATCACAGTGGTACCAAAGAACGTGATTTCTACGAATTTTCTCCATCTGTGGTCAATCAAAAATGTCTGTGCCAACCTCAAACGCAGAATCTATTCGAACAATGTTGTGGCCAAGTCCGAGTTGATCTAAAAAGCAATGAGGAGCAGAATAACACCGAAATATCGCTCATTTCTATGGCTATGGCCAAAATCTCGGCTAACTGCAGTAAGGTCGCTCGTCAGGGTGTGGAAGCATTTTTGAAAAATGATCAATAGATATAAGATTGAAAGAAATTTTGTTTTGTGAATTTATTTTTCGTAGTTTTTTCTTCGGTTCTTTCAGAAAACTCTATTTTTATGCAGACATTAATAACGTTTGCTTAAAAAATGAACTAGTTTCGGATGGCGATGAAAAAAAAATACAAAAGATAATTCAGGTGAAATGGTGGAGGGATTCCTTTTTCCATATGATTTATAAGTTAGGATAATTATCTCTTCACGATTTTTGAGACTAAAATCACAAACAAGACAAAACAAACAACGCCCAAATTGTTAACCAATAGATTGGGGCAAACGATTCTTGAAAATTTCACACCTGAAGTCCTAGTAGTATTTGAAGTTTGTGCTCAGAAAACTTCGAAGTGAAAGGGATCCCGTATGTCCTTCAATGTACAAATTATCCTTAAACCCTAGGTTTATATAGCCTTCTATAAAAATGCCTCGACGGCAGTTGGCCATCGCCGATGAAAAGATGAATGTCAGCATATACCTAAGCTCTGTAGTGGCCTTGGCGATCAGCTATTCCCTCGTTTTGGCCACAACATGATTGGAAATAAACCTCCGTTTGACGCTCACCCAAAAGAAAATCTATCGGTGGTCGTTGGGAGGGTAGGCGTCTTCGGTACAACGTTTATATTCAGCCGGTCTTCCGCGCATCCTCCTTCGCGTGATACATCTTGATTAAGGCGTCAACTTTCGACAGCCACTTGGTACTGTATATCTCCCCATTCACTGCAAACCCCTGAGAATAGAACATCAGCTTGTACATTTCCTTCTAGCTGATCTTCAGCCACAGAAGAACCTTCTTCGGGAACTTGGTGTGGGAGATGTATTTGACTTCAATGCTTATCTTCTTGATGAGAAACGTCAAGTACCTAGATCCCTGCTAGTTGTTGCCGTCCAGCGTCAAGAAGGTCTCTTCAGCCATTATCCACGAAGTCGTCTTTCGCCGGAAAGATGTTTTTCAACAGTACCTTCAGCCGCTCCTTTTGAGTGATTGCCTGCTGCTCAGACACGGCCGGCCTCAACTGACGCTTCCGCATAACAGAGTCCATCTTGTCCAGATACTTCTTCAGCGACTGGCCAACGGTTCCACTAACCTCTCGACCCAATCCGCGGAACGGCCTTGCCCCATGTCTTCAACTTCTACTTTACGTTTTCGGTCGCTTTCGCCTTTCTCCAGAAGATAGAGGATCTTGTAAATCGGTAATATCCGGCGGACACAAAGTGCTCCTCACGAGGTCCAACCTTTTCGCTCCAAGGTAGCTGAGTACGAACAAACCATCGAGCGTAGTTGCTTAACTGTTTTCGCCAGGATTGCTATAAATCAACTGATAACGCTGCCAATTTTTCTGTACACAACAGGGTTGCTACGATTGACGATGCATAGATGGATTCACCACTAGGTGGCAGGGTAATCGCATAAAAATCACTAAAGTCTGTCCATTTTCAATGCATATGTTACCTCACATCGCCGCTCTCGATTTGACAACATTGCTCAAGAACAGATTGAGTCAGCTAGCAGTGCTTTGTAATCCTCAGTGGCGTCTCGTCTTTTTTCAGCCCTCTCAATAGTTGGATGGATCGCTGCAAAACCCACCTTAACCTTCTTTAGGTGTCGAGGTCAATATGACGCGGAATGGATTTTCAAAATGCTATAACTTTCTAAAATAGGCATCTAGAAGTTTGAATTTTCTTGACTTTCCTTAAATCATCTAAAGTACCGTTTCTGCATCGAGCCCAATTTTTTTAAGTTCCTGAAGCGCTGTTAAAAAAAGTTACGAATAAGGTGTTTCGAGTCATTGACCCGAACTTCAAATTCACATTGCGGTGGGTTTATATAACCAAATTTAAAAGCATTTGCAGTCAAAGTGCTTGTTGGAGTCCCAATTTTCAGTTTCCGGTGAATACTGCTCTTTTTGACCCGATTGGCTACAAGGAATCTGTGCAGTAAGAGGGCTTGTTTGGCACGATCCATGAGCCGGCGACAGGTACTAATTTTCGTCGGAACATGCTTTTCGACTTCTCGAACTTCATGATTTTTCATGAGTAGTCTACCTCTAACCTTGAAATTGACCAATGACCATATTGGCTATTCCGGGACAATCTGGAGGCATCAATATTGTCCATTTCAAGTATACTACTCATGACAAATCATGAAGTTTGAGCCGTCGAAAGGCATGTTTCGGCGATAATCCGCATTTGTCCCCTCATAAACGATTCCGTTTGAGCCGTCCAAAAGCATGTTGCGATGAAAATTTGTATTTGTCGCCAATTCTCTGTGGCCAATCAGGTCAAAAAAGGCAGTACTCACCAGAAACTGAAAATTGAGACTCCAGCAAGCAATTCGACAGCAAAGATTTCAAAATTAGGTCAAATAAACTTTCCACAATGTGAGTTTGAAATCCGGGTCAATATGACCCGAAACACCTTATTTGTCACAACATATTAAAACCCAAAGAAGGTAAATGTGTGACTTATTTTATGGATTGATTAGCTTTAGAGATCTACACGAATCAGTTATTTTTTTCCTCTACACTAACTAAAGCAATTAGGTCCCTTTATTAAAGGTGATGTTTGAATTGCGCAGACAAATGCTTCCATCCCTAGTTAGGTGTGGTTGAAGTTCTCTTGTGCAGGACCATGAGAAATTTTTACGTTTTCTTTTCAGTACTTATGGAAATTATTATGCTCAAATTTTGTTGTGAATCTTACTAAAGATACTGAGCTCGCCTTGTTCATATTTTTTTAGGGAGCCTTGCTTAGATTTTTCCGGATTTTGTTCAGTATTCTATGCAAGATGCAATTCGAATAAATAATCATTATCAAATATCTCCGCGCTGAGTATTTTTACTATTTCAACATTTAGAGTGGATCCTTCAGGAAATTCCCAAAGAATTTTCCTTGGAATTTTGAACACATCATATTCGAGATTCCGATTGTATCATACTCTGCTCAGGATATCTTGTTCTGAAACATAGGCGTACTTAATTTAATTTTGTGAGCGTATCCCACTAAAAACTCCTAGCAATTCCTACTTGGGATTACGATTACATAATGCGATGTTATGTGAATCCTTTTAGGATTGCAAATATTACTAGTGGTCAAGGTCAATCGATTATCGGAGTTTTCAGCAAATCTACTGAGGATGCTAAGCGAAATGTCCTTTCCTCAGTCTTCAGATCGTTTCTGTCATTCTGTTCAGGAATTCAGTCCGTATTTTTATAAGGATTCTGATGAAATCCTACTTTTGTTTCCAATTAAATCATGCTTAGAAGTTTCTCATAAAAGATCTAAGGGTTTTAAGAGAATATTCATTGATTCGATGAGTGTCTAATTCTCAGAACACTAAGCAAAAGCTTCATAGCTTCAATCACGCCTAAACTTCTATTATGAAAGAGTATTCCCCAGGGTTCTAGGAAAATTCTTATCGAAGTTCAAATTGAACCAAGCTCAAATATTTAGCGAACTCTTCTCAGGACTATATGGAAGTTCATCTCAAAGTATCTCAGCATTCTGAACCAAACCTTCTAGCTATATCAGAGCGTTACCTGATCAGAATTTCACCGAATCCTACTGATGATTGTAAGTAAACCTTACTCAAGTTGAGATATTATCTTATTCGACATTTACAACAAAAATTGTCTTACAAACTAATTTTTATCAGTTTGTTGAATGATTTTCCTGAAACTATATATTAAATCAAATTTAGAATTTTTAGGATTCTGAGCAAATCTTGCTCGCTGTATTGGGCGTGTCTTGTATAACATATGGAGGCAATCTTTCTCAAATTGTTTGTTGAATCTCTATCTTCTCAATCTTTTCTTGTGGTTCCGGTTGAATCAAGCTTAAATTCTTAGGTTTTTCGGCTCATGATTATTAAAGAATCCTGCACCGGATCCTGATAGAATCTTGCTCAAGACAGTGTACAGATTATGCTTAGCGATCTTAGCAAACACTTTGGGTAGAACTTCAGATCCTATCTAGATCAGAATTCATGAATCGTACATCTACGGACTAGGTGCCAATATTGAAACAGTTGAAAGTTTCCATTGTTAAGCAGTTCAAGTCGAAATTTTCTGAAACCATTCTGAGATTATTCATAAGCGCAATTATATGCCTCGAGAAGGAACGATGATTGATTCTAGCTTTTTAATATTTCCAAAAATTCCACGTTAATTAAACCTTGAAATTTCCGACAATCGATTTGATACGAATAAATTGCATACGCTAGAGAACTCTAAAGAACTTATATTGAGATCCAGCCTTACAGCTTCACTCACCATTTACAAATATATATTCACCCAACACCAAGTTGTCACTACCATTCCGGATAGCGACAGCATTGATCAATTTCCCCCATATTGATAAAATTGATACGAAAACTTTAGCCCAACAAAATACAAAGTCGAATCATTTCCCAACTTTTCCGGCCATTTTCTCCTACTATCAAGATGGAATAGTTCCATCAATTCCAACTGTTGGCGGGTAATTGTTTTGCCCAGGCTGCTACTGCTGGTGGCGTCAACTTTCCGCATTTTCACTCTCTCATCATTCTCCATACTTCCAACGACCGACCGAACGGCCGGATCTACTTCTCCTGTGCACGGTTGACGTGTGGAGATGGTGGTGACAACTTGTAGGTGGCACTCCGTTTACTTTGAGAACTAGGCTGAATACCGGCTTGGGGAAGATGGTGAATACGACAGAAGAAGCATTGACGTAGAACAGCTCCGGTCTGAATGGCAAAAATCTTCATCAAGTTGCTTTTGATGGAACGAGCTTTTGGATAGCACTCTTGACATTCCGTCATTAGGAGGGGGAAGAGAAGGATGACAGTATGAAACGAAAGGGTATTCCGAGATTTCCTACCCAGGATCAACAACAGCATCCGTCCGGAGTGCAAGATGTTGTTAGTTGGGGAGAAACTAGGTCAAGACAGTAACGAGAGTGCTGGCAAAATGCTCTGCAGGGTTGCTTGAACATAACTTGCTGCTGTCTGTTGTTGGAGAACCACGAGTCTTCTCATCAGCAGCAGAGACAATTTGGCCTTCCCCTGCTGCCCTGTGACGGAATGAAAATTACAGTGGTTAACAACGTTCACGAGGTGGGCAGGCAGGATGCAATGCGGAGTTGATGGCATTCCGGAGAAGTGCGTTTGTACATTTCATTGCCCGGAGGTGTAAGCCGTTTGAATAATTGCAGTCTGAGGAAGTCCGAGCGATGGCTGGAATAATAATGTGTCGAGCATAGGCAAGAGGATTCAAAACCCAAAAGGATATAATTTCCAGAAACACCGATTTGAGATTGAATCATTTCAGCTAGGGTAGAAGGTCAAGAGGTCCTTCTAAATGAGCTCTTGTTAGGAAAAACGGAATTACCATTAGCATTGCAATCACATTTATACTTGAAATTCCACATTTTATCAGAATGAGACAGTTTTGTAAACTCAATTACTCGGTTTCACAATTTCATCGGCTGTAGATAAAGGTTCTGCTGTATCAATTTCCTAAATTAATGATCCCTTTCCACCCATTTTCCTTTCGGATCCAAAGGTCACTGTGTATTATTGCTTTCTGACCCGGAAGGCTGCCACTTATACTTGTTGGGCCACGTTCGGTTTCTTAGAGCGATAGGAAAAGGCTTTCCCAATCTTTAAAAGCCCACACCGCCTCTAGGGAAGAGTCAATTCACCACCGCATTCCCGCATGGGCAAATGCGGAAAACAAACAATCTCAATTGGAACGTGGAAAAGGATGGCGAAAAGGATTCATTTTAGGATTCGGTTGATGGTCTGTCGTTGTTGTCGTCACACGCGCGCGCCTACTGTTTTGCGGCCAATTTACACTCTCATCCCAAACTCCCATCAGCTAATAAGGTGACAGCTGTTGGTTGGGTATTCTTTGGTATAGATACTGCAATGTTATGTAGATAAGCGAACTTTCAGTTTGTGTAGTCGAACGAGCATGGCGGTACAATTGTAGGATGTAATTCAAATCATTCCCCCCGAGCTGAGCACTTTCCTTAGAAATTTTACCCAGTTTCTCTAAAAAGTATCCCATTTTGTAAGAGTAAAAAGGTAAACTATGAAACTGGGTAAACCTTTTAAAAAAAGTACACAGCGCTGGGTTAATGATCATTTCCAAAATCACGCATTCCCGCATCTAAGAATTTTCAGTGTCTATACTCCTTTGCACATTGAAGATTTCTCGGAAACTTTTTCAAACAGACGTATGTCATTTTGTAAACAAAGAGGGGAAGTAAGATTCAAACGTAAATTTCTCGAAACCCTTAGCACTTTCATGCAAACTTGGGCCACCAACACAAGGAATAACATTGCTTTACATGATTGTGATGCTACTTTATGTGAGGGTACTGAGAATTTCGAGAAATTTACTTTTGAATCTTACTTCCCCTCTTTGTTTACAAAATGACATACGTCTGTTTGAAAAAGTTTCCGAGATTTCATCTTGCGTATAAAAGTTGTCCACGATAAAATATCGCCATATTGAATTGTTTACCGACACATTACCATTCAATCACTGATCTTTCAACTTGAAGAATATTTGATAGTTTACATGATTAATAATTAAAGTAATTTTTAGTATTAGGTTTTCCGCCACATTCCGAACAAAAGATTTTAGTTTGTGCAAGAGAACATCAACGTCCTTCTTGACTATCGTTTAAACCAAGTCGGCTTATGACAAGGGAAACAGGAGTTCGTACGATTCTCGTATACTTTCCGAGACTATGATCAGAAAGAACCGGATTTGCCAGCAGTGCTGTTTTTGCGCAGTATTTATTCTAACTAAAATATAAATGGTTATAATAAAATATTATATGTCAAACTAGAGTATAAATTATATTCTTAAATTAAATCATGTGATGTAATTTTATCGTGAACACCCTGAATTTGATCTATGTGTGTGAATGTCAGAGTTGGAATTGGATATAGGAATGTGATGGAATTAGCGGTTCTTGGTACACCCTTATGGTTGTTTCGAATGTAGTTTGATAAATTAACGTTGAGTAGGATAATTGAGCTACCCCCTGCTATTTTCCTTCCCCGCCTAGAGGACGTTGTTTTTTTTTTTTTGATTTTTCATTGAAATCGAAATTCGAGAAGAAATCAGAAACTTTCGAGAAAATACATTGTTCGCTTAAATACACGGTGTTCAATAAGTTCGGATACACTTTCAAAATTTGTTAAAAAAATGAAAACATGTTTTTTTATTTTTTGGATTTATGTTATTGAAAGCTATGTTTACAAGGAACGTTTACAACATTTCTCTTGGAATGACCCCCCCTTTGTACTCCTTAACGAGCTTCAAACGTTTCTCGAACGCGTCGCAGGCGGCACGCACGGACTGCATGGGCATTTCGTCCCAGATTTTGAGAATTACCGTCTTGAAATGATCCAAAGTGCTGACCTTGTATTCGTTCAGCTTCGTTATCATATAGGACCAAACAAAAAAGTCGAGAGGATTCAAGTCCGGGGAGCTGGGAGGCCACAAAGTTTTGTCCAGAAAGTCGGTTAAATTGTCCCGACACCAGGCTTGAACCACATTTGCCGTATGGGCTGGTGCACCGTCCTGCTGGAACACGTAGTGCTCATCGCCGTAGAGGCTTCGGAGACTGGGGGCAACAACCTTTTCCAAAACCTCAGTTTTGTAGTACGCCGCGTTGATTTTGACGTTTTTTTCAATAAACACCAAGGGTAGCTTACCACGTTTGCATACTGCCCCCCAAACCATCACCGACGCGGCACTTTGGAACCGAGGGATGTTTATATTGGATTCAGGAATGCTGTCCCTCGATGGCGCCCACACCCGGTCATTTTGCACATTGTGCGGCTGCTGCAACACGAACAGTTTCTCGTCCGAAAAAACAAACTCCTGACCAGCGTGCCGAGAGAGGATCCTCTTAGCTCGATCCAACCGCTTTTGCTGGTAGCCTCCGAAACGCCATGGACCTTAACTGTTTTGTCTACCAACACCTCCTCTATGCTTCTTCTAGCCAAATTTTGTACAAAGTGGCCCACTCTATAGATGGTTGTGAAAACAATTTAATAAAACCTTTATAAGACCATAAAGATTTTGAAAATGTTCTAGTGATAGATGCTATGACCACTTGAGAACCTTCATAAAACCTATTGGCTGTCATGAAAACCAGCATACGGCCAAATGGCCACAGCTGTCAAACTTCACTGTGATATCGTGGTTTTTTTGTTGTTGTTCTGCTTTGTTCGATTCTCTGCGCTTCAGATTCATTTAGCAGCAAATTAAATCTAAGAAAAAAGTTCTAGTGTTGCGAGAAATTTTGTTTGATAGCAAAATATCCAAAACAAATTGAGTTTATTTTACAGCGTATCAGGTCGCAAATCATATACGCATTTAATTTTATGGTGAATATTGGCACGATAAGAGCCGAAAATTAATGCGCCTCGGAAATTATGCGAGTTTACAACAACAAAACCAAAATTAAAACAAATATATTCGATAAATTAATCACGAATTTCTTGAAAATTTATGGAATTCAATAAGGTTATCTAAAAAATGCCGAAAGTGGTTTTCGATCTACAGATCATTTGTATTACATTTAAAATTTGGGCATTTATTTTTCCACATTTCAATTATTTCTTATATTTCAATATGGCGATTGGAAAAAAAATCACAACTCTGCCATAAAGCCAAGTTAGCGCAATGACTACTTTAAAACTATTTGGTCATTTGGTGACTTCTCTCAAAGCCAATTTCCCGTTTAATGCATTTACAGGAAGCAAAATGGTTTTAAAATGCTTTTTCAACTGACAATAATAAGATAATATGAATGGGTCCTAAAACGACATTTCAAAACAGCATTTTATGAGTTCATAAAGTCGAAATAAAACCCTTAATCGGAGTAAAAGGAAATTGAGAAAACGAGGTTGTAAGATCGTTTTAAACAAGCTATGTAGGTTCTCATAAACCTGACTAAACTATGAAACCTATTGGCACCTCTTGGTGTCATAATGAAACCAAATTGATTTCTAGTGGCTTTGATAAAACCTTAATAAAACTTAATAAAGCAGGATGGTTTTGGCAACGTTACTTGGAATTTCATATTATTGGTTGAAAATGATGACGAAAATATTTGCACCAATTTTGCATTAAAATTTGAAGTATAGGGTAGCGAACGGCTTCAGAATCAAAGGGGATCCTATGGCAAGTACGGGGTAAACATTGACGCTCAATGCTCATTTTTTGCAGTATGATGCTTCACTACACGACCAGTTATTTTAACTCAGTTTGAGTCGTTTTTGACTCACTTTCGTCATTAATGGAGTCACTCAAATTTGAGTATATGTAACTGGTATTGACAAGTCGACAAATCAAACACATCGACTCAAATCAGTAACTCCACTTTTGACGAAAGTGAGTCAAAAACGACTCAAAACTGAGTTAAAGTGGCTGGCCGTGTAGATGCAGCATCAATCTGCGAAATATGAGCGTTGGAGCGAAAAATGAGGCTTGGAATATGGTCCTGGGGGGCTGAAGTCGCTCCCTACGCTATATGGTTTTGATGTCTGGCCAGTTTATTGGATCCATCGTTTTAAATCACATCTTCTAATAAGAGTTAAGGTGATTTTTTGTTTTACTTCAAGTGCGTATAGGAGAAAATATAGACAATATCAATTCATTAAGAAAACAAGAAAAACGCTCAAGAACCCATTTGAGCCAACTGTGTAATAATCCTATTGAGGAAACAAGAAAAGGACAGAAAAACCCTTAAGAATAGATGCAAAACGATTCAAACCAACATTAAGGATGCAGGGCCACTCACAAAGCGTGATTCTAGGTTACTTTTCTGAGAAAACTATAACTATAACTATAACTATAAGAAAACTATAACGGGGTATAGTTAAAAAATGAGAATATCCTTTAAGGGCCTTAACAACTTGTTTATAGAAAAGAAAACTGATTGATTTATTTTGAAGGCACGTCTCTTTACTTTAGAAAAAACATTAATGAACATTTGAGTACGGTCCGTCATCAGCTGTTCGACAAAGTTTTGTCCTGATGTTTGAATAGGAGCGTTGTACAGCTTCTTTATCGATTTGGCGAAAGCATGTTTTGATTCTATTGATCAGTTGATTACAGTCTTTGGCTCTCCAGCTGGTTTTGTACACCAGCGAACTCAAATATCCAAAGAAATATTCAATCGGACGACACTGGGCCAAATTTGTTGGATTGCGGTGTTTTGGTACATACGGAATGTTTTGGCTTGTGTTTTTATTGCATAATGCGACGACGCTTTATCCGGCCAAACAACGTAATTTCCATCTGCATGATTTGTTTGAAGAAATGGAATCAATCCTTCAGACATTGATTTTTGTACATTTTCGTACAAACTCACATCACTTCTGTCCGTATTTGTAGCCATCCTATTAAAAAGTAAAACGTACTAGGGTTAGTGTCCCCATATTAATCTCATTGTTCCTATATTCATCCTACGATAAATCAAACAATTGGGCAGTTGAAGGATCGGTTTCGGTTTCTAATAATGTTTGCTTACGTTAAATAACTACAAAAAACATTACTAACTAATCCTGTTACGTGTATATCGTTTTATTTCAAGTAGGATGAATTAAGGAGTGATGAGATTAATATAGGTACATTTTCCCTAGATAATTTCATTACACTTCTCAGCATATTTTTTTTTCTTCTACTAAACTATTTTGTATTAAGAATTAACCAGGTACCCTTTGGTACCCGAAGCTGAAAATTTCAAGATTACTAGTTCATAAGATAATCTTACAAATGTAATCGATTTGAGACGCCGCCAGGACCCGCATAGATATTTATTTTAGTTTGTTGAACATTACGTCACATGTGACACATAAATTGCCTTATGACCTGTACTATTTCAAACTGAGGTTTTACTAGGTACCCTTCAGTACCCAACGTTGAAAATTTCAGGAATACTAGTTCATAAGATAATCTTTCAAATACAGTATGTTTAAGACCCCGCCAGGACCCGCTCACCCTTTTTAAGGCGGTTGGTTATGACGTCACACAGACACTTGAATCACCATATATCAAAATGTGGTCACCAGAGAACATTGGAGTGTTCAACAAAAATGTGTATTTTAATAATTCCTACAATTTCTTACAACATATTGAAATCGTCTAATTTGAACAAAGTACTAATTATCTCAAAAAACCGGTTTTAAGATGGTGCTGAAAGAAAACCAATTATATTTCTTTAACGTTAGGCTCTAGAAACTCAGTGTCTTCAGCAACTTTTCTTAAAATTACTTGCCCTACAACTTTGTCCAAGACAATAACCAGTTATCTCGTAGCTAGAAAAAGTAAGAATTTGAAAGTTTAGTTAAGCCCTTATGAAAGGTTAGGCTTGTTTGTTCAAAAGATGCGGAATAAAACTTTGAGCAACTCTTCTGAAGACACCTAGTCGATAAAATGATGACAAAAGGGTGAACATGTTTTTGACCGTCTTTTTTCAGAACTAAAATTCTTTAGTTTATTTCCATGGACCCGAACGAACAATATTTAAAATTGTTTTCATAAAGCTTGATAATTGATACAGAGACCTTCTGGCATTTAAAAACGAAATTCAAACGTGGTGGTCCAAAAAAAAAATGTTACAATTTTGATTCACACGGCTACCAAAAATTACTCTAAATTGTGTAAAATTGTTACTAATTATAGGAATGACGAGAGAGAAACACTGGAGGCGTAACAGAAACGTTACAATAATGACGAAATGATGCTACACAACGTGTAGCATTTCCTCGGCAGACCTCCAGAGGACTGAACTCTCAATCGATTCTTATACCATAAATCGGCCTGCAATTTGTTCATATCACTCATATAGACAAATAACACGATTTAATATCGCATTCTTGTGCCACAAATGACGGTTTGTTAAAAAAAATAAGTGATCGATGTGCCATACCATCAAACCCTACCATAATTTCATTCTTCCTCATACAGATGAATCTTTTTTGAAATTTCATTTATATTCAGCCCTGTCGATAGCTCTCTAACTAAGGCTAAACATCCACAAGGGAATGTTGGAAATTTATTACCCCTAAACGACCACCAGTACTTTACTGTTTAATATCCCATTTCAATTTCAATTCCGAAACTGCAATGGATCGGAGCAGCGCGCCCAGTCTATTTTGCATTTATTGTCGGCGAATTCAATTTGGCATTTGTGAGTGAGAGAGATACATAACTGTTCCCTGGTCGTGGAAAACCCATCGTGTTTCATTTAAAATGCACCTCCCTTTATCCCCAACCACGGTCGTAATTGCGCTCCGCCAACAAGGATAAATGCTATCTCTCGTCGAACAGCACCCTCCCCCACCCACCGCCGTTTGGCCTGCGCTTCAATTTGGTTATTAGGTTATTCATGTTCACAATACAATTCACTCGATTTTATGGCTGATTGGGTAAAACCTCGAAACGGTTTAGCTCCGATTCGCTAAGCAAAAGAGAGCCTCCAGGACAAGGACGGTCTATAGCACTGACTGAATTTCGGCGGCATACCCACTCCTAGCAGATATTGTTTGAGGCGGGTGGGGCGAGAGGGTACTAAAATCCCTTAAATTGCACCATATCCGGCACCATAGCCCCCTCCCTCGAAGATTCGATTCCGACCAACTGTTTGCAGGGGAGACGGATGATGATGGCATAAAATGCTAAACAGGCCAGAAACGTCGTTGCCAACGGGCGGAATGTCGTCGATTGAACCAAACCAAAAGCATCAACAACAGCACCGGCGAAATGGTCGACCGCGTTGTCATCGGTCGTTGGTTGTGTCTATTCAAAAAACATATAAAAGCGCTCTATCATGAAAAATGGTCACGTGAAGAGCACTTGCTCGGTGGTGCTTCCAAAAGAAATGAAATCGAATCGACCATATTTTGGGGAAGGGGGGATTTGACTGCCTCAAGCCCATTTTTTCCCTCATTGCAAATATCCCGAGGAACACGAGACAGAGATAGACCTTTTTCTTTTCAAACTTGGGCTTTCGGTGCAATGTTTGGTGGGGGGGGGTCGTTTCAGCTGTCGGTACCAAATAGCGCTACTAGGTATTCAGCTAAATCGCGCAGCTTGGATGAAAAGCTTTTTTGAATGCACAGTCAAGGACAAAACATCGATCGCCACGTTCGCGTGGTCTGATCTTTTGGACGTTCCTGAAGTATTAAGCGTTTGATCGCGATATGTGCCAGCTTAATCGCAATTTCGGTGTTTTGAAAAAGGGATTGAAGCTGTAGAAAAGGGTCACAAGACTGCTGGCATTTGTGGTGTGTGCACTCACGGTCAGAAGTGCAACCAAAGACAAAGAAGTTCGCACGCCCGCTACGTTTGACATAATTTTGAGTTGTTTTCGACTTCTTGTCACAAGTTGATCACACCAATTTTAGTGAATTTGGTTAGCAGTGACAAGTCGACATATCAAAAACCATCGACCTCAATCAGTTAATCGTAGACGTGGTAATCCCACGAAAGTGGGCGTTGACAAAGGAATCGAAAACGACTCAAAATTTAGTAAAATTAGACAAGCATTAAACACAAGAGCTAGTACAGTAACAATAGCGCCCGCTTAAATAACCAAGATCAACATTTCTATTCATTATTAGGATAGTCATTTTCCATGCTGAAAAGCAGACTGGATCCGTGTATGTGTTGTCAGAACTAAAGGGTGTTCCGATCAAAATTTGGTCACATTACTGTTTGTGTGAGCCGATCAAAGTTTTTATTAATAAGTCAAATTCTTTTGCCTTTTCAAGTTCAGTTAATACAGAATACAGGAGAAATATTCAGCTAAGCTTCCTTTTTCTTCCCCCCCCCCCCCCCCCCGCCCCCCCCCGGGTCCCGCCCTTTACCGAAGCGAAGCCGGGTCTTTCGTTAACACCTGCCAGAAGATTAGTACAGTCTCCTTGTCCACTTTATTCGCCGCAGAACGCCAGTTGCCTTGAACTGTTTCTCGCTCAGAACAGCTTTTGAGTCTTCTAAGATCCGCTTGACGATGGCCCAATATTGTTCGATTGGGCGGAGCTCTGGCGTGTTGGGAGGGTCTGTCCTTGGGCACCACTTGAACGTTGTCGGCAGTATACCACTCCATGGCCTTTTTCCGCCATGCCAAGATGCCAAATCCGGCCAAAATAGAACGGAACAATTGTGTCGCTTCAGGAAAGGCAGTAGACGTTTTTGTAGCCATTAGCTCAGATAAATTTCCTGGTTGACGGTTCCGGTCGCAATGTAAACTTTGTTCTTCAAGGCACAGGTACAGATGGCCTGCCACACCAGATATTTCTTCGCGAACTTTAACAGTCTAATGTGCTTGAAAATATCTGCCACCTTTCCTCGTCCGGTTGCCGTATAAAATTCCTGTCCAGGAAGCCGGTTAAAGTCTGCCTTGACGTAAGTTTCCTGTACCACGCAATCAAACTTCGTCAGCATCGTCGTGTACAACTTTCGCGATCGTGCTTTGGCCGACGTGTTTTGTTTATCGTCGCGATTTGGAGTCACCACTTTCTTGTAACTCGACAGTCCAGCTCGTTTTTTAGCTCTATCCACGGTTGGAGGCGCCACACTGCTACACACACACATCTTCAGAATGAGGGGTGTGCAAAATTTTTTAATGCACGATGAAAAGAAATGCGTCAAGTTTAAGTCGACCTAATTGTGATCGAAACACCCTTTACGTCTTAAGTTCCCGAACGGGGGAAGATCGTCGGGTTCGCGGATGACATCACCCTAAAGATATGTGGTGAATCCATCGAGGAGGTAGACCTAATGGCCTCGCACTCCATTGGCATTGTGGAGAGATGGGTGAATTCCAGGAAACTGGAGCTAGCCCATCATAAGACTGGGGTCACGGTTGTTAACAACCGCAAATCGCAACAACATGCGACGATTAGTGCAGGTAACTGCACAATATAATCGAAGAGGTCCCTGAGGTACTTGGGGTTCATGATCGACGATAAACTGTCCTTTATTAGCCACATCTATTACGCCTGGGAAAAAGGCCTCTATGGCTATTATCCCGCATGATGTCGAATAGCTCGGCGGTGCAAGAGAGTAAGTGTAAGCTCCTGGCCAGTGTCGCCCTGTCCATAGTTAGGTACGGCGGGCCGGCATAAATCACTACTTTGAGTACCAAGAGCTACTTAAGTAAGCACAGGCTTATGTTCCTAAGAGTGGTTAGTGCATACCGAAAAACGCGAAGCGGTCTGCTTCCTAGCGGGGATGATGCCAAAAGGCATTGTCATAAAAGAGGACGTGGCTGCTTCGAACAACGCAGAACAAGAGTTATTCGAAAGACCACTAGAGCCGCATCTATGGTTAAGTGGCAGCGTGAATGGAACAACTTCACCAAAGGTCGGTGGACCCACCGGCTAATCCCGGAACTATCCGGTTGGGTCGGTAGGCGACACGGTGAAGTGAACTTCCACCTAACGCCGATTCTGTCAGGCCATGGCTGCTTTATACAGTATCTGCACAAATACGTGCATGCACAGTCCTCCGATTGCACCGAGTGTGCGGGAGTTGAGGAAACCGCGGAACATGTGTACTTCGCAAGTGCTCGCTTCGACGGCGCGAGTTCCGGCATGATAGCCCCCCCCCCCCCGCCCCCCCGCTATTCCCCCAGATTATCCTCGATCTCCAACAAAAATGGCGAAACGGCCAATGGCTGGTCGCAGGGACCACCTAACTACTGAAGCCCTAAGTAGTTAGACAAAGTGAGTGCTTAATAAGCACAATAGCCCCCTCCCCGAAGTAATACCGAAAGGTGGTTTCAGGGAGGGTCCAGGTCAAGGCACGGGTGGGTTTTGAGTGGGTCGAGGAGTTGGCACCCTCATCCTCACACCCTGAGTGCACCAGGAATCCGCTCCTTCCGGGCAGCCGTCATGATGTAGAACCTTATCCGTGGATATCTTGTGGTGCTATGTTCTCATCAGTTCCCTCTTCATATCCGCTGTCGATGCCGAATCCCCCCTGATAGCAAGTCTATAATAGGTGGTAAGCTTATCTATTAATTTTCTGGTCAATTTTCCCTTGCCACAGCTTTGATCTTCTTTACTAGCTGACTAAGTTGACTGCCCATTCGCTTTTGTACATGATCGAAGCACTACTTTTTGCGTACGACCGAGTCCTTGTATGGATGTGAATCCAGGATCTCCTTGAAAGTTTTAGTATAACAATCTCCGATACACTGACTATATTTTACAGCGTGCAAATCGACTGATCTACGAAAAAGTTCAATGATCAAATCCACTACCATTTTCCCAGAAGCTCCCTCGTGGTTTCGTTGACAACTGCTCTTGTGATCTTCGTACCATTCTTCAAATTGCACGGTGCCTTCCTTTTTGCCAAATGAACGCATGCTTTACAAACTTTACACTTTACGTCCAGGTCAAGAATCTGGCCGGTACGCCAGCCAATAAGTGAAGAAACGCCCAGCAGAGACGAAAATCGCCTCTTCTTCCAAGAACCTTCGCCGGAAACCGTCAACCCGCTGAAGTCGTTTTCCTTCTCAGATAGTTCCTTCTCTCTCTGCGCTGCTTTCTTCGTGAAGGCTGGGTGCATCGCGTTAATGACTTTGTAGTGCGCGGTCTTCACAATGTAGTTCGGCGGGCACATAAAAGCGCAAAACTTTGCTAGCCCGTTGTATCCAATTCCGAGTAACCTCAGGACGAAGATGATACGACGATTGTTGTTGAAAGTTACCTTACCTTACCAATCAGACTAAGGCCGGTGTGGCCTCTGCTGTACACAGAAGTTGTTTCCATTGTGATCGGTCCATGGCTGTACCTCGCCAGCCTCGCTGTCTGCGGAGGGTCCGCAGGTCGCCTTCTACTTGATCAATCCACCTTGCTCGTTGCGCGCCTCTTCTTCTTGTACCTGTCGGTTCGTTTTCGAGAACCATTTTCACAGGGCTGTCGTCCGACATTCTTACGACATGCCCAGCCCATCGTAGTCGACCGATTTGTGCGATGTGTACGATGGGAGTTTCTCCCAGCAACTGGTGCAATTCGTGGTTCATTCGCCTCCTCCACGTTCCGTCTTCCATCTGCACTCCACCGTAGATCGTACGCAGCACCTTCCGTTCAAAGACGTGTTGTTGAAAGTGTGGCTATTAATTAACGGACTGGAACTTATGTACTGCGAATCGCAAGTCTTTACACTGCGATTTTATACCCCAGGCCGCGGATACCAGTTTCTTGAAATCTCACATCGAAGCCGAACTTTTTGCACACTAGTAAATTGCCCAGATAACCAATAGCCATTCGCATATGCAGTAAATCAACCCTAAATATCATTGTCATTGAACTACTGCCTGCCTGCCCGAGAAACGTGTTTATCAAATGACAGGTTGCCACACACTGTATGAAATGTGAAGGAAAACCATCAAAACTGAGTTAATACGATACCAGAGCCATCTGGTAATACGCGGTTATACTTGGACCTTACATAATCGTCCGTTTGCCGGCGTCGGTGGGCAGTGGTAAGCGTGACTGCTACTTGGCACCCCAGTGGGTCTGGGTTCAATCCCAGTCGACGTCGGTGGTTTTTCTGAGACGAAAAAATCTGGTCACGTCTTCCTTCGGAAGGGAAGTAAAGCCGTTGGTCCCGGTTCATATTCATGAGTCGTTAGGTAGGGTCCAGGTGGTGGAGTCATCTTCCTGGCGTCGGTGATTGTCACCATGTGAGGAAATAGGCCGACGTAAAATAAAGAGTAAAAAAAAATAATCGTCCGTTTCGTCGATAACGGTCGAGCTTTCCGGGCGCTCGCCCGGTCGCGCACGGAGCGCTGCGACACTGCTTCGCCTTTTGGCCTGTAACTTTGGAACGGAGTGTCTCATGAACTTCGGGTAAAGTTTACGATAACGTAGACACTCAAAAAAAAATTAAGCCAAAAAAAAACATTTTTTGAAACTTGCAGAGTGTACTACCCCCTTAAATAGATTGAGAACCGCTTGTCCAGAGTTTCGTGTACTTTTCGTCAATTAGTGCAAACTCTTAAGTCATTCCGGTACTTCAAACGACGTAACGATTTATTCTTCTCGACGTTTTGTCCCCTCGAAGTTTTAACCCTTCGGCGTATTGATTCTTTCTTTTTGGCATTTGACATTTTGTCTTTCGACGTTTTGTCCCTAAGCCGTTATATCGAGGTATGACTGTAAGTGTATGTAATTAGATGTTCTCGTAACTTGTTAAAACAATCATGAAATACTGTAATGATCAGGGTCATACAATTTCTATTTCAATTGAAAATCGTCGTGGGACGATGAACTTAACATTCATCCCTTTCAGTTGAAACACATTATCATCTTTTGACAGCCACTTCTTAGTCAGCTTCAGCAAAACAGTCTTCAAACAAACATTTTCGACTAAGCTTTTCATTCATCGGTGTTTAGTTCAGCCTTCGGTGTCGAACCAGTATGAAGCAGGACAATTGAAATTCATGCAACACATGCATGGATTTCATTTCTGAGGTATTCAGTGCAAATGTTGCAAATGCAACAGCTCCAGTGCAAATGCAATGCGTGCATCGTCAAATGACAATACTTCTAGCAACACTGGCAAGCATGTTTTGTTCGCCAACCAATGCACGGATGGGGGAATGAAATCAAATCAATTTCAACAAAGTTCATTCACGGTCGTTCACCACGTCGCACAGTGATCGGAAAAGCCTTTTTTCTCGGCGAAATTAATAACTCCTAAGGGTTACGTTTCCGAATCATAGTGTCTTCTACAAAGTTGTACCTAAACAAGTTGTCCATCTTGTGATGATAATTTCGTAGTTTCAGGCTGCTCATTCACGACTGGAGCATCCGGCACTTGTGCACTGCTTTAGTTCGGAGCTATTTTACTGGTGTAGATTAGGGTGTCCCTAAAAATCAGTTTTTTCGTTCTAACTTTTTAATTTCAATTGTTAGGATAAAATAAACTTCGGACGAAGTGTAGAAAAAAATATGATGCATGTTTTTGTTGAACTAAGTGTTTGGTTATATTTTATTAAGTGTTTGGTTATATTTTATTTTTTTAATTTTAACGAAAAACATGTCCGATTTTATGCAGTCCCCGCTCGTGTGCCCCAGGAGTACTCGGGCCCATTTATATTGCAATTTGTTCCTTGATACCCATTAAAACAATAATTTGATGATTTTCTGGCCAATTCTCGCCTAAACAATCATAAGGTCGAAAAGAAAAAACGCATGTTTTTAGTTAAAATTATCCGTAACTTTTGAATGAAAAGCTTTATTACAAAATTTTGTTGAGCAAAAATGTGCGCTATAACGTTTTTTAAAGTTATAATAAAAAAAAACTCATTTTTTAGAGACACCCTGATTTTAAGCAGAAAAATAGCTCTATCATGGTCGAATGATGAGCTAGAAAAATGGTGCCTTGAGCAAAGCTGCTTGAAATTATATTCCCTACAAACTTGCTTCTGACATCACCGTTCTATTGTGTTTCGTTCAAAGGTTAGCAACAGCGCCGCCTTAGCGGTAAAGTTTGAAAATAGGAAATTATCATCACAAGATGGACAACTTGTTTAGGTACAATTTTGTAGAATACATTATGATTCGGAAACGCAACCCTACGTAATAACTATTAATTTCGCCGTGAAAAAAGGCTTTTCCGATCACTGTGCGTCGTTTGAAGCAAGCTTGAACTTCAATTGAAACGCTCTTGACGGTGGCTAGATCGCAAATGAATGTAAGCTTACTCACGTTTGAAACGAAGTGAATTGGGAGTGAATCGGTGAAAGTAAGATTCATTCACTGCACGAAAGCTACTTGAAGTGGAGTGAAATCAATACAAAAGCGATTTATTTTCATTTTAATGCGTCGACGATGTAGGGCCCTGGTAATGATTTCTCTCGATATCAGTTTAAAATAAAGCTGTCCAAGAGAAGATAAAAACACAAGGCATTTATAGTAATTAAACCCCACATTCAGATTTTAAATTTATTTGAAAATCACTTGACTTGCCTTAACTTCTCACATACTTGACAAATAAAACTATCGGTTTCACATTTATAACCAGCGTACCATAAAAACAAAATTTGGAAAAGATAATCTCAATATCAGAAACATTTTGGTACACAATTTTATCGAAGGTTACCTTACCTAAATTAACCAAAATAGCGACCGAATAAAAATCATCAATATAGATATTTTTTTTTTTTCAAACCGATTAGACTCGTATACTGATGCTTCGACCCGGAGCTTCCAGTCTTCCATCAGCACGTGCATGTACTAAAAGCGAAAATTCGATCCCAAATGAGGGTGGTTCGTAGAATTATCTCAATTACCAAATCCCCTTATCGAAATACATTTATAAACGCTGCGCCATCGTCATCGAATTCCCAAGTTCAAAGCAAGGTTTCCAACATACTTACGACCAGCCATTGACACCCGGTTCGAGCTTTCCGTTTCTCCCAATTGCGTAAGTTAATTAATGGAACGAAATGATACGCTCGGGCGGCGTTCGTACAAGAGTCTATATTATGTATGTAGGTACCAAGCAGGCATCAGTATTTTCAGGAAAAGCGCCCTATTCTCCACAGCACACCGATTTTGCCGGGGCATTTTCCGATTTTCTCCGTTCGTAACGCGTATCGCCATTATCGTCAATTATCGAAATATCAATTATGCTTATTGAATTTTCTTTCTTTTTTTTCTCTTTCCCTGTTCCCGATCATCGCATGCGCCATATTCATCTACTAACCAAAACTAATTACTCGCCCTGGCTTTCGACCCCGAAGAGGATACTGCTGCTACTGCTGAACTCTGCCATCGCCAACGCCTCCCCGTGCTGCACGAGACGGATTCAAAGAAAAGAAAAGTGGATATTGCTACCCAATTGTGGTTTTCCCGCATGGCGTTTAACAACAGTGAGAGTGTGAAAATTGTGCTTGGCTTTCGGTGAAGCAACTTTGTTGGATGCAGCTATCCTGTGAGCGAACGACTACCGCCCGTCGAAGAGGAGCACCAAGGAAGAAACGAAAAGTAAAGATTTGTTGCTTTCCCTCCGGGATTGGGGCGCTGTACAAACGGATTCCCAATCAAATAAATAATTCGTTTGGGGGAAAACAGGGCCTACCATTATTCCAAATCAAAAGCACCCATTCGAACACACACACAGATATTTCCTTGAATATAAAATGCTCGATTAAATAATGAAAATGGCATATTGCTGTGCGTTATTTGTCATTTGATAAGACATTCCAAATTTGCAAGAAGCAACAACGATTCAAAAAAAAAAAAGAGTGGTGATTTTCTAATGTAGGATAAAATTTTTCAAGCTTTGCGAAGTGTATCTTACACCACTAATACATAGCCAACACAATAATAGGGCCGATTTCAACCAACTTGGCAAAACAATTGAGAAGGGGTGATTTATTTATCATGTCACGTAAACTTAAGAGGAAATTAACTCAACACCCCCCCCCCCCCCCCTGCTTCTCTGATTTGATAAAATTGGCTGTTACTTGATTCATTGCTTGTTGCAAAATTCTAAATCTTCGTGTTCCCTTGAATCGTCACGGAATTACTTTATCGCCCCAGATTCGTCCTTCAAGCATTATCGATGCACGAGGTTAAATGAAGTGAAAAATTGGAACAAATTTCAAAATTCCTAATCTATGCCGGCCGATACCTACTTCGTTTCTTCGAAGGATAGTTTTGTTTGTTTTGGCATTGGCCTCCTCGTGTAGGAACTCCCATCGGTGTGCGGATCTGTGATCGTTGGTGGAGATTTTTTGTTCAAGGAATTTGTGCTGCACAATACATGTGTGTGTGTTTGTTTGTGTACTTTAAAAGAAATCCAAGAAGGATACAAAAAACACATTGGGCTTGTTGGTGAAAAACAAGTGGTACCTTGTCATGTTTTGTATGTAACAGTTTGCCTGGGCTACCCGAGTAGGAGACAACAACATATGAATACCTAATTCTGATCTTGATAACTAGCCTTGGTATTAAAGAGCACAGATTAAGAGGTAAAATACCTAAGAATTGCCAGCAAAGTATCTCTCGAATAACGAAACTTGTTATTTCGGATACCTGGGAATACCTGAGAGGTACTATTCTGGTATTATGTTACCTCAATTTGGTATTCGCATAACATTGTGGGAACAATTTTTAATGGTATTATCCTCAGGTATTTTACGTCTTATTCATCGCTCTTAAATACCAAGGCCAGTTATCAAGTTATTCGTTCCTGCTCGGGTAAGGTTGATTTTTCTTAGAATATGCATTTGTTGATAATGGCGCAATTTGTTAATAATTAATTTGTATGAGTCACACCACTCAACCTACAGTATGTCCGAGAAAACGGACAGTGGGTGGTACTTGTATTAGCCAGAATTTACTAGTCTGACATGCATACATCCAGAAGAAAATTATGATTGATAACGTACCACCCAATGTCCTTAATCGGATAAGTGTACTGAGCAATCTATGCAGTCTAATTGTTAAAAATGTTTCCTAAAATTTAAACCAACAAACCTCACTGTGCATCGAATCGTCCACCGTGCAACGAACAAATAAAAGTAAGCTAATCAATAATTAATCCGTGCTAATAAATCACCATGTGTGGCTATAGGTTCTAAGCTGATCCAACCATAATACCGAGAGCTCAAACTTCGTCGAACAAGAACCAATAACAAACAACAACTAGCGATAAGACGCTGCCTGTTTTTGTTATTGCTGTTGCCAACGAAACAGAAAGAGAGAGAAAAAAAAGACCGAAAACCTATCACAGGCAAAAAGCAAACCAATCGCTCCGCGTGTGTATGTGTGCTGTGTTTGTTTACGTTTTGCTTGTTTTCATAAATAAACCATTTGGATCGAGTGAGTGAAGTAGCGCCAGCTTTTCTTGTGTGTTAGCTGCCAAACGGAAACGAACTCCCGCGCTGCTCCGTGCCGGTGCCGGTGCACACGTTCAATGGTCCCCTGGGTTTGTTTACCTAGGTAAACGAACAAAGAAACAGTGATAACGCCGACCGACTGACCGACCACAGGGGCTCGGAAAGGGAAAGGTCACCGCTGACTGATAAATACTGAACAGGACCAGTTTTCATATACAGAGAGAAAACGAGACCCTCTGGTGTTGGCGGAAAGGAAACGGATACGCACATTCTTACCATCTACCCGGAACGACAAAGGTAAGTGCCTAAGATTTAGTTTTGATAAGTGTGCATAATGATGATTCACGGCAGGTTGTTTATTTTGCCCTGGAGGATTTCCGAAGTTCAATATTTATTTATTGATATTGCTGACCAAGCATATTGAGGTGTGTTGTTACTTGTACAAATCTCAGTTGGTTTATGTTTGGAATTAGAGTGTATTTGAATTATGATAGACAAACACGTGTTTGAATAATCGTGGTTAATTTTAGATAATGCCATGCAACAGCACTGGTTCAAACATATAATTGAATCAGTAGATAACGATGCATTCCATTAGGAAATGAATGTACTTTCACAGGAGGGATCATTTTTCGTTCAATTTACCGTATTTTTTCTTTATTTTAGAAAACCTTAACTTGAGGAAGCCATATCATCAAATCAAATTCGTTGACTGAGGCAAAACTATGCGTAAGATTCATAAGATTGAGCTTATGAACAAAATCCTTGTAAATACAAGCGTCTAAAGTAGAATATCCGTAGGAAGATAACGAGTAATTTCCACCCCATTTAACAACTCAAATTTGACTGGACAACAGTGCTGGCTAGTATACTATGCAAATAGTGAAGCGTTAAAACAATTCAGTTATGAATTTAAGAGAAACTAACCAACGAAAGTCTCTTAGTTTGCCTTAATGAAAAAAAAAATCTCTATTAATGTTATCTATGATTTCTATGATCGATGATTTCCAGAAATTCAACACGCTAGTTTCCAATGCGGTTTTTGCCTCAATTCTAGAAAATACAGGAAACATCCGAGAATTGAAACCTACGTAAATTAACTGAAAAGATATTTGATGTGCCCAACAACCCCATATCACATGTCACACATGTCATAGTTACATACTCGCTCATACATCCCATGTCAGATTCAATTCCTCGTTTTCTACCTGCTCAGCATAATATTGTCTGATTTAATCAAACGTCAAAGAGTTCCTCTTCAGCAGAACATTCCTCACCCATCACTGTCAGGAACGAGATCCCGAATCCTGTAATGGGGGTTCACTTACCTTTCTCCGAAAAACGTCATCTCATCACATTCGGTGTGGTATTTCAACATTTGGCTAAAAATCATCTTCCTTTGCCACAATTACAAGAGGCTTCACTAGTATGTCCGTATGAGGGCGAAGCTCTTAGTAGTTGAGCATTTCCAGGTGAATTCAGCCAAAGAAAAGCATAATCTGCCACGACCCTCTCCGATTTGGATAAAACTTTGTACATGGTTTCGGCAAGGGAACTTGTGTTTTTCCACTTGGTCAAAAAACTTTTTTTGACACGAGAGTAATTTTTTAAAAAGGCGCATGTGCTTTCATATGTGTAATCTTCAAAATATCAGAACTCGTAAACCGTTCATTGTAATAAAATTGTGTCTGGACAGAAATTTTAGATAATCAATGGGGCTTTGTAAAAAAATATATTCATTTTTCAAAAAAAATTTTTAAAATAAAACTTGAAAATGGTGGGTGAAAAATAGTGCCGTATTGTCCCAAAGGGGGATCATTGGCAAAAATGACGATGAAAAGTTTTCGCCATATTCTCCAAGTGGAGGACCATTGGGAAAAAGAACGACCAAATTTGTAAGAATCTGTAAATTCCGTCATTATCTCGTCGATTTTCACAATGCTTTCCACTCCACTCCACGAAAAACATCCCCAGACCATCGAAATTTCCTCCCCTCCATGCTTCATCGTGCCTTGGAGTGTGGCGCTCCAGAAGCTCCTCCACCGATCTGCACCAAACACGAACCCGCCGCTTTCGGTTAAACAGCTCGAATTTTGATTCTGTCCGTCCAGAGAACCAATGTCCAGAACTCTAGGGGCTTATCAGCATGCTCCTTAGCAAACTTAAGCCGTTTGGCTTTGTTTGCCTTGCTGCGACAAATGGGCGCTTCAGGGCAAGTTTGCTATTCAACCCCTGTGCTACGAGACGGCGACGAACATTTCGACCGGAAACTGATAACTGAAGGGTTTCCTGGATCTCGCGGACAGTTACCTTCGGGTTCTTCTTGACTTCGCGCATGATCTTGGTGTCCGTTCTCGCATCCGTTTTCCGCCTCCTGCCTCTGCCAGGGCGATCCACCACTGATCCAAACGGTTTAAGCTTCAGAAGAATTTTGCCAACCGCTGCCTTACTGATACTGTACTTCTTAGCGACAGCCCGGTGCGATTCACCGTTTTGCACATCACGAACGACCAATTTTCGGATACACAAGGGAATTGCTTTCGAAAGCACTGCGTTCTCCATTTTTTTCAATTGAATCAAATGCGATCACGTATACAAATGCACCAGGTTGAGCCGTTTGCTTCAAAACATGTCAAAATATCAAAACATAAACAATCGAGGGGTCTTCCAACGGAAACTTATCGAAAACATATCGAGTTTTGAAGTGGGCACTTTATTTTGTCACTGTTTTTTTTTTCAACACAAATTGATTTTTTTTTCTCTAAGTAAAACTCATTTTTTTTTTCAGTATTCCATAAGTGAAACGTAAAAAGAATATAAAAAATAAGATGATAAAAAAAATACAGTGCGTTTACTCTAATTTGAACCAACTAAATGAGAGAAATTGAAAAAACGATGAGGTGGGCACTTTATTTTGCCTATCAGTGTAAGTTATTTCTTTTAAATTTTTTTTTCCGGGATCATACGAAAAAAAATAGCAATTTGAAGTTACTTAAAATGTAATGAGCAGTTTTCAAAAATTGTTAAAGTGACATGGTTTTAACATTGTGGATTTTTTTTGTGGAATTATTATAATATAATCTGATTTTTCATGTATAATTAGTTTCAAGTCAAAATTTTCTCGGAGCAACTTTCTAAATGAAGCCGTTTTTTTTTTCGTGAAAATATCCCTTCTTCATAAGTTAGCCGCTATTCTTCATCTACAACAAAAAGTTTTTCAAAAATTACATATAATTTTCTTCAAGTTATTTTTTAACATCAAGAAAATTGGACGTATTGTTTTGAAGCTAAAAGTCTGAATTTAAAAAAACTTACATTTGTGTTTTAACCCTTCTACATCAAAAGCAGGATATTAAGATCGCTTGAAAACTCCGAGTTTCATATACCGTTGGACTCAGCTCGACGAACTGAGCACATGGCTGTGTGTGTGTGTGTGTGTGTGTGTGTGTGTGTGTGTGTGTGTGTGTGTGTGTGTGTGTGTGTGTGTGTGTGTGTGTGTGTGTGTGTGTGTGTGTGTGTGTGTGTGTGTGTGTGTGTGTGTGTGTGTGTGTGTGTGTGTGTGTGTGTGTGTGTGTGTGTGTGTGTGTGTGTGTGTACTAATAATGGCACATCGGTTTCTCAGGCGTTTGTGAACGGATTTCAGTTCTGTTGGCGGCAAATGAAAGCTACATTCTCATTTTTTTTTTCTCTGTTCGGGACATAAACTGCGACCATTCATTTGATCTATTGTAGTATATCCCGTATCCTTTGTTTAGTGCATGTCGAGTTACGTCATCACTATTGAGAAATGAAGACGCATTCGGTGTTGTTACAGTTGTCATTGTTTGTTTTGTTGGCTATGAATCGAGTTTTTTTTTTAAGTTTCCGCTATTTAAACCCTTTGTGAGTGAGAGAACACTTCAAAGGCGCGCCCCTTTATCAGTCAAAACCGAATTCATTGCAAACAAAACAAACAATGACCTAGATACTGACCGTGCATCTGAACCCTAGTCCCAAACAATTCAAATTATAGAACATCAAATAGAAAATGAGAATTCACATAAATGAAGACTAATGAAGCTCATCCTCGGGCTGTAGCTATTCTGTTGACTGTAGCAACGTGTTCATCCTCGGAGGATCAATTCGAGTATTGGCGCTTTTCATTCTCATAGAACGCTATTGATTTTTTTTTTTTCATTCGGACATTTCGTCATACGAAGATATGAACGAAACAGTACTTTACGGCTTATTATTATAGTAACCAAACAGTTCAGTCTTCGATTACATACTAAGCTATTTGTGTACCGATTTTAGTTTTGTTGACGCCAAATCAAAGCTATAAAATCCTCAAATAATTGGTCAAAGTTTCATCATGATTGGATAATCGTTCATGGAGATATGATCAAAACAATACCCAAGAGCACATAATTGTGAGATGAAAATATACTCGTTGCAGCTCAAAACCGGACAAGACCACTCACACCAATCGATGCCTCTTGCATTATATAGTGTCGCATCTGTTGCGCAACACTATAGACTCTATAGAATTAGAGCAGGATCGATTGGCGCGAGTGGTCTTGTCCGGTTTTGAACTGCAACGAGTTTATTCAAAAATTACACAAAGTCTCCATTTACTATAACTGCACAATTCTCAACGAATATGTACTTATTTAGCATTTTGAATCCATATCAATAATCAAAATTGACGGTTAGGATTGTGTAATAGTTCATTCTATAGACAGAATATATGAAATTTCTAATATTTATGTAATTTTCCTCTTTCCAGCACTTACATAAACAGCTCGTTGAACACAATTATTGCCAATATTTTCATCACATCGACGAACAATACGTTCAGGGTCAAGGGGTGTCTCACTGAAATCGAGCGCAGCAAATTTCAGTCGATTTGCAGTCAATTCACAGCGAAAGGTTTCCGATTAAGTTCTTTTGATCAATATTGCAACACACTCATTACGTCAGTTGCACCGATTTGACATTTGAGTTGAAGGAAAACAATGTTTTATGTTGCTTAATTCAGCAGCTGCGCATTTTCTGTCAAGCTGATGCATTTCGATTTCCAGAGAATTAAATCTAATTCATCAAATCATGTTGATGGTATCCATGTGAGACACCCTTTGTTCAGGATTGTCTAATAGTTCATTTCATATACTGAATATATGGAATATCAAATATTTCTGGACTTTCCTTTAATTACTGATGAAAATAAGTATCCAGTACCATATTTTCCATTTTTGAGTTCGAAATCCTGGTGAAGTGTAAGAAGGGTTCAGTCTCACCATTTTGAGTTATTTAATACCTGGACGCAAAAAACCTGATCTAAAGGGTTTTCCATTAAGCGTTTCCTGGCTTCAAAGTTGAATAAAACAAACTGTGTGTGAGATATTGAGGAGATTTATTTTCTGTTTGAAACGCCTATCAATTCCATTAGGTATGGAATATGGCATTGTGTAAATGGCTTCGCTTGATGGTGTGCATCCGAGAGGTCAAATTTTCCATGACTCTGGCGCACAAATCGCGCTGAATCTCGTTGATGGCTTGGGCAATGTTGATTTTGAAGGCATCGGTAGTTTGCACCTTATGGCATTGACCTGCGACTCAACATAACCCCACTAGATAAAGTCTAGTGGGGTTAAATCACACGATCTTCGTGGCCAGTTGATATCACCTCCGCGCGAAATTACCGTGCCCGGAAATTGCTCGTGCAGAATATCTAAACGTTGCAATCGTCCAGTTGAAACCACATAATGTTTTGAATGCATATCGTCCAGTCTAGGCCAGAAAAGTCCTCTCGGCTTTGCCCATTTGTTGCGATAGCAAAATGGCAAAATGTTGGATGCGCTAAGAATACCCCATGGTAATTTGGCAAGACACACTGAATAAATGATAGCTAATTTGACACTTGTGTAGCTCCAAAAATATGGCCGCAATCAACTGTCAAAGTTGCAAGGGAAATTGATAAGGAACGACCCTGTATCTTGGAACCATGTAAATTAAATAAAAACGTTCAGTACTCAAAATGAGGTTCCTATTTGGTTTTGCGGAAATCTCTAACTTTTCTCCGAATGCCATTCATGTACGAAAAGAATCCCATAGTGAATAATAATAGCGCATGGTCCATTTTGTGGTGAGAAATATGCACCGTTCGGTTTCTGAATTGGGAATGAGTTTTTTTTTTCGTGTACACTCAATATAATATTCTTCTTTTCACCCGATGCATGAATAAAATACGTCGAATTTTGTCGAATTTTGATTTGAGATATTTTGAGATAACTTGTAGTAAATCCTATGCACTTTATGAAAAACTTGTCGATGTAGATGGAGAATCAGGACTATGGCTTATGAAAAAGGGCTATTTTCTTGAAAAAACTTTATTTGCCGACATAGAATTAAAATTATCTTGAAAACGGCTACAATTAGTAAGATTTTCACCAAAAGCATTTTGATTTGAAATGATCTGAAAAATCATATTATATTATTATGATATGGTTTTTCCCAAAAATAAGCTCAAAATATTAGATTTAATTTTAAGCTGCTCCATATTAGAATAACTTCTATTATTCTTCGTATGACTTAAGGAGTTTCCAGAGAAAAATTGAAAAAACCTTACATTAGAGCGGTTCCATATCATTTCAGCAACGAGTAATTTTCATATTCAAGAACCGGTTCTGAACCGAATTCAGAACCGAGTCAGACATTATTATACAGCTCACGGGTAGAAATCATAGAATGCTGGGTAAAGACTGTTGGAAGATAGGTAGAGTTGAACGCTCAGGTATCGTCGAACCTTCAGGTACGAGTTTGGAGAGTTGGAGCGAGGTAGATTTGCTGGCGTAGGTATATTGTTATTGAAGAAGATTGTAAATTGTATATACCTGGAATGAATAAAGAGTGCGGCGGTTGTTGATTGAGGTATCAGTCGGCAGCCGTCTAGTTTGATGGAAGGTGACTAAGACTGCGTTCTTTTTATTTATTTATTTTTATTTATAAACGGTCATCGACGGAGCTAGCCTCGTTATGGCCAGCGTGGCCATGGTGGACTAGTTCCAACAAAGACCATGTTTACAATCACCAACTGTACAGCTAACTGGTATCTAATTACCTGTATCTAATACTTGTTAGCACGTTTTCAGCACAACGCACCAAAAATCACTTGAAGAAATCATTGTTCCTGATAGTGGGATTTTGTAACTTGTTTTTCAAAATACTTTTAAGGCAGAGAATTTCACTCGAATCTCTAAGCTGTCAGTGTCATTTTAACTCAAAATTTTCCAATCTTTCCGAAAAAATGAAACTGGAAAAACACGGAGTACATCCGAAAAAGGCCAAAACTTATTAAGTTATCAAAAAAATCAATATTAAATCAGTAATATCTTCTAAACGGTGCATCTTAGAAAAATGTTACCGAAGTACTTTTTGCTTGCAAATTTGATGTACTTTCATAAAATTGGGGTGACAAACTTTTTTTGACTTTTCTTAATAGTTTTTTTGAAAATTGTAATTTTTTTTTGAAATTTTTTTTTCATTGTAACCTATTTTTCTCCAGAACAACCCACTGTGCACTAGATAGAATTTTCAGTCAGCTATAACATAAGGATAATTAAAAAATTATTGACATGTAACTTTTAAGGGAAAATCTATATTTTAGTTCAAAACACAAAAACCAAACTTTTTTTTACCGTGCATATTTTCTCCATATAGCACCAACAATTGTCTAAAACTTCGCCGAAGACACCAAACCAATCGGACAAACCGTTTCCGAGATACAATTTTTTGAAGATATCATGTGCATTTTTCATAGGCCCTTCTCATAAGTAAGGCTAGATTCAAAATGGCGAACCAAGTATGCAAAACGGCGTTTTTCTTCCCCAAAAACTTGTATGTAAGGTTTCATGCAAATCAAAAAATAAAAACTGGAAAAATTTCCCACTTGTTCGTGGAATCGCTCATTACAAAATTCCCAGAGAAAAATAGAAAAAAATCTTACATTGTACCATTTTTACCATTTTTGAAATTTTAAGAATTTTTTTTTTTCGGTGTATAGTTTTTTTTAACAAAGCTCAATCAATTATCTTCAACTTCTTCTTAGACACAATTTCATTACAATCAATGGTTTTCGAATTATGATATTTTGAAGATTGAGCGTATGAAAACACATGCGCCCTTTTGAAAAATTAGTCTTGAACAAAAGAAAGTTTTTGAGCAAGTGAAAAAACATGATTTCTCCAACAGAAACCATATAAAAAAAAATGGCCCAAATAGGAGAGGGTCAAGTTGAGTCGTTTTCTCATTTGGTAGGGAATTGATCAGTTGTCAGTTTCTTCGGCCCAGCGGAAGGAAGCATATCGTTATACATTCGATAAACGCTTCAGGCATCATCAACTGCAAAAGAAACACCACTCACCCGTGTCAACCGCCTAGGTTGGGATTATCAAGCCAAATTTCCTTTCGATGGTTCCCTCGAGGAGTAAAAGGATGAGACGTGGAGATTGCAGCGAACAGACATAACCATCACCAATGATTTGATGGCAGTTGAGGACAGTTTTGCACTGCCATGATGTTATATTGGGGTGACACACTTGCCGCCCCCCATTAGGCCAAATCTCTTGTAATGGATATTGCTTTTCTTACGGAAGGAATATTTTGGATCATAAAGAAATTATGGATAGCTGCTCGTGCTAAAACTTTACTAAGGTTATGTTAGATGGATGACATACCATGTGTCTCCACCGAAGTACATAGAGCTAAACGATTAAATCTGTGCTCAAAAGTTTAAACGACAGCAGTGCCCTAATTAAGTATTGATTCAAAATTTGCCCAGCGGGCTCGTTCTGTCCGGTTCCAATTAAGGGCAGGAGGATATTCTGTTGGCTGTAGCAACGTGTTTATCACAGGTCACGCACCGCGATTTTATGATGATGAGCATTGTCAAAACGAGAAGTTTGTGATAAAATCATGGATCGCTTTACATAGCCCGCTCGTCGGGGTAGCGGAAGCGTGAAATTGCAGGTATCGTCACGACTTTACGGACGCTGATTTGATTGGATCCATTCATAAATAATGTGAGCGAGCTGGAAGGAGAGTCACGTTTTATCACACCTGCTGCAGCAGGATTCAAATAAGATGATGAATCTACGGTGGCAATTCCGTGAGCAACAATCAGAACCAACTTCCAGACGTGATTTTAATTCAAATGTCAAGAAATGGGTCTTCGTAGAAGCGTGATAATTTTGTTAAAAACTTGTGCACTTCTTGCAGTGATGTGTTGAATCACAAGCAAGCATTGATCTGCGAAAAACAAAGTCATTCGAATGGGATAAAACAGTGGCATTGACAAACTAAAACGATTCGATGTAATATCACAAAATATTGTAGATCGTAATTTAGAAACTGCAATAAATTCTGGATTGTCATCTTTTTCTCCAGTTTGTGTTCTTCGTAGGCTAAAATGACTACCAACTTTGTTGGAAATTGCTTTATCGTTTAAAAATAATTTCAGGAAAAGTATAAACACGACCCTTAATAAAGCTGATATTTTCTATTCCTTTATGATTTTTAGATCATGCCCTTGCCTATGCGAGTTGCACTGTAGCATACAGAAAGGAATTCTCGTTTACTTAACACATCGGTCAATAAGTCCCGGGCCTAAGGAGGAAAACAAAATTTTGTTGCGGCAGTTTTTATTGACTTGTGACACGGTGCATTGTTTTGGTGAAAAAGCACCTTTTTCTTCTTCAAATGAGGCCTTTTCTAAGCGATTTCGGCCTTCAAACGATCAAACAAACCGATATAATAGTCGGTGTTGGTTGTTTTTCCATGTTCCAAGTAGTCAATGAATAAAATTCCATGCGCATCCTAAAATACAGAGGCCATTACCTTCCCAGCCGATGTTTGAGTCTTTGGGCGCTTCGGACGGCTTTCTCCGTCTGAACGCCACTCAGCAGACTGCCGATTTGATTCCGGAGTAAAGTGGTGAATCCATGTCTCATCCATCGTGATGTATCGACGCAAAAACTCCTTATTTCGCGTGAACATCTCCAAACAGCTCTTTGAATCATCGACACGTTGTTGTTTGTGTTCTGGTGTGAGCAAACGCGGTACCCATTTAGTGTGAGCAAACGCGGCTTTTTCATACCCAAATGTCCGTGTATGATGGTGTAAACACTACCTTTTGATACCTTCAGAGAGTCAGCTATCTCTTGCCACTTCCCTTTGCGATTGCCCATGATGATTTTCAGGGGTTTTTTTTTTTTTTTCAATATTTTCCGGAATAACTGCCTCATTTTGCGACATCCGTTCAGCATCATCGGTGTCCGTACGACCACGTTTGAAATTGGCAAACCATCGTTTGATGGTCGTTTTCGATGGGTCAGAGTCCGGATAACATTTTTCAAGCGAAGCTTGGGTTTGAACGGTGTTTTTTTCATCAAAAAGCAATGATATATCAACACACGAAATTGCTTTGAATCCATCGTTTTTAAGAATCACAAGAGTAGTGTCACTTAAACCACTGTAACTCGATAAATAATAAACCAAACGTCATGAAATTTTGACAGTAATCTTTTGAAGGATAGTACTTTTGAAAAATCATATGGATATTTTTTTAGTGGCGCCATCGGGTAGTTAGGCTTGGGACTTATTGACCGATGTGTTATGAAGATCTCAACTTGAGGTGAACGCGAATGATGAATGATAAAATCCACAAATTGCTTGTATAATGTAGAACATAAAGTTTTTCCCTTTAACATATTTGTTTATTTCTAGATTTGTGCCTGAAAGATTTTAAGGTGCAAATTTATCATTTTAATACGACAAAACAAATTTCAAAAAGCCGCATCATTCTTAAGATCCAAAAGTATTTGTGAACCCTCGCAATTGGACTGCAAGGCTTTGAGATACCTTAGATATTACAATCTGAAATTCCCTGAAGTTCTCTGCAGAACTTCCCTGAAGAGCTCTGCAGAAATTCCCGGAAGAGCTCTACAGAACTTCCCTGTACTCCTCTGGAGAACTTCCCTGAAGTTCTCCGAAAACTTCATTGTAGTTCTCTGAAAAAACTTCCATGAACTTCTCTGAAAAACTTCCATGGACTTCTCTGAAGAACTTCCAGGAAGTTTTCTAAAGAACTTCCTTGAAGTTCTCTGAAGATTTTCCATGAAGTTCTCTGCAGAGAGTTCTTTGAAAAATTTCCCTGAAGTTCTCTGAAGTTCTCTGCAGAAATTCCCTGCAGAGCTCTGCAGAAATTACCTGAAGAGCTCTGAAGAACTTCCCTGTAGTTCTCTGGAGAACTTCCCTGAAGTTCTCTGAAAAACTTCCATGAATTTCTCTGAAGAACTTCAATGAAGTTTTCTAAAGAACTTCCATGAAGTTCTCTGAAGAACTTCCATGAAGTTCTCTGAAGAACTTCCATGAAGTTCTCTGCAGAACTTTTTTTTAGTTCTCCGAAAAATTTCCCTGAAGTTCTCTGAAGAACTTCTCTGAAGTTCTCTGCAGAAATTCCCTGCAGAGCTCTGCCGGAATTCCCTGAAGAGCTCTGCAGAACTTTCCTGTAGTTCTCTGGAGTCCCGAATAAATTTCCTAAAAACAATGAATTCATAAAAAAACAGAAAAAAATATTGAATTTTAACTGGCGCGTAAATTTATACATGATCTAGATCTCAAAATACATGTAACACACTAAGTTCACATGTAAACTAAGTTATTTGTGTCATGAATTCAAACATAGATTTCTTCGGAGCTCATCGATGGATGAAGAACCACACGAGTAGAAGCAATTCACCGAACCACACCTAACAAGCAGTCATAAACAGAGTCTAATAAACTTGAATCACAGCTAACTTCATATTGCCAAACTGATAAACAAAGCAAAGTTCTATATCACCTGTTGTTTGTAGCTGTCGTTTCTCTCAAGATTTCGATTAGTGAGTGTTTGGCGATATTAGTTTTTGAATAATAGTTCTTTCCTAAAGCTATGTCCATTTAGAATCCGGAATAATAAAATCATCTGTATCTCGGTAACGGATTGACGTACAAATAAGTTTCATACATCAAAACAAAAGTAATTCACTGTACTTTAAGGAAAAAATATCAATAAAAATCATTTCTCTTCGTTTCGAATGAAAATTCGCACTTTCTTGTTTATTCCTCCCATCAAACGCTGCACACCTCCGGAGTCAACTTCCTTGGCACATTTGTTCCACATTTTGGTCATCTGAGTCACGTCCCGAGCCTTTTTCCACTTTCCGCTTCATTATTGCCCCAAATCTCTCGATGGGCCGGAACTGCGGGCAGTTGGGTGGATTTATGTTTTTATCGATAAAATCTACGTTATTATCGCGGTACCACTAGATGATTTCCTGGGTGTAGTGGCAATTCGCCAAATTTGGCCAAAACTTCACGGGACCTTTATGGGCTTTAATGAAAGGTAGTACGCGATTTTTGAGGCATTCTTCCTTGTACAGCTTCGAGTCCATCGTCTTATTCGTCACGAACACTTTGGTCTTTGCTCCGCAGCTGCATATCCCTTGCCAAATCATCAACCTTTTGGCAAATTTGTCCATAAAAGCAAACTTAAACTTCGCAGGAACATCTCCTCGTGCCGTCGCCATGTAGAATTTTGGCCAGGAAGCTGTCCGAAATCCATTTTGACGTAGGTTTCATCGTCGATGAGCAGGCATCCTTGGTACTTCGTCAAAACCGGCTGGTACAATTTCCGAGCTCGAGTTTTGGTGACGAAACTTTGCTTCAACGATCTGTTTGGTTGCTTGCTGGCTCGATAAGAACGATATCCTGCTCGCAAACTGAATTCTTCGAACGGGTACTGCGAGCAGCAGCGTATTTTTGTGCGATTTCATTATCTGATAGTTCAGGGTTTGCTCTGACGCTTCTCCACACCTTCTGGTTCAGCTTGCGGTCATATGTTCCACTACGACGCTTACCTTGAGGCACTCGATCCACGCTCTTTCGCTCCCTGAAACGTTTGAGCAGTTCATGAGTTTGTTTGGCGATTTTCAACGTTTTTGCGATTTTTATTGCAGACCACGTTGGATTATCAACGTGGGTGTGCAGAATTTTTTTCTCCTCTCGGCTTACATCTGGAATAATTTTTGACTCACTGCACGAAACCCTGTGAAATTTATACCACAGAAAGTGGGCGCCGTGCCGCTGCAACACAATAAGTGATTCCGGATTCTAACTGGACAGAACTTTACCAGGTGTACTTTGAATTAAGTTCCTTTCTTTGCATCACACTGATAGCTACTAACTCGATTTTGACAACACAAGCTAGTTCTAAACTCATTACTATTTCGCCAGACCCAGATTCTCACCTAAGGGACCTATGTAATTTTCTTCAATTTAATGTTTCCCTAGGGTATCGGTGTACATATGCATATCCGGTGAGATGTTGTATTTTTCTGTAAAACTATACAAAGCAGATTGTGGAGTAATAATCTGCTTCCCATGCGAATTCTCAACAGTGCTGTAAATAGTCATTTCGACTCAATGCGATTCATTTGCCAATAACTCGTTGCAAAATGGGAAAACTAGGAAAATTTAAATTAACACTTCACTTAATTACTCTTAAAAAAAAATAAAAAATAAAAAACAGGCGAGTAAATTGCATAAATTTTACTAGTAAATGCTTATCGTTTGGCAGATAGGCATATTTTATCTGCGACTTACAGACTTCATCAGTGTCCAGTGCTCGCTGCAGAAGTTGATTTTCAATATATTAATTATGGTGAAATTGTAGTGCTTTATTATTTTCATAAATTTGAAAACGTCGGAACATCGGAATAGTCAAATAATATTTGCCATTGAATATTATTTGAAGTGTGAAAATGAATATAACACCTTCGATAATACAGTTAGTGCTATGCACTGTTAGACAAAGTTTTAGGATTAGTCAATAGCTACAATCATACCATCATCATAAACGCATCTTCCATAATTCAACGTCTGAAATAAGTTATCGGTGAACTGATCAACTTGAAATGACATTTTTACAGCACTAACTCTGACACATTCTGGATGTTTCATTCGTATTAAGAATTGGCACTGGGAAGTTTGGAGGTACGGTATATTTTTCCAAAGTCACTTCCCTGACAAAATCTATGGAAAATTTACTCTCCTCGAAGAAAATTCTCCTTTTTTATCCTACTTCACGAACTTTGACTCAACTCTGAATTCCTGCTAAACATTCTTGCCGACGAGTATTCTCATGCGTTTGAAATTTGACTCATCTACGAATTTTCGTACCGTTAAACGTTCTTCACAGTTCTTTTGTTGGTACGTTTAACGAGGAACATGCTCTTCCTCTATTCTGTAGCTATTTTAAATTTTTGCACCTGAGAATAACGTTTCAGTCACGTCAAATGAAATTCGAAATTCAATTCGTTTGTTCGAAGTTATTAGTTCAGATTGCCAGATTAGCTCCCATTGCTAGGCTTATTTAGTTAAAATTATTTCCCATTGCTAAAGCACTTTGATTGCGGAGCGAAAATTTTCATCAATCTTATATATCTCAAGTGAAGATGTTTACACATTTCGAGTCAAACAAATAGTAAAATTGGATTTCCGAAGAAAAGAGCTATGTACATTTCTCACAGCGTTTCATTCGCAGCCCACAATGATTCGCCGGGGTTACTGTCTAAACATCAAACAAACATCCTTGACTCCACTTGCCGGTAGAACGTCATCAACAATATTTTTCCCAATCAACCACTTTTGCTGAGAATATCGGATGAGATATTTCGCTGAATCCATCACTCAAACTTGTACATAACAAACTCATTATTAACGATGAATGACAGGCGTGATCATTATTTCACAATGTTTGTATTCAACAGTGACTTTTCTACCGAATAGCTCGCAATTGACCGCGTAATTATACCGAACTTCCCGGAATCAATTTTCACAATACAATGAATAAGAACGGCTCTCATCCTTTTATCCCACACCCATTAATGTTGGATGTCACAAAACATTTTCCCGGCTATTGTTGTCGCACCAGCTGTTTTCCATTGGCGGGAGCTGGGCGCGTGCTGGTCTAGACTGGTACATCAATTCTAATCGCTTAAACATAATTCTCGAGCAACCAATCTTACAACGACTCCAACGTCGATTTAAACAATTGAAAGCAATTGTTTATATTTGATAAATAATCATTTTTGTAGTTATCACGTTGCCATACCATCCTTAACCGGGTATAATATTTCATTACGCCGTTTCGGCGTAAAAATCCTTGCTAAGCTGGCGTATAAGTGCCCCCATTGTTGTTTTGTGCTTGTTGAATATTAGATATTTCTGCGGTGCAAAAAAAACATGAATAATTGTCCAGCTCATGCAGCAGCTGCGCATCCTTGTTGTTAATGTAATGCCACACCTTATTTGCTTCCGCCACGGTTGTTTTGTGATGCTTCCGTGCGGCGGTATGAGGGAGGCAATAATGATGATTATTAGAGCAGAAGAGCAGCTGTTGAACGTAGCTCCACTCGTCGGTTAGTTAAAGGAATGCACGTACTTCCGTTTGCTTTGGAGAAGGTTTGCTTGGTTACCTATGCTGTCGAACAAAGAATATACGAAACTGTTGTGTAGAAAACCTATCAAAAACACCATGTGATATTGCACAGTCCCTCAAATAGTATAAATGATCCAAATCAGCTTCTTCTTCTAAAAATTTCTAAAATTATTCGTTACCGCTTGAAGTTGGGTATTGTTTGACAAGAACAGTTATAAGCTATGACCAGAAAGGACGAGAAAAATGTTTAAGTAAACAGATCTTCTCCACCAAACTGCAAAACCGTCTCCGGCTTAATAGAGAGCCTAATAACGGTTCTCAGTTCACTAGTGACAATGTAATAAAGACAGTGATTCGCATTTGATTTACACGTGGTTTATTCCTCCGTGATTCGATTTCACCATGAAATGACGCCCGTAATTAGGCCCAGAATCGTGCATTTATCTATGGCAAAGGCCTACTTTTTTCCATACTCCTAATTTGGCCAGATGGTTACGTTGTTTTTGTTTTGGGAATGAGAGATCATAAAATGTGGTAATATGGATGATTCAAATATTAATAATGGTGATAAATATTAATTTCACGCTCGAAAGGTACGAATGCTATGATATAATCGTTTTTAAGGCATAGCCACAATAGGAAACTGTGATCAAAACTGCTGTATTTACCCTACTATGGCACCTATTTAAGTAATATTTAGACCAAGCAAGAGCTCTTGCACGTTCAATAGTTAAATTTAACCGTCTTTTAATCGAACCGAAAAAAACAATAACACTTGTGCGTGATACTATCCATACCGTTGACTTTGATCGGTTGACTAAGGTCGGCTGACTTAAGTCGGCCGAATAGAAAATAGTACCTTACAGTCATGTAAATGGCGGTGCCTTTAGACCAACACAACCAAATGACTTTTGAGGCATAAGATGCTGATGAAAGCACATCTAATTGATAAAAATAATGTTGATTTCACATTACATTTGTGTGACTTTAGGAAGACTCTCACACAGAATTTTAAATGACATTTATTGCCATTCAACCTGAACCGGGAATCCGATTGAAATTCCACTGAAATACTGTGCAGTGATTTGTGCAATTTTTAATTCCACCAGCTGCTCACAACTAAGTGCCTGACCACAATTAGCTGTAAATCCTTTCTCCGCGCCGCTTTTATCAGCTTCGGATACTAGCCTGCCTAGCAATAGGCTGCTTTTGGACAGCTCAAAAAATGCCAATGCCAATATTTTCCAAAATCAGTGTAATGTTAGCATAAATGTGAACAGTTATTAGCACATAATTGAAATCTACCTAGCCACCAGGTTACTGCCAATCCATCACTGACTGTCAATTAACCTCGTCGCCTCTTGAATAAAGCTGCGGTGAAGGTTAAAAATCACTGCATTGGAATGTATGTTGTATAATAAGCAATAATTCAAATATTAAACATGAACAAACACAATTGAACGAAGGATAATCTATTCATGAGCAGTATCAATATGAGGAATTTAGGTAGCATATATAAAATGCGTTAATTCTTACCTGATGATTTTTTCATACAACATCGTTGGATTTTCAGAAGTTTACGATAGTGTTGATGCATATTGAGGCAGTTCTTGTCAATTGATTTCACAATCTATTGCCCAAACGTTTGGTTGTAATCACTCCAGGCCATTTCTCAATTGAACGAAAGCTTACAGTAATTTCTGATACGGGACGGAAGCTTACCGTCCAGGTCAAAATTTTGAGTGGCAAAATAGGTCGTACATAACTGCTCGAAAAATATGATAATTGCAGATATTTCTATTATGGATCACCAATGATCGTCGTGTTGAAGTACTGTTCTGGAAGATTAGAAGACTACGCAAAACTTGCCCGGGAAAGGATGGAAACGTCAGAGTTGTGGGTTTGCAAAAACTTCAAGGTTCCCAACCGTCAACCTCCTCCAATCGAATAGAATCCTTGCGAAGCCTGAGATTTTCCGGCAGAATGTACGTCTGATATCGTGCGTGTCCGGCCGTGACTTCAAACACCGGCCCACTACTAAAAAACTGAAGAAGGCTATTGATAATTTCCATATTTACTGGTGAATTAGTCACTACTAAAATTAAGAGAATTACTTTGTTCAAATTTAGTGAAAATTAGCGAAAAAACTAACAGCAGAGAAAACAAGTCCGCTCGCGGCAAAAGCACACTTCGATCCTCTCGCTACATTTTTCACTGACTAGAAAACAAACACTAGGGGCGGAAAGGATGAACTCCTTAAGGGCTCACGCTGAAGCATTCTCGACGGCAGCCATTACCTCAACATTTAGAATTGATATAACTCAGAATCTGTACTAAATATTGAATATTTAATCACATCAGTTTGCATGCCTACTTGCTGTGAGCAATCTGATGGAGTTCGCTTCGATGATTCGAAGTTAGCGAGGTAAGTTTGCGAGAGAGAGAGATAAAAGATAGGAAAAAATACACGGAGCAGCAATTCACCTTAAATCCGTTATCTTTGTTATGTTATGAAACTTGCACCTTTGACACAGTCTGTGGGCTATAATCATGTTTAGAAGATGTCTAGGAGATTTAATTCCATACATTTTGAGGAAAATAGTTCTCACCTTTAAACAAGGATGTGCGTGAAAGGGCACATTCTATGAATTTAACTGATCTCTGTGTAGTATTCTCTCCTATAGATCTAGAAGACAACGATATTAAAAAACAATTTGATCTAATAATGTCCCAGTAAACTAATAAACTGTTATGTTTGGTCAAATCGGTGAAATCAAAAATGATAAAAAAAAACATAAAATATTTAAATTTTCAGTGCTTGCCGTTTTAACTTTTTGATCTTTTATCGCAATGTTCTTTCAAATATTCACCAAAATATGCAATAAGAACACACGAATGCACAGTTAAACTACGGAAAAATTTAAGCAAGTCCTGTACAACTCCAAAGAAGGAAATCATTGCAGGTGATGTCACAAAAAACTTATCTTACCTTACCAATCAGATCAAGGTCGGGGTGGCCTTTGTACACAGAATCCATTGTCTCAATTTTATTCGGTCCATGGCTGTAGATCGCCAGGCTCGCAGTCTATGAAAGGTCCGCAGGTCGCTTTCTACTTGACCGATCCACCATGCTCCTAGCGCGCATCTTCTTCTAGTGTCCGTCGGATCGTTATCAAAAATCATTTTACCTGGGCTGTCGTCCGACATTCCTACGACATAACCAGCCCACCGTAGTCGACCGACTTGGGCGCTGTGAACAATGGGAGGTTCTTTCTGCTGCTGATGCAGATCGTTGCGCATTCGCCTTCTCCACGTTCCATCTTCCATGTTCACTCCACCGTACGCAGCACCTTCCGTTCAAAGACACCAAGGACGCATTGGTCCTTCACGAGCAATGTCTATGTTCCGTGGCCGCAGAGGAATACCGGTCTTATTAGTATGTTGTAGATGGTCAACTTTGTAGTTCGGCGAATTTTGTTCGATCTTAGCGGTTTGGTTTGGATTCCAAAGTAGGCACGATTGCCAGCCATAATGCGCCATTGCATGTCTCTGCTGGTGTCGTTATCGGCGGCCATCAATGAACCCAGATACACGAATTTGTCACGAACTTCGAACGTCGGCGTCGAATAACCGCTTGTTCAAACAAATTTGGAGATGTTATTCAGCTTTCTAGAAGAAAAAGCTGCACAACTTCTCCAAATTTGTGTGAACAAACAGTTATTCAGCATTGGTGTTTGTTGGGTTGGGCTATGTTTTATTTTTCTCTGCGATATGATGTGATGTGATGTGATGTGATATGAAAGGAAGCCACCACCAGTGCAGGTCTTGCCATGGCGTACAGTTCCTCCTAATGGCAAGATCAAACTGTACATACCTATAATCCTCACTATTCCGTTGTATGAAGGGCCAAAAACGGGGGGGTGGACCCGTAAGCAGAAGCACTTACACGAAACCCACGGAAAGGATAGAGAGTCTCCTTCCAACGAAAAACTCTTATTACAGGAAATGAACTGAAAGCTGGTATTTGTTAAAAATGTTATATTTATGTTTTATGTTTTGTTTTATTTGTCTCTGCGATATTATCAAAAACTTGGCGATGACAATCAGATATGTTCAATCAGGAATAAATATGCGAAACACTGTACGTCAGGAGTAAAAATTCGAAGAAATATAAAATTTGAAACGAAGTTTAACCCAATTGTACAATTTTGTGTGTCTTGCTTATGTACAATGTTACGGTTCCGCTGAATATCGTTAGATAATCTTGATCCAGATTTCTGAACTGTTTTGGCAAAAACCATACGCAGTACATTACCAGGTATTTGCTTAAACTGGTCTTCAAACCTTTTTTGGCTACACTTAACCAAAGGATGATAGATTCTCTCACAAATATGTTAGAGACATATTTAGTTTTTTAGTTTTCGATTAATTTACACATCGTTCATACATCGGAAAATAGTTGCGCTTGCCACACAATCATATTAATGCAAAAATGGTACTGGAATCGAAAACTCTCAATCATCCTTTGCATAAAAAATGACTTATTTCGGATGACGATGAAAAAGAGCTACAAAGGTTAATTGGAATTAATGTTACAATTTAATTTAATTTATTAAGTCTTCCTCAAAAATGCTTTGACGCCCTGCCAGGTAGCCTAACGGCAGTTGGAAGCCTAGCCATGGCCGATGAAAATATGGATGTTGGCATATTCTTCCGATCTTTTGTGGCCTTGGCGATCAGCTGCTCCTCCGCCCACCACAAAATTATTGGAGTAGATCCTCCGTTTAAGGTTTGCTCATAAAAATGCTATCGGTCGCAGCTGAGCGATGTTGGGAGGGTTGACGGTCTTCGATACAACGTTTATCTTCAGCCGGTCAAAAGTCAATATCCATGATGAAGGCAACGACTTCACCGTATATATCTGTACATCGTACAGTATTTTTCCATGTTCACCGCAAGCCTCGAAAGAAAGAACAACGGTTTAGACATTCCCTTCTCGATGATAAGTCAGTCACAGAAGGACCTTCTTCGGGAACTTGGAATAAATATATTTGGTAAAAATATTTTTGTTAAAAAAAATTATTTGATGCCAACGCTTACCTCCTTGGTGCAGTACGTCAAATAGGTCTTGTCAACGTCGTGCTTAACCGGAGAGATATTTTTCACAAGCACCTTCAGCCGGTTCTTCTGGATGATTGCCGGCTGCTCAGACACGGCTGGCCTCGACTGACGCTTCCGCATAGCAATGTCCATCTTGCCAAGGTACTTCTTCACCGTTAGACCGATTAAAATTTTTTTTATTTTTAGTGTGTGTGTGTGTGTGTGTGTGTGTGTGTGTGTGTGTTTTTTTTTTTAATAAGGTTGAAAAAAGCTTCAAAAGCCTGGCCTGTAGTGTTATTGGCACTGTGTGGGACTCACTCAAGCGGTAATGGGACTCGCTTCCGTCGTGCCTAACCACTAAAAAACATTCCTTATTTCTCTTTGCCTTCTCCCCCCGGGACCACGATGAAGCGACTACTTCAGGGGGCGGCTGTGCTCATGCACTTCTCTGTTGTATTGACTCTCGCCGACGTTATTTTGTGCTGCTTTATGTGCCCATTGAGACGTGTACCGATATGGAGTAGCCGGCCGTCATAACGTGCCCTCCTTCACAGTCACCCTCGTGGGACATCGACGCTGCTTGACCGCTGATGTTCCCTCCATTCGCGCTGCAACTCAGTCATAATTTGCGTTACTACGCTATTAACGGCATTCCAGGTGCTCTCCTTACGACACATTTCCTCGATGATGTTCTCCGTATTAAGCACCGGCATCTCCCTTCGAACTTCCTCAAACCTTGGGCAATCGAAGATCACGTGCTCCGCTGTTTCTTCTGCGTTTCCACACACTAGACAGACGGGTGACGTTGCGTGTCCGAACCGATGCAGATACTTTCTGAAGCATCCATGACCAGACAGGAACTGCGTCAAGTGAAAGTTAATTTCGCCATGTTTTCTGTTTGTCCAAGACGACAGAACTGGTATAAGCCGGTGTGTCCACCTACCGTTTCTCGCCGTGTTCCACTCCTGCTGCCATTTCTCTATCGATGTCGCACGCACAATCTTTCGAACCCCTTTGGTTTCCTTCCTCGTGTAGCACTCACTGTCCTCGACCAGGATAATGTCGATAGGAATCATTCCGGCGATAACACATACTGCTTCCAAAGAGATGGTCCTGTATGCGCTCGCAACTCGCATGGCCATGAGACGATACGCTCTGTTTAACTTAACACGGTTCTTCTTGCTTTCCAACGCTGAAATCCAGGCTGGCCCACCGTACCTCAGTATTGAAGAGGAAACGCTAGCTAGTAGACGTCGCTTACTACTGGTTGGTCCGTTGCTATTCGGCATGATTCTGGCTATCGCGTTAATGGCCTTTGCCGCTTTTTCACAGGCATAATCGACGTGGCTGTTGAAGTTCAGCCGGTCGTCGATCATCACTCCCAAGTACTTCAGTGCTCGCTTCGAGGCTATGACATGCCCTCCCACGACGATTTCCGCCCGTTGCACCGCTTTGCAATTGCTGACCACTAGCAGCTCCGTTTTATGGTGTGCTATCTGCAATTTAGCATCGCGCATCCAGTTCTCGACCGTGTCAATCGCTTCGGTCGCCAACATCTCTACTTCCTCTATCGTCTCGCCTGAAACTGTCAGAACAATATCGTCTGCAAAACCAACGATCTTGACTCCCGTTGGCAACTTCAGTGTTAACACCCCATTATACATTGCGTTCCAAAGCGTCGGTCCCAGGATGGACCCTTGTGGCACTCCCGCCGTGATCCTAATCGACTTCTGGCCCATTTCTGTAACGTACAGCAAAACCCGGTTCTGGAAGTAGCTACTCAAAATCTTGCACAGATAGTCAGGAACCCTGATTCTGTGTAGCGCTTCGGCGATGGCTTCCCAGCTAGCGCTGTTAAAGGCATTCTTGACGTCTATCGTTATCACCGCACAATATCGATTACCTCTCCTCTGCTGCTTGAGTGCCTTATAAGCACTGTCGACGACAATCCGAATTGCATCCACCGTTGACCTTCCTTTCCGGAACCCGAATTGGTTTGATGACAAGCCATGCTCGCTCTCTGTGCACTTTATCAACCTGTTTAGGATGATTTTTTCCAGAAGCTTGCCAAGTATATCCAGCAAGCATATGGGTCGATACGATGCTGGATCCCCTGGCGTCTTTCCTGGCTTTGGCAGTAGCACCAGCTTCTGAATCTTCCACCTGTCTGGAAATCTCCCCTCTTCTAGACAATTCTGCAACACATTCCTAAACGTGTCGGGATACCTCTGTAGCGCTGCTTTTAATGCCACGTTGGGAATTCCATCCGGACCCGGAGCTTTGTTCACCTTCAGCCCTTTTGCCACTGACAAGAGCTCATCGTTGGAGACTCGTGTACCACCAGTTGCTGCTGCAACTTCATTGCCGTACGGTGTCGGTGGCCATACCTTAGGTTCGTGCTGCGGGAAGAGACCATCCACGATCGTCTTCAGCTTATCCGGGCATCTTTCAACAGGTGTCGCTTGACCCTTAAACTTTGCCATAACTATTCGGTAAGCGTTCCCCCAGGGATTTGCATCGACATCTCGGCACAGTTCTACGAAACAGCTGGACTTGCTTCTCCGTATTTCTCGTTTTAATGCGGTTCTGGCCGCCCGGAATGCTACCCTACGCTCTTCTCTAACCGCTTCCGTTTTTGCTCGCTGAACTCGCCTTCTGGCTTTGAGACAACTAGTACGAAGGTTACTGAGTGCCTCGTTCCACCAGTATACTGGGCGCCGTTCATTTCTTGGCTTCAACTTCCTCGGCATGGTGGTATCACATGCCGCAGTCAACCATGTTGTCAGCTCTTCCGCGTCCGAGGGGGCACTTCCTACCCGCAGTGCTTCTGTAAAGAGGTCGCTGTCGAACTCCTTTGCCTTCCAGTTTCGTTCGCTCGTATTCATCCGTCGTACTGATGCTGAGTTTCCTTTGCCGATTGTGTACCTGATCGCCTGATGATCGCTATTTGTGTACTCCTCGCTTACTCTCCAATTCATGTTTCTCATCAGCGATGGACTGCAAAAAGTAACGTCGATAATGGACTCACGACCATCTCTGCGAAAAGTGCTGACAGTACCTTCATTGATCAGCTGAACCTCTAACTTTACCAGCGCTTCCAGAAGGCTGAACCCACGGGCGTTTGTACATCTGCTGCCCCACTCTTCTGCCCAAGCATTAAAGTCTCCTGCGATGATGACAGGTTTCCGCCCGATCAGATGTACGGTGAGTTCATCCAACATCTGGTGATATTGTTCCGCCGTCCATCGAGGTGGTGCGTAGCAACTGCATATAAAGACTCCATTGATGTTGGCTATCACGAAACCTTCATGCGTGCACGAAACCAGTTCTTGGATAGGATATCTACCCATAACATGTATGGCAGCCATTCCTGCTCTATCTACCACCCACTTGCCGCTATCCGAGGGTACTCGATACGGCTCTGCAATGATTGCAACGTCGCACATGGTTTCCGTTGTTGACTGCGACAACAGTTGCTGCGCGATGTCACAATGATTCAGATTTATCTGGATTATCTCGATCATTGTTGGCTCGCCCTCACTTTCTGATACACCGGGCATTTGTAGCTTCCCGTGATGTGGTCGTTGTCGTCCTCATTTGTACAGAGCATGCACCTAGGTCGCTTCTTGCAGTCGCTAGCGATATGACCCTTCTCTCCGCAGTGTGTGTGTGTGTGTGTGTGTGTGTGTGTGTGTGTGTGTGTGTGTGTGTGTGTGTGTGTGTGTGTGTGTGTGTGTGTGTGTGTGTGTGTGTGTGTGTGTGTGTGTGTGTGTGTGTGTGTGTGTGTGTGTGTGTGTGTGTGTGTGTGTGTGTGTGTGTGTGTGTGTGTGTGTGTACAATCCAACGCCCACCGTCCGGCCAAGTTTTTATGGAAGAAAAATGTTTGCAGTTAAACGAACTGTTGTCGAATCGACAAACACTTTTAGCCCGGGAGTTGGAAGGTGATTGCTCTGTTGGGTTCCATTGACCCATTTCAGAATGCCTGGTTACTCACGTCCATTCCGAGGTCACTTTCACTTACAACAAGCCCCGCATAGACACAGTACAAACATCAAATGGATATAGGTACTGTGCATACACTTCCATCATCAAATCTTACTGTTTTGAGGATGGCACGTATTTAGGAGTATCGTTCAAATTTAGTTATAATCAGATAGACCTCACCGGAATTTGTTGCTGATATACAGTCTTCATTTGGACGGCTTCCCTGTGTTGCTAAAGGAGGCTTTTATGTCTCTACACTCCGTTATTCGGCAAATATTTTCACACCATCCTTCAATTAGTACTTCGCGCACAAATGCAATATAACGAAAATCACAGGTAAAAAAAGCACTTCTGAGAAAAAAATTTACTTGAAAATCAGAATCATTGTGCAACGAAAGAAAATAAAACTTCACAGCTCTCCATCTGCACATCTGAAATTATATGCCAGTCACTCACGCACGCATGCGCGTTAGCTTCCTGAAAGCATTAAACTAGAAATGTTTAGCAAAAATAATATATTTCACAAGGAGTGTGTAATTTTACCATTACTTACTTTTTCAAAAATTGCCTCCACCTTAATCATCTTTTCGAAACGGCTTACAATATAAAATAAAGAGCTTTTGAGTGAGTTAAGTTTTTGTTTCATGCTGTTATAATTGTTTATTCTTCGCCTGAGAAAAACATTCCGCCAAACCAATTGCAAATACTCAAGTACGACTCAGCCCCTATTCGCTTAAAAGTAATATGTAGATTTTCATAATATTGAGAAAACAGTTGCAATTTCCATTCGAAACCTTTCAAATTAAAGAAAACTTTACATGTTGATATACCTTGTGATCAAAAAGTTCCGGTAATTTGAAAAAAACGCATTTATTTCAATTTTTAATTGATATCTTTATTATCGCCTTTAAAGTACTCGCCATTAGAGGCAACACACATATGCCAGCGCTTTATCCAATCATCCATACATTTTTTATAGGCCGATGAATGTATGGCTTTCAGTTCTTCCAGCGAATTCTTTTTTATCGCATCAATCGATTCAAAACGCCTACCTCTGAGCGGAATTTTCAGTTTTGGGAAGAGAAAGAAGTCGCACGGGGCAAGGTCTGGTGAATATGGTGCTTGTTTGATGGTATTGGTGGAGTTCTTGGCCAAAAATTCACAAATAGTGAGCGCGGTGTGTGATGGAGCGTTATCGTGGTGTAAAATCCACGAATTATTGCGCCACAATTCTGGCCTCTTCTTTCGAATTGCCTCACGCAAACGTCTCATAACTTGTAAATAATACTCTTTGTTAACCGTTCGACCTTCTGGAAGGAATTCAGAATGGACGACACCGCGAAAATCAAAGAAAACGGTCAGTAAAACTTTAATTTTGGAGCGACTTTGTCGTGATTTTTTTGGTTTCGGCTCATCTTCGGCGCGCCATTCGGACGATTGTTGACTTGTGAGCATATCAAATTCATATACCCACGTTTCATCACCAGTTATGATGCGTTCCATGAATGTGGGATCGCTATCTGCGTTCGCAATCATCTGTTTAGCGACCTCAACTCGATGCTGTTTTTGCAAAAAATTCAGCTCTTTTGGAACAAGTCGTGCTTCAATGCGTTTCATGCCCAGAATTTCCGTCAAAATGTGTTCGGTCGATCCAAATGAGATATCAAGGAGTGCAGCTATCTCCCGAATGCTAATTGAGCGGTTTTCCATAACTAAATTCTTCACGGAAGCGATGTTTTCATCGGTAGTTGAGGTCGATGGTCGTCCAGAACGCGGCATGTCACTCACGCTTTCACGGCCTTCTTTAAAGTCTTTGTGCCAAACAAATGTACGATTTTGTGACATAGAGTCCTCACCAAAGGCTTTTTGCAACATTCTGAGCGTTTCCGCTGCAGAAAAATCCGTTTGCAACACAAAATTTCACACAAACGCGTTGTTCCAATTTTTTATCCATGGTAAAAATCGCCGAGCGTCTATTTTTCGACTAACAAAAGCAGTTGTCAAAACAAAACTAATGGATAATTTGCTCTCACACTTTGACAGAATATCAGAACTAGTGTTGCCATCTTACACTAAAAAGATTTTACCGAAAAAATAAAGGCGGCCTTTTTAAATTGAAAATTACCGGAACTTTTTGATCACAAGGTATGTCTAGATACATCACTGTAAAAATGATGTAAAAATTAAAGTAATGTTTCGTTGTGTAGGTGTTAAAATCCATATAAATACTGTTATGCGAATATTTTCTACATAGGACAAAACAATTGTCTTTGTATTTTAGATATTTCTGGAACAAATTCTGTTATGTAAACGATTTTTTTTCTTTCGAAAGGTGAAGTGATTTGAGAAATGAAATAAAAAAATGTTTACTTGTATGATGAAAATAAACTTCTAAACTGCAATTGATATTTGCATGGAAGAAAAATTTGTTATCGGATCCGTGAATCGCAGTCATGAATTCGAAAACAACGGGAAATACTCCGTGAACTAAATCACGAAAACGTAAACAAGTTAACAGTCCGTTTCTCCTTTTGGGAATGGTTTTTTTTTTATGTGGCATAAAGACAAAACTATGGATTCTCTTATCATCACATCGATCATTAATTTATTTGATGGAAATGGGTGCTTATGTCGAAGTAGTTCCCTACCCCCATTTCAAGAGATAAACCCTCCAAAGAACGATGCGATGATAACACCCTCGGTGCGGCGTATCTTGCGAATAAAACACAAGCCGCTAATGTTCTTTTTAAGTTCTTCACCATTCCTGGCCGGGGTCCCGTTTTTTGCCACCCTCCATTCATGGTAGTTAACTCCAAGCGATATTATCTTTGGAATAAAATCCAATCACCCCATAGTTAATCAACGCGATTCTAATCAAACATTTTGTAAATCATCCCTTGGTATTGAATGGTAATCCGAGTTGGAGTTCATCGCCATAAGTGTTAAGTGCGCTGTTTATATGCGAGTGAAAGTGATGCTACTTTTCGATTCCCTAATGTTTGCATACCCGAGAAGGAACGAATGACTTGATAACTGACATTGGTATTTAAAAGCGCTGCATACGAAGTAAAATACCTTAGGCTAATACCATAAAAATGTTCCCACAATGTTATACGAATACCAAATTGAGGTAAAATAGGACCTCTCAGGTATTCCCAGGTATCCAAAATGACAAGTTTTGTTATTCGAGAGATATCTTGCTTGCAATTCTTAGGTATTTTGCTAGGGTATTTTACCTCTCATGCTGTACTCTTAAATACCAAGGCCAGTTATCAAGATCAAAATTAGGTATTCATATGTTATTTTCTCCTGCTCGGGTATGTGTCTTTCTTCTCTTCTAAAGAACATCATTTCAGATGACAAGCTTTTTGCCAAATAGTTCGAGAATTTCTCTGTGGGTATGTGAGATACGACCACATTACGGGACTACACGTGGGACTTCGAAATTAATTCAGATATTGTTTAAGAATACAGGGATACTTTGACATATGCTAATTTTTCATTTCGGAAAATTATCGTACACACTACCAAAAAGTCATGTAAATGTCGGTGCCCTGAGACCGACTCATGCGAGCGGCCTTTAGTACATAAGAATCAGTCGAAAGAGATGACAAAATCAATTCAATCCAACACACCTTTTGTCGAGTTGTGTCTGTTTCGGAGCACTTAATTTTGACATGACAACTTTGTTTACGTTCCTTGACGCAAATCAATTTTCAATTACGGCTCGTGTAAAATTGATAATTTTTAAGTGTGTATAACGGAATTCTCCATATAGAATCAAGATTTTTGCCCTTTTTTCTGGCACTATTAGTTAATTTTTTTTATGTTGTTCTGTGGTTGCTAATAAAATATTTCATAAAAAAAAGATATGTTAAATCGCTTTGATTCGATCGAACATTAATTATCTTATATCGAATCATGTTAGGCAAGATTTTTATATCGAGGTAAGTACCTATCAAGATACTCCTGTGTAATTGTTGGTGGAAAATATTTTCTTGCTTTTTTTGGTGGAAAATATTTAGTTAATTGGAACTATCCTTCTTATCAACATGCAACCCTAAGAGTGGACAACAATTTCTGCTAGAATGTGAAGAGAAAGTATTTAGGTTCGTAAGAGCACGGCAGGTTGTAAAATTGAATAGAAGTAGTTCAAATTGAGCGTAGGGCATGTTTGAAAGGCGGCATTCGATCAAGCAGACAATCTCTTGTCTAGCTACCACAGTGCGTGGTATGCAAGTGGAAGGGGACCCCCTTGACAGGCTCTTACGGATCTATCAATAGTTTCTCTTCACATCTTTGGCTCTAGCAGAAATTGTTGTCCACTTTTAGGGTTGCATGTTGATAAGAAGGATATTTCCAATTTTCAAACATTATAATTGATTACGTGCTTCATGCAACAACAAAAAACCTGATTAGTTAAATGAATTTATAGTTAATTAAAAAAAAGGAAATTATCTTATATTGCGGTAAAAGTTATCTTATACCGAATTACCTTATATCAAAGTTATCTCACATCAACCATAAAATAGCAGTCAACTCAGAATAGTGATGTGTGTAAGATGAATGAAGCAATAGGATGAAATCAACCTTTCGCCTCGATCTAAATAAAATGTTTCCTGATAATTAACGGCATCATTGCCGAACTTCGAACTGTCGTTTGCAGAAAACAACTGGAATTGTTACTCCACTTCAATCTAGGTGCTCGAACCATAGCAGTATATTCTTTCGATGAAAGGGTTTACACTTTCAATCCTTCCTAGCTAGTATGCATAAACTTTATCGCATCAGCCGAGAGAAGAGAAAAGTTTCAGAACGAGCTTCCACATTTTCCATATCAAGTAGACACACTTGCTGAATAACCGTTCTTAATGGGAGAAAGTGCCGCCATCGATGATAAACAGCAGGAAAATTTCCAAGCATAAACAAATATAGATGATAAACTTCTTTCCCAGCACCTGTATCCCCATAAATGCTTTCATAATGCTTCGCGGGTTAGGATCAAGGAAAGTGGATTTTTTAATCTTTGCTATCTCTGCCATTGTAGTTGCAATAAAGTTTACAATTGGCTTTTAGTTCTTCGGTAGTCTCAAGGCTTTTAGTTTGGATAGGCCAGTCTCAATGTGATTTAGTGGATTTAATATAAGCAAAGTTGTTTTTATCAAGGTTTCATTGATGTTTTTTTCAACGCTCATTCCAAAACAAATCAATTTAGAATCAGGTTTTATCCTAGGCTCTCCTTCTATTCTCCTACTGACCTAAAATGTTATCACGGTTAGTAGCAGGTCACATTTTAATGATGTTGTCACTAGTTCCATGTAAAGGGTGTGCGGAATCAAATTGCGACACACACAAATATCTTCAAACTTTCAGGGAGTAAAATAAAACATTGTTTTATATTTGTTTTATTCAATTTAAATTCCATATCCAAATGCACGAACCTTCTTCTTTGCACTACTCTTAAGGTCCTGTACAACATTTGGACCAACTTTTTTTTGCGTGGTAATCCATTTTTTTTCATATCTGCCTCCTATTTCACTTCCTTAGGATGCTTCCGAAGTGCCTGCTTCATGATGGTCCAGTACTTTTCAATTGGCCGCAGCTCCGGTGCGTTTGGGGGGTTGAGATGCTGCGGTATGAAATTGACCTCCTTAGCCTTGTGCCACTCCAAAACCTCTTCCGAGTATTGGCACGAGGCTAAATCCGGCCAGAAAATCGTAGGATCCTTTAGGTACACCTGCCCATTGACCGTTCCAGTTGTCACGAATGGAGTGCTCCGCTTTCCACACGAGCAAATTGCTTGCCAAATCATATATTTTTTGGCAAACTTTGACATCTTCTGCTTTCTAAGGACCTCGGGGGCATCGAATTTATGATGAGCAGTGAAAAACGGGAGCCCCGGAAGCTGCTGGATGTCTGCTTTTACATACGTCTCATCATCCATAACGAGGCAATGTGGTTTCGTCAACATCTGGGTGTAGAGCATCCGTGCACGTGTTTTACCTACCGTATTCTGCCGTTCATCGCGATTAGGCTCCTTTTGGACTTTGTACGTGTGTAGTCCTTCACGTTTCTTCGCATCTTGCACGAACATTTTGGTTAAATTCAGTTTCTTCGCCACATCTCGAACTGAACTGTTGGGATTCCTCTTGAAAGCATGAACTACCCGCTTGTGGTTCTTAACACTATACGGAGATCCATTTTTGCCACTTTTTTCTTTCTGATCGATGGTCAAACGTTCGTGGTACCGATTTAAAAGACGAGACCCCGTAGAATGTACCATTCCCAGCTTACTGCTGATGGCACGATGAGAAAGGTCCGGATTTTCGAGGTACGTGCGCAAAATATCTTTGCGCTGCTGCTGTTCTTCCGACTCCATCTTCGCAACGATTACACATCTGCTAGTGAAACTAAAACAGCGTAAACAAATACACATTGAACTAATTCCACAAAAAAATTCAATAGAAAATACCCAACAGGTAAAAAGTTACAGCCATTTAAAAGTGGTGCAATTTGATTCCGTACAACCTTTAGGACATTGAAAAATCATTATACAGAAGTAGTAAACCGTCGCTAGTGTTAGTACAGTTCATACTTTTCCTTATCTTAATATAACCGGGACCATGGAGATAGGGAGCAGTAATTTATCAGCCTACTAGTACAAATTTTATGAATTTCGGGTGGAAAAAGTGTGTTTGTTTGTCCCGTAACCAAAGCAAAACTGTATTATTATTTTTGCTATTAGACACCGTTCCCTATAAAGAATCATGTACTTTTACGATTCACTGCTCTCTCTTGTTTTCACCCATTCCCGAAACTAACAGATGCAGTTGAAGTTGATATTTATGTGTATTTTTCTTATAGTCGATTTAATTGGCAGCGAAACGAAGTGTATGTTAAACAAATTGAGCTTGTAAAGATATTTCATATTAGGAATGGTCTCACCAAATTCTTTTGCACCTTTAAATTTTATGTCAACCCATCCAGCAGGTCACTTTTCACAAAATTTAAAAATAGCATGTTTTTTGTAGTGCACCAACAGCGTACCATAGCGTACCTCCAACGATTTTGAACGTACCTGTAAAATTCCTTGTTTTTAGGTGCCCTGCTGAATAGACGGTCGATTTTGCGATATTCTTCATAAAACGCTTTAAAAACTACACTAAAGTAATGTACCAATAGCGTACCTTCCGAAACTAATGTTTGATGACCTATAAAACATACTACTCATTCTACGCTACGTTATAGTCAAAAATATATTTTTAATAATACATTTAAGGAAACGCCCTTGAATGGCTACTTCCTGCTAAGCATTGTGTACATCCCTGAATATAGATAACAATCAAGCATGATAAATATCATTTTTAGGCATGTTTTTAATCATAAATTTTTACTACCTCTAGAAGATGGCCTCTGGAACGTCCTGAGTTAATAATTTAAGGAACCCCCTTTACCTGTGGATACGCCAGCTTCAAATTTTCTCCGCTTGCGTTTGCTCTTCAGTTGTAAAAAAAATACGAAATCAGTCTTGTGAGCGGTCACAGCAGTTAGCACATTATCAGTGATAATCGGCTCTCTTGACTTCTCTCATTCGTAAGTCAAACTATCGAAATGCTTTACCAAACAAAAATGTCACATGATTGTTTTATACCACGACATTCTCGCCGGAGAGCTTGATGTTTTTATGTAAGTTAATCTTTTGAATTAAATTAGCTGCTCTTGATCTGCTTGTGCGAATTCTCAAAATACAAAATAACTATGAATTAGTGTTGACATTATTGATCAGACATTTCAAAACATACGCAAACGTCGTTCTGCATCTTGTGTATTGCAACACGATGGTGCTAGTTAAATCAGAATGTAGCACAACCTGACGGAGCGAACGTTATGAAAAGCAAACACCTTTTACAACCCTGGTCGAAATAAGAAATATCGGCGCTAAAATTGAGCGGCGTAATCAACCATTATCATTATGTTTGACGATTTAACCCTTTCTATGTTTTTGACGATTTAACCCTTTCTATGCTCAGTGGTTACCTATTCTGCTTACTGAGCAGAAGGTCGGCAGTTCAATTCCAACCCCGTCCCTTGCCTTGTAATATGTCACTTTGCCTCTTTCTGTTCCCACTAGATTTTAAAATAAACGGCAGGCTATTGCTTTTTCATTGATCGCATCACTTAAAGGGTATCCCAAATCAGATTGCATCACCGAAAAGACTCTGTAGAAAATTACCCATCGGGTAATTTATCTTGAAAATTTGGCTAGAAGTAGTTTAGAGTGTTTTTTTTAATGTATTTTTATCGCTGTCAGTTTTTCGTAAATTGGAAAAAAAAATCATGGATGATGAGACTTACGTCAAGGCGGACTTCCGCCAGCTTCCGGGACTACTGTTCTTCACCGCTCAGCACAAGTTTGATGTTCCGGAGGAAGTAAGGGAGCAGAAACTATCAAAGTTTGCCAAGAAATATATGATTTGGCATGCGATCTGCTCATGTGGCAAACGGAGTGCGCCGTTCGTGACTACCGGGACGGTAAACGGGTAGATCTACCTCAAGGAGTGTCTACAGAAGCGTCTGCATCCTCTGTTGAAGCAAAACCCGGATTGAAAAAAAAGAAGAATAAAATATAAATTAAAATTATTATGATACGAAAAGCCTTTCTTTATTGAAAAAGATTTGAACGTAGATCTAAAAACTGGTTAAACTTTGCATTGAGTGGTTAGAATAATCAATAGGTGCCTCACGAACAATAATCATGCTCGATATTTTCGTAAAAGTAAAATAATATTTTCGACATTAGCGACGAAAATAGGTCAAAGAGTTACAAATTATGAAATTTTTTTTTTTTCTTAGCATTAATCTTAGAAACCACACATAGAACAGTGAGCCAAACTCAAAGCATTGACTTAATCAGCAACTGGGCCATACAAAATTCACTACCGTATGCGTGATAATGTTGACCAATGTCAAAATATTAAAAGAATATCAAAAATTTCAAAAATTGCGATGTTTTTATTTATTTATGGTTCTGAGAGTCTTAAACTATGTTAATCATCAATCAAGTTTCCACTTGCTACAGTTACGGCTTCCACACGCTTCCGGAACGCACGGTAGGCCCTAATAATTTAGCCTGGATCCATTTCTCTCCAGGTACGGGTCAATGTTTGTCTGAGGCTTGCTGTACTGGGGTGGCATTTAGAACAGGCCTTGGCCTTCATGACACGCAATACTGAGTAATCCAGCGGATTAGGATCGGGCTGGATGGCGGCCACATGTCCATGCAACCACTTCTGAGTGCGGTTTGAGGTGTGGCACGGAGCCCCATATTGTTGAAATACAACATTTGGCTTCGGGCCATACTGCTCTTTGATCTATGGAAGAACATACTAACCTACTTAAAATCCCGATGTAAACCTCCGTTTTTACTCTTTCGCCTTCATTTTTTTTTCATCGGAAGTCACCAATCCTAACACCATAACGCTAGCAGGATGCTTGCTCAGATACACGTTTGCATGCTCGTCGGAAGTGGAGAGAAATAATATAGCGATCGGTTCTGGAATTTGATACGGGAACGACGGTATACATGCTCTCGTCGGTGAACAGGATTATCGGATTTTTTCGCTTGAGGAAGTACGGATGCGGTTGGTAATCTTCTAAGTTTTTTCCCCGTGCCATCGACATCACCCCGCAATCTTCCTTTACGATCTTCCGTGCCGTGAAGTCGCTGATCCCGTGTTCCTTCGCCATTTTCCTCATTGAACGCATTGGATTCGCCCGAATCTTCCTTTTGATGGCAGCGATAACCCTCGGAATGACCTGTGGCCACCTTCGCGGATAGTTGTGGCCACTCCCACGGCGATTGAAATGTCTTTTTGGGACATTTGCGCGTGGGACAAATCACGAATACGCTGCCACTTCGTGATGGTGCAACTGTCAAACTAAGGAAAGCGGCGAGGGGTTCGCCACTTTGCGATTGCACATCAGATCGCTGCGAATCCTTCATCAAATTCTCATAAAAAAAGACATCGCTTCCATTATCGTCATTAATCGCCACTAATCGCGTCTCATCGTGATCGATTCTTACTCGAATCGTGAGCATTGATTTTGATGACTGGCAACTATTCCATTTCTATTCGAGCTAACCTTTTCGTATCTGGCAACACTATCGAAATTTGTTTTGATTATTTCGAGCAAGTGAATCGAGTAGCATCCATCTGTGTTTTCCGATACTAAATCGGTAGCGGAAAAAGAAATGGCAATTGGTAATTGTTTATATTCCACCTTTATAGCTTGTATGTTTTGTATAGATGAGCTTATATGCTTGTTTGTTCTATTTGAAGCTCTTTCAGGTGGCGGAGCAACTGAAGTATCACGAGTACACCAGCAAAAATAAAAAAACCGGCATATCATCATTGTCCGAAGTGTTTAAAGGGACTTTTGAATTCCTTGTCGCTCCAGCATCACACGAAAATTCGAACGAGAACGTTCTAATGGGTATCATGGAAGAAAAGCCCACCGATAAGGTGCTCTTCAAACCGAAGGAGGAAACGATTTTTGACGAGATAGAACCTACCACCTTCGGTGAGCTAGAACCGAGCATTGATCCACTGGAAGGGAGCAGCGGTGACGCTATCATACCAGCAAGCAGCAGCAATGTTTAAGTGCATCGTTCATGCCATTATCGAGAGCAGTGGAATTGCTGAGGAATTCAATTTCTGACACTGTATCCGATCAAAAAGTAACGGTTGTGAATCACAGCAAATGCTGTTTGCTGCAGATCGTACACCAGACACAATAAAAAACGGTTTTCTCAGCCCGGAAGAACTCTTTTATGTACTAGGGGGATGGAAATTTCTCTTCTCAACCGCTTGAAAGCTTACCGTTTTTGCGTGCGATAAACCTTCGAACAACGCACAAATGTTCAGACATCCCGGTGAATAAAACGAACTGCTTATCTTCTGAATTGAGCCATCCTTAACCTTTTCCTTTCTTTCCCCCCCCCCCCCCCACCCTCTCAAAAAAACCAAAAAACACCAACCAACCCACACACCCCAAAACCACACACACTAATAAAATTCAAAATCTAACAACTTATCACTAAAATTGGAGCCCCAAAACCGCTTCAGCATAAGCCCTTAAATGAGAGCAATATCAACTGCTTGATGTACTTCATAAACATGTTCAGTACCATCTCCCACATCGTGACGTTTCGCATATGCATGTACCGCCAAGTGGTAGCGTTCAATACGTTGTTGCAGCAATACAGGACACCCGGGGTCAGCGGATCTTGATTGCATTCGCATTCATTGGTTAGATTGTTGCACAGATCCGGTGCTGCATTGTAACAGCCTAGCTCATTGGTGGGTGGAACTAAAGTCAGGGTTGTTGTTGGGATGGTCGCCGTATAAGTGGTGCTGGTTGTTGATGCTGTTGTGGCTTCTGTGGTTGTTGTTGTTGTCGTCGTCGTCGATGTTGTGTAGTGAGGTAGTGGTCGACGTACTCGTCGTGCTAACTATCGACTCCCGAATGTCGGACGGATATGTTTTATCAACGGCTGATGGTATCGTTGCGGTAGATAAGTTTGATCCAACATGATCTACAACTATTCGGCTTTGAACAGCGGCAGCAGCTACCGTGAGATGCATCAGCAGTATTTTTTAGAATACGACGGTGTATTATTGACCAAAAGGCGTGAAGACGGGAACCTACACGGTAGAAGAAAATTTTGCTGATAGAATATTATTTCTGGCAGTTCTCGTTGTCAAATTTTTCGAGCAGTCAGCGATAATTTTTGTTTTGATCGCATCGTCATCGCGCTTTCATCGCGATTGATCGTGCCAATCGCAAAGAATGCTTTCAGCACAAAGAAAATCGTCGTCGTCGTGGAAATTTCCATGTCAGGGAAGCTTCATCTAACGCTCATCGTGGGAGTGTCCCTCTGAAAGCGGCTTATTTTACTCGCAGCCTACTATATGAATTATAGATTACATGCATGCAAAAAAATATTCAAGGCATTATATGCACAGGTGACTAGGAATGATCTTACCATCTGCCTCCGATGATTAGTTTTGTTGAAGAATGAATCAGGCACAGGAATTTACATGGCATGTAAATTCTTGTGCCTGAAAAAACATAGTAAACTTTTCTCGAATGCACTTTTACACTACCATCGTTGCCGGAGCTGTCATTACTAAGATCAATTGCTGTGTTTTTGCTACGGTATAAAATCTTCTGCTTAGCATCTGGTTAGAAGCATCGATCGCCTACTGCAGCCGGCCTGACATCCGGCTTCAACCCACTTTTCGAGGCACTTTTCACTGCACTTTTAACCCCCGGAAGTGAAACCTTTCGGCCGTTCAATACTACGCGCACTCGGGGAACGAAATTTTTTTTTGCATCAATAAGTAAAATGTATACAACCTGAAAATAAACAATTCTAACCCTGTACGGAACACAGTTTAACGCGACAGTTAAGCGTTCACCGAAACGAGAAACAGTCGATTGTTGAGGTGAGTGTACAAGATTTTCTCACGCACTTTCTGTTCCGTCAATTTCCGAAACTAATGAAAATTTCACAATGAAACTCACACAGTGCAAACAATTCTCGCTGAGACCGTTTCACCCAAATTTTCTATAAAGGTGCAGCTTTTTTAAAGTGATGCAATTATACCGTGGATACCCGGCTGGCAATCAACAATAAACTATATTTGAACAAAAGATAAAACTGATCTGATCTGATTCTATTAAAATCAGAATACTATTGCATTTTTTATCCAAAACAGATCAATCATGTAAGAACACTTCACCACCTAGCAACTGCCAAGCGGTGTATCATTTATCACCAAAATCGCTGCCCATCGTTCATAGAAAGACGAAACCTCGCCTCTATCTGAACGTAATAAATCGAGCTTTTAAGATTCAATCAAACCCACTCTCTGCCTCTTGCTAACTTCTCCATCACCACCCACCTTCCAATCCACTCGAGGACCACTCAAAAGGTAGATGCAAATCATAAAAGTACCGAGTTTTGTTCTTATTCATGGTGGCCCGACCGGCTCTGTGATCTTGTCGAGTTCATGTACGTACAGACAGAAGACAACTCAGCAGCAGACCGTGTCTACAAAGCCGCTTAGGACCATGGTGATGATAATGAAGATGATGTAGTAGCTATGTGTAGGTACAAACCATCGCATCCCTTTGTGGGAACAACGTCGTGGCCCGACTGTTCTCCGCTATAAAAGCAACGGTGGTCTGCTTTTTACCGATATTAATATCGCTCATCATTGGCATAACAACCGCGACGACAACGACGACGACGACGATGTCGACGATGCTGCTTCTCGGGTTCTACATCATCATCGCCACACCACCGAAGTCTGCTCGTTCCTACTCTACCACTGTGACACGAGTTTCCCTAGCTTGATCCGTCCTTTTATCATGTTAACGGCTTTTGTGAAATGTTAGCACTGCTGGAAGGAAGTAGCTCCAGCACTGTTTTGTAGGGATGTTGAACAGCATAAAAAAGGATTCAATTAATTAAATTCTCCGAGCTAGCCAAGCTGAAAATAAAGGCGGTTCAGAAGTACCTAGATTGATGGTAGGAAGGGTTTACAGTTGCTGTGGTGTCGAACGACCAAGATTTAACAGTTTCGCACCACCAGCGTTATTATTAGCTATGACTATGTTACGACAATTGATTCCACTTGGCACGACCCATTACAAGTTGTTACGCAGTGATTCTTTTGTGAAAGTTCGAACTACCTACCGGCCATAAACTTTGCGTGACTCGGGTGGGAGGAAAACTTTATCCATTGTTTTGGGTGGTATTTCGAATCGATGAGCACGCAACAAGTTGGGAGCGAAACCCTTACGTGGAATGATATTGAATTACCTATAACAAAATATATTGGTTCACAGAATCAAACGAAAGTGTTGATGTCTTTGGCAAAGTTGGGTTGAAAGTTACTGAATTTCAAATTGCTTTCAATATTACTTCTGCACTTGATTAGAATTTGAATCCTGATCGTGTCGTCGGCACCCATAATTTTCATTCTAATACTATTATTGCCGGTAAACCTCTGTTGCCACAAACCTCTTCAGACTATCATTGTTATGGGCGAAAATAGACGTCATAATTGAAAATGTTAAGTGAAGTAAGTGAAGTTATAGCTCCTTTCCGCTAAGCACATTACCAGTTTCCACTGAATCAAGCAAAAGGTAGCACCTCCAGGATCAATTTTCCAGCACCAACAACAACTAAGCTCCATACAGATCCAACGAAGCAGCTGAAAGTATGTCTAACAAGATTTCCACACCCTGCGGTGGTAGTCTTGGTCTCGAATTTGCACTGTGTCAGCGTACTCGTGTGTCCTCGCCGTCGTCGTCGAACTTCTGCCCGTTCACCGAAAATGTGGATGCTTTTCAAAACTGTGTTCATTGCTGAAGATGGAGACACATCCTGTGTGCGTGTGTGGCGTTAATTTTGCAAAGAAAAACGACCGACAATTTTCAGAGGAAACACAAATCGAATAAAAGTCAACGGGACGATTTCCAACTGACTCTTCTAGCAAATTGAATAATCTACTGGCGTAACTCCAAATCGACCTACTGGAACTTTTCAATGGAGGCGCCAGTGATTTACCTGCTCCAATGCCGCGAGCAAACTCGTTTCGTGAAATATCGTCGTTTGCTTCTAACCATCCAACCTGACAATCAACTATGACAAGTTTACACTATCGAATTACTGTCACGCGACCTGGTCACCACTTGACGGCCATAACGGACAATTTTCACAGAGAAAAACCTTTCGACCACGATGACCCTTTGCAAATATAGGTATCAAAAGCGGGTGCGAGGGCAGTCGACCGCTTTGTTTATGCTTCTCGCTACACGTACTGAAACCCGGTTTATATTTTATCCCGATGCAATTTCAAACCACACGCGCCGTGCACAAATAAATGTGATAAATTACATGACTGTTACGCGACCCCTGGCCCTATCTGCTCCGTACATAGTAGCAAAACTAACATGTATATTGTGCCACACTCTGAACGTAGAGGGTTGAAAGTGTTTCAATTTGATCAGTGCCTCCATAGGGGACTTGTTGATGCACAAACGAAGCAATGTGGCAAGTGACACACCATCATTCTAGCGCCAATTGTTGAACTAGATATAGGCAGGCGCCACCAATTGACAATTGAAAATAAATTTATCCTAAAAGAACTGTTTGTTGCTGGAATAATGGGTATTAGGCGGCTTATTCGGCGCAACGAGAGAGGTGAGGGAATTCGCTGCAATACGTCAGGTGACGCTTCATTTAAAATGCTCCAATAGTTGACCTCACTTGCGGGGTAGAATAGGTCTCATAAGACACCGATGAGTGTTAAGTTTGTAAAAAGCATTTGTTGTCTTGCAATGTTATTAATTGTTATGACAATTCAAGACTAACATATCAGAAAGCCATATAAGCATTTGTGAAAAAAACCTTTGATGACATCTAACTTGCCTACCCAGAGCCGTGTTTTGATCATTTTTCATCAAATATATAATATCTTTGGATTAGAATTTTATCAAATTCTTTTCCCTTTTGTTAAATATTCTATTAAGTGGTTGAAATCGTCGTAGCATTATCAGCGTCATCACGTGTCATGGCATAGGAAATGTCCTTATGTAACGAATTCTACAAATATGTGTCTTTTGATCATTTCTGCCACTTTTTAGAACAAATGGAAAACTTACCATTTTTTTATAATACATTCATTTATTTGTTCAGGTTCAATCGAACCAACTTTAAGGAGCCAAGTTTCCATGTTTATTTACATCAGTAACTTTAGAACTAAAGTTAGATAGGTATTAAAGTAGCTAACTAGTAGAGTAACTAAAGTTAGAGGGGGTAAGATGAATAATAACTATGGTTTACTTAACACGTTTATTTTAACTTCTAAATCATCTAATCATAACTTGTTGCTATATAACTTTTGGTTTACTTTTGACTTGAACATTATCGGAAAAGAAAAAAAACACAAACACAGATATAAAAAATACTTAAAACAAACATACAGGTTCAACGAACTACAATCTCAAAAACATACATTGAATTTCATAAGCTCCAGATCAAGTAGAGCCAAAATATCTCGAACCGGTACATTAGGTTGTCTACCGCAAGCCCGATGGGAATCATAAAACTCAGATCTGACTCCACGATGCTCAGTACAAGACCAAATTGCGTGATCTGCGTCCTGAAAACCAGTCCAAGTGAGTCCGCTCTCTAATTGCCCGGAATTGAACAATAAGAAGGAACCCATACAAAGGTGATGATAAAATAACGTGAAGAAAATGCACTGAGAAGCCCTTGTATTTTCGTGAGAAAATACTATGAGTACCGACCTCAAGGAGCGAATAGCCTCTATAAAACTGAGACTATTCGTAAAAATGTACTGATCCGCTGTAGCAGGTGGAAGAACTACTTGATGTGATATATCCACAATGGAACTGACTCTTAGCTTCGGGTCTTAACCAAGAATCCCTACTGAGCCCTTGCGGCGGCACGACAAGCCGGCCAGTTCAGCGCAAGGGTGGTTGTGCCGGGCTCTGCTTCCTTGAAAAAACACCAACTCAGTTTTCTCCGTTTATAAATCTATACCTAACTGTAGAGCTCAAGTAGACAAATTGTCTATGCACAGATAAAAAGAAACATTGAATTTTCTGCGTTATCTGATGCACATAAAGAGAATGCTAGATATGTCAGAAAATAATGGGATATTTCATGTAAAGTTAAGTTGGATAACGCCTGAATCTAGCCTGTTGTATGAAAGACTGCGAACATTGTTGTATGGCACATGAAAGATTGCAAACAATTGCATTGATTACAACTCCACTGGCTTAGAATTAAACGAGGGTAAATTTTACGCGCTTGTTAAAATTCATTATTTTTTTCTGTGTGATATCCTGTAAGGGTCCTTGTAGGTTGACCCTATTGGACCGTGATAGAGACTACGCCGTCATCTGCAAGTTGTCTCAACGTACAGTTTTCACTTGGTAGAATGCAGCTCCTCGAGAACTTGCTTCCGCAGCAGACAGCCCTTCTGCCCTATGTGAACTTGCCACAAAAGCCATCAATACCACGTTTGGAGTTTTTAGACGACTGATTCTTCATTTACCGTCAATGTCTTTGACATAAACATTATACAAAAGGAGACTTAATCGGGAAGATGTAGAGTTTTCGCGAGAAAAGTGTTTCTCTGACAGCTAATTAAAAAAAAGGTTATTCATTAATGGTGAAAAGCCACAAGCGTGGACTTTATCTGCAAGAACTTCAACAGATACTGAATCAAAAGCCCCCTTGATATCCAAGAATACAGAAGCCATTTGCTCTAGTTAAGCAAAAGATAACTGAATCTGTCGAAAGCAACGCGAGACAGGCGTTCGTTCCCTTACCCCTGCGTAAACTGTATTGAGTATATGAAAACAGGTTATTCGTCTCAACCCATTTGTCCAGACGAAATAGCATCTTTGACTCTTGCAGTTTTCGAATACACGATAACATCGCGATAACTTTGGTTATTACGATAGAAGTTGTGGTCGGACGCGGGTTTACCAGGTTTTTGAATTGCCATAACTCTCACCCGTCTCCAATCATCAGGGACAACATTAAGCTCTAGAAACTGATTAAACAAGGTCAACATGCGCCTCTTAGCGACATCTGGGAGGTTCTTAAGAAAGTTGAACTTGATGCTACCAGCCCCTGGAGAGAGAACTCTACCATTGAAAAAAGTTGGCTGATCTCATCTACCGAATTCTCGATGTCGCGACGAATCATCCGTGCCGGCAAATAATCTGGACAAACTTTTCGCGCAAACTTGACGATCCATTGGTGTGAGTACTTCTTGCTCTCGTTGTTCGTAGTTCGGTTACGCAATCTTCGCGCCGTATTTCAAATAGTCACGTGATAGCCTTCCACAAATAGTCTCCAGTATCCATTTCTCGTTCTTTATGAGGCTCTTAAGTTCGTTTTCGAGAGCCGTGTATACTTCGAAGTGCTCAGGCGTTCCACGTCTACGGAAAACTTTAAACGCGTCTGAGTTTTTACGGTAGAGTTCGCATTGCTGATTTCACCATGGAGAAGGAGGTATCCTGCGGAATGACGATCCTGAAGCTGATCGAGATAGAGCTTAAAGTGCGCTGGCTAAGATCAGGTTGGAGAGGAAGTTATATTTCTCCAACACTCGAATCCCTTTTACCGCCGGTAAGGCTTTATCTATAGTAGTCCTGTACTTTTTCCTATCGATATAACCGGTTAGATCATACGTTGATGGATTCCAACGGATTGGACCCGGTGGCAATCGATTTTTTTAAGTGATCACTACCGTGTGGAACTTGAATGACATGCCATGTACAATTCAACTATAATGAATTCGAACAAAGTATGAGGGCTAATCTACTGCCAACCGAGGATGGACCTAAACAACATGTTACTTCTGCATTGTTAAGAACTAGATAGAAGTTGTCACGGAGGTCATAGATTCGAATATGAACGGTTTTCATCGTACAGTTTTCCCCAGCCTGTACTGTTTAAATCACCCATGATCAACCGTGGAACAGGAAGGGCCGAACAAATATCTGAAAGTTGTTTTTAATCAACAGAGGCTCTAGGAGTAATATACACAGAAGCAATGCAAAGGCTTTAATTTTAATAACAGCCTGACATGCCTTAACTTCAATACCTGAAATTTGAGGAAAATACACTCAATAGAAAGAGTAGAACTTTTTGATCCCCAAGTTCTCACCACGCGAATCCTCACGATCAAAACGGATAATGATGAAATCATGGAGGGAAAGATCGATTTCGGCAGAGAACCATGTTTCACAAAGCGCAAATGCATCACAATCCGGTATTGTGAGCTAAAGAAAGCGTAATTTGGTGTACTGTCTGCACAGGCACCATCCTCATGCTTCTTCCAGCAATTTGAGCAGCGTGCCTTATTGCCGCAATGGAATCGACACGGTGCCTAATCTTTGCCTATCCAGTATCTTCACTGGAGAAACCTGAGGGTTCTCAAAACGACCAACCGCCTGCTTCAGCAGGATCTCATGGGTCGAACTCGGTGACCACACCTTCAATTTCAATACCACGAGTTGAGATATACACTCTATACTCGAGCGTAAGGAACTCAGAAACAGCAATCTGGTTAGCTTGTTTAAGGTTGGACACAACGACCCTCAATTTGTTTAGTCTCACCTTAATAATTTCAGTCACGGCCGAGAATCACTTTGTCAGATCATTTATTATCTGATATAGGGGAAAGTGCTCTAATGTGGGTCTATGGATCTAGAATTCGGCCTTTCGCTTAAAATTGCCTGTCTTTAATTTTTCTTCATGTTGATATGTCAGTTAGACAATACTAATGTATATTCTTGATTTTCAGGGTAAAAATAGGGAATTAATATTTACTTCGAATTTTAACCATAGGTCGAATCCTAGATCCATAGACCCACATTAGAGCACCTTCCCCTACGTTCAAAGATTTCGTTTTGGGCTGAGAATAAACAACCCATGAACTGGCTGACTCAGCTGAATAAGCGCGTGATCTGGGGTTCTCCACCATTAAGTGGCGACGGTAAGTCCCTACTCCTTCGACACAGATGACTTTTTATTGTATGTGAGAGCCTTAAACGCTCAACCACTAAGGCAACTCACATAAACACTACGCATCACCTAAGCCAACAACAGAAACACAAATGAAATCACACCGTATTCATGAGAGAAAGAGAAAAAACGAACACTTATCGTATAGTGTTGGTCTACTGCTATCGGGTGACGTTCATCTGTGGACGGCTATAGCGGTGAAGAGTGGAGCGCAACAAGGGTAATACCAAATATACTATATTAACAATATAATTCACTTCCTTTTTCCACATATACATGTTCGGCGACCCTTGTAGCGCTGCCAACAGCACCATCTAGTGATAAAAATAGCAATCAAAATATGTTTTACTTTTCCATTTGGTTTACTTCATTTTACCGTTTATTCACGGTAAAACTAATACACTCTTTTTATGAGTATTGTTTGCTCACAGAGAGAAAAGTTTGATAGTCAATTTTACCATTATTGGGGGTTAGGATGACTATGGTAGAATAGTTATTATTTAATTATGGTTAAAATGACCATTCAAAATAGTTGATTCAACATTTAATATAATGTCAGAATAGTCCCTTTAACCATGACCATAGTCAAAAATGTGATGAACGTCTCCGACATTTTCATGGTAATTGTAACCATTATATGCAATAGTCATCTTGACCATTAATTGTCAATACAACCATGGAATTTTTCTTAGAGCACTTTTGAGAATAATGCCGATACGTCAAAATGTGCTTTTCAATCCTAACGGAGTATAACTTAAAAATCAGAATGATTTTAATTCTCTCAAACCAAACCACAAACGTGTACAGAGAAAAGAGAGATTATGTGAATCAATGCTCTCTGTTTCCCCAACATAATCGCATGTTTGTTTTGTTCCAACTTGTTCAGTTGTATTCAAAATGCCGTCGAAGTAAGAAGCATTACGCGAGCAAATTGTACAGTTCTATCGAACGAACGTAAATCACGGGAAAAAGTTCTCTGTGAACCATTTGAAAACCGAAAATGTTCCAGTTTCAACCATCTATCGTATCCTGGTATCCTCAGCAATAGCTCGTGGACAAGAAAAGACTTAGATGGACAAGAAAGGACTTAGATTGCTCCATAGTACTTTTAACAACTAGGATTCGATTAGTCAATCTGATGCAGCAAAAAAGTTCAAGACTCCGCAATCTTACATCTGCAAGACGTTGAAGAAGATAGGAATAGTCTGCCACAAGAAATCGAGAGCACCAGAATACACAGAGCAACAGATATCAACCGTAAAATCCCAATGCCGCTGGATGGCCCGAAATTACGCCGGAAAATCTTTCGTTTTGGATGATGAGAGCTACTTCCCTCTCTCAAAAATCCACATCCCAGGAATCGATCGATATTAATCTGATAAAATTTTTAACTGCATCTCCGAACATGAAAGTTAAAGCTTATGTTTGAGCAGAAGGTGAGGCTTTATATTGCCATATCTGAGAGAGGAATTTCCAAACCATGGTTCAAGCCCAGTGGTTTGGCTATTAATCAAGAAGTGTACCAAAATCAATGTTTGAAGAAAATATTGATTCCATTTCTTCAATCATATCATACAGATGGAAATTACGTGTTATGGCCGGATAAAGCGTCGTCGTATTATGCGTGAAAAACACAAGCCTTCTTGGGAATCCAATACATCCCGTGCGTACCAAAAAACCGCAATCCACCAAATTTGCCCCAGGGTCGCCCAATTGAAGATTTCTTTGGATATTTGAGTTCGCTGGTGTAGAAAAACAACTGGAGAGCCAAAGACTGTAAACAACTGATTAAAAGAATCAAAAGATGCATTCGCCAAATCGATCAAGAAGCTGTATAACGCTCCTGTTCAAACATCAGGACAAAGCTTCGTCGAATAGCTGATGACGGACAAATATTCATTTTTTAAAGTAAAGAGACGTGCCTTCAAAATAAATCAATCAGTTTTCCTTTCTATTAACAAATATTTGCGGTCCTCCCTTAGCTCAGTCGGTAAAGGCGCAGCTACAAAGCTACACCATGCTGGAGGTGGCTGGGTTCGATTCCCGGTCTGGTCTAGAATTTTTTCGTAAAGGAAAATTTCTCGACTCCCATGATTGTACTTGCCACACAATCATACTAATGCAAAAATGGTACTTCTTTTGACAGTAAAATTGTTGACTGCTTAAAAAAAGAAGTGAGCCAACACCAGGTTGGCAAGTATAATTTAAATCCGGTTCCGTTTCCGATGTCGTTGTGTTAAGAATCAATTTGTATCCAAAAACTCGTGAAAAACTAGCAACAAAAGAGCAAGTTAATATGTGTTTGTCCCAACCATTTGCCAACAATATAATGTTGCGAATGATTTCGTAGGCAACTAAAATTAATAAAATATTGTTGGGTTTTTTTCAAAGCGTGAATTGAAGATCATTTTGAGGCCAAAATTTTATGTAACTTCATCAAAGTATCTCTCTTCTTGGTAATATTTGAAAAATCATTCGATGATCATCATAAATAATAATTGCTAGCCGTTAATCTCGTTTCCTTTCCAGCAGACGTTCTTTGCCCTATCCTCTTCAAGTTGCAACAAACCATAGTTGCGTGTCGTTTTTGTCGTGATAATCGCAGCTGGCAACAAGTGGGAGTATCGGCGAGTTGTTCGGAAATTGATTCCTTAGTTGGGGCCTCAGATTAACAATTTGTGATTCGTTTTAATCTGTCTGTTGAGTACATTTGAAATATTACGCTAGGTATAACAAAACCTGGATAGCTTTGATTGAGCGTGTGCATTTAGTGTGTAGTAGTTGCCACGTTTCTCACTTATGGCGCTACAAGCGCAAAAAAAAGGTCGCCTGAAAAAATGTGAAGTGACTTATATTGTTAATATATTATATTTGGTGATACGTTGAACGGTGTTAGCCGATGAAAACGAACGGATGAATGCTTCCGCAACCACGCAAATATGCTGTGTACAATGACCTTGTCAAATGCACTATCTCTTCTATAGATAAAAAAAAAAACCAATTCACAACTGTGAATAATTATTAGCTAAAAACAGAAAATTTCGATCCAATGAACTGCTAAAAACTGGCATGTATATGGAGCGCGGAGAAAACGAACTTCACCATTTGCTTGTGCTTAGGGCAATGAGGTTCACAATTTGTCAACATCGATCGGATTCTAGTTGATGTTGACTATATTATTTGCATCGTTTTGCATCGGTTTTCCAATAGATATCGTTAATCAAAAACCAAGGAATGCACTTTTGTGCTAACGCTGCTTATCGGTCTCTGCACAGACTCCTTCGCAATTGTTTTAAACGCTTTTTTCCAGTCTTTCGCAAAAGTTTGTATGGTATCTGCTACTTTAACTTGTTTCCTTATATATGGTATGCCTTATTCAGAGCCCAAAATCTCTCGAATGGTCGGGCTTGAAGACAGTTCGGAGGATTCATAAGTTTCGGCACGTCTTGAACTTTATTGGCGTCGTACATAATGCACATATGCCAAATCCGGCCAAAACAATATGTTACGCTTAGAAGTACCCAACTTTTTGGCAACATCTCGAACAGAACTGCTTTTTTTTATTCGAAAAAGCCATCATGATCTTCCCGTCCATCTTTCGGTCGATTGGTCCAGGTTTTCGATCACATTTCAGTGCGGCCGCAAAGCTAACTAAACTTTCGGATGGCATTTCGAACCACTCCAATAGTCACACTTTCCAGTTTCATCAGTCGTCTTAGTGAAATATTGGGAATAGAGCACCATTTGTGCACAATCTGTTAAACGCTTTTCGGGAGAAATGCCTCGTATGTTGATGACTTCGTTTCAAAAATCCAAATCCAACACACAAATTGGTTTTTATAATTTAAACAAAGACACTCAGTGAAAATCAGGTATCTTACGTCATTCGGTTTCGGACGTTTCATGTGAAAATCGTGCTTAAAACAACCAATTTATCAACTTCAAAATAACTCACCGATAACATGCACATTATTTTTAGGAACATTGTCATTCAAGTTTCAGTAACATATGTCTACTCGTTTTGGAAATATTGAATTTAATTCTAAAAATCTCACACATTTAAAAAAAATATCAGCATTTCCTTATAAACGAAAGGTGCTCGCCACCTGGTTGTGACTATTGGTACAAGTTTCATAATATGATTAATTGTCAACTTGATACTCTCAACTATGTGTATTCGCTTTTGAGTTACGATAGTTTTGACAAATTTGAGTAGATCCTAAATAGAGTAAATGCTAATCCTGTTCCAGAGTAAGTTTATTTCGTACCAGATATGAAATTTATCCAAGTGTCAAATCTTAACGAAAGTTAACTCTTATCTGACAAAAATTGCCAAATAGTTCACAGTCTGAATACCGAAAATTTCTCAAAGCATTCTCCAAGCAAAATTTGTGATTTCATTAGAAACGCGTTTTAAAAAAGTTTCCAATCGAAACTCCGCATCGCTGAATTTTTTGAGGATGGACTTCGTCCATTGATTGTAGTACCACTTGTAAACCAAGATCTTTATACTTTTACCAACCAAATGACATGGTAGATAATGTTGATATGTCGTTTCTTTTTCGAAATATCAGTTGATGTTATCCTACTTGAAATGGAAGTACGAAAATCAAACGGCTAAGTCACTCTTATTGCTAAGCCAAAGAAACCTTCAGGTTCAGTTTCTTCATTACACTCGCAACCATGAGATTGCTGCTATCTAACACACTACGCTTCAATCGTGACTTTGAAAGAATTTTAGGTAGGGAGGATATGTGATTACCTAAGCCATTTAACTAATTCCGTCCAATAAAATCTGATAGATGTGAGTCTAAATATCGTCTAAGCTGAGGTGAAGCCACATGGCATAACATAACATGCCAAAAGTAATTTCAAAGTCGTGTAACTTGAGACCGACAAGATGTTTTTACAGGTTAGCAGATGTCATTCCCTCTCTCTCTCTCTCTCTATCTAAAATGTTGACGAATTGCGGTGCTAGTCAAATATAAACCAAACCAAATGTTTCATTTTATTCTGCTTATTTAAATCGTATCTATGACAGACACCTATTTCGAATACGAATAGATGATGATGAAATATTTGTTCAGTATTTATAAATCAATGATCGCCCTTGAAACCATGTGACATAAATGTATTATCAACATTATCATTCACTTTCAACAAATTACTCTAGACTAATCGCATAAATCTAATTCTCAATTAAGAAATTACACAGTATAAACCAATGCAATTCAAACCGTGGAGTGTCACAATGAATTAAGCATAACCTTCATGCTTTATAATAACGTAATCACTTCATACAACGAAGTGAATTGGTACATGTTCATACATCTACTTCCTGAAAAGGAAAAAAGCTTCTACCCGTCTGAAGCTAAACGAAGAAGTCGGCAAAGGCAAAGTAATTAGGTACGGTCGAAACTTCGTCGCTTCCACATATCCTCCGTGCAATATACCTACTCTTGCAAAACATCACACAACAAGTGTAATAATATAAAAGTAAAAAAAAAAAAACAAGTGTTAACGTTCTCATACTTTTGCTAACCGGGGCGCATGAATCTCTGTCTGCCTACATTCTACATACTACCATATTCCATTTAAACGCAAATGAGGCCCAGCTGTGCCTAGCCCGGCATTTGGTCAACTTTTTCCGTTTTGTTTCATTATGCTAGGAAAACTTTTCGCTGCAACTTAATTTTCATGCACTTCGTTCACTCCAAAAAAAAAACATTGTTTCGCGATTCCAGAGATTTCAGTTCGTCCGGACAAAGGCTGCGAAAGAAAATGCACGCAGAGGAGCCCAAATGAGCTTTGGAAAAATCTCGCCTCACGAATGCCTTTATTGTCGTTTCTATTTTGAACGAGGATAAGTCAGCAGAAGTAAACTGCACTTTCGAGTTGATGCATTTTTGGCGAGTTAATTTTAACTTTGCCTTTTGTGTGCTATACTTTTGGTTTGCTTGTTAAGATTCAGTTCTCCTCCTACTGTGTTTGACTGGTGGGACGGTTCCCGGTGGGTGGTGGCAGCTTTTCCATTACCCGATGCGACCGCTAACAAGAGGATGTACACTGTAACAAAAGAACTAAATTGTTTTGTTGTTTTTTGTTCGAAGAAGATTATTGTACAAAGTACATTAATTTTTAGAGACTCGTTTTCAATTATTGCGCTGTAATCTGGGTATTTTTTAACTGTGCATCAGTTTTGTAACCACAACGCCTATTTTTACTGAGCAACGCTATCTGCTTGTAACTTTTCCCCGGTCTCCACAAAAGACCGACGGAAAAGCTTCTTAGAAGAAATAAAAAAAAAAGTTTGTAATTTACTGGCGACCGCAGGTGAGCGAAAAATCACTTGCCCCGTAGCCGCATCGTCTTGCCAGTTTTCGAGATTCTTATCCTCCAGAGGCCAGGCAATAAACCAAGAAGCATCTTCCGTTGTGCTTCCTGAGGTAGTATAAGTTTTCATTTGCTCTCGCCGAAATGTGTGTTTGAGCTTCCAGCAGAAAGTTTTAATTTTACTAATATGATCTAATTTTTCTTACTTTAAGTACTTTTTGACTCATGACTTTCTTCTTCTCTTTCCTTTTGACAGTACTGCACGAGGTCCTTCTCCTGACAAGATGGCTCCGACGACGACGATCGAAACCGTCACCATCACTAGGCCACTCAAGGTAAGAATTCTACCATAATGTGTATATGATGGGATCATCATCTTTCAATCCCTCAGGTTATTGCCTTCATCTGTGGAGTGATTGTGGGAATACTTATGATCCTTGCACTCACCTCCACGGATTGGCTGATGGCGGAGAGCTGGCGGCACAGTGGGCAAAAATGGATCCAAAATCCCATTAATTTAGACGGCGCAGGGTAGGAGTCCTGAAAAATAGCTCATCTTATGGGAAAAAATGCGGGGAATCGAATGGTGTTGGTTTCATTTAGGGCTGAACACAGTAAGTGTCCCATTTTGCCCATTTCTCCCCTCATTTTGGATGTAAACTAGAATTATTACCCAAAAATTAAACTTGGTGCTACTATATTGAACTCAAATGTACTGTAAATTTGCAGAAAAAGCTGAAGAACTAAGTGGAACCAAGTTTACTTTGATCGGATCCCAGTAAGTGGTCTATTTTACCCCATTTCCCCTCATACATGCATAAACTCATATACCATGCGGTTCTGAAGATCCGCGCTGGTAATATTACTCTCACTTACATAGTACTTATGTAAAAACGTCCGGAGAATCGAATGGCGATGGTTTCGTTTAGGGTTGACCTCAGAAAAGGGTCAATTTTACCCGATTCTCCTCACATACTTGAAAAATCTCAAATACCATGCGGTTCTGAATATCGGCGCAAGTAATATTACTCTCACTTGCACTGTACTTATGTAAAAACGTCCGGAGAATCGAATGGGTGTGGTTTCGTTTAGGGTTGACCTCAGGAAAGGGTCCATTTTACCCGATTCTCCTCTCATACTTGAAAAATCTCATATACCATGCGGTTCTGATGATCGGCGCAAGTAATATTACTCTCACTTGCACTGTACTTATGTAAAAACGTCCGGAAAATCGAATGGGCATGGTTTCGTTAAGGGTTGACCTCAGGAAAGGGTCCATTTTACCCGATTTCCCCTCAAACATGAAAAATAACTCATATACCATGCGGTTCTGATGATCGGCGCAAGTAATATTACTCTCACTTGCACTGTACTTATGTAAAAACGTCCGGAGAATCGAATGGGCATGGTTTCGTTAAGGGTTGACCTCAGGAAAGGGTCCATTTTACCCGATTTCCCCTCAAACATGAAAAATAACTCATATACCATGCGGTTCTGATGATCGGCGCAAGTAATATTACTCTCACTTGCACTGTACTTATGTAAAAACGTCCGGAGAATCGAATGGGTGTGGTTTCGTTTAGGGTTGACCTCAGGAAAGGGTCCATTTTACCCGATTCTCCTCTCAAACATGAAAAATAACTCATATACCATGCGGTTTGAAAGACTGTTATTTTAATATTAGATTTATTCTTAGATTTTCCACCTCATTACTGAGATACAGTATTAAAAAAACAGTTCATTCAAATGTACATCGACTGTAAAAGTTTGCTCTACAACGTATCATTTTCTTCGCTTCCATCAGAATCTGTCTGACTGTCGTCAGCATCATCTACAGTCGCTTTATTATTTGCGTAATAATATCCTAGCTGCTTAGAAAAGTCATCCTCGGCGGATCGATTTCTGGATAAGCACTTGGAGTTTGTTTCCAGGTGTGACATCTTTGGATCTGACCATGCCAACGATAGCCGCATCATATCCAGAAGGTTATCTTCAGGTGATGTTTTCCGTGCAAGAAAAGGACGCGCATGCTTGTACCTTTTATGGCACCTCTCTCCAGACTGCTCATCGATGAAATTCATGGGGTAAGGCTATTGAAAAAGTAAATATGTTTTATTCAAAGTGCTATAAACGCATTTTAAATCAACTTCATATCTATGACAGATACACACTTAGAAATTATGAATTTTACACGAGACGTAATTCATGTTTGTAAAAAGCCGGGGAACGTAAAGAGAGATTTCGTGTAAAATTATGTCTCCTGAAACTGACAAATACGCAAATCGACGAAAGATATGTTTGATTGAATTTATTTTCTCATCTCTTTGAACTCATTCTTATGTGCTAGAGGACGCTTGCATGTGTCGGTCTCAGGGAACAGAAATTTACATGACATTTTGGTAGTGTGTAGTTTCAAAATTATGTTTTAAACGACTGAAGATAAAATTGTTAAAATTGTTTATAGGTTTTAGATACATTCATAATAATGATGGTTTACCAGTTTGTTGATGAGATCTGGTAGATGTTTATACTTGTGTACAGATGGAGGTAGTCGTTTCACATAGTTGAATTCTGTTATGATGAGATCCTCTATTTTGTCGTACAACTGCTTGACCTTTCGAGCATCGAGCTGCTTTGAAGAAACGGCTAAGCTGCTAATCAACCTCACATGATTGGCCAGTTCTTCCGAAATACCGAGAATTGCGGCGAACTTTTTCGGATCTGCTAAAACACGTCGCGCCATGTTGCCGGTGTTGCTGCTACCGCTGCCTCCAATTTTCGGTCGATTCACGCTCACCTTAAACGCATCCTCGAGTTGGTTTGCAATTTCCCGGGCTTTTTGTTTGATAATAGGGTCGGCCTGAGGGAGACTGCTGTTGGTTTGCTTTTGCGCTGAAACCCGAATCAACCACTCTACTGTATTCATTCTGGCATGAAATAGAGATGGTCCAACACGAGCATCATCAGAAACGCAGAGAGGACAAGCTTTTGTATTTCGATTCTTGACAATGGCATTAGCTGCCTTACCGTCGACCATTGCGAAAATAGCTGAAACAAATATTCGCAAGGTGATGCCCTGTGTACTGATCACATTGATAGGATTTCGATTAATCTCATCCACTTCAGAGTAGAAGTGTTCAAAAATCTCACGAGTAACGTCATCGGTTTCCTTCAGCCATCTCATCGACTTCGCCCTACAGAAAGTGTCCGATTGAGGATTTGGATTAATCCAAAAGTTTTCACCATTTTCCGCAACCAGCATTAAGGACATTGAATGTTCAGTTAGCAGAGAATCGTCTTTACGTAGAATGTTCGGTTGATTATAATGGGTAAACCCCGTAGCAGAATCAACTCCAGCGGACATATAGAGGGTGCAATTAACTTTTTCATTGGAAGTAATCTCCGTACGAACGGCCAACTTGTGTCCCACTTCAGCTATTTCTGTGATGCGGGAAACATCACAAAAAACCATATCCCGTAAGGTTACCGTGCACATAAGGTTTCCATTTTGCCAGGTTGGGATCGATACACTAGGAATGATGTTGTTCCGATGCTCCACAATATCTGCCCAAGGCAAGAGTACCTTGATACCAAAGACACCTTTTGTAAACTGTTCGATGGCTCTGTATTTACTTTTGCTCAACCCGAGTCTCGTTTTAAGCATCAAAGAAGCTTCAGTGGATGGGTTTTCTATATTGCGGGCGCTGTCGATAGACTTCAAGCACTCGACAGCCCATTGCTCACCACCTTCTCGTAGATTCAATTTTCGTTCTTGATGGAGCAGAGTATATATATAACACATGGAGCGTTGGTAACGGTCAAACAAGCAATGAACTTTTTTATTAATTCATCTGCTACATACTAATTCATGGGTTGCTTGGTTCAGAAACAGTTTCATATTGTGTTGATAATTTTACCCGATGTTAAACTTCAGATCAATAGTCTGCTTTTTGTCGTTTGTCTCAGTCCAAAGATGTCACACCTGGAAACAAACTCCAAGTGCTTATCCAGAAATCGATCCGCCGAGGATGACTTTTCTAAGCAGCTAGGATATTATTAAGCAAATAATAAAGCGACTGTAGATGATGCTGACGACAGTCAGACAGATTCTGATGGAAGCGAAGAAAATGATACGTTGTAGAGCAAACTTTTACAGTCGATGTACATTTGAATGAACTATTTTTTTCATACTGTATCTTAGTAATGAGGTGGAAAATCTAAGAATAAATCTAATATTAAAATAACAGTCTTTCAAACCGCATGGTATATGAGTTATTTTTCATGTTTGAGGGGAAATCGGGTAAAATAGACCCTTTCCTGAGGTCAACCCTAAACGAAACCATCCTCATTCGATTTTTCGGACGTTTTTACATAAGTACAGTGCAAGTGAGAGTAATATTACTTGCGCCGATCATCAGAACCGCATGGTATATGAGTTATTTTTCATGTTTGAGGGGAAATCGGGTAAAATGGACCCTTTCCTGAGGTCAACCCTTAACGAAACTATGCCCATTCGATTCTCCGGACGTTTTTACATAAGTACAGTGCAAGTGAGAGTAATATTACTTGCGCCGATCATCAGAACCGCATGGTATATGAGATTTTTCAAGTATGAGAGGAGAATCGGGTAAAATGGACCCTTTTCTGAGGTCAACCCTAAACGAAACCAAACCCATTCGATTCTCCGGACGTTTTTACATAAGTACTATATAAGTGAGAGTAATATTACTTGCGCCGATCATCAGAACCGCATGGTATATGAGTTTATGCATGTATGAGGGGAAATGGGGTAAAATAGACCACTTCCTGGGATCCGATCAAAGTAAACTTGGTTCCACTTAGTGCTTCAGCTTTTTCTGCAAATTTACAGTACATTTGAGTTCAATATAGTAGCACCAAGTTGAGTTTTTGGGTAATAATTCTAGTTTACATCCAAAATGAGGGGAGAAATGGGCAAAATGGGACACTTACTGTGTTCAGCCCTAAATCAAACCAACACCATTCGATTCCCCGCATTTTTTCCCATAAGATGAGCTATTTTTCAGGACTCCTACCCTGCGCCGTCTAAATTAATGGGATTTTGGATCCATTTTTGCTCACTGTGCGATGTATGTCTTTAGGTTGTTTTCCAACCCGAAAATTAGATTTGTTTTTAGGCTGCGTGCTATAAACCGATTTGTTTTTTTTTTAGTTCCTTGATTATCGAGATTTTCAGCCCTGGGCTGGTTCATCTCCCATAAACCGATTTGAATACTTCTATCCTCAAGAGGTATTATACAAATTTGACTTGCATAAAAAAAATTAACACGGATTAGATACTAGAGACTTGTTGTTGCAAACTTGGCAAATATCATATTGAGGTCAAAAATAATAAATCCGGCTTAGAATTCACTGGTTGAAAACAAATCTTATTAGAGGGAGTTGTGTTTGGCTTTTCAGTAAATTTCAAATTTCATTCCTGACCCACAGCATCTCGATTTTTTTTTCGCGTTGTTTTAACCCTTAACCTACCGGGACGGTTCATTGAAATAAGTCATTTTCATTTTCATTTTCAAGCACAGAAGGGGGTCATAGGGCCAAGTCTCCAGCGATGAAAATCGCTGTCCATACAGTACCAGGGTAGAAGTATAAATTTCGTATCACAGAATAAAAATAACCACAGGGGTCAAGTGAATCCTGCTTAAGATACCGGATAGTAAGAGGCTGTTGAAAATAGGGGATAGTCAGAGTGAAGGAAATTCTCGTGAAAGATGGAAAAAGGAACGAGAGATTGATGACGTGTTAGATACATTACATAGAGGATAGTAGGAGGCAGAAAGTGAAGCAAAAGAAAGAGAGCGGCGTTCGATTGCTGAAATGAAAACGGAATAATAGTTTGGTGATTAGTACATCATTGTAATTGATATGTTCTTGTATGAATTAGTTCTCATCTGTTTCTTCTCCTATTGGTTGTTGTTGCACTGGTACCGCAAGTTATTGTCATCCAACTTGCTCTTCGATCTCTTCGTCCACTGATTGTTGATTACAATTTGAAAGCATTTGTCACTGCAGATGTAGATCCAGCTTACCTGTTGACTCCAGTATACCAAAAAAGAAACAGATATATCGTCATTAGAAAGTGATATGATCAAAACGAAATGGCTATTCAGTATGGTTCAACGGATGTGAAATGAAGGAACATCGGAATTAAGCATGTTTGGAGGGAAACAACGAGATGATTAATTGAATTTCAAATGGATTTGTTAACCATGAGTTGTTAAATTTTTCAATAAAGCAACTCAATCAACTTATGCAACATCGACTCATGTTCTATGCTAATATTAAAAATGTTGCGTCATGCCACATCTTCAAGTGATCTGCGTAAGCCACCCATTTTGTTCAGGCCCTTTTGAACTAGATGAGGTGAAACAAAGAGTCCAGTATTTTTTAACTAGGATTCAAATAACAATGACAGGATGAATGTCATCACTTACTCCTACTTGACTTCCGCCTCGACCAACCTAGTGGAACGTCACCCAATTCCTTACTGAATCAAAGGGCAGTTCAGATAATGATCTTGCGTTATTGGCAACAAAAACAAGAGACAGAAGAGAAGGAAAAAAATCAGTGGGGTTGTGTTTAACACACGACCGGTTGACATAGACTACGTTAACCCGTTTGATTAGTTTCGTCAGTTTCGTAGCGTACTGTTCTAATGGGACGTTGGGTTAGCATAAGTAAGTGAGAAAGTATATTAGAACATGCTATGATTCGCTTCTTAGAAATTATTTGGCAGCCGTGGAAAGGGACGTTTGGTTTGAATGTTAGTATGATGAAAGGGCAACGATTGTGCTGGCTGTAGTAATTGTGTTGATATGATCGACCAGCTGGAGACCATTATCCTTATCACGTAATCTCAAAAAATCTATCGATAAATGATAAAGCAATAAGCGTTCACACTGTTTCAGTTATTTTTAAATGTTGATTTGACCTCTACCCTTGCCGTAAGGCCTAGTCTGATCAAAATAGCGTTGATGTTTGTCCTAAAAGATCGTTAGACCAGCATTAGATAGTAAGTATGTTAGCAAAATTCTATTTTACACTCTTTAGATAGCATTTGAAAATGATTTGTACTTTGTCAAGTTGGTTGACCACTTGATTTTATTTCCCATCTCGAGTTGAAGGCCCTTCTCCAGCGTCCCGACCAGTAGTTGGCAACGCATTACCTCTGGCTACTTTCGGTTTCGCCCGATAACCACGAGCTCGCTCGGCATCGGCACATGGTCGTTTCGGAGGATCTTTCGAATGTTCGATCTTAACGCGCTTCCGAAATTTGCGCATACGGTTGGCATCAAAACGATTAGGCATTGCACTTATTCACACTTCCACAGTTTCTGAAAACTTATTTCTTCCTAGAAGTAAAACTCTATCCAACGCGAATAGTTATCACAACAGAATAACTATTCATAACAGTACTCATTGGAATGTGCATGTTCAAGAATCAAAACGTTGTCCATGATAGAGAATTTCTTGAAACATACCAGAACGCAACATTCTTTAAAATTTTCATACACCGATTGATGAATATGTATGCGAAATATATTAATCTTTTATTTGTAAAATTTTACATACCTGAGTAAAAAAAATGGCAATTTTATAAATTTCTTGATTAGAGCAGTCTCAAAAATAAATCAATCAAGAAACGATCGAATTATTAGCGTCCGGTGTTTCAATTTGTCGTGACGGTAGCCATTTGTAAATTGTGCACAATGCTCAAGGTATGCAACAAAGAAAACTAAAATTGTTTTAACCACCGCTGTCAGCCAACTGACCGCTGTAAGAACTTGGAAATCAATGGTAGATAAATTCAAATCAAACAAACTCTCTCAAAATCAAATTCGTCGTCCTGAACAGGACGGATTTGAAATGGTCCGCATTTGAATTAAAACCTTCTCTGTGCCTTACCAAAAGATGTCTACCAAATATCACACACACATAAGCACCTTATTTCGCTCCTCGTGGTTGCACCCACCCGCTGGCTACAAAGACATTATTTTCCCAAGCAACCGACTGCCTACCACACCACAGCATAATTTATGGTTGCCTAGCAATGGTTGCCTAGCCAACTGCTGCCTAGCCACTGGCTGGTCGCCAGTGCACCTTCTATGATGCTTGTCACCACCAGCTGCCAAACCCAAATTGGCGTCTTGCCGCTCCGCACTGCTGAATGAGGCTAGTGCACCCTCCAGGGTGCATGCCATCGCCAGGCGCCAGCTGCCAATCCATACTGGCTCGATGTTCCGCACAGCTCCAGTACTGCAACACAAATGAGAAATTTGCGAAGGTGTACCCATTTTGTATCGTTCACTGCTGCATATGAGACCTCCCTTGCTCACATTTGAAATCTGGGATAGGAGAGTAAAGGGCGATACGGTCAAAATTTGGTCAATATCAACTTGACGTATTTCTTTCAATTTAAAAAACCTGAACACCCCTCATTTTGAAGGTGTGTGTGTGTAGAATGTTGCTCCTATTTTGATTTTGGAATTCACTCTTCAGTTGTCAAAATGCCGTCCAAGCAAGAAGAGCAGCGTATCAAAATTTTGCTCGCGCATCGCGAAAATCCGAGCTACTCGCACGCAAAGTTGGCAAAATCGCTAAAAGTTGCCAAATCAACCGTTACAAATGTAATTAAAGTGTTTGGGGAACGTTTGTCGACAGCCAGGAAGTCTGGATCGGGGGGAAATCGAAAACCGGAAGCCGCTGAGACGACAAAGAGAGTAGCCGGTAGTTTCAAGCGAAACCCTAACCTATCTCTCCGAGATGCCGCAAATAAGCTGGGTGTATCGTCTACAACCGTGCATCGAGCCAAAAAACGAGCCGGACTATCGACTTACAAGAAGGTAGTGACTCCAAATCGCGATGATAAACAAAATACGACGGCCAAAGCGCGATCCCGGAGGCTGTACACGACGATGCTGACGAAGTTTGACTGCGTGGTAATGGACGACGAAACCTACGTCAAAGCCGACTACAAGCAGCTTCCGGGACAGGAGTTTTATACGGCAAAAGAAAGGGGAAAGGTAGCAGATATTTTCAAGCACACGAAACTGTCAAAGTTCGCAAAGAAATATCAGGTTTGGCAAGCCATCTGTACCTGTGGCTTGAAAAGCAGCATTTTCATAGCTTCCGGGACTGTCAACCAAGAAATTTACGTGAAAGAGTGTTTGAATAAACGTCTGCTGCCTTTCCTGAAGAAACACGGTTGTTCCGTACTGTTTTGGCCGGATTTGGCATCTTGCCATTACGGTAAAAAGGCCATGGAGTGGTACGCCGCCAACAACGTGCAGGTGGTTCCCAAGGACAAGAACCCTCCCAACACGCCAGAGCTCCGCCCAATTGAGAAGGCTATTCAAGCGGAACCAAACAAAGACCAAAAAAACAGCAAAGAACGAGCAGCAGACCAAGCCAAACAGGCTTCCTCCCCCCAAGAAGGAGGACAAGGAGGCTGCACAAAAACAGATGGCAGGGGTCAACCGTAAGGCCCCCCAATTCCGATTTGGAAAAGCGGAAGCCTAACTGAATATTTTTCCTGAATTTTATACTAATTGAACTTGAAAAAGAAATTTAATTTGATTTTTTAAATAAACGATTTCACCGATTTACACGCGTTTTCCCTTGACCAAATTTTGACCGTATCACCCTTTACTGTGCATTTTGTAAATTTAGCCTGCAAAGCAAAATTATAAGACATCACCTTTTATTTTTGTTATTTTCAATAGTTTAAAATTGTTAACAGATAATGTTTGATAGTTTAATTGATTCGCAAGAAAAATTTCAACCAATTGATGTAAACATCTTGAAAATCTGTCGAGCATTTATTAAGTTATAAACGTTTAATTTGTAACGATATTTCGTAACGGTCGAGATTTATTTTAAGATTTTCAATTGACACCCTACCTTTGCCGTAATAAATAAATTATAAAAGAAACAATAACTTTGTTAATGAAAGAAAAGTTAGTAATAATACATAACTACAATATATCTAATCTACGCGGATGAACGTTGGATTCGAGGTCTTGTCAGTGCTAGAACTGTTGGTATAGACCCGTACTTAAGCCCTGGCGGTCCCTCTAACAATAGTGATAGGCAGCTGTAGTTAAATCATGCTCAACTGTTTCTATAGCTATGTTAAAGGTATGATAAATCAAGTTTCGAAAAAATAAATAACTAAATTGATAGAAATATCTTAGCTATAATTATTAGTATTAATCAAAAGATTGATTATATCGACACTTGACGAATCATCGTCAAACCCTTCATCCTTGGCCAGGGTGGACGGTTCACTGAAATAAGTCTATCTCAACAAGTATGTAATCGATTTTATTCTGCTTGAAGAAACATTAAATCCTATTAAGGAGTGTATCGAATATAAGCTATCCAAATACATTTGCGTTGTACGCATGTATTTGTGATGGTTTTTTATGCTCTGAACACTGCATGCTGTGCGTTTGACTGTCAGCTTTCTTTTCTTTAATTGTTTGTGCGGTTCAAATTCTGCGTTTTCAAAATGTCGCGTATTGAAAAGGAAGTGAAAATTAAGGTTCTGGACACATGGCTAAGCGAGAAGGGTATTACTATGCGAAAATTGGCGAAGCGGTTTGGAATTCATCATGCGAGTGTTAAAACCATCATTAATAAGTTTGGGGAACACTATTCTTTGGATGAGCTACCAGGAAGAGGCAGAAAACCCGGTTCTTCCAACCCGAAACTGGAGCAGAAAGTGGTATCTCTAATCATGAAGAACAAATCAATGTCAATACGTGATTTGGCCAAAAAAGCAGGAACGAGTGTCGGAATGATCCAGCGTATCAAGAGGCGAAACCATCTGAAGACCTACAAGAAGCAGAAAATCTCGAAACAAAGTGAAGAACAGAAGAAGCGAGCAGCAACAAAGGCCCGGAAATTGTATTCGCGTCTTTTGCAGCGTCCGGATGCATGCGTTTTGATGGACGATGAGACCTATGTAAAGGAGGACTCAAAAACCCTTCCAGGTCCACAATACTTTACTGCCGTCGTTGGGGAGGATGTGAGCGATGCGGACAGGTCGATTCAAGTGGAGAAATTCGGTCGAAAGGTACTGGTATGGCAAGCAATATGTTCCTGTGGTTTGAAGTCAACCATTTTTTACACTACCGGAACTATAAATGCGGAAATCTATCGATCTGAGTGTCTCCAGAAGAGATTGTTGCCTTTATATAAGAAGCATGGTACACCTCCACTGTTTTGGCCGGATTTAGCGTCGGCTCACTATGCCAAAACCACTCTCAATTGGCTTGCGGAAAAGGGTATAGATTTCGTTGAGAAAAATATCAATCCACCAAATTGCCCTCAGCTTCGACCCATCGAACGTTACTGGGCAATCGTGGAGAGAGTCTTCAAGAGTTCAAGAAGACTGGTAAGGCAGCTGGGAACATGCAGTAGTTCAAACAAATTTGGGCTCAAGCGTTCAAAAAATGCGATGCAACACTTGTCCGGAACTTGATGAAGAGCATTCGATCCAAAGTTCGAAAATTCGTGAAGGAATAACTTAAATTTCATCCGGTCTTCATTATGTTCAAGTTTAACCTCGTACAATGAAGGATCAATTTTTTGTATGAATAAAATATCGGTTTTCAACATAATTTGAAAGAAAGTTTGTGGATAGCTTATTTTCGATACACTCCTTAAATCCAAACAAAAAATCCTATGACCCTCGCCCTGTTTTGTAGGGGTGCATTTAAGAGTGGCTTTTTTTCTAGCTTTCGTCTATATTGTCGAAATCGAGGCTATAGGCTGTTCCCGGAACAGGGTCCAGAAGCCTTGGGAGAATTGGTCAAATTTTCATTGCAACAAACACTTACAGGGCGACATTGCACAGTGGTCCGTAATGTGAATTTAGCTGGAAAGATAAATTTACAGCCTAAGTTTGAAGCTTTGGATCAAAATTGTCTTCTACAAAGTTGTTCCTAATAACGAGGCCCTTCTTTTGGTGTGAATGAAAACAAGGGTGGTCATTATTTTCAGAGAAATCGAAAATCTAACTTTTTTATTTGCAAAAATAAAGGAATATATTTTTTGAAAAAGTTGTAGATTAGACAGTTTTAAGCAACTTTGATTGCCTAAATTTTTCCGAAGCTTTTGAAATGACCGAATTAGCGCAATTTTTACCTACGTAACTCAGGGTGTTTCTATAAAAATCAGATATTTTGCTGTTACTTTTTTCATTTAACACTTTTCAGCAAAGTTGTCTTCCCATTGATTCTAGAGCAATGAAAGATACAACTTTTGGTGTCTCTATCGTATGTCAAACAAAAGTTATTATGGTTTTTGTAAACAAAATAGGCCTTTTTCAAATGTTGATCTCTCTGGTTGCGGCAGACAAAAATAAACATTTCTCAACAGCATTCGAAAGAATTTATGTTATTTCATATCATATCTGAAAAACTGGAGATTGGTTAGTTTTTAAATTGAGGAAAACACATTTGAAAAGGGCGTAATTTTAAAAGAAAATCGTAAATTACTCTCTAATGGTAAGCGATATTGCCAAGATTTAGTTGTCAAAGGTTTCATCTTTTCAAGTTCTAAAAATCATCTGAGGACAACTTTGTGGGAAAATTTGAAATAAAAAAGTTAGAGTAAGAAACTGTTTTTTTTTATAGGGGTACTTTCGTGTGATTCAGAAAGTAGAAAATGCTTCGCATACAAGTGAATCTTATGTGTTAAGTGAAATATAAATGATTAGTCAAGTAGAATTTCTTTTTCTATGTGATGTTCATGTAAAAATCACTTATTTTAGAATTGGAAAATATCTACATGTGCTTCCAGTAGTAGCTAAGTGAAATAGTCTTTCAGTGTAGGGCCACTTTAGCTGTGTACGTGAAAATGGCGCATGCAGGAGAAGAATGAACCGCGAGCTGGGGTAACTCTATGGCGAATATAGTATCGTGAAAGTCACTAAAGCTGGAGAATGCCGGTCAACAATCCAGCAAAAATGGCGTTCGCTTCGAATCCGACCGGAACAAGGCGCAGCGAGCGGGATGGCTAGACTGCAGACAGATATTAAAGCTCGAACAAAACAATTCAAATTTGTTGTGTAAAATATCAAATCTTATTACGTTGGAATCGTCTGGTACAATAGCGCCGCCTCATCAACTTATTGCTACATTTAATCTGACAGTTTGACTGGCAACCCATTTTTCCCTTACCAATAAAAACAAATCTTTGGCGCCATCTGTTAGGTTTTTGCTACAGGATATCTTGAGGGAAGCCATGTTTTTACACAAGGAAATGAGATGAAGTCGAACGTCTGTCTGCGGTTAGACCAAGTGCATGGATGACTGGGTCAAGCGTTGGCACATGTGCGTCGCTTCAAAAGGATGTTTTTTTTTAGAGAAACAGATTTGCAAGAAAGTTGAGAAAATTTTGTTTTATTTTAAAATTTCCGGTACTTTTTGATCATAGTGTAAGCAAGTATGTAGTCTCTGTTCTAGACATTCAACCGTGTGCAGCTGGTATAGTACGAGTAGCCTTAGAAATGCTCCATATGTAAACTGTGTATTCTTTCAATCGAGGTTAATCTTGCGTTACTTCCGACGAGCTCCACAGGATCAACAGGCGATCATCTCAATGTTTTATCTGGTGCTCAACAGAAGAATTGGTATTAAATTATTATTCCTAAGGGCCGGTGTGTTAGTTGTTAAGTATGTTTTAATTACATTATTAACACAAAATGGCCTTAGAATAAATTGCAAACAATTAAATCTATTTATAAACCCAAAAAACCTGAAGGCATCGGAATCCTACTCCTAATTTTCATAGTGGGTCCTCCCTTAGCTCAGTTGGTAAAGGCGCAGCCATAAAGCAACACCGAGCTGGAGGTGGCTGAGTTCGATTACCGGTCTGATCAAGGAATTTTCCGTAAAGGAAAGTTTCTCGATTCCCTGGGCATAGGGTATGATTGTACTCGCCACACAACCATACTAATGCAAAACACGGTACCTGCCATCGAAAGTTCTCAATTAATAACTGTGGAAGTGTATTTTGAACACTAAGTTGAGAGCAAGTAACAAGCGAATTGTTAAAGCAATCAGCTTGAAATGCTAAAGAAAGAAGAATTTTCAAGATAATACGTTATAAGACACTTTGATCCGGTATCAAATCAAAGTCAAGCTTAATTTTGATGTTGATTCAAGGTCTCTCCAAACTGCAGCGTTTTTTCTGCCGCCGCCGCTGCGAAATCGCGGCGAAAAAATCGCTGCGATGAGATTACATGGCGGCTTATGGGAGCGCACAAACCGACGCGATTAAAAAACGCATCGCGTCGGTTTGGGCGCTCTTATAAGCCGCCATGTAATCTCATAGCGGCGGTATTTTCGCCGCGATTTCGCTGCGGCAGCGGCAAAAAAAACGCTGCAGTTTGGGGAAGCCTTCAATTTGGAATACGGGCATTTTGGAAAATAAAATCGATGCAATCGCATCGATTTTTTATAATCCTTATAATCGATCCACGAAAATATCGAAAGTAAGTATTCGATTCGATCAAATCGATTTTTTAAATATATTTGCACTCTAGAAACTGGTGGTCATTGGATAATTTTCTTTCTGTAGTAATTTTAAATATAAGGTTTATCGATAAAAAAATCATAATCTTTGTCCAAGAAGCAATCAAGAACAAGTTTACCGGGTCAACTCATAACCACGGCATATGAATTTCTTTTAAGAAGAATATTATAAAGCAATCGATAGGAAAATTAAAACCCGTTATACTCGAGTAAAAAAAATCTCCAGAACAAAGACTCAAAAATATTTATTTTTAAAATTACCCTACAAATATATTGAATGGCCTGTTAACGCAAGAACAAAAGGATCAACAAACTAGCATAAGGAAAAAGAGTTAACAAAAGTTTATATGAGAAAATTTTGAAGATGAAATCCACTTAGATATAGTTGAAAAAGAATATTGAAATAACATATTTTTTTTTAAATTAGATTATTTACGACTGTTCTCAGCACAGTCATCCCATGCCTCAATTAATTTTTCACACAAGTTGACGTGAAGTAGATATATGCATAACAACAACTACAGAATGTATGAATCAATCCGCCTTCACTCCATTAGGAAAATCCCATAATCAAATGTTATCCTGTACGTGAAACAATCTTATAAAAAACTGTCAGTCTGGGTGTAAAAAACGGTACCACTAATGCCAAAAAGTTAACGAAGAAGGTGTACGAACAAGCGCTGAGCTATAGTGAAAGCTGTCAAAATAATAAAAAACAGGGTTGGGCGATTATATATTCTTTTTTGCAAGGTTCGATCGATATCGATCAAACTCTTGCACTCAATAATATGGAAAAATTTCAAATTAATAAAACATCGATTTCATCTCTAAAAACATCGATGTGGTCGAACATCGAACAGAAAAGATCGGATTTAAAAAATCGATTTATCGAGGTAACAATATCGATTCTGTAAAAATCGCATCGACATCGCCCATTCCTAACAGGAACATTTTGGTATCATCCATTTGAAGGAGAACACGCAGATAGTCACCTCTATCATTTCCGCCAACGATTATCATTTGAGTTCGAAAATAACTTCATTGACTGTAACTACTCTTGAACTCACGATTTTTGAAACTAAAAAAAAAACCGTGAACCTAATCAAAAGACTAGATGTTTCCAAAATCTGACACCATGCACCCTACAAGCAGAAAAAAAGAAGCACTCCATTAACATTAACACAATATGCATTTTTTTATCTCGTTTCAGTAATCTCCCTGCTAGTAGCCCTCATCCTGTACCCGGTGTGCTTCGCAGCAGAACTCAATCTAGGTGGGACAATTCTTTTAACATTTATTACATTGGAAGGGTGTCACCGTTCAGTGAAACAAGTTCATGATCCGCTTTATGTGTTTTTCATGGCAATAAAATGCTTCGCAATAAATGCAACTCAACAGGATTATATTGGCATTTGCTGATTTTCCTGGTGCTCGGAAACTTGAACCATTGAACGGCGAACTCTTCCTCCTCTTACACTGTTGCTCATACCCTTCCCGGAAGAAGAACAGCAACCTTGACTATCTCGGTGTTCCGGTGTGTCAATCGAATCTGAAAAAGGGCTTCAGAATTGGCTTTATTAAAATTAACGATTATTGTTTTTCCCGGTTATTTACAAGCATCTTTTGGCAAAAAGGTGTCAATCGGAACTAACCGAACCCTGTCCAACGAGATCGTTGTTTCCTAACTGAAGTCATAATCTTCGATGTGATGGTGATGATTATATTTCGAAACCTATTCGCCGATAGTGTTTGAAAACAGTACAACCTGGACGACTTCTTCTGCTTATTTGATGCATGTTTTCGGCTTTCATCTATTAAAATAATTCCATATTGCAATTTCCATTACCTACAACGATATTAACGATTTACAACCCTGAATGATACACAATGACTGGGTACAACATATGAAACTCATTTTCAAATTGAATGTTCTCAAACGGGGATCAAACCCTCGGCGTTGGTTGGCTTTCATAAAAAAAAGTTGTTCGAATGCCTCCAACGAAAACTAATCAACATGCTTACTTTCCCCACGACACACCGCAAAATAAAAGGGTAATAATTAATTTATACCTGATGGAATCCAACTTCGCCATACATAGTGACATGAAGACGGGCATGTTATGTAAAATTACTTTCTCTGATGGGTAATTTTGTCAGAAATGCCTCACAAAAAAGCTTGTAAGGGCTATTCATGAACCACGTAGACTTTTCTTGGGGAGGGGGAGGATCTGACCAAAGTCTACGTCCACACAAAATTTCAAAAGAATTCTATGGAGAAAAGTCTACGAGGGGGGAGGGCGGTCTGAGATTTTCAAAAATGAGTCTACGTGGTTTTTGAGCAGGCCCTAACCGAAGTCTATGTAAACTGTTTTCAAACATTATCCGTCAATTCTTTCAAATATATCTGCTATCAAGCAGCGAAGAGTTTGCTCCGTTTTAGTGTTTGTGTGATTTCCTGGTGGCACGAGCCACCTGCTTCTGACTTTAAGAATCCCGGAGCATGCCCTCGGTTGATCGTAGATCCGCACTTTATTGCAGGAAACCGTCCGGTGTGGGAATTCGGCTGGGCGTACGGCGTCGGCTGGGGTGCGGCCATCTTCCTATTCGGTGCCGTCGTGCTGCTTCTGTGCGACAAGGAATCCGAGGAGATCTACTACAAGGAAAGGAAAATAGTACACGACGCCTCGATGCGAGACTAGGCCCGGCCACACGCCCTGCCCGATGTTGTACTTTAGGCTGTGAGTATGCGTTGGTTCTATTGCAAGTTTAACGCCTGTTCTGTTATATTTTTTGTCTCCTTTCAGTTTTAAACGAAAACGAAAAACTAATTGTCGTTCACAATCCTCTCAAAGAAAAGTGTTATAGAGATGATGTACCAAACAGAAACCGTGAAAAAATGGAAAATCTAATAACTTAGAGAACAAAAACACGCATGAAGCTACCTAAATCATATTAAATGTGCTCTAAAACGACCGAATGAATGTTGATTGCTATCGTTGGAGCGTTCCCGATTTTTGGCACTCGATCGATGAGCGATAAATTTTCGTTTTCAAAATAGTCACAGGCCAGCTTCCACTTGGTTCGAGATTTTCTTTAAGCCAAATTGATTGCCAGTCTGTTGCCAAGATTTTTGTAAAACTGGAAACAACATACCGGAAACAAAATTGTAGGGAATATTTAGACCACAAAATTTCAATGAAACCATAATGGAAACGAGCAAAACACGGTTACCTTTTATGTTTAGACGTTAGGCAGTTCAGTTTTAGACACTCGCCGGAAATACTCAAAATTTAACCTTTAAAAAAGAAGAACCACTACACAGCAGGAAGACAGCAACAGCAACAGCAACAGCATGACCACAATGCGGAGAATGAACGCGATTTTTTGAGAAGTTATTAAAAAGCAATTAGACAAGCCGGTAAACATCAAGAATGTCGTCACGCAGCCGATCTGAAAGCAATGATGAGATCTGATTAGAATTAAACGAACAACTACAACAACAGCTAAAGCAAAAGAACGTGACATGGGCAAGGGTGAGGCGCCGTAAAACAAAACAATGCTAAACTAGTTTATACAAGAAACACGTATTTATTGAAACAAAAAGGAAGAAATAAGGAAACGACTCTATTTATACAACCAAATTTTTTTCCGAATGAGAATTTCAGTAGATGTATCTGCGAAGAAGACAAGTGGAAAACATTTAACCGAAGGAATTCATTAGCGAACTATAACTACTACAACTACTACTACTAAAAGTACTATTGTAAAATATTTACTCGACAAATTGATTTGTTTTTTAAGGTTTTTTGTTTCGTGTTATGATGTTTTAAGGTTTTTATTCTGGAAGATAAAACACAGCAGAAAATGTGGTCTTTCTTATACAAGCGAATAGTATTGGAACGAATTTTTCTACTCTTAACAATAAACACACCAAAAACTTGTATAAACACATCCCTTTTCTCATCACCGGGAATAAGAATCACAGTTACACCACTCTGAAACAGCAACAAAAACAAAAGTTAAATTCTGGAGAGGAACAATAGAGAAATACGAAATCAACTACACTCACACATTTACAGTTGAACAACAATGCAACACACTCCATATCGAACAGTTTGTTCTAGAAATAACAAAAGAACAGTAAAGAAGGAACCACAATCACACACAGATACACTTTTACAAGTAGTAGTTACTTTTGACTGCCTTCTTCTACAGGATGATGTAACGGTTGGCATATTCGGACTAGCAAACAAACGATTTGTTTCCTTAGATTGGATTTCTAATACACCTTAACCGATATATTGTGAAATACGATTGACACAAATAATCAAAATCATATCCACTTTTTTTACAAACGGATGGAATGCGGAAAAATCTTCCACGAAATGTCAGTCGTCGAATGTAGACACATTTACATAGGGTAATCATTTTATACTCACCTCCTTCCCAAAATTAAACATCGTTCGATTAGACGAAAGAGAAAGTGAAAGTGACGAAACAAGCACAAATCAAACGAATCATTCGATACACTCTTTATTCCCGTTCTTAGTTTCTTGCTAGAAAATCGACAGTCTGTGTTCAGTTCTGTTCTTGCCATTTATGCTAGTAGGTATAAACAATCTTCAATTGGCAAATCTCATTTTCATCTATCTATTCTGAAGTACAAGGAATGCTAGAATCTCTACTCCTATAGTGTAACGCGTACACTGACGAAGAGGAAAAAAAGCATGTACTCAAACAAACAACTTTCTCTATATGAACAAACGATATTATGAATTGAGTCAAACAGAACCGTGAAAAGACCTGGGACAAATTAATTGAAATATCTGTCAATTTGTGTAAATAGGTATCGCTACACTAAATTATATGTAATTATCATCGATTGAATTTCAATAAAGAGTTTTAACTATAAAAACCAAAATTAGTATTTACGCTGTTTTCTTATGTTTGTTGATTTTTTTCATTTGCCCCTTATGATTTTTGTTTGATTTTGTATTCCGATTGGCGGTTGACTTCTTTAAGTTTGATTTTTTATAGGGATTTGTTGGATGCTTGTTTGGATTGGATTTGTTGTGATTCTTGACTCAAGCAGTTGAATAACTATTTTGGCTAAACCGATTGATTTGCAACGCATGGCGTACTCTAAATGACCTCAACATTGATGAAATCGAAGCAACTCATGACATCATTTGCTTATAACTAGTTAGGAGATGTCATAACGTTAGTATTTTAACCGTTTATTAAACCATACGGGTTTTCTTTTAACTCTGCTGCCCGTTAGGTTACGGATTCAGATTGTTTTGGGAAAAACTGAAGAGCTGTAAAAATCCAGCCACACAGAACCATCCGGCTATCGAGCGGTTGGTTGGTCGTGAAAAATGGCGAACGCGTAAGATTGCAGTGAAAATCTGTGGTAAACGGTGCATCTTATTCGTGCAACAGCTGGAAGCAAACCTACCAACGGAAGATATACGAACTGACATTGGTATCACTGTAATAGCGGCACTAAGTATATCTGCACCGAATTTAAAAAAAAAATGACTGGTTTGATGGCGAATGCTGCAAAACCGTACACACCAAGTTTTTTATACTGAAATCAGTCAAAGTTTTACTGACTTTCAAACAGCTGAGTGTTCAGTAAGCAGTTCAGTAAAAGTATTTTTACTGAGCGATCGTCATGCTAGTGATGAACTCTCAATTGTCAAAAATTACTGAACAACTCAGTAGCAATACCGTAGTTCAGTAAAATTAACAGAAAAAAACTGTGGGAATGGAAGCATCGTTAGCTACCAAAAAGTACTGAACACATCATCAATCAACACCGAAGTTCAGTAAAAATTACGAAAACAAACGTTAAATTGAGAACGCTGCTGAATTTTACAGTTGTTCCTGTTATTTCATTTTTCTCTTCCTAGTATGAAGAGGAACAATGCAAAGGGAAACTTCCGTTTCCATATGAAAAAAAGCAGGGGCAGCGGACTGATTCAGTATCAGAATGCATGATAACACATAAAATTAAGCGCATAATAATTGTCCATTTATTGCCTTTATTCTATGAAATTTTGTCGAAACCTTGAGTTTCATTATTCTTTCAAGTGGATTCTTCAACGAATCCTGGAACCTTCAAAAAAAATCAAATGATGTAATTGATATCCATTTTGTTGGAGTGCTAAAAGTGAAAACATTTTGAAAAAGCAATTAGCACGCGAAAATGGAAGAGGTTTGACAGGTTTGATGTGTACTGAAGCGTTCAGTAAAGAACTCCAGCGATTTTTACATTTTGCGTCAGTATTTATTATGTTTTTACTCGGTGACGAACTAGCCCAGGTGGCTAAAAGTCACCTTAATAAAGTTTAAAAATAATTATGTTTTTACTGAAAACCGGTAAAACATTTACTGAACAGCGAATGATCAATGACAGTTCATTAGTTTACAAAGTACATCTGTAAAATAAATACAAATGTTCAGTGATATTTTCATAAAAATTACCGAAAATATGTAGTTCTTTGATAGATATCTATAAATTGAAGAAAATTTACAGCTCATTCAGTAGAAATTTTATTTTACCGATAAAAATCGTAAAATTCTTTACCGAACATCAAAACTAGGATTTGGTGTGTACGAGAGCGAATGTGGAACGGTACAGACAGGCACGGAAGAGGCAAAACCACGGGGTGAGTCACTGGAATCGAGCGCAGTGAATTGCAATCAATTTTCAGAGAATCCAAAGCGAAAGATTCCAATTTAGTACTTTTGAACAATTTTGCAACACACTCATTATGTCAGTTGCGCCGATTTAAGCCGAGGGGCCTACTGATGTGGTGGAGCTGTGGCATCTGTTGGCATGTCAAAATATTTTGTCGCCGTTCGTCTCACGCCATAAGACTTTGACTCGATGTTTTTACATGTTATTTGATCCCACATGGCAGCCACATCAGTAGGCGCCTCGTCTAACATTTGAGCTAAGACAAAGCGTTGCTAAATTCAACAGCTGCACATTTTCTGTCAATCTGATTCATATCGATTAGCAGCAGGGGGCTAGTCACTCTGCCACGTTGAGTTTGTGTTTCAGTGTGTCGGAAGGTGTTTCTGTTTCAACATATCTGTCAATACCACAAACGAAAATGTATGCTTATTGGCAACCATAGACCTTTATGGCAGTTAATTCACGCACACTTATGCATCATTTAAATCACATGAGTGCAAGGGAGAGGGAAACAAAATCGTGAGAAAACAAACACTCGATTCGTGTAAGTGGTGCCAGATATGGATTTATCTTTCATGTGGTGGCGAGTGTGTTTGAAGTGTGGCGAATTGTGTTTTTTAGGGTGGTAACACAAGGTGGCCGAGTGACTTACCCCCTGATTAGCAGCGAATTTATATTGATGCAGTTGGTTTCAGGATTTGAATTTGATTTCAACAAATAAATTTGATCGAATCCATGTGAGACACCCCTTGGGCAAAACCATATTCTTTGAAGGAAAAAGCGCCAAATTGAAGAACGAGACCGCAAAGCAATGGAGGTACTGTACCATGCTAACGACACACACAAATTCTACGAACAGTTGAATAGTTCGCACAAAGGCTACGTACCACAAACCGATATGTGCAGAGACTTGGAAAGTAACCTCCTCACAGATGTGTGTGAGGTGATCGAAAGGTGGAAGCAGTCCTTTGACGAGCACCTGTACGGCTATGTTACAGCAACCGAAGGTGGCACGGTTATAAATCTGGGAATACGCGCAAAAAATGAAATGATTCCGACCCCAACCCTCTAGAAAGTTGAGGAGGATCACCCAGGGCGCTGAATTCGTGTGTCCCATTTATAAAAAATGTGACAAGCTGGATTGCTGCAACTATCGTGCAATCACGCTACTGAGCGCCGCCTACAAGTTGCTCTCCCAAATTCCATGCCGCCGCCTGTCACCAATTGTAAAGAAATTCGTTGGACAGTATCAAGCGGGATTTCTTGGGTGCCCGCGCTGCCACGGACCAGATTTTCGTACTTTGCAAGTGCTGCAAAAATGTCGTGAATATAATGTAATGTATAACATAATCTTTCCATCGATTTCAATACAGCTTAGGACACAATCGATCGAGATCAGCTGTGGAATACTGAAATCCAGAAAAACTGATGCGGTTGGTCAAAGCAACGATGGATCGAGTGATGTGTGTCGTCCGAATCTCAGGGGCACTTCTCAGTGCCTTCGAATCTCGGAGAGGGTTACACCAAGTTGATGGATTGTCGTGTTTGCTGTTTAACATTGCATTGGAAGGTGTGATTCGAAGAGCGGGGATAGACAAGAGTGGTACGATCTTCAGGAAGTCTGTTTTACTTTTTGGCTTCGCCGACGACAGTGATATCGTAGCACGCTACTTTGGCGGATGATGGCGCAAACGTACATCAGACTTAAGGTTGAAGCTAGTAGGATTGGGATTATCATTAATGCGTTAAAATCAAAATACATGAGGAGAAGAGGCTCACGAAAAGACAATGTTAGCCTCCTACTAAGAGTTTAGATCAACGGTGACGAAATCGAGGTTGTAGACGAATTAGTGTTTCTGATCTCATTGGTGACTGCCGATAACGACACCAGCAGATGTATACAAAAGCGCATTATGGCTGGCAATCGTGCCTACTTTGGACTCCGAAGGACGCTCAAATTAAACAAAGTTCGCCGAACTACAAAGTTGACCATCTACAAGACACTAATCAGACAGGTAGTCCTCTACGGAGGACCAATGCTCCCTTGGTGACTTTGAATGGAAGATGTTGCGTATGATCTACGGTGGAGTGCAGAAGGAGAACCACCAATCGTTCTGGACATGTCGTAAGAAAGTCGGACGACAACCCAGTTAAAGTTATTCGCGATAACGATCCGACGAGCACAAGAAGAAGAGGTGCGCAACAAGCAAAGTAGATCGAACAAGTAGAAGGCGTCCTGTCGGACCCTTCGCAGACTGCGAGGCTGGCGAAGTGCAGCCATGGACCGAATAGAATGGAGACAACTTTTATGTACAACAGAGGCCACCGCTGCCTTGGTCTGATTGGTAAGGTGAGTAACATAACACTATCTACGGTGGATGCGCGATAGCTTTTATCGGTGAACTATATTCACGTCGAGGAACGTCAAAAGCGTTTTGAGCAAAAACCGTGGCAGTACCAGTTTATCTTACCAACCGATCGCCGAACAAAGGTATCGACAACCAGAGCAAACGGGGACAAAGTGAAAATTTCCTAAACTCGAATTTAAGGCTAACTGAAATCGTTGTATCCCAACAAATCTTCAGCAGTAATTATGCGATGCAACCGGAGTGAATAATACTAAAACCATCACCATAATCAGTTATTTCTCGTTTTCTAAAGTTAAAGTTGACGTTCTCTCTATAGGCGACTTCAAAATGCTAAGGGTCATATGACGAACATTTCTGATAACTATAGCAGTCAACGGTTGCCTACGAAAATCTCTGCTTTGTGATTACTCAGGACGTCGCTCCATTCTTGTCTCTAGCTCCTGCCTCACTTATAAACGGCCTATTCATGAACCACGTAGATCCATTTTTGAAAATCTCTGACCCCCGGAATTTTTTTTTTTTTAATTTTTGGAGCGTAGACTCTGGTCAGACAACCTTTTCTTCGAGGAATGGAACAATGATGTGACAAACATTCAGCGAATATTTGAAATGTTTGCATCTGAATTTAATGATGCCTTGTTTGCAAAATCAACTGCGTCCAAATCTCAAACGAAAAAGAAACCACAGCGCTGGTATTCCCTTTGATCTAGCACAGACATACAGACGATACTATTTGAATAAATTGTCTAAATAACATCGGTACCCACTCACACCTCAACCACAACAACCTAGAAGTAGGAACTCTGAGAAAAATTTGATGGTCAATTATTGGGGGTTAGGAAGGCTATGACAGTATAGTGATTTTCAACCGACTATGATCATGGTCAAAACAACCTTAAAAAATAGTCGATTCAACATTTACTATAAGGTCGGAATAGTCCTTGTTACCATGACCATAGTCAAGAATGCCATGAACGTGGGCAATTCGACCATTATCATGGTTACTGTAACCATTATATGCAATAGTCATCTTGACCATGATTTAATTGCCGGTACAACCATGGAATTTTCCTCAGTGTTTTTGTTGTGGAGCCGCCCCCAAATATTTGAACGATGTTTAATGCCTCGCCGGTGAGAGAAAAAGTGACGTATGTTTGTCTGTGGATCTACTGTTAAAACATAACTTTCAAACTTCTAAAATTTTGCTCGCTTTAAAACTTATCTTCTTAGCATGCGAAATGCAAATGCAAGCAAATTTTTCAATAGCAGCGCCATTTTCGCTCTATTCTATGATAACTCGAAATTTAAGTTAAAATAAACATGTTTTTTTTTAAGTTTTTCATTATTGTCCTAAACAAGTTGACATCTACCGTCGGTTTCATTTCCATCCATATTTTTACTAAAGGGTGTCCACAGTTAAATTGCATCACTTTTAATAAGCTGTAACAGTTCGCCCTTTGGGTGAAATGACCTCAGCGTGTATTGTTTACACTGCGTGAGTTTCATTGTGAAATGTGTCGTACACTCAAAAAAATCGACACGTTTTCACGTAAAATTTCACGTAACTTCTACTTGAACACGTAACCAAATCTTCTTCAGTAAAATCAGGTGAACATTACGTGTCCAGTGAATTGTACGTGAAAATCACGTATATTTTATGTGATTTTCACGTAGAATGTGAATTTACGCGGAAATCACGTAGCTCTTACGTGAATGCCACGTGTTCATTACTGGTTTTGGCAGTGGACGAAAATTACGTGCGTTTCACGTGGAAGTAACGTGTCGATTTTTTTGAGTGTAGTTTCGAAGGAACAGCAAGTGCGCGAGAACATTTTGCACACGCACCTCGACTACCCACTTCTTTCGCACCGAGCCATCGGAAAGATGTTGAAAATTCACTCCAAATTAAAATTATAAAGCTAGCTTTGAATGCGTCATGAAGTAATTTATACACAGAGGAGAGACCCCTTTAAATCCGCAACTGCAGGAAAAAAGTAAACTGTATGCTAAGCTAGAATATCAGACACACAGACGTAACTCTTTGAATAAATACTCAATAATATTGGCACGTTACTCACCAATGACGACCAGTGTGCTTCTCGCGGAAAACTATATTGCGTGTCAAACCTCAAACAATGTTGCATGCAAGTTTGGTAAGATGCATAGCGACGTAGATAGCAGCGCTGTAATGCGAAAAGGCGGGAGTCTCACAAACTTCAATAAACATTTGAACTCATAGAGAGAAACTGGCGCAGCCGTCGTCTTTGAAATATCTTTTGCTTATCTTTGCTTTGTGTTCAATAATCATTCCTCGGGCGTTCGTTCGTATACTATCGTGAAAAACGTAAACAACTAATGAGATGTGTACTAAATCGAATAGGTAGTGTAGAAAAAAAGAATGTTTCATCAGGTTTTGAGGGAATATACAGCACGTGAGTTTGTCGATAATTATAGCATGAGAACAAAGGGAAAAGCAGCGCCATTCTCACTAAATATTCATTGTCTCTTTTAGTCAAATACTATGTCAATGAAACAAACCGAGAAAATGTTTTGACCAATCATTCGCCAGTGAAATCGGTTCGATTCAAGCGCAATGCCTACTAAAAGCATAAACCGGAAACAACAAAATTAAAACATCAAAATATGTAAAAAAAAAAGGTAAAAAAGGAGATTAACGTTTCAATCAATAATAACATGCCGAAGGAAATATATTCTTATACAGGCGCAAAAGTTTTGAACAGGAATGATTATTAATACTAATCGTAGTAGATGATATACGGCAAGTGATCATGCGAAGGAATCTGAAATTAAAACGGTTAGAACAGGAAACAGAGAAAAAATCTTAAAAAGTAAACTAAATCAGGCAAGTGATATTCATCATGATCTTGTTCAACTTCTACTTTTATGTAATGTTTACAAGCTAATAAACATAAACAATAAATTGAATTGAATTAAGGCGTATCAACATGAATTTTATTTTATCTTTAAGTATGTGTTGGACTGAAATTCCCTCCCACTCCCCTACAGTTGCAAGGACGTAGCCAGGGTTGACTTATTCTACTTGAGGCAGCATGTCTAGTATGTAAGAGCTCGAAGCTTCCCCAAGATTTCTTACCTAATGACAACGGATCCTGATGTGACAGTTCTCTTAACAGTAGATTAAGTCTTCACCAAAAAAAATCTATTTGGACCTACCAGTTAAAATTGCCATTTCCGGGGTAAGTCACTCGGCCACCTTGTGTTACCACCCTAAAAAACACAATCCGCCACACTTCAAACACACTCGCCACCACATGAAAGATAAATCCATATCTGGCACCACTTACACGAATCGAGTGTTTGTTTTCTCACGATTATGTTTCTCTCTGTGCCCTTGCACTCATGTGATTTCCCTCCCCCCCCTTCTCCAAATGATGCATAAGTGTGCGTGAATTAACTGCCATAAAGGTCTATGGTTGCCAATAAGCATACATTTTCGATTGTGGTATTGACAGATAAGTTGAAACACAGAAACACCTTCCGACACACTGAAACACAAACACAACGTGGCAGAGTGACTAGCCCCTCCCCCTGCTTTCTTTGTCTTTGTTTCCCGTCCTTCCCCACCATCAACCTTGAACTACGTTTATAATTGTTTCTGTTTTTCACCCCCTGGCCCCCTTACCTTTCTGTCTGCCCCTTTCCCTCCCTCTTTCGCTTTTCTGTACCTTTTGGTACAAGTATCTTTGTTTTTGTTTTGATTCGCTCTGTTATTTTGACAGAATATTTGAGAGTGTATTGGTGTGCGTTATGGTCTTAGGGGCGAATCATTAAGCTTGGGACCGAGCTTGGGCCGGTGTGCTAGTACTTCCTGAGCCAAAAAATATATTCGTTTTCTTCATGACTATCTACCCGCTGATTGCACCATGGCGTCTTGGCGTCATCAATGCAGTTTTGACAGCGCAGGAAGCTTGTTTACGCGGACTTAGAATATTTCAGGTAAGATCAGTTTGAGATTGTGTGCTTTAAACTTATTGATTGAAGTAAAATAGCCGGAAACTGACACCAGTGCTTATTTTTGCATCATTTCCTGAATCTTATCGTACAGAATACGAGAAAAGACAAACAAAAATTTCGTTTAAGCGGTTCGAATCCTAACACCTTGTAAACAAGCTCCCTGGACTGTCATAAAAGTGAGGTTAATGCTTATGACAGACATACAACGCTGACCGTTGTACGAACTGTCAAATACTTTAATCTAGTACACAAAAACAGACCAAAAAAAAGGGAAACACCCCACGGTGTATAACAGCCCCCCCCGGCATAACACATTCCGTGCAATGATCTATAACCAATGACGTTTATGTAAGGTCCGGCCCATCAGGCAGTTTACTTGTGTTGGAAGCAAAAATATAGTAAACATTGCTGGGCAAGCGAGCGCCGACGTCAAACTACCATAACATTCCATACTGTGAACTGACATCACCATAATCAGCTGTGCCGTGTAAATAGATTAACAATTCGAGGAAACACAAATACCACTAAACATTTCCACATCTCACGAATACCGTTAAGCCTGGTCCCCCCCCTCCCCCTCCCCCCCCCCCCACACTCATAAAAAAACAACACACCACAAAAAAACAAAAAAACAAAAACCCCAAAACAAAAAAAAGGGAAGGGCCCCCCCCCCCTTTTCCCTTTTCCCTTTGTCCCGGAAGGGGAAGTCCGCTGGCCTTGACGATATTTCTGTTTATTCTGGAACAAAGCCTGGCACTCCCTATCCCCAAACAAGGTCCAAATAATGTTTGTCCCATATCGCTGACCTTCTGCATTCAATTCTAGGCGTCAATTTGTCACCTTGATGACAACGATCACCTTGACCACAGGAAACGCGCTTTCCGTCCGGGTCCCGTGGAATGCTATGATCTGCATGGGGGCATCGTGCTTTGACGCCCTTGTGATGCTTCGCTACGCATCTCCAATCGAAACGAATTGCAGCTAGGATCTCCGGATGGGATCCTTCGCATTTCTAGCGGACGCAGTTATTTCAAAATCCTCTATACACCGGTTCCACATTTTGTTAACGGGTACTTAAGCTAGAAACGGCTGAATATGTCCTAGCAAATCGTCGGCAAGCTAATATCTATCGAGCTATTGACCGGTTTGATAACTATTTGTAATAGGGTGTACCGTTTGCATAAAGTTTATTGTCCTAGTTATGTGAAAAGTATGTTCTCCATCCTTTGGATTGTTGTTGTTCTTGTTGTCGAACAGATAATGTGTTTGTTCTATTGTTTGCGGTATTGATGACTCAATCTCTTGACTTTAATGTATCAGATAGGCTGTCTTCAGCACGAAGTCAGTTGCTATTGCGATTTTTACAAGGTGTATCGCACTCACGGTCTCGAATATAGATTGACTTCCGTAAAACCGCCAATGCAATTGACTTCGTTTTTGTTCAAATTGTCTTTATATGAGCTTAAGATTTCATTAAACTGTTTTCGAAAAGTCCTTTAACTTGAGTAATGAATGGTTAATTTTGGACTCCAGTTCAAATGATGCGAATAAGTTAGGGATAGTCAAACCACTCAAACTTTTTGTTTAGTGGTTATCCAAATATCTGATTTATTGGTAGCAGAGTTGATGTGGACTTCTTGTTTGAAGCCAGGAAAGTTGCAATTGAAGTAAGCTTCTATACTTTACAAATATGAATGTATCCTACCTCTGTAGGAACGTTAAAAGATAGTCAATTATGATTTCATGAAAGCGGAACATTTATTGCCAATAATAAATACGATGATTGTTTTCGGAGACCAGACAAGAGTACATAGTTTTGTTGAGAATAAACTCCAAAACAAAGTAGGAATACTTATAAATACCAAAAAAAGAGTTTTGTTTTAAAACCAAACGCAGCCGCAAGAATCGATAAACTGCTGAAAGATTGCGTCAAAAACCGATGAAGATTTTTTTTTTCGTTTTTAATCACACAAAAAAATGTTCTCTAGAAGAATCTTCTTTTCAAGCTATAGGCAAACAGCAGCAGCAAAGTTAGCACCAGTAGCACTCGTAATGCCATACAAAATCCTCTGCGGCTTAAGCATCACGCGTGTAGATCTGTAAGTGGTACGAACATGACCCCCATCAGTCGAGTTTTCGACACCTTCCCTTCCGAATCCTTGTCATACTGTTCAAGGTGCTGTGTTCCATCTTCCGGTCCTACAGGGACAATCATGCGACCGCCCGGCTTAAGTTGATCGATAAGTTCTTGTGGTGCCTGTGGTGCAGCTGCTCCAACGTGAATGCAGTCGTAAGGGGCATACTCTGCGCAACCTTTCCGTCCATCACCCTCTGTTAGGATTTTTTTAAATTAAATTCTAGGCTTGATAACTAAATTTACAATCATCCTACCAACGAGAATAATTTTCCCAGTTTCCAGCAAGGATGCATCATCTGCCTTAATATTTGACTGTCCAAGTGCAACCAGCTGGGGGTGATGTTCGATCCCGACTACAAATCCGGTTGCACCTTCTTTTTGGTGAATGTAACGCGCGAAGCACGCTGTCAAATATCCGGAACCCGAACCAACATCCAGAACCTTGCTATCACTTTTCAAATTTTTCTCCAACAGTTCCAAAGCATAAGCGTGCTTAGAAAAGAGACGAGAGTTAAATTTTCACCATTTTGGGAAACTTACTGCATACCAACCATATGCGGAGCACTGATAGTGGCAGAATGTCCAATTCGCTGCGGTGCATCTATATAAGGACTCAAATTACCAGCCACGTAATGTTTGCGGTCCGTTGCAACCAAAGCTTGAGCAACTCGTTCACTTTTGATGATTGCTTGCTCTAGAAGGCAACCGATTACTAACAAATTATAATTTTACAACGCAAATCAATACCTACCTTGTAATTGACGGAATAAATCCGCATTATTAAGTCCCCGAGAACGCCAGGCCATCGTTCTCAGAAACAAAAGTAGCAGGCTCAAGCTGTAGAGTACGGTCAATGGTTTTTGTCCGGGAGGTTTCGTGTTGATGTAACTGTGTTGTAAATCAAGTAATTTTATCAATTTTCAGCCAGCTAAATTTGTAATTTCAATTTCGATCAACACTAAAAACAGCTGTCAATAGCAATCACAAACAAAGAAAACGCAAAATCAGAGCTGCCAGGGTTTTAAAAAAATCTGCACTCTAAATTGTAAGTCCCCATTAATTGGTACAATTTCAACCATTTCCAGAACTACTCTCGAAAAAAAAAAAATTTTTATCCTCCCACAAACCCCCCCCACCACCAAATTAGGGCCAAACTTCTTTTATAAACAATGGCCTTCGGTATTCTTTTTCTCGAAAAAAAAGCCCCAAAAACAAAAAAAACACAGGGAGAGGAGTTTTATTTTTTCCCCCCGATATATTCAATCTGAAGGAAATATTTTCAACTTCCGATAAATTAGCAGACAAAGTGTTTGTTTACAAAAGCAGATTCGCCCTAATCAAATGTTGGCGCTGAATTAAATCATGCTCAAACGCAATGTGGACGGAAACGGAACGGAAACGGCAAGTTTGACAGTTGTCGCAAATGACGTCGATATGTCCAATTGGAATCAACTTGAATGTAATCAGTTTTCTATCCGACAAGCAGGTTTAGTCAGATTGGGCTCTTCCGCTGCCGTTGCCGTTCCGCTTCCGTTATCACTGCGTTCGGAGAAATCTATATAATAGTGACAAAAACACCAAAAAAATTTGAAAAAACCCCACTTCACACTTTTTCACTATAACCCCCCCCAACAAAAAACAATATTCTATATAGTCAAAACGTATTTCGAATATAAGATATATTATCACATTTTTTGTTATTGTTATCAAATAGTTTTATCTCTTTTTCCCCCACACCCCCTCCACAAAAAAATATTTTTTATTATGCCCCCTTTTCACCGAAAAGTTTTTTTTTTTCTCCCCCCGGTCTGGATTATAAACCAACTTTTTGGCATAGAGTACAGCAAAAATTTTGTTCGTGAAAATTGCCATTTTTTATGGTAACCTAACTTACCCAAGTAACCACAAGCATTATATTATTGCTCTTATTCAACCCAAAATCAACATCATTAATGCGGGATCGCATCAATTCAACAGTTGTCAAGTAATGAAGCGTTAGATTAGCTTTAAGAATGTAATAATGCATTACCAATGCAATGATACATTACCAATGCAATAATGCTACTTTAGCAATGTCTTATGGCATTACAAAAGATATAGCATTAGTTCGATCTTAGTGGGGCCCTTTTCAGCTTTAATCCAACTTCAATGATGCACTAGGCGTAATACATATGCCCTATATATGCAAGCTATTATAGCCTCGTGGTTACTTGGGTAATTACCAGGGGGTAAGTCACTCGGCCACCTTGTGTTACCACCCTAAAAAAACACAATCCGCCACACTTCAAACACACTCGCCACCACATGAAAGATAAATCCATATCTGGCACCACTTACACGAATCGAGTGTTTGTTTTCTCACGATTTTGTTTCTCTCTCCCTTGCACTCATGTGATTTAAATGATGCATAAGTGTGCGTGAATTAACTGCCATAAAGGTCTATGGTTGCCAATAAGCATAAATTTTCGATTGTGGTGTTGACAGATAAGTTGAAACCAGGGTTGAAACACAGAAACACCTTCCGACACACTGAAACACAAACACAACGTGACAGAGTGACTAGCCCCCTGGTAATTACCTATTCAGCATATTGTTATTTGGCCTTTTACCATCAGACATATAGTTAAAACTTTATAGGAGATTGTTAGTTTATAGTTGTCAACTACAAGGGTAAATGTCGTAACAATACCGGAAACGATCATCAACAATAAGGGAAATGGTCCAGAAATGGTTTGTGATTATGTGGGATGGTTACAAGGACTATTCCGACACGATCCCAAAAAAAATTCTCATAGATTTACAATTAAATGTATTGTAACCCTGATTGTAACCATACAATAGAATCAATAGTGTGTACATTCAATATTATAGTTCATGATAATAAGATGACAATACGAGATATTGTTTCCACAATAGAATTTAATGTTAATTGAGACATCGACAATTCAATATGGGGGTTGTTATGTATCTTAACCACAGAGAACAGACATCCAAGCTAGAGTGCCCGCCGTGTATACATTTCTGTAACTGCCATTTTAAAATCACCGCTTGTTTCCATTAGTTTTGGTGAATTGTATGTTGATGGCCCCACCCCTTGAGAGTTGATAGTGTGTCAATTTTAGTTTGGTGAAACCTAGACTGGGCGGCGCTGATTTTCCAACGGTTTACTTTTAAAAATTTACACAGTAAATTGGGGAAAAAATGTTCGAGCCTGGATGTCTGTTCTCTGTGTCTTAACTATAGAAAAAATCATTTTATCCCGAACAAATCTGAGTCATTTACTATTGATTGTATTGTTTTCAGGGGGATAGTCACTCTACCAAGTTGTGTTTGTGTTTCAGTATGTCGGAAGGTGTTTCTGTATTTCAACCTTATCTGTCAATACTACAATCGAAAATTTATGCTTATCCGCAACCATGGACCTTTTTGGCGGTTAAGTCACGCACACTTATGCATCATTCAAATCACATGAGTGCAAGCGAGAGGGAAACAAAACAGTGAGAAAACAAACAATCGATTCGTGTAAGTGGTGCCAGATGTGAATTTATCTTTCATGTGGTGGCAAGTGTGTTTGAAGTGTGGCGGATTGTGTTTTTTGGTAACACAAGGTAGCCGAGTGACTTACAACCTGATTGTTTCACAATTGTTGAAAATTCTAGCATGTAGGGCGAATAGTAGATTTATTGTAATCAAAGCCCTACATCGTCGACGCATTAAAATGAAAATGAATCGCTTTTGTATTAATTTCACTCCACTTCAATTAGCTTTCGTGCAGTGAATCTTACTCTCACCGATTCACTTCCTGTCAAACGCGAGTAAGCTTAAATTCATTTGCGATCTAGCCACCGTCAAAAGCGTTTCAAATGAAATACAAGCTTGCTTCAAACGACGTGGTGAACGACCGGTAATGCAACTTCGTTGAAATTGATTTGATTTCATGCTCCCACCTGAACAGTGGTTGGCGAACAAAACATGCGTGCCAATGTTGTTAGAAGTATTGTCATTTTACGATGCACGCATTGCTGTAACTTTGGTCGACAAAAAGCTCCCCGGGCTGGCAAGCTAGTATATTCCAGAACAATTTCCCCCCACCCCCCCCACACACCCCTTTCCACTACCCTAAATATATTTTCCCCAAACACAAAATTTCTATTTTGGTTTTCAGATAAGATTTAACACAAAAACCACCTCCCCCCCCCCCAAACAAAACACCACCTCGCAAAATAACTACCCCCCCGATGCACTCATTTTCCACACCAAAAAAAGTTGTTGAATATTACACAGAATCAGATACTCTGAGAAAAATTTCATCGTTGTACCGACAATTAAATCATGGTCAGGATGACTATCCCATATAATGGTTTCAATAACCATGAAAATGGTAGAATTCACCACGTTCATGGCATTTTTGACTATGATCATGGTAACAAGGACTATTCGAACATTATGGAAAATGTTGCATCATTTTTAATGGTAGTTTTGACCATGATCATAGTCGGTTTAAAATCACTATACTGCAATAGTCATCCTAACCCCCAATAATGGTAAAATTGACCATCAAATTCCTCTCTGTGTACACATAGGTCATTCCATCGGTGGTGTAATATTAGGTTGTCTCGATGTACACCATAAAATGATGCACTGCTCATCGATGTAATTTGGTCGATGTAAACGAGACAACGGACTCATTTAGACAACGTGAATCATCGCGATGTACTCCATTGTCGCGACGTAAAGAGAGCAATGTAAAAGTTGTAGTGTAAATGTAACTTTCGGATATTATTAAATGAAATAAAAAAGGTTTTCAGCGAAAATGTGGTTTTATTATTAAAAATAACACAGATATCTAATTGATAAACAGCGAATGGATTCACTATGGCTCGTTGCAAAACAAAATAAACTGTTACCGATCATCTAACCCTTACATTATGAAGTATGAAATGAGAACTACCATATTAAGTCTTTATCATCACGAATTGGATAACAATAACAAATGCAAATCCCTATTTAAACTACGATACACCCTAGCCATTTACGGGAAAGACATTAATCTAGATCATGTCACAATAGACTTTAACTAGGAAAGTAAGAAGAAATGAATGCATTTATAAAAATGGGAAATTTTACATCAACAAAAATTATGAATTAAACGTATCAGCCATATCGCTTTGCCTCAGTTAAACCACTAAAGTCATACTCACTAGTACAATGCAACGGTAGAACATTTTTCCGCAACAATTCTTTCATAGATTTCCATTCATGGTCCCCGAAACTCTTCAGATGGTCAGGCATAATCAGAATCTTTTTCGTCTAATTAATCGTCGGATGGTAGTTTTTGTTATGCACAACTACGTTAGTAGGATCAGGTAGAGGCACAAATTACACTGGAACCAGGAAGTGGCGTGCTCAGCGTCTATGTCCGCCAGAAGCACATTGTTGTTTGCCGCTATGGTGTCACAATAAGCGCATTCGAGCCAACATTCCATGAAGAAATATTTTAAGTACCGCCTGTAGGAGTAGGAGGTTTTCTTCTAGCGTGCACATTCAGCATAAGTTGCAGTTCGTTGTTTATAGTACAATTTTCCACAATTACAATTTGCAACTGACAGGGATAACAGTAACTATCCCATACGACCTGGTTATGCTTTCGAGAAATATGAGTGATGAAATCTATTTCGCCATGTTTTCATCTGGTCTATATTCTGCACCGTCGGACATGTTGTAGTGTTCTGTCTTATCACTCGCATCCGAATCATACACAGCCAGAGTTTTTTACCGATTGAATCTGCAGGGTCGATACGATTGCATCCACTTCCGAGCATAACATTGGTTCTTCGGTAGAGGGCATCGGTTCAGGTGACATAGACGATTCACTACTCGACGAAATGTGGCTACCTTGAAGTGAAAATAAATGAAAATAGCTAATGAATAAAATCGCTAGATCACCTGCGGATCCTTTACATACCGATTGCCGTCGAATATCTGTTCGTCTTAGAGGGATGGATGGCAGAATGTTTACAGTTTCCGCCATTTCGTCATCATCTGTATTCGTATCAACGGTGACCGTGGCGGTTGACTTTGTTTTGACAAGAAAACAGAGTTGCCGAAGATGAAAAAAAAACAAGAACAAATCTGGCAGTGCTGCGAGATTTAATTTTACATAACAGCTAAATGCGATAAAGCATCAAAATCGTGTAATATTCAACATTTTTTGCGGAGTCCTTTATGTGCATTGGTTTTCGTGTAATATTTATTACATTCATGCAACTAATAATTTTGTACTGATGTAATTTGAAGACCGATGTAATATCACATCAAGTGGATGTTATTCTGTATCGTATTTCCTTGATTACATCAGTTTTTAATACGTTAGCACCAATTACGTTGACGTGTATTACAATTTTTTTGCTGTGCTTATTATTAAAATTACTTCGCCACCTCGTTTTCATCTGACCAAAACGCACTCAACAATGGTTGGTGCCTAGGTTGGTGCTTTACTGTGGACATTATTAAACCGTTTTTCAGGTAAACCAAGCCGCCTCCCAACAGTTTCCTTGAATGGAGTTACTATAGCAATTGGGTACAGGATACATGGATAACCACTATCACCCCGTAAGTAGTAACCAGGAGGAGGGTACAATCTCTTGTAATAAGTGAACTATTGTACATTGCTCGTGTATCATGGACACTTCCGGAATAACCTATGCATATTGTCGTGACCTGACCGAAGTTTTCAGCCTCGATTATGTTGATTCACTGTTGCTGCTGCTACTGGTCCGTTGCTGCCAAAGTTCGTTACAAGAATGAACGAATCGAAAATAGTTAGTTGTATTTATAGCTAACGGCCTCGTATGTCAATGCGTTGCGTTGGTTTTGTTTATTCTTACGAATTGAGGAGATTTTCGCATAGCTTACTACTAGTTTTATTTCGTTTGACACTATGTTGATTATACTCAAATCGAATGGTTATAACCAAATCGAGAAGTAAATTAATACTCTTAAAATCCTTCAAACCATCTTAACATTTTCTTCACAAATACTCTGTATACTACAATCCCCCGCGTCTACTCTGTATCTTTCTTTTTGTTTTGAACTTTCATGTGCTTGAATTTAAAATCACTGTATTTATCAATTTCTTTCTCGAAGCCTGCATGAAGTCCACTGATGAAGACTATATACCTTCATGAATTTTAAAATTTGAATCCTTGAGCTTACAGTGCCTAATCATGCCATAAATCTATTGCAAACGTTATCTGCAAGTTCCACTTTCCATCAGCAAATCGTAAAAATCAGCATCGACCGCAAATATTCAACAAACCTAGTTAGTTTCATAAGCATCCAATTAACTATACATCACAATTAATGTACATTAAAATTTGTATAATTTGGGACATTATTCCAATAAAGCATCATTATCCTCAAATAATTGCAATTGTTTCAAAGATTTACTCATAGTCATGTCATCTATAATGAAGTTTATAATTAACCTAAAAAATCCTTAGTCAATCCAATATTCTATTTGCAAACTCATGGTTAAACTTAAACTTAAACATTTTAGATATCTTTGCTACATTATGGTGAGTATACTCGTAATGCAGCATAACTCTTGATTTTACACACTTGTCAACCCTGCAACATTACAGTGAGCTTTCATAACGCCACTGTTTCAACATGATACCTACTTGATGTTTTTGTTTTACAAATCATACCTCCTACTGCATTATAGAATTTTGCCAGTTTGCAATCTCATACTTACAACATTCTTTTTTTTGTTCAATTTTTCATCGTCTTTCTGAACTAATCGGGAAGTTCATGCGTTTCTAGATCCATTATATCAGTTATTATCAAAGAATATTAGACCATAATTTTAACATAATTTAAATCATAATTTCCAAAATCTATGCTAAAAGCTACTGCTGATCGCTTCAAGGTTGTAGAAATCACCACATTGCAATCAATTTTACTTTTGCCCAACTTTAACATCAACATTCTTTTCACAACACCGATATCTTCAATATAACAATCAAACTCAACATCATAACTTGCAATATTGCCCAACTTTTATGTAAATTTTCAATTAAATTAGCTCGGTTCAATGCGGTTCTGAACACAGGCTTCTTATCTTCACCATATTAAACAAAAACTCCTTTTCTAAAGCTTCATTACTCATAACTTCAACTCATAAAACGTGTAGAGTCAAAATATTTTGCATCTTGTTTGTATCACAGCGTTATTTTTTTATTTTGATCTCAAGCCATATTATCAGACGCATCAACATCCACTATGTTTGAATTTATATACACGAAAACATTGACGTAAGCCCATTATCCAATACTCACTGTAACCTGCCACGTTGCACCTGACACCAGTATAATCGAAAAGTATCTTAAATTCCCAAAATCGACTGTAAATACCATGCTGAAACGTTACCGGGAAACACTATCGCTGGATCGCACAGAACAAAACAACCGTAGAAGCAGAACATACTATGACAAACTATGAGTGAAAATCCGTGCAGACAATCCCGGATCTCCTTGCGTTATCTAGTGAAAAGGTTCTCTGCTCCGTACAGTGCATTTCCACAACGGTTGGCGTTAAGATTTCCAGTCGTACCATGCCAGTAAGCACCTCAACAGGACCCCGGTGTCGAACCTGGTTGCCAAACCCTCACGCAAGAGTTCTGTACGAACAAGTTCTGATGAAATACAACGGATGCATTTTGATGAACGAACACTTTGAAACGCCATCCATTTTAATAATTCAATTTACTTTTCAATACCAATTTGCATGCAATATGGTGAAATTTTATTTTCAACTCCATTTCTTGTGGTCTTATTCAATTCCAGATCAATTCCATTATTAAATCACCTACGACCTATTTCACTGCCTATTACCTCATCTTCCTCCGTCATTCTGTCAGAGAGGTTCTGTTTTTCCCACTGCGGCCTACTCCACTGCCCATTTCCGTCAGGGAGCCTTACCGAGGGTACTTATTATCTCCTCCGCCCTCCGTCGGAGGGATTCTATTTTGTATCTCATTTGGCCTACTCCACTGCCCATATCCGTCAGGGAGCCTACCGAAGTAAATTTTACTTCTCCCTCTTCCATTGGAGAATTGTTATTCTTTATATACTCGTATATTCATCCGCACTTTCACAAGTGAGCAGCGTTGTTAATCAAACAAATTGTATCACCATCAGCTACTGTGACCTGGACCGAAGTTTTCAGCCTCGATTATGTTGTCACAATTGTTGCTGTTGTGTTACCGGTCCGTTGCTGCCAAAGTTCGTTACAAGAATGAACTGAATCAGCACAGCTAGCTGGTATTTATAGCTAACGGCCTCGTATGTCAATGCGTTGCGTTGGTTTTGTTTATTCTTACGAATTGAGGAGATTTTCGCATAGCTTACTACAAGTTTTATTTCGTTTGACACTATGTTGATTATACTCAAATCGAATGGTTATAACCAAATCGAGAAGTAAATTAATACTCTTAAAATCCTTCAAACCATCTTAACATTTTCTCACAAATACTCTGTAAGTAATACACATATGTCAATGAATTTGTAGTTACTATCATAAACGGCTTGGCATTGGACTAAATATCTTAGTTTACACTGATGAAAAAAACTATTGACAATCATAAATTACGCCTTATGAACACTACACCTTTTAGTTTGCTGGAACCAGGGGGCTAGTCACTCTGTCACGTTGTGTTTGTGTTTCAGTGTGTCGGAAGGTGTTTCTGTGTTTCAACCCTGGTTTCAACTTTTATCTGTCAACACTGCAATCAAAAATTTGTGCGTATGGCGCGTCTGTTAGATTTTTGTGGCAGTTAATTCAATGCAGACACTTATGCATCATTAAAATTACATATGGGAGGTGCCAAATGGAGAAAACAAAAACACTGATTCAATGCAAGGAGCCGATATGGATTATCATGGGTGGCAGAGTATGTTTGAAGTGCAGATTGTGTTTTTAAAAGAAAACACAAGGTGGTCAGAGGACGGCTCCTCCTGATCATTGAACTCTTCAGCAAATTTTTGCTGATTATGGATGTCAAAACTAGCAATGATTCAGTAAACAAATTTAATGCTCCTTCAGCAAACCGCTGCCTTCATTATTTGACAGCTGTGAAACTGTATAATCAGCAAACCACATTACTTTTAGCTGAAATTCCAGCAAGCATGCGAAAATAAATATTGCTGTACTAGTTTGAACTGGTAAGTGTGCCAGCGTTTGGCAGTTCAATGAAGGAAAATTTAGCATAACTGCACGTTTATGGTTTTTTTTTCCTATTGAAAGTTTTTTTCTTGGAATAAGCAGGGTTCAAACTTTTATCAAAATATGCTTCTTACCCGAGGTATACACGTTTTGTGTTTAAGTAAACTGGATAATTCTCATTTTTGGTAGAAATTTGTGTTTCATTTGTATGGGAGCCCTCCCTTCCAGAGGGGGTGGTTTCTCAAACCACCATACAATCATTGCTTTCAAACCCCCCCACATGCCAAATTTGGTTCCATTTGTTTGATTAGTTTTCTGAACCACTGTACTCAAGTTCTTCGATTTTAATAAAATCTATTTTTGTTTTGACCTCCCTTCAGAAAGGGAGGGGTCTTGAACCACCATAGAAACATTCTTGCCTTCAAAAACCCCCACATGCCAAATTTTATTCGATTTGCTTGATTAGTTCTCGAGTTATGCAGAAATTTATGTTGCATTTGTATGTAAACTCCTCCCGCTCTTCTTAGATGGCGGAGGAGTCTAAAACTTCCATAGAAACATTTCTCTCGTCAAAAAACCTCCACATGCCAAATTTGGTTCCATATGCTTGATTAGTTCTCGAGTTATGCACAAATTTGTGTTTCATTTGTGTTGCCGCAAGTCTACCGATCTACTCGCTGGTGGCCGCCAAACTGGCAACTCCTTTGCCCTGAGCGCAACTTGGCGAACACAACGTCACCCGCTGTCACCGGTGATTGGACAGGCTGAGTTGACGATCGTGCTGTCAGTACAGAAACCTGCACTCTGGAGAAAGCACATTTATTTTGTGCGAATTTTGTGTGTGAAATAACTTTTTTGAAAAATAAATTCTAAATTGAATAGAAGCACTAAATTGTAAGTCTTAATTTAACTATCCTAAATCATATAATTCTAAATTACTCCTTCTTTATAGCTTTGAAGCTTTGAAATAAACTGCTATCAAAAATTAGTGCCAAGGGTTCATTTCCGGCAACAATTCTTCAAAGAATTTAACTACCATGCCGAAACCCCCAAATCCGCCAGGTACGCCGGGAAACAATGAAGAGGATAATTGTGCGGGATGCAAACAACCCGATATGTCCGGCAGCTTTGTGCACTGCGATAGTTGCAGCTGCTGGTGGCACTTTACGTGCGCCGGAGTCGATTCCTCGGTGAGTGAACGTGAGTGGATATGCGAGCAATGTAAAGTAGCCCACAGTGTGTCAGCAAAAAAGCACTGGATCCAACAAAACCGGATCATCAGTTGCTCGTGACCTGGAGCGACTGAAACAACAGCAGGACATCGAGCGGAAGCAGCCCGATTTAATGCTACAGCTGAAATTTTTGGAACAACAGAAAAAACTGCTTGATGACGCGAAAGCAGCCGAGGAGATCCGTAGTCAGAAGAGCCAAGTTAGTCGTCATAGGCACGATCAACGGGTGCAGGAATGGGTTGCGAAGTCCCGTGAAGGTTCGGAAGAAGGCGCGGTGGGTGGAGACCCAGCACCAGCAGCCTCGCCAATCCCTCAACAACCACCCTCCGATACCCTCACCCAGAAGCAGGCTCCCGTGTACAACGAAGTGGCTGAGTTGCGAGCAAAGCTGGATATCTGTATGCAGCGAATGGGAGCGGATTTCCGACAGCGGTACAGCAAGCGCCCCAGTTGTTGGTACCCCAGCTGGATAGGACAATACGTGATGAACGCCGAGATACTGGTGCTATCCCCAAAATGTATCCCAACCTGGAACTTGAAGGTAAGCGTCAGGCCCCTTTTAACGCTCGAAATAAATACACACATGATTTATTTGATATCAGTCCTCCCATAACCAACCAAAAGAATACCCCATTTCCTCAGTTTGTTCCGCTACTAAATACAAACACAGGCACGAATGTAAACGACCGCTTTACTGATGCAAATCGGCATCCATTCCACCGTCAAGCTTTCCCCCCAAGAGATCCCACCTTAGTTCCCCTCGCAAGTCCGCAATTTGGTCCAACATCGCAGCAGCTTGTAGCTCGACAGTCCTTGGCCAGAGATCTTCCTACTTTCACTGGAGACCCTGCAGAATGGCCCATATTCATTTCTAGCTACAACTACACGACCGAAGCTTGCGGTTATACGAACGGGAAAAACATGATCCGGCTTCAACGGTGCCTGAAGGGCAGTGCACTTGAGAGTGTAAGGAGTCGGCTTGTGATACCTACTACTGTACCACAGGTCATCAAGGCACTGCGGATGCGCTACGGACGTCCGGAACTTCTTATCAACGCTCTTCTTCAGAAAGTTCGATCGATTCCAGCCCCACGATCTGACCGGTTAGAGGGGCTCATCGATTATGGAACCGCTATACAGGCACTGTGGGATCACATTGAGGCAACAAACGAAATCAATCACCTGTGCAATCCTACACTGTTGCAGGAACTAGTAGCTAAACTTCCGGCGGACCAGAAGATTATGTGGGCTGCGTACAGACGTGGTATCGGTGATGTAAACATAAAAACGTTCTGTGCGTATATGCAGCAAGTCGTCGATGATGCTACAAGTGTTCTTTCGTACGAGTCGGACAGAAAAAAATCCCAAGGACGCGAGCAAACAAAGGATAAAGCGAAGCAGAAGGGATTCGTCAACCAGCACGTGTCCACCGCCGAAGAATCTTCCGAAGCATCGGTACATAAGCCGGCAGATAAGATGGAATGCGTGAACTGCAGTAAACCTGGACATTGCATCCGTGAGTGTGGGGAGTTCAAAGCTCTTAGTATTGATAATCGTTGGCGCAAAATTCGTTCACTTGGTGTCTGTCAGAACTGCCTGATCAGGCATGGCAGACGATCGTGTCGAGTCATTACACGCTGCGGCATCGAAGGGTGTCAGTATAGGCACCACCCTCTTTTACATTCAACGTCAAGATAATCGACTGTCGTCACGCAGGTAGCAGATAATCACACTCATCGCCTAATGAGTTCAAGTGTGCTCTTCAGGATAGTTCCCGTAACTCTGTATGGAAATAGTGGCCAGGTGAATACTTTCGCCTTCCTAGATGAAGGGTCATCATTGACGCTGATCGAAGCAGAATTGTTGAAGCAGCTGGGAATATCCAGCAGTCCACAACCTCTCTGGCTCAGATCGACGGCCAATACTTGTCGTACAGATAAATCTTCCCAGAGTGTTTCCATTTGTATCTCTGGGGAAGATAAGGATCGGAAATAAACACTAGCTAGAGCACGGACGGTTGAGAGTTTAAATCTACTGACACAAAACTTTCAACTGCATGATGAAGCAAAGCACTTAGAATATTTGCAGCATCAGCCATTGAGAAGCTACCTATAATTCTGATTCGACTGGACAATCCACGTTTTGAACGAGATGAATCCGGCCCGTTGCAGCCAAAACTAGGCTCAGTTGGTGCGTTTATGGCCAGCTGCAGCTTGAAGATCAGAGAACTTACAGCTTTCACTGTGCGAGTGAACGATAAACAAAAAACTCCACGAAACAGTGAAGACATTTCTTGCTGTGGAAGAAGGGGGAACAACCAACCGTATTCTTTCGGCCGAAGATCAACGATTCCAATCAACTGTTGTAGCAAACGACTAGGCAAAGAGGGAATCGGTATGAACCCGGACTGTTGTGTAAACAGGATTACGTCGAGTTTCCAGAAAGGAGCGGAAAGTTCATATGCATATTCGAGATTACGTGGCCAAGGGCTACGCACACGTAGTGACAGACGAAGAGCTAGAGACAGCAGATCCCAAAAGAGTGTGGTATCTACCGTTAAGAGCAGTCAGAAACCCGAAGAAGCCAGAAAAGGTGCGCATTATCTGGGATGCTGCTGCAAAGGTGGATGGAACTTTGTTAAACAATCATCTACTGAAGGGACCCGACCAATTGATCGCTCTTCCTTCCGTTCTTTTCCTCTTCCGGCAGTTCTGCATTGCGGTGAATGCCGATGTTCAAGAGATGTTCCATCAAATCTTCATGTAAGCAAGCGAAAAGCTGTGGTTACGATCTCGGTTCCGTTTCAACCCAGACGTTGCTACGTTTAAGGCGACATGTTCACATGGCCAATGAGCAAGCGCAGCAGTATTCTCGTGCATCTCCACGGATAGTTGACAATCACTACGATGACAACTATCTTGACAGCTTCGGAGATGAGGAGGCAGCCAACCAGATTGCTACGGAAGTGCCGTTAGGTCATCGCAATGCTGGTTTCGTTCCGTGGAACTGGAATTCCAATAGCGATGCAGTGCTGGATTTTCTAGGAGAGCCAAGGACCAACAGAAACAAGAACATAGAGTGATGGACAAGGAACACGCTGAGAGAGTGTTCGGAATGCTCTGGATTTCCGCAATCGACGAATTATGCTTCTCAACGCACATGGAGGTAAGCATGCCTATAGAGACTTCTACTCGGCCAACGAAACGGCAAGTGTTGGGCCGTATGATGACACTGTTTGACCCATTAGGATTACTTGCAACTTTTCTGATTTACGGGAAGGTTCAGGAACTATGAAGAATCGGAATCAACTGTGACGAAAATATCATGGCCGCAGAGCTGAAAATTTGGCACGACTGGGTGCTAGGGATCAAGTTTATTTCCACGGTTTGTATTCCAAGATGCTACTTCGAAGCGGCGATGAATTTCACCTACGAGAATGCATAGCTGCACGGCCTAGTTGACGCTAGTCCGGCGGCGTATTGCTGCATTGTATGTTTACGAGTGATGTATTTCAAAGGCAACGGACAATGTCGTTTGGTTGCAGCAAAGGCGAAGGTAGCTCCTCTGAAGCCAATGTTAATACCTAGGCTTGAACTGCTCGGCACACGGATGCCGGATTTGGTTCAAGAAAGCCACACAATCCCATTTATCCAACGCTTCCTGTGGACGGACAACACTACGGCGCTTTCCTAAAGCAGGTCGGATCCACGCAACTACCGACCATGCGTTGCCCACAGATTAGGGAAAATCCCGGAGACTGCCAGCGTAGACGAGTGGAGATACGCTTCATCGTCATCCAATCCGGCCGACAAAGGTACCAAGTGGGGTAAAGGACCATATTGCAGCGCCGAAAGTCGTTGTTTTGCTGGCCCAGAGTTTCTAAAGTACCCTTAAGACCATTGGCCGACTTCTCCAGTGTTATCCAACATCGAGAATATCTCCTCCCATACCCTCTTCTCTATTCCCTCTTTTCATATGAGTCAGTCATTCTGTTCGAAAGATTCCCGAAGTGGGCTACATCGTACCGTCGGATATGTGCTTAGGTTTGCTAACAACGTTAACAGTAAGTGGCACTGCATCTCTGGCGAGTTACATCAGAAGGAGCTACAGGCAGTGATGATTATGCAGCAAGTGCAGTGAAAATTATTTCCAGACAAGATGTAGATCCTCACAACGAACAAGTTTGCGTAGGAAAATGGTGCGCAAACGATTCCGAAAGGCAGTTCTTTGTATCAACTAGTACCACAGCTGGATGAAGACGGAGTTATCCAACAAAATGGGTGCATTGGAGCAGCGCAACATGCACCGCACAATCTGCAGTATCCAGTGATTCTACCCAGAAGGAGTGAAGTGACCACGGTTGAGGTAGATCTGTTCCACCGGAAGTATAAGCATGGAAACTCGAAGATAGTAGTCAACGAGATCCGCCAACACTTCAAAATTCCTCGGCTGTGCACAATGGTGCGGTGATGCAGACGTGAGTGTTGGTACTGCAAATTTTGCAGAGCTCAGCTGTGCATTCACAGAAAAAATAACGAATGTTAACAGAAGCGTGAAATTCTCCTCGTTTTATTGCAAGCAAAAGCAAGCATAAACAACGTAATTGATTGCAATCTTTCATACTCTTTCATAATTTTTCATCTTTCATACAACGTTGTTTGCAAACTTCCATACAACCTCCAACCTTCCATAGCACCTGATTGCAGCGATATCTGGCTTTAACTTCAATGGAAGATCCCATTAATTTATGCAGAAAATTAACTGCTTCTTTCAAACTGTGTTCCATTGATAGCTCCACTTTCAGCAGCCCGTCCTGCTACCTACGGTCGTCGGTTTAGTTTCGACGGATTGGACTATTTCGGTCCGTTGATGGTAAAGTTAGGAAGAGCAAACGTGAAGAGATGGATACCCTTTTTCACTTGTCTTACTGTGCGCGCGGTTCATCTGGAAATCGTGCACAGCTTGACGACTTCATCATGCATTTCCGCCGTACGAAGGTTCATCGACCGGCGAGGAGTACCAGTGGAGGTGTACACCGATAACGGACCAACTTTCTAGGTGACGAGCGACTTCTACGGGAACAAATCGAGAAACAGCTCGAAGTGTAAATGGGTCTTCAAACCACCTACAATTGGGCGGCGCCTGGGAAAGGATGGTCCTGTCAGTGAAGCCTACGGGGAGGGTAAGCTTGACGAGGAAGGACTTAGGACTTTGGTTATGGAGACCGAGAGCGTAGTGAACTCTAAGCCTTTGAATACTTACCATTAGACTGGATGAATCCGAAGCGTTAACTCCGAACCACTTTTTGCTCGGAGAGTTCAAGTGGTGCCAAGAAACTCAGCGTGGACATTTGCTACCAGCAGCGAAATCTGCAGAGGTGGGTGGATAATAGCAACAGCAGTCTTCTGGAAACGGTAGCTGAGAGAATATCTGCCAGTCATATGTCAGCAACCCAAGTGGTTTGAAGAAGCGGCGAGGGAGATCAAGAATGGTGACATGAAGTGCAGAGAATGGACTAGACGACGTGGAGCAAGCTGTTCGAGGACCGGATGGCAGAGTACGTCAGGCCATTGTAAGGACCAAAGCAAGTACCATGCGTAGACCGTTTACGAAGTTAGTTTTGCTGGACGTCGAAAAAACCGTGTAGTCTTGGCTGATGGCAAAATGCATCCGTCAGAAGATGTTGCCGCAAGTCTTCCGAACTACCATAGGGGTCACGAAACTGGCAACCCGGTTCCTGAGCGCGACTCGGCGAACACAACGTCACCCGCTGTCACCGATGATTGGACAGGCTGAGCGACGATCGTGCTGTCAGTACAGAAACCTGAATCGAGAGAAAGCACATTTATTTGCAAAGTGAATTTTGTGTGTGAAATAACCCTTGAAAAATAACCTTAACTTGAATAGAAGCACTAAAATTGTAAGTCTTAATTTAACTATCCTAAATCATATCGATTCGTGTAAGTGGTGCCAGATATGGATTTATCTTTCATGTGGTGGCGAGTGTGTTTGAAGTGTGGCGGATTGTGTTTTTTAGGGTGGTAACACAAGGTGGCCGAGTGACTTACCCCCTGTCGAATTGTTATATTTGTAGTCTCCGAACGTGGAGTAACGATTATGATGTAGAAGGAGATGTTTCGCTCATCGCCATGAGGCACCAAGAGTAGACAGTCTTGTTTGCTAGAATGAAAGATATGAAGAGAAAGTGTTGAAAGTTCCGTTAGTGTACGGTAGGTTGGAAATGGAATAGAAGTATTGAAAATTGAGCGAAAGGGCATGGGTAAAGTAGTACTCGAACCAAGGACGTTATCATTGCCAAACATCCCACTGCGGAGTAGGTTGAGGCACAGATACATCTGCCACCTCAACTGGCAATAATAATGTGATGGAACTCGCTCATGTACCACTAATCGCTTGTGATAGTGTCTAGCCAGGGGGCTAGTCACTCTGCCACGTTTTGTTTGTGTTTCAGTGTGTCGGAAGGTGTTTCTGTGTTTCAACTTATCTGTCAATACCACAAACGAAAATTTATGCTTATTGGCAACCATAGACCTTTATGGCAGTTAATTCACGCACACTTATGCATCATTTAAATCACATGAGTGCAAGGGAGAGAGAAACATAATCGTGAGAAAACAAACACTCGATTCGTGTAAGTGGTGCCAGATATGGATTTATCTCTCATGTGGTGGCGAGTGTGTTTGAAGTGTGGCGGATTGTGTTTTTAGGGTGGTAACACAAGGTGGCCGAGTGACTTACCCCCTGTGTCTAGCGGTAGTTTGTAAACACTCTGTTTTGATGCGTACATGGGAGAGGAAAACTCTCTCCTTTTTTGGGTTTGTTTTTGTACACAACGATGATAATTACTTAGTGTTTATTTTCTCGTCATCTCTAACGTAGAGACCTCGGAGAGAAAGACCGTAAAGCGTAGCAATCATAAATTTATAAGAGGTCATCTATCTCTGAGCTGACAGGTCCTGTCCTTGGTAAATACATGTGATGTTTACATCTTTACATTTTTGCACAGACGTCCTTTTAACATGTTCGACTAGAAATAGAACTCGCTGTCCAATTATTTTGCACTATAGAAAAAAATATCGCCAAATGGTTTACAGCCTAAACATACCAACTTTTTATAACTTACCGCAACTGTTGGAGCGTTTACTCTATTAAAAATTAAAAATATGAAAGTAGTTCCTCCTGAACGAATAATTCGGCTTCGTTTTCTGAATACAACCATACAACGATACAACTATATTCTATAAGTTCAGTTCGATTTTCAAATAAAGATGGTAGACAAAATAACTTTACATTTTAGCACTCAATTCACAGATTTCTATTCGTGCTTCAATGCAGATTGCAATTATGCATCCTCGATACCCCTAAAACTTGCCCTTAAATTGTCATTTGCTCAATTCAAATTTCACGCACTATTTGGATCATTTTCAAATAAGCATAAACATTTCAATAGTTCTCTGTGATCTGGCCACGCTGCTGAGCCATTACACCAACCACAATTACGCCGTGTTCGTTACCTGCCAAAATCCAAAGATCGTAGTTTCGCCTCTGGGTACTGTTAATGGCTGCCTCATTTCAGTTTTTGTGTCTACTGCAGAAAAGTTTGAAAATTCTAGTGGCAAACGTTTTCAAACAATCGTAAATCGTGCAGCAATCGCTAGTATCGTTTTGTAAAAAGTAGTTTTTAGTGTTCGTAAGCTAGAAAATTGTACATTGTGGGTAAAATTTGGCATAAGAAGAAAGGAAAATCCATTTTTCTGGATATTTGCAAACTGTTCCTTGTGTGAGTTCGAGTGTGTGTGTGTGTGCCAGCAAGCAAAGGGGACTACAAGGAGTCCTCATTAATTTTTCCTCTTGGGCTCTCATCGTATATGCGAGAGTGCATCAGCACAGGCTGTAAAAAGAAGTGGTGAGAAAGGAATAGGAAAACATCTGTGATAAAATTGTGCGTGTGAGTGAGTGAGATAGTACGAAGTGCATCATCAGGGAAGAAAGGTGGGGGATTGTGACGTTTTCATTTCTTGTGTGCCCCAAAATCATCGCGTAGTTTTAACAATCGAATAAAAGTGTGTGCGTGTGCGCAGACTGTGAACTGTCAAACACAGCACTGCCCCGTGTTGTGGTGTTGGTGCTAACGTCAGAAAACGAGTAAAAAAGAAACTTTTTCATCAGTGAAGCGGACGAGTAAGTTTTCTACACAAAAGTTAAATCCGTGGGTTGTTTTCGCATCTTGAACGTTTGAAAGGGGCAATGTCGGACGCGATAAATATGGATTTGCAGTCTTCGATGCTGTTGGAAACATTACGTCAGACGCCTAGCATACAGGATAACAACCATCAGGATAGTGGCGGTGGCGGAAGTGCTGGAGATGGTAATGTGAAAAGTACTTCCTCGTCGTCGCTTTCGTCATCAGCAGACGGTGGGGGAGGTATTGGTGGTACAAACTCTGATGGCACCAGTGATAAAAATGCACTGGAAGCAATGGATCCAGCAATTATGTCAACGTCGGCACCTGCTGGCAACGATTCTCCTGTTTCCGGAAGTGGTAGTAGCGAGAAAAATAACAGGACACGGTATTCGGTAAACCAGCTGCTGGCCCTTAGAAATTTGAAACCTTGCAGAAAGAAGCCATCCTTCATGGTTAAACCGAAGACCGAAAAACTTGCAAGAATGTTTCTCTCTCTAGATATAGGAACTGATAAATACGGGAAAAGTTTATACTCAATGGGCAAAACATCGGACGCACAGTATGAGGACGAAAACGGAGGAGGCAATGGATCGTCATCTGCAAACTATGGACGAAATCGTGTAGCTAATGGTTCTAATAGCGGAAACACTGATGGACCTTCAAGTGGTGGAGGTAACCGAATGGATATGCGTCGATCCGGCGGGATGGATTTACGTGACCCCAAGGATCGATTACGTAAGGAGGATGGAATAGTCCTTTCACCACAAAGAAGATCGTTCAACATGGGTTGTCAGATGCCTGCAGCTCCTGGTGCCAACACTAGTGGCTTGAATATTGGAGGAGGGCTGCTTCGAAACGAACGAGATCTGCTTGGTGGACGGGAAAGACGCATTGGCAGTGGACGCATCTTGTCACGAGATGTATCTTGGGATTATCGTCCTGACAAGGATGCACCGGAAAGCAACGATTTCCGTGCGTCCGGCAATGCAAATTACGGAGAATCTCGTGATAACCGTAGCTCTCGGGAGAATCGAGAAAGTGATTCTAGAGATACTCGCGATTCTCGAGATAGTCGTAATACCCGTGAAACTCGTGAATCTCGAGATCCACGGGATACCCGAGATCGTAATGATCGTGACAAAGATTCTCGAAAGGATTACGACCGGGAGGAACGTTTCGAACGACGTCCGATGAATCGAGATTACGATCGAAGCGATAAGGATTCTCGCAACTCACGAATGTCTTCGCGGTATTCAAATACGTACAATTCGAACAACGATTCTCACGGAAACAATAATTACCATTCCAATAGTTACAATCATTACCATTCGTCGCATCATGACCGTCGTCGATTGCACAGTGACCACGGCCGAGACGAAGAGCCCGAATGGTTCAGTGAGCCAACATCACAGACAGATACCATAGAACTTCGTGGATTCGACGATACTGTATCCGAGGAGGAAACTAAATCGGAGAAGGATGACTCTCGGGATGACCCGAAGCATGATCTGGAATCCAAAGCAGCGGAAAAAGATGGCAAGCGGCCGTCGTCATCACTACAGAACGATAAAAACAACAACGATGACGCGTCGGATGTTTTGCTGCTCGGTAGAAGCGGGGCAACTAACGACAAAACTAATGCCAATCCATCTACCAGTCCTAACACGGTTCAAATGAATCGTACGCCAGGCGATGGTGCCAGCGAGAGTTCCGGTAAATCTGCGCTGACAACGACGCTCGGTATATCGAATACACTTGGACCGTCCAAGATCACTGACGACGACTTCAATTTCGAGGACTTTCTCAAGCTTGATGCACTACCAAGCAGTTTGTTATATGTAAGTTGACCTTATCGCAAATTTTAGTTTTTATTCATTACACCTTTTTCTAATGAAACGGTAATCCCCTCCATTCTTCCAGCCGGATCTACCACCAAGCAAAGACACCGGCAGTTCCGGCGGGTCTCGATTTTCGCAATGGTTCAAGCCCGACAATGCGGTTCAACCGCCGTCTGCTCAACAATCTGGACTCAACCAAACACAGCAGCAACCGAAACAACCGGCTCCACACTTTGTCGACAGTCGTCGTTCTTCGCTCCAAGACGAAATTAATAACATGATTAACGATTTCACATCCACCGGACTAGACGATCAAATTTCGGATTCGAATTCCAACAAATACTTTGCTCCGATCTCTCCTGCAGCCAGTACTTCGTCCAATTCTCTTCTAGAGTTATTCCAGCGTGGCGAAAAACAGCAGCAGCAACAGCAGCAACCTCAGAATCGCGATCGAGAGCAGCACCCGCAACAGCAGCTTCAGCCACAGCAACAGTCAGTTCACCCTCATGGCCATCCGCTCTTAGTGCATCCACCGAACCATCCTGGACTGCACCACCAACAACAGCAACAACATCATCAACAAATTCAAAATCGTAATCTGCAACAATTGCTTGGTGTTTCCGGCAGCGGTAATATTGGTAATCACGGTCCACATGGGCCAATTCCTCCGGCACCAAGTGGTGGTCAGATACATAGCGTCGAAGAACTTGAAGCTCGTTTCCGTCAAAGTGATAACGATGGAAACAATCGTACCCCCGGAACTGTACCATCTATTCCAAGACTTATCACACCTTCGTCAGCCACTGGTGGAGGTAATAGCTCAGGTGGTGTTGGAACTGGACATCTATCCAACGATGCTCAACAGCAGGATATGAATGCTTTCAAAAAGCTTCTGGCTCAAATTTCAGAAAATCAACCGCACAATGCCCAACCTACCCCGGCAGCTCATCCCCCTCATCATCAATCTCTTCCGATCAATATATTGCATCACCAACAGCAACAAAACGATCTCCTTCAAAAGATGTTGCATCTGAATCAAATACATCACCCGATCAACGATGGCCGTCAGGCCGAAATCTTAAAACGTCCCGAAGCACAGGCGCTACTACACGGTGTTGCTCGTGGTGAAGTGACTCAGCACAACCTGTGGCAACAGCTGACCAACCCTGCCACTGCGCAACCACATCGGGAAATCCTCACCTCAGTACTCAGCACCATTAACACAAGTCCCCGTGTCGTTTCGCCCAACATCCTCATCCAACCAAGTCCCGGAGGTGTTCCCATACTTCCACCAGCATCAGTTCCACCAGCTGCAGTAGCCGTTGCAGCAGCTGCTGCCAACAGTGCAAATCTGCTTTTTCAACATCATTCCAAGCAGCAGATGCGGCTCTCGCCACTGCCCAATGGTATGCCACAAAGAATTCCTTCGCCCCGAGAGCTTCAGTATCACACACAGTCAATTATGCAGAATGCACTGATTCGCAAGAAGCTCGAAGAACAAAGGGAAAACTATCGCAAACGCCAAGAACAACAGCAGCAGCAGCAACAGAATCGGTAAGCTTTTTAAATCGATAAATCACATTTTCCAACACATGATACCAACTAATTTTCATTTGCGCATCTTCCAGCAATCAACCAGAAACAAGCTCTACTCCATCTTCATCGACTTCGTCTACCACGACTTCTGCGACAGCAACCGGAGTCAGTTCATCGGTTCCTTCATCCAATATCCAGCAAATTGGAAATCAGCCGATCAACACTACCGCAAATAGCGCACCAACCACGGTTGCTGCTTCGTCTGCTGTCGCTACACCAGTGGTGGTTAGTTCCTTTGCTTCTCCAGCGAAGCAAACTCCTCCATCGCATTCCCATTCCCAGCACACATCGTCTCCTACGCCGTTGGCTTTTACACCAACATCCGTTTTGCGTAAAATGACTGCTGAGAAGGAAACCGAGCCGCTTTCGTCCAACAATTCCACTATCAGCACACCTTCCAGCTCGGCGATGCCGAATGCTCAACCTAGCGATCGTCCACCGCTTGGAGCCGGAGGTCATAATCAGAGTATTCTAATGGGACTCAATAACCCGCTAACCCAACAACAACAACTGCAACAGAGAAACTTGGCCGCTCTCATTGGTGCACATCCACCGCTTCAGCCGCCGCACAGTCAGCCACCAGGGCCGCCGCCACAGCTGCCTCATCACCACCTAGGAGCAGGACATCATCCGAGTACCATGGGTGGTCCACAGCCAACACAGTCACCGCAAACAAATCCACAGCAGATGCGCGGTGCCCATCAGCCACCGGGAATGCCTGGCGGTAACATTCCCTGGAATCTGAAGCAACCTCATCCGGGCCCACAGATGCCACCGATGTCGAAACCCCAGGGCAGACCCATTTTGAAAGGTGAGTTTTGATTTCGGCGTTGTTCTATTATGGGCTTTGGTTCGCCCGGTATTTTTTTCGGAGGAGAAGTGTAACCGGCTGGGTGTTGAATGAAAGCCGGATGAGGAAATTTTGCGAATTACAATATGTTAACAATTGGCGTTGACATATTTTTGACTTTGTTGGCAATTATACTGCTTTTGTTTCAATAATACAAACAACAAAACAGTCTATCAGCCTTATTCTACGTGGCGTGTGAGGTGACTCCATTTGATTTGTGCGGAGTGTTTGGCGATGAAGCTCCTTCTATGCGATCATCGACCGCACCCTATGCTAGACAAGAAATCGTCACCGATTGACTTTAGGCAACCAGGTAGTATTTCGAGAAGTAGAACAATGGACACATGTCAACAATAGGCAAAGTTGGAAAGCACAAGCATTATTCTATTTGAGATTTCGTTGTTACTTCTATAGGTTTATTGTTTCTTTCCAAAGTGAAATCAAGCGTCTTAAACTTATAAATATATGACTCAGAATTTATCATCTAGTTTACCATAGTATTTTTCATCAGTTTCGTGAATACAAAACTACAATATATTCTATTAGACCGAGTTCCAGAGAATTGAAACGAAAAATTTAACGTCGAAAATAAAGACTGTTGCATTTACGGATATTGTTTCGATTGATTCGTAACACGGAGAGTCACCTCGTATGTGAGAGGGAGTCTTCTCGCCTCATACGCCGTGCAGAATAACCCTCAATGCATAGGAGTCATCATATCAACGACCTAAAAACGTTCAAAATCACCAGGTATGTAGTTAACCGATGGCAGACGAATCATACGTCGAAATGTATAGGCTTGGAGAAAACGAATGATTCTTGCACACCTGCGCTAGTCTAACTCGTTTCGCGAACAACTTCATAAGTGTTAAGAATTTGAAGGATTAATAATTTTTCCTGGAACTGGAAAATCTAGTTTACTATCACGGATGGAGGTTGAAATGCAAGGCTATTTATTTCAGCAGAACTCCACTTCTCGATCAACTCAGTGGGTCTGGATCCTGTCAACTCCTATGAAGACCTAGAAGTGATGTCAAGTGAATGCAATATTCAATTCTGACTTTCACCTGAACACATAATCAAAAATCGCTCTTAAATATCCAGTAAAAACTACGTGTTTAGTGAATACCACGTGAAAATTTACGTAAGTTTTACGTGGTTGGCTCTTAAAACTTCAATCTATGTGGAAATCACGTAAATCTGGCGGTGGTGTTCTCGTTGCAGTTAGTGTCAGGTTGAAAGCAAGTGCAGTTGAAGACGATTCCTGGATCACCGTAGAACAAGTTTGAGTAGCAATTCAGCTTGGAGGCCGTATGCTATTCCTTTGTGCGTATATTCCTCCGAATCTAACTCGAGATTTAGACCTAATTGATGCACACTGCCGATCTGTTTCTGCTATTTCGAATACGGTTGCCCTCCATGATGAAATGATTATTTTGGGAGACTTCAACTTAGCGGGCATTGCATGGACTCCAACTCGGCTTCCTCCGTCCCGACCATGAACGTTCCTCTTTCCACGCAGGGGCTATTCAGCTTCTGGACAGCTACAGTACCGCAACTCTATCCCAAGTTAATAACGTGGTGAATGAGAATAATCGCTCTCTAGATCTCTGCTTCGTGAGTGGCCGAGATATTGCTCCCATCATCTCTACAGCTCCCGTGCCTCTAGTTAAGGATGTCCCTCATTATCCTTCTCTAATAGTTGCTGTCGAGGACGTTGTAGCTCGAGACTTCGTCGACACTCCTGCTACTGTGTCATATGACTTCCGTAGAGCCGACTATCGTAGTATTGGTGATGATTTATCTAGTTTGGATTGGCAGAGCATTCTTGATTCGACCGACGTTAACATCGCTGAACTGGTCGTTAAAAACTAGTGTATAGCTTTAATTATTTTATTTTTACTTATTTATTTTTGTTTCTTGACTCCACTTAAGAGGTTATGTAAAGGGTGCCCACGATGAAATTGCCACACTATGAAATTGCTCTAACTTTTTAACCGTTAGGTAGAATTTAATGAAATTTTGGGTGGATTTAGTTCATAGTGCATTATTTACATCCTGCAAGTTTTAAAGTCCTGTGATCAAAACTCGCGAAAATGGAGTCGAAAGAACAGCTCGTGCGTGATAAAATCTTGCGCATTCATCACGAGAACAAGGATCTCTCGCATCGTTCCATCGCTAAAACGTTGGGAATCGCGAATTCCACGGTGTCGCGAGTGATTAAGCGGTTCGAGGAACGGTTGACCACCGATCGGAAGCCCAGAAGTGAAGGAAAAAGTATTCCGTACAACACCAAAAATCACAACCGCGTGGTTGGGGCCTTCAACCGAAATCCGAACGCCTCCGTTCGGGATGTGGCTAAGAAGCTGCACCTAAGCCGAAGTTTTGTCCAGAAGGCCAAAACTAAGGCTGGGCTTCGAACGTTCAAGGTACAAAAGGCCCCTAATCGCGACGAGAAGCAGAACAAGTCCGCCAAAACCCGTGCCAGGAAGTTGTACCTCAACATGCTGACGAAAGTTGAATGCTGCATCATGGACGACGAAACATATGTGAAGGCCGACTTCAAACAGATCCCCGGCAACCTGTTTTTCACGGCCAAGGATAAGTTCAGCGTTCCGGAGCATGTCCGCACTCAGAAGATGTCCAAATTTGCGAAGAAATTCCTGGTTTGGCAAGCCATCTGCACGTGCGGGAAGCGGAGTGCACCTTTCGTGACCCAGGACACGATGAACGGACAGGTGTACATAAAAGAGTGCCTCCAGAAGCGGCTGCTTCCTCTCCTGAAGGCCCACAACGTCCCAACAATCTTCTGGCCGGATTTGGCCTCATGCCACTACTCCAAGGACGTGCTGAAGTGGTATGCGGACAATAAGGTCAATTTCGTGCCGAAAATGTTCAACCCTCCCAACACTCCGGAGCTCCGCCCCATCGAGAAGTACTGGGCGATTATGAAGCAGCACCTTCTTAAACGACCTAAGGTAGTGAAGACAGTCGAGGAACTGAAGAAAGTATGGGTTTACATGCAAAAAACGGTTGATTCACAGGTTGTGCAGAATCTTATGGCCGGGGTTAAGGCCAAGGTGCGGGCATTTTCGTATGGACTGTAAATAAAATACGAGTAAAATGGTAAAATGAAGTTTAATAGTTATTTCTCAAAAAAAAAAAAAAAATTTGATGGCAATCGGATGAAAACTCGAATTTTGCGAATCAATTTTGTGTGTGGAAATTTCATCGTGGACACCCTTTAATCGTTTCTTATTGTAATTTTTTCCTATTTAACATCATTAGGACCTAAACTTGGTCTGTTGATGTATACTTCAAATAAACAATAAACAATAAAATTTCAGGTTATCGTTACTAAATTTGGAAGTGGATGAAAATTACGTGTTTTTCGCTTGCAAACAACGTGGCGATTATTTAGAGTGTATGTTTCCGCCATTTTTTCCTAACAGCCTTATTCTGCACGACATGTTAGGTGAGACGGCACGTTGCCAACTATGAGGTGACAGTTATTCTCACTTCGGGTGAGGTGAGTCTTCTTGAGAGTCACCTCACTCTAGACAATAGTCACCTCGAATGTAACACAATAAGCTGAAAGTTGCGTGCTACGTTATCAATGTCGTCGGCGAAGCCACACTCACTCAGTTGGACGTACTTCCTGAAAACTGCACAGCTCGTGTCCATTTTCGCTTTTCTATTCACACCTTCCAAGGTAATATCGAAAATCGAATATCAAATCCATTAACGATTACCAGAGGGCTACGAGATTTCAACATAGATCGAGGTCCTAAGAGACAATCACATGAAAGAAACTTGTATTTTCATGAAGTATTCACTGGATAACCGGGTTCAGAGTATCCGGATGTGGCCAAATTTACTGGTTGGTCTATGGCATGATGTTTTTGAAGATCAAAATCCAAAATTGTCCTCTTCGGATGCATACCGAAAACGGTTCTGGGTGCCTATGCTTCAAGAATAACCAGTTTAAAAAAAAACCGGCCAGCATTTCGTTCTAAGAATCCGTACCTTTCATTTGTGGCAAAGACATCAAAAATCGGTAAAAAAAATAAAGTTTTGGGACCGTGTTAAAGTCTAGGGTCATTTTCGACCCTGAATGCACTATGTGTAATTTTTTTATGTAGCATCTCTTCTAGAGGTCGCTAAAGGCTATAACCCAAAATATGTTCTTTTTCAAAAGTCAGGTAAAGTCAGAAAATTTCAGATCCCTAGTTTATTCCGTTTAGACGTTAGAGCTTTGTTTTAGATGTTTATTAGTCAAAAACGACCTTAACGCACAAGGGAGGATAAAGCAAGCTTAATGCTTGGTCATATACAGATTATGTGGACACAAATCCGTGTAGTCTTTATTCCTAAAGCAGGAAAAAATCACATCCAAAATCTTTTGGACCAATAATTCTTACATCTACTATAGTTAAAGTAATGGAGAAGAAAATAGACGAGTTCATAAAATCAGAATATCTTCAAAAGATTCCCCTCAACAGATTTCAATTTTACCAACCAAAAAAATAAATATATACACCCCCACACACATGCGTTACAAAAAATAGAAGTTTCTCTCGACAAAAAAGAAGTTGCTCTTGTAGCATTTCTTGACGTAGAAGGTGCATTTGATTACACGTCTTTTAAATCTATGGAATATTCAATCGAAAAACGTAATTTTGATCCATGTACCGTGACGGTACCTTATTGTGCGCAGCTCCAAATTCTGCGCACTTATTTATTGGAATCATGTTTCAAAATTATGTACAATTATAAATGTCCTGACTATAGGCGGAAACCAACTACAACTTTATGAACTTCGTTATGACCACAAACTCATTCAGAAAATTACAGCATTTGTGGAAAAAATAAATAAATGCTTAACCACCAGCACTGAAAACGTCAACAAAGTAGTCTCCGTTAACAGCCGCGCTAAGACGCGCACTAGTGAAAAATTAATTTTTATTTTTTTTTTCTGTGCCAAGTGCTAGATGTGAGTATTTTCCAAATAATATGGGCGGATTTCCATACATCTCAAGAGATTTCTGCATAAAAAGATGAAATTTTCTTTGCGCAGAATATGGAACTAATTTTGACCGTGTGTTCTTTATTCTGCGCATAGGCTAACAAAATGAGTCCCAGAAGGAAAAACATGCTCTAAACTCCTCTGCAAGCCGAATCGGCTATTTCGATGGTGAAAAGAGGTTATTCTATTCGAAAGGCATCCAAAACACAAAATGTTCCGAAGTATGTTGGAAAGCACACTGAGAGCTGCGCTTTCTCGCGGTTTCGTTTGTCGTCGTCAAGGAAAACCAACCGTTCTAACCAAAGAAGAGGAGAATCGTATTGTGCAGTGGATAATTGATTCAGCAAAGGTCGGCTTGCCGGTAGATACCCAACGTTTAAAAAATCCATGGCACATTATATTGGTATCACTCGCAAGTCCAATAATCCTTTCGGTGAGAGAGCTCCTGGACGGAAGTGGTTAAAACTAAGCAGATGCTAAGTTGGCAGGAGTGAAACTGAAAAGATGATGAGTTTCATGAATAAAACTCATACATTATTCCAAATAAAATAAAATAGCATAGGTAACACGAAGTTTTTTTTTATGCGCAGAATTAGGAACCCATTGCGCAGAATATGGAACATTTCTAAAAATGATGCGCAGAATTACGAACAATATAACGTATCCCAAAAACGCTTTTCTTCGTACGTACGCGCGTGTGTGTGTGTGTGTGTGTGTGTGTGTGTGTGTGTGTGTGTGTGTGTGTGTGTGTGTGTGTGTGTGTGTGTGTGTGTGTGTGTGTGTGTGTGTGTGTGTGTGTGTGTGTGTGTGTGTGTGTGTGTGTGTGTGTGTGTGTGTGTGTGTGTCCAATCTAACACCCATCGGCCGGCAATGGTATTATGGAAGAAATCTGTTTACAACAATCATTCAAGTCACCATTGGAAGCAGCTTTAATCCGGGAGCAAGAAAGTGATAGCCCCACTGCAGATCCAGCAACCCATTTCAGAATGTCTGGAGAGTCACGCCCATTCCGAGGTTACTTTCACATACAATAAGCCCCGCAAGTAAACATTACCGATATCATTTGGATAAGGGCACTGCAACACACTTCCAGATTTGGAAATTTTAAATTTCCAAACCATGCACGTATTTACTATTATTTGAAAATAAGATTATTGTTATATAGTTATAATCAGATAGATCTCACCCATGTCCACCTCCTCAATCACACTATCTTGTTCATTCGTAAAAATAAAATGTGTCGACGTTTTTCGTAATTAATTTCATGCACTCGCGATTAAATATGCGCAAAAATTAACGTTGCTTAACCGCCCGCTAGACACGCAACCTGCATAACAAAACTCTGTACACCCCGTGGTGAATGCACCTGAAATTATGTGCAAGCTTTTCACCCGCCCATGCGAGTTGTTTTCGTTTGCTGCTTCTGACGAGCATTGGACTAGTATTCTTTTTTTTCACTCCACACTCTGCCAATAATGCAAATCACCGCTATGAGGCGACTCTATATCGAGCTTCAAAACTGCTAATAACTAATAAATACACAATATTACCACTAATAACCAAAACTAAGCTGATGTAACTCTTCTTCCGAGTGCGGGGGCGAAGCACAAAAAAAAACGGGGAAATACTACCGACACTCACACATTTCGATAGGGAACCGATTGTTTTTACTACGGCTTACACAATGCACGCGGAGATTTTATGATTTCACTGTTAGTTCAAGTTAAATTACGAATCATTGTTTGATTTTTTTTTTCGCGAAAACGACGCAGCAAACACAAAACACGTCAGTTTCAAAGCCCCCAAAAACGCTTTTCTTCGTGTGTTCATTTTATATTTTATAAATGTTTATATTTTTCATTGATACTTACTCACTTGAACTACACATCTGCCAAAAAACCATATTAAAAAAAACTTCGATTTTTGTTATGCTATGTTTGCGTTGAAAATGTCTTAAGTGCGCAAAATATGGTACCTTCACGGTATTAGAGCTTGGATTATGAAAATATTTAATAATAGAGAAGTGTTTGCTGAATTGCGAAAATCATGAATAACAATAAGAACCACTAGAGGGTGTCATCAGGGAGTGGTACTGTCACCCTTATTATGGTCGCTTGTTGTAGACGATCTTCTCAATAAATTAGCAGAAAAAGGCTTCGAAGTTATCGGTTTTGCTCGGAAAGTTTGACTATATCATCACTGATAGGATACAATCTGCACTGAACTTTACTTGGCAGTGGTGCCAGACATAAATCCATCGAAAACAGTTTTGGTTTCGTTCTTCCGCAGAAGAAAACTTTCACTTAAAAGTGTGACTATTAATGGATCTATCTTACAATATTGGACAAGTGTAAATATTTAGGAGTCACTCTAGATTATAAACACAACTGGAATTAACACATAGAACATGTAATAAGTAAAGCCACGAGTGTCTCTGTTGGGTTTGGATGGTTAAGAGGAATGCTTCAGAGAGAATTTATTGTTGGCCAATGCAGGGCACCTTCTACGTTTTCATTTGATTGTTGAAATAAATACTTAATACGATGGGTTTATGGAATGTTACTAAAACTCAAAATCCAAATGGTATAAATGAGGATATGTTAATCGGTCCCATTCTTAAAGGTTTATAATGTTTATAATAATTTGGAGAATTCGGTATGGAGTTTTCATATTATTATGGCCAATTGAGAACAATACAAATTACTACCGACTAGCCGTTTTACACAGGGGTTATCTCAAAACTTTTTAAGTAATAATACTTCAGTTAGGCATAAAGATGAATTAATGTACCAGAAACTGGACAGACACCTGCGCCTACCGAGTGGAGGACCCGGATACGACCAACCACTGTGTGTCTAGAGTATCGCACAAGCCGACACGTGCAACGGGAAGGATTAATAGGTTGCATAGATCCGGCGGGAGTAGTCCCCGGATAAGCCTTAGTTGAAGGCACGATTTATGCACCTAACAATAACAATAATATTTTTAAAACTTTCAGGAAATATTTGCTATGTTTTTGCAAAGTTAGTTTATTCAACCTCCTCTTCTAGGCTAAATGCCTGCACCTTGGACTTAACGCTACCCATCAAATTCTGTGCAAAAATGCGCCATCTTTCTTACACACATTCATCCACCCTTTCTTCAATTCTTTGTCGCTTTTGAAGACCTTCCCTGTTTTCCAGAGCTTGCCCTTTATAGTCGCCCAGAATTTTTCTATTGGGCGAAGTTCTGGCGAGTTTGGCAGATTTGCTTCCTCCGGCACAAAAATATCGTTGGCTTCGTACCACTCCATCGCCGGTTTTGCGTAATGACACGATGCCAGATCCGGCCAAAACAGAGTGTCACCTTCGTGGGACCGGCGCTTCTGAAGGCGTTCTTATTTATATATTAGGGTTTATATATATATGGTATATATATTTATATATATGGTACCGGTCGTTATGTACGGCTTGCTGAATTTACCGCACCCCCAGATCGCCTGCCACACCAACTACTTCTTGGCAAATCTGTCGACCTTCTTCTTCCGGAACATCCAGGCGGGACTTGCCGACGAAATACTCCCGGCCGGGGATCTTCTTGGCGTCCGCTTTAATGTACGTCTCGTCGTCCATTACGATGCCTTCCGGCTGCACCAACCGCGGTACAGCTTCATGGCGCGGGATTCTGTTTATCGGTTCGGTTAGGCACTTTCCTTACATTGAAAACATGAAGTACGGCCCGCTTCATTGTCTGCTGGACGTACCAGACGGAAGAATTGACCTTCTTGGTCACGTCTCGAATCTAATGGATCGAGCTACGCTTGAAGTAATCCCTCACCTTCCTTGCGTTCACGGGGTCGGTCGTCTTCGCTTTTCTTCCGCTGCCAGCTCGCCGCTGGGTTATCTGGGTCTACTTGGACGATTTTACCACACGGGACACGGTCGAATAGTCGATTCCCAACTGCGATCCACATGTGGGGCTGGCCTGGATTTTCCACGACCGCGCCCATAACAGCATAACCATAGGCCAATTAAAATGGGGCCGAAGGATCTTTCGCGCGTGTTCCTAGATTTATTACTTTTTCAACGCCATCGACGAGTATGATGTGCTGCTGTTGACGAGAGCAAAACGAAAAGTTATGATTTTTCTCCGATTGAAATTTATAGAACAAGTGACTATTCGCCTATGGTTGAACAAACAACAAGTTCAGAACCGGACTACGATCAAATGGTTGGGAACAAATACGTATTAAAATCTTCACTAATATCTGTCATCTTTTTATAGGCGGAAATACTCAGCCACAACCACCGCAGCAACAGCAGCACCCTTCGGCAATGTCGCAGATGTCCTTCGCTTCCAACCTGGAATTCCAACAGCAAATGCAGCAGTTCCAAGGCCGCAGCGGCAACCCTATCCTCGGAGCGCACCAGTCGCAGCAACAGCAGCAGCAACAACAACAATTGCTTCAGCAGCAACAACAACAACCACACAATCAGCACCAGAGTCAGATGAATCCCCACCTTCAGCAGTTGCTGCAGCAACGACAACAACAGCAGCAACGTGCCATTCGAAATCAACACATGCAGCAGATTCCACCGTCGTTCCGGATGGGTCCACAGCAACCGCAGCAGCCGCAATCTCAAGGTCAACATTCCCACCAAGGCCAACCGCAGCAGCCAGGTGCATCGGGAATTATCAACTACAACCGTGACGGTGGTCTGTCACCTACCAGCAACCAGCTGGCCCGTTGGTTCTCACCCGAACTACTCGCACAGGCCTCGGCCGGAAAGTTACCCTCGCTCAACGTTGGCCAAGCCATGAGCCTAGAAGAATTCGAACGAAACATGCAGCATTCTTCGGCCACTGTGCACAACTGAGTGCCGGCCAATGCTGCAACTTCGACTCGATGTGCTACTGTTCCGCTATCCCTACCACCACCTTGGCTAGATGGGCCTCCGTTCCAACGATTGGCGGATCATCGCAGGGAGAACAAATTCATCTGCCGGCCAGAGTAAGTTTATCAGCGCTAGTAGTTTACACTTCTTTCAAAGCAATCTAATCGGAAGTCTCTCTAGACATTTCTTGTCTGTCATTATATTTGGACACTGATAAAAGACTAGTATCAAATTGTGTAGATCGCACCTAGGAAAAACATTAACCAGACAATTTGCTACAGTGACACATTCATACAACGTTCGCTCTGATAGAGAGTGTGGCGCATTAGTATTTTTCTTATTCTTTTTCTGTGTTGTGGTACCGAACGCATACTGGATGGACACTAGTATATTACTGTAATAAGAGTCAGGAACCGATTTGTTGTATGGCTGCGCAACCGTTAATTGTTACAACTTCTGGCAAAAGAAAACAAAAGTTTGAAACCATTCATATAGCTAGTTAGATAGAAATAATTAAATATCACAACATAAGGTAATCCAGGAAAAAAAATAGAAAGATTAGAATAGTAACAGCAGCCTAGATGTTACAAAATGTATGCGCAGATCGTTAAAGTTTCTCAATGTTGCTGCTTTTTTCGGTACCCGTCTACAGTATAAATTTCGACCAGTTAGTTTAATTTCTTTGGGTTTTCCGAATTGAATTGAATGAAAACATTGAACGTAGAATGTATTCCATTTTTGTTCCCATCCGAGTCCGTAGAGAAGCATTATGCACATGCTTTCTTAGGAATGTCAAATCGCAGAACCTTTCACTACGCTTTTCGTGGTGTCATGCTGAAGCATTTTAGGGCAACAGTATTTATAGAGTGTCTGATTTCTACTCGTTTTAATGTGGATTAGTATGGTAAATGTTCGAAATTTGTTAGAAGATTTTCGCTGTGTACTACGAGTTGGAATTGCCGTTCTCTGTTGATACAAGACCATTTTTATCCCTAGTTATTAGGGAAACTTCTGAAATATCAGAAATAATGTACTACGCTGTATAGTTGGACTTTTGATCCATTGACTTCGGAACACATCGAACAATGGCGCTCAAAAGTCGTACGACGAGTCGTTTGTGGTTATTGAAAATTTGGGTTATATATTTCAACGAGATTTTTTTTTTTGCCTAAAGGTTTATTCTGGAATCACTTACAAAGTGACAATTGTCCCCTCGCGTGAGGTGCCTCCATTTAAATTGCACGGAGAGACACCTCACCCGAAGTGACAACGAATCGTCTGACCTCACACGACGGATAAGCCTGAGGACTGGAGCACAGACTATGAAGTTTTGTTTGTTTTGAAAAGTAAAACGCCTCGTCGAATCAAGTGAGTCTCCATTTGATTTGCACGGAGAGTGGAATCCGTCCAGAAAGCCGAATCACAAAATCCCGAAAATATTCTGACCTACCGCCGAAAATCGAAAAGGATGAAAGGCTGAATCAGAGAAAGCCGAAAAAGTATTAACGTATTAATGACAACGCCAATCAAGACGTATGACCAACAAGAAATGCATAAATTAATTTGTTTACCAAATCAGTTACGACGTTTTGAATAAGTTGTCGAATTTTTTTTTAAATAACAATTAAATTAAATATCATATTTTTCATTTGCGTTTTTTTTTTAATTTTGTAAAGAGAAGTTGAAATTTTCGTCTTTCCTATTTCAGAAATTTACTGACCTGCCTGTTTTTTTTAGTTGGAAGAACGGGGCGACGGGCAAGCGTCTAAAAGATGTTCTTTTAGCAATATAAGATGTTTCTTTAAAAATATAAAAGGTTCCTTTACAATATTTGAAATGTGCCCATCAAATTGATTGGTGCAAAGTATGGAATGCACGCTTTCGATGATATCACTTTTCGAGCACATTTAAAAAAAATTCCAGATAATTGAACTCATTATGAAAAATCATTATTTCCAAAGCTTTTCTGACAAGCAATTGCATAATTTGTGTGAAACAATGCCAAAATTAAGTATATTTTTAAAGTTCAATAAATGTGGATGAATCTATACCGAAGCACAAAAGGCTGAATAAACACGGCAAAGCTAAGGGTGGATCGGAGCGAGCGCCTGTTCAAACCTGTCCACATTGTCGTCCTGCCATGTTTTTTCGGCCCTCTGTAATTCGGTCTTTCTGTGATTCGGCCTTTCGTAGCAGTCCCCGGAGAGTCACCTCACTCGATTCGACACTTGTTACCTCAGAAATGAAAGCTATTCGTTTCGAATGACTCGCTTCGCAGAATAAGCCCGATTGGTAAACAGCAAACTTTGAATCTCAGAATTGAGGTCCGGGAAACAACTAGAGTCAATTGTAAAATAGAGTTTGCTGGATCAGAGGATCACTTGGACGAAGTGCCTAGCACCCGAGGCAATAGCTCCCATCGAATATGTTTTCAAATGGATTTTGAGCTCTACACTGTTCGGAAAACTAACAAATGTGCATCAAAGATGGACGCGCGAGGAAAATGTGTCTGTTTTTTTTATTATTGTAAAATACTTTCCTCCTGCTGACCCTCTGAAGACATGAAGTAATTTAGAGATTTGAACGAACTTAAACGAATGATAGAATGAAAGTAGGTTGCTTAAACTAAAACAAAGCAGAATTGTAAACTAAAGAAATAAAAAAAAAACATCAATGGCAAAGGTCAAAGCGAAAAACGTTAAATACTACCGTTACTAACTTATTAAGTATGTGTGGATGTGTAGAGATTGAAGAAACGTAAGCTAGGGTTACGTAAGACATAAGAACAATGCAAAACAAAAATCAAGTATTGATGAACGCGGAAAGGCTGGTCTCAAGGAAGCCCCGGCGGACACCGCGAGGAATGGTTGTGCTGCAGTTGTGAGTGTTAAATTTAGGAGGCTCCCATGGCCAATCTATGACTAACAGAGATTTACTCCCCCCTAGAGAACAGCAAAACCGAAACACAAAACAACGTAAGTGGTTATTATATTTTTTTTTCGGTAATCATGTAAGGGTTATATGTGTAACACTGGAATAGAAGAACAGTATAGTAACATGTACATCTATTAGATAAGACTTAATTATCTTATTACTACCTGTTTATTTAATAGAGATAATAAACTATAGAGGGTGAATGTCGCTATAGATGGCGAAAAAATGTGTGTGCATAACTGTCCATCTGTATAATAAATCCTAAAGTTGACGGTTATGTATTTTGTTTTTCGGGATAAATGTTTCGAAAGCGACAACAGCGCCATTAATTTTGTATAGTTTATTTACTCTAATGTTTGTTTAAATGGATTTTTCTTTTTTTCCTTTCGGTACAATGTACAACAATTATTTCCGTGTGTATCCCTGTCGAAAACCTTTCCGGGAAATTATTTATGTTTTACTCTCATGTTATTGAATGTATTTTATTTTCTTCCCTTCTTACCTCCTCAGAAATAACATTTTTACTAAGTGCGAAAAAGGAAGCCCCTTGAAAAAGGATACACTTTGAAGAGATCTTTGCTCATTTCTCTTTTTCGATTGTGATTCATAACAATACCATATAAGTTGGTTAAATTAAACAAGTAATAAGAGTAACCTTCTCCCTTTATGTTAAGCGATAATTTTATTCGAAACTATTAGCACGTAAGTCCACAGAAAATATATAGAACAGGATTAAAAAACTAATATCTAGCCAATGTAGACGAACGATTGCAACATTACCGACAAGGCAAAACAAAAACCACAAAAAAGTCACACGATATTATGGTTGCTGTACTGTAAAATAAAATAATGAAACAAGCGACGACTAGTAAGAAGACACATGTAACTATAATGAGAATGCTATTAAAGTACTACTATTAAGCAAAATGCAACATCTGCAAAGCAAACAGTAAAAAGATAAACCCTTTGGACTACTAAACAGTTGTCACTGCGCATTATCTTGTAGGAACGCAAATTGTAAATGCTAACAAACAAACAAACAAAAAAAACCGTAGCATAGTTTTGTGAAACTTTCAGTAAAACCCATCAAGAACCTATCGGTGTACGCAAATTACACGTTCAAAATCAATGGTACTACCTACTACAAAAACACTACAATGGAAATGTTTTGAAGTTGTTTGAATTCAAACTATGATAAATATGAAAGCAAAGAGGTAAAGAATAAAAAAAATGCAAAAAAATATTCTATGTGACATTACAATGAAACAATATCATATGTAATAAACTTCAATTCAATTGAAACAATTGCTTGAATAATCTGTGTCTATTCGAAAGTCCCGTTTTCTTCAAAGTTGCCAACCTTGAGGGTCACTGGAGAGTTGATTAATGTGTTCCTCAAACCCCCGTGGATGTATCATAAACTAAAACAAAATAAAAATAAGACAAAATAACCACCTTTTCCAGCATACAATATCCGGGGTTGAATGTTGACATTATTCTGCTCCAGAATGGCGGTACAATCGATTCGGCCCTGTTAGATGTCTACGATAAGCGATCCCTAGAGGTGTTCCGAGAAATGCGAAGCGATTCCGGATCGATCAACTGACAACGGCTCTCGTATCATGGCATACAGGACGAATCATTCCAGGGCAATCTACGCAAAGCGGGACGTAGAAATCTGCGTTGAACATATTCTACTCTATCGACGCCATTGATGTAGGTTGGATGCCAGACGGTGCATTGTGTTAGGAATGGAGTACAGTAACCGTTCGCTAACTGGGCTAAGTGCACAGCCCAGTTAGCGGATGCTGCTCGGTAACTGGGCTGACATTACAAATGTAAATAAATTTCGAGGGGGCGCTTTCGATCAGATTTCGGTTGGGATATTTCATTGCACAATACATAAATTCAACAATGTTTGTATGCTTTATACGGTATTGCGATGTAGCTTATTATGTACCCCATTGTGCAAAATGTTTGACTTAGTTTGTATGGAATTACGACTCAATTTCGTGCAATAATTCAATTATTGAACAATTTTTCACTCCTCCACGAACTTTATATGCCTTTTACATGCCCCTTGCTGATCTTGGCAACAAAATGTCAAATGCTGATTTTTTAAGTTTATTTGCTTTTTAACTGGGCTATAGCCCAGTTAGCGAACGCCCAGTTAAAAAGCAGCCCAGTTAAACAGCACCCAGTTAGCGAACAGTTGCTGTATTTCGGTGCTGGCAGAGCGGAGGCCTTCATTTAATTAGTTGTGGGGGGGCGGCCCCCCCCCATTAGAAAAAAAGAAAAGAAAGAAAAGAGTGGTTTTTTTTTCTCTGTACACCACGCGTCGTGTTTTTTTTTTCTTTCCCCCCCCTCGTCTTCTGAGACACCCCGAACACAAAAAATTGTACCCCCCCCCGCGACCCGAGCGGAACACAAAAAAAAAAGAAAAAAAAAAGACCAAACCAGACAGGAAAACCAGCCGGACCAAACCCCCACCCTTGCCACGGCACGCCCCGCCCCCCCCCCCCCTTTTCTTTCCAACTGCCCGAATTTTGGGGTCGGATCCCGCAATGTGGTTCGCGCAGTCTGAGGCACAGGTGGCTTTGGCAGGAGTTACACAGGTTGTCACGATATTTCACCACATCGTGGCAAAAATTGACCAATCCGTGATCTGCCACGTCGCAGATCTGATGGAAAATCCACCGACCGAGAACAAATATGAGGCAATCAAAACTCGACTCATTTCGCGTTTTGAACTGACAGCACAATGCCGTCTCAAACGGCTACTGAGGAGATCTGCGACCAACTCATCTGCTGGCGAAAATGCAGGAATTATCTGCAGGTTTGAACGTAGACGATTCCTTGCTCAAATGCTGTTCCTGCAACGCCTACCGCACAATATTCGCGCCGTCCTGAGTATCAACGATGGAACTTGGCCCCCCCACACAAAGAAACCCCCCCCCCTCCTCTCCCCCCCCAAAGGGCCCGGCCCTTTACCCCCCCTTTTTTTTTTTTTTATTACCCCCCAAAAAACCCCCCCCCCCCCCCCTAAACCCAAAACCACAAAAAACAACACCCCCCACCCCCACCCAAGGGTCCTCCGGTCCCATCCAAACCTCGTAGAATGGCTCCGGATAAACTACAAGCAGCGAAAAAGGAATTCGAGATGATGATGGAGATCGGAATCTGCCGGCCGTCAAAAAGTTGCTGGACTATTCTCAGTGCACTGTGTCCCCAAGAAAAAAGGAGAATGGCGCTTTGTGGGGGACTACCGAAGCCTAAATCGTGTCACCATTCCTGATCGGTACCACGTTCCCCACGACCTTGATATGGTTCGAGCATACTACAACGTACCGGTAGAAGAAAGTGACATACCCAAAACGGCCGTAATCACCCCGTTTGGGTTATTCGAATTTACATGAATGCAATTTGGGCTATGCAATGCAAGCCAATCCTTCCAACGTTTCATGCATAGCATTTTCGGTTATTTGAATTTTGTTATTGTTTTCGTCGACGAAAATGCATTGCGTCCGCGTCTGAAGAGGAGCATCAGCGACACGTCAGGATCGTTTTTGATCGTCGTCAGAGGAAAAATGAACTCGTATTGAACCTCACCAAATGCAAGGTCGCACAAACGGAAGTGGATTTCCTAGGGTACCGTGTCAACAAAGAAGGCGTCAAACCACAATCATAAAGGGTAAATGCTGTTGTCGTATATTCACAACCCAGCACTTTCAAGGAACTGAGGCGTTTCTTGGCAATCGTTAATGGTTACAAACGTTTCCTTCCTGGTGCTCGGCTGTCGTATGCAGATGACCTCAAAATATGTCTACGAACAAACTCGATTAATTATTGTCATTTTCTTCAAAGTTAGCTAAATGGGTTCGCCAGTTGGTGCAGCATGAACCATATGGTAGTGAACCCGGACAAGTGTTCCGTTATAACGTTCCATCGGAAAAGAAGCCACTTATATTCGACTACAATCGTCATGGCTCTAAAATGTAACGCATCAATCAGATAAAAGACCTGCGTAAAATCTTGGATCAGCAATCTGCTTTCTTTCAGACAACACATTGCATATGTCGTTGACATAGCGTCCAGAGCGTTAGGGTTTGTACTAAGGATAGCCACCCCCTCCCAATATAACCACATCCCCCTCCCCCTCCCCCCCCCCCACCCCCACCCCCCCCCTCCCTTCCCCCCCCCACACCCCCCCACCCACAACCCCACCAACCGATCTAATACCGCCTTCGTCTCCTTCCCTCTCCCCCTCCACCACCACCCTTCCCTTTCCCCTCCCCCAACACACACACACACACACACACACACACACACGCACGCACACACACACACACACACACACACACACACACACACACACACATATATATAGTTATGTGCCGTTAATCATCATAATCATCATCGTTCCCACGAGGCTGCAGATCATCGCTCCAGTAGACTACAAGTACAACGTAGCATACAAGTGCAGCGTAAACATCTGAACAGGCGACTCAGCAGACTCCCAGGCATCAACGATCAATGATGTAGGAACCGGACACCTCGAACGTGACATCTGGATGGAAGACATCGCGCCAGCATGTTCCCAGCTGACCTCAGTAATTTAGATTAGGCATTTAGGTTACTTGATTTGGTCTTTGGCGAGGATTGAGAAAGTTCGAGTTAGAGTCGTGAGGAAGTTAGATCTCAGTATTGATTTGTGTGTGCTAGAGTTAAGATCGTAAATTAAACCTGTGCTCCAGGACTTAGTGAATAGTTTCAGAGTTAAGATCATGAATAAAACCTGTGCTCCAGGACTTAGTAGACTCTTTTTTTAAAAAGTGAATAATGTGAAATCAAACATAAGTGGCGCAGTCGTTTAGGCCCTTTCTACGCGAAGAAAAACTTTGTTGAAACAAACGTGAGTGCACTTAAACAGCGGAACAATAAGGGCAAGTGAAATTAGTGACTCAATCCGTAGCACTGAAATTACGTGCTTTTACTGAAGAACCACTGTGCCAAGTGTTAGCGCGATTGTGCTCGATCCTGTAGCATCAGACGCCCGGTGAAAGATTCATCGAGAATTTGCAGCCATCCCTCGCTCCGTAGGTGATTTGTGACGTCCGACTTCAACAACGTTTCTTCTGTGCGGTTGGCTTCAGCCATTCAAGATTGGGAGAACAAACAGATTCGGTAAGCGAATTTTATTTCCTTATTATTCAATTGTATGCCTCAATTAAGGCCGTTTCCAAAAGTTAAAGCCTTAAAATTTAACAAAAAATTAACCATGGCTGAAGGATTTGACCTGCAAGCTATGTATAACACACTTAACGGGCTAGAGCAGCGTGTAAATGCGCTCCAGTTCGAAAATGCACAGCTGCGAGCTGACCAGCAACAGCTGCAGCATCAAAATAATCATGCAGGAAATGCTGTCGTTGCAGCACCTGCAAGGCAACCGGATATCTTTCGTATTCCGGACCCAATCAAGACAGTCCCCATATACGATGGGAATAAAAAGCAATTAAGTGCTTGGCTGTCAACAGCAGAAAGAACTCTCAATCTGTTTAGAGAGAGAGTGGCTGTAGATGTTTTTAGCATCTACGAGCAAACAATAATAAACAAAATTGAAGGGAAAGCCCGAGATACTATTTGTGTAAACGGGAACCCTACAACTTTTGTCGAGGTTGCAGAAATATTACGTGCAATCTATGGCGACAAAAATGATATGGCAACATATCAGACCCAATTGTGGTCACTAAAAATGGAGGATTCTCTCCACATGTACTACAAACGCACGAAAGAAATAGTGCAAAACATGAAATCTCTGGCTAAGCAGAGACAACTATATAGCAACCATTGGGAGGCAATAAACGACTTTTTAGACCAAGAGTGCTTGGCAGCGTTTATCAACGGCTTGAATAAGCAATATTTTGGATATGCCCAAGCCTCTAAACCAGACGACTTGGAAAGTGCTTATGCATTTTTGTGCAAATTCCAAAATGCGGAACATACCAAAAAACAAACTCAGGCTTACGAACAAACACAGAACAAAAATAGACAAACATTTAATAAACAATTCACAAAAACGGAAAATCAAACACATTATGAAGGAAAATCTAAACCACCCTCCGATAGACGTAAAGTAACTCCTATGGAAATTGACCCTTCGCTTAGGTCGAGAATTAACAACCATGATGCAGAAGAGGAAAAGGAAATTGAAAATAACACAGACGTTAGCGAAAATGAATCGGATGATTATGAAGAAGTAAATTTTCAAATTGTAGGTTCCAAAGAAACTCTGAGGTGAATTCAAAAAATGGACTACCATATACAGTTATAAACTTTCCATCAGGCATTAAAGCAAAAATTCTGATCGATAGCGGTTCTAATAAAAATTTTATTTCACCACATCTAGTTCCAGATTCGAAAAGAATATCATGTAAAACAATAAAGATTTCAAATAGCAGTGGTAAACATGAATCCTCACAAAAATTTGTCACGCAAATTTTTGGTATAAAAAAAGATGTTCCTTTTTATTTATTCAAATTTCATAGCTTTTTTGATGGCATATTGGGCTACGAGACCTTGTCACAATTGCACGCTGTTTTAGATATAGGGAAAAATGTTCTAATATTTCCAAAAAAATCAGTTAAATTGGAAATCAGAAAAATGGGACCTCCTGATGTAGTGATAAATGAGAATTCTGCAAAATTCATAAAAATTCCGGTCTGCGAACAAAATGGTGACGTTTTCTTGGACAAAACACTAAAACTCAAAGATATTTCAATACCTCCAGGTGTTTATTCTGCCAAAAATGGATTTATTTTATCATTGGCGACGAACCGTGGAAAAGACATTGCATTTAATTGGGTAGAACCGATAAATATAAAAAAAATAGATGAACTAAGAGAAATAAATTCAAATCAATCCAATTTTCAAGCCGAAAACTCATCACAATATGAGGAATTGGAGAAACTGATTCGAATAGGGCATCTTAATTACGAAGAAAAATCAGCATTAGTTAAAATCTTAAAGAAAAACATACACATTATTCAAAAAGCTGAGGAAAAACTCTCGTGCACCGCGTCAACAAAGCACCGAATTCGAACTGTAGATAATATTCCTATTCATACGAAAACATACCGGTACCCTCACATTCACAAACCTGAGGTAGAAAAACAAATAAACGAAATGCTCGCAGATGGAATTATTCAAAATTCAATTTCACCCTGGACATCGCCTATTTGGATAGTTCCAAAAAAGGACGATGCTAGTGGAAGGAAAAAGTGGCGAATTGTGGTCGATTATCGTAAATTAAACGAAAAGACCATCGATGACAAATTTCCAATTCCTAATATGGAAGAAATTCTGGATAAGTTGGGAAGAAGTGTTTACTTCACCACACTGGATCTTAAATCAGGCTTCCACCAAATAGAAGTGGATCCTAAGGATAGATCAAAGACAGCTTTTAGTACCGAAAAGGGTCATTTTGAATTCATTCGAATGCCCTTCGGATTAAAAAACGCGCCAGCTACATTTCAACGCGCAATGAACTGTATATTAGGGGACCTCATCGGAAAATGCTGCCTTGTCTATCTTGATGATATAATTATTTTTGGAAATTCCTTACAACAACACCTGGATAACCTTAATAAAGTTTTGAAAAGATTGATTGAAGCTAATTTGAAAATTCAGCTGGATAAATGCGAATTTTTACAAAAACAATGCGAATTTCTCGGTCACATTGTTACAGAAAATGGAATTAAACCCAATCCTAATAAAATCGAAAAAATTTTGTCATGGCCCTTACCAAAAACAACAAAGCAAATCAAGGGATTTCTAGGACTCCTTGGGTATTATAGAAAATTCATAAAAGACTTTGCAAAACTCACAAAACCTTTGACAAAGTGCTTGAAGAAAGGAACAACAATTGTTCATCACGATGAGTTCAAAGATTGTTTCAATGACTGTAAACAATTGTTAACATCTGACCCTATTTTACGATATCCAGACTTTGATAAGCCGTTTATCCTTGAAACGGACGCTAGCGATTTTGCACTTGGTGCTGTTCTTTCGCAAAAATTTGAAGATTCAAAAGAACATCCAATTGCGTATGCATCGCGAACACTAAATGACACGGAATGCAATTGGTCAGCAACCGAAAAGGAGCTTGCTGCCATTGTGTGGTCAGTAAAACATTTTCGACCTTATATTTATGGTACAAAGTTTCAATTGCGAACTGACCATAAAGCCTTGTTATGGCTTAGGCAAAAGAAAGATTTGAACCGCAAACTTCTAAATATGAAACTTGAATTAGAAGAATATGAATTTGATATAACATATAAAAAAGGAACTTTGAATAGGAACGCAGATGCCCTATCGAGAATAGAGTCAGAAAATTTAACATCAGCTGAAATACATGCCACCAGTGAAAGTAGCATGACTCAACACTCCGCTGATACGGATGATGGTGACTTTATACCTAGCACAGAGAAACCGTTAAACGTATTTAAAAATCAAATTATTTTGGAAGAATCCAATGAAGATAGTCGGGAATCGACTACATTATTCAGAAATTACCATAGGACTGTTATTAAAAAACCACATTTTAGTCCGGCAGTCCTAATAAATATTTTGAAAAATTTTGCAAGTCCTACTTGTGCCAATGGACTTTACTGTAGTCAAAATATACTGAACAATTTACAAATAGTCTATAAAAACTATTTTGCTAGGGCAAAAACCTTTAGAATATTTTGGACAGAAAAAATGTTGCAAGACATTACGGAGGAAATTGAACAAGATCAAATTATCTCAGCACAGCATAACGGTAACCATAGAGGAATATTAGAGACGACCAAACATATTTTAACAAAATACTTTTTTCCAAATGTTAAATCAAAAGTAACTCGTTTCATTAACGTATGTAAATTATGCCAAAAAAGTAAATATGAACGGCACCCATACAAACTGAAATACAACGTGACACAGACCCCTGCAAAACCATTGGAAATTGTCCACATGGATATTTTTATAATCAGAAAGAAAAATTATCTCACCTTTTGCGATAGATTTTCTAGACTTGCATTAGTTATTCCGATCCATACACGGAATGCAATACACATTTTACAAGCATTGACAAAATTCATAGCTCTTGTAGGAAAACCTAATCTTATAGTCATGGACTCGGAAACAGCCTTTACATCAGTATCAGCTCGCGAATTTTTTGAAGAAAATCAGATAGAATACCATTATACAAGCTTGGGACAATCATCGTCAAATGGTACAGTTGAAATCGTTCACCGCACCCTCCGAGAATTACACAATATCCTGTCAAATAAAGAATCAACGAAAGATCTATCAGAAACTGCAAGAATGAATTTAGCCACTGCCATTTATAACGACTCCATACATTCGCAAACCAATATTACCCCAAAAGAACTTTTCTATGGTTACCGAAACAGTGACACTCTTCCTGATGATCTTGACGAACGTATTCGACTGAAGGAGAAATTGTTCCACACATTTAAGGAACGCGAATTAGCAAGAAAGAATTCAGAAATCAAAAAAATTAATCGTAACAGAGAAAGTCATGTAAGACTTGCCCCAGGCGATACAATGTATGAAAGAAAAAGGAATAATTTAAAGCACCAAGAACGTTATAAAGAAATAAAAATAGCTGAAAATATGGATGTGAATATACTTGATGAAGACGAAAGGAAAATTCACAAGTCAAAATTGAAAAGAAAAAGAAAAACACCGGAATAACAGAACAAATACCATGTCTAAAAGTCCTAGCAAAGTACAGCTGCTCGAAAAAAAAAAAAAAAAAAAAAACAGGATATTTGGCACATTACTCAAAATAACAAGTGCTTTGCTGGTACTTGCCCATAATATAGAGTATTTCTCTAAATTTTCTTTTCTTATGTTCACAGATATGAAGGTGTTCCTTTGGATACTGTTACTCCCAATATTCCCCGTATTATCCTCACATCTAGAGATATTAGATCTGAAGAACAACCCTGGCGTACTAGCAATAAAAAATGGAAGAGTCTACATCAAAACAGGAAATGATTTGCTTTTACAGACACTTGAACTAGGGATATTTGATAGAGTGTTAGACCAATATAATTCCTTGATAATAAAGTTAGGCTCTAATAAAAATTCGAAGGAAATGTTTGAAATTTTAAAACTAAAATATGAACAGACCTTAACTACTTTAAAAAGATTACTTCCAAAGCAAAAGAACGAATCAAAACAGAAAAGAGCAATTAATGTATTGGGCAGCATAATTAAAGCAGTTACTGGAAATTTAGATAATAATGATTTGATTAATATAAATGATTGTATAAGAAAACTAGAGCTGTCTAATGAAAACGTTATAATAGAAAACAACAAACAGGTTAAAATAAATTATCAATTTCAAGAAAAACTAAATAATTTGACAAGAATAGTTCAAAAGCAATCAATAGATTTAGCTAGACTTACGAATCAGTTAGGGACTAATTTCAACATACAAGTCACTTGGGAACAAGTTCTACAAATTCAACGGATCATTTTCAACCTCGACATCATTCAAAAGCATCTGGACACCATATTTGAGTCAATCCAGCTGGCCAAAATGGGAATAATCGCTACGGACATAATCCACCCCGAGGAATTCGAAATCATCAGAAGAAAATTGGAAACACAAGGAATTGTATTACTCAGCGACGACCAAGTCTACGAATATTTGGAGGCAGCAGCATACTACAATGGCTCATCAATCGTATTCGTTATAAAAATTCCACGTTTTTTGGATGAACATTATGAGCAAGTAATCATTGAAAATCTCCCTATTAATGGCGAGATAGTCCTTCTAAATGCATCGTATGCTGTACTAGGTAGTAAATCAACATTCATTATGAACGAAACCTGCAATCGTATAGAGGATAATATTATCTGCGATTTACACAAAATTACAAATGTTACAACTAATAAGTGTATCCACACACTACTAAGAGGAAACCCCAGTTATTGCCCTTTCCAGAAATACAGCCGTGTCAATGAAATCACAACCATCGACAAGAACAATATACTTATAAAAAATGCGATCAATCCAATCAGATTGGAAAATAACTGTGGATACGGGCCAAAGAACATAACTGGTACGTTTCTTATTATCTACAACAACTGCTCTATAAAAATCAACAATGTGACATTTGAAAAACTTCAGTTCAATGTGGAACACGCTATTGAAATATTACCTCTGCAAGCAGTAAAAATCAACAAATCAAAGACAGTTCTCACGGATACGCAGTATTTAGAAGAACTTCATATCGAAAATCGGAAAAGAATCGACAACATTCACTCAACAAATCAACTTCAAAATGTTACAACATGGACAAATTTGGTATGGATTGTACTACTAATAGCAGTTTCTACGTACCTGACGGCACAGATTAAGAGGATCTGGAAAAAAATAATCATCAAACCTTCAAATATTCATGCGAATACAAGTACCATCGCATCATCGAAGGCCTCGGAGGTCATCCCAACTTTGAATTGAACCGGGACGGTTCAAGCTAAGAAGGGGGAGTTATGTGCCGTTAATCATCATAATCATCATCGTTCCCACGAGGCTGCAGATCATCGCTCCAGTAGACTACAAGTACAACGTAGCATACAAGTGCAGCGTAAACATCTGAACAGGCGACTCAGCAGACTCCCAGGCATCAACGATCAATGATGTAGGAACCGGACACCTCGAACGTGACATCTGGATGGAAGACATCGCGCCAGCATGTTCCCAGCTGACCTCAGTAATTTAGATTAGGCATTTAGGTTACTTGATTTGGTCTTTGGCGAGGATTGAGAAAGTTCGAGTTAGAGTCGTGAGGAAGTTAGATCTCAGTATTGATTTGTGTGTGCTAGAGTTAAGATCGTAAATTAAACCTGTGCTCCAGGACTTAGTGAATAGTTTCAGAGTTAAGATCATGAATAAAACCTGTGCTCCAGGACTTAGTAGACTCTTTTTTTAAAAAGTGAATAATGTGAAATCAAACATAAGTATATATATATATATATATATATATATATATATATATATATATATATATATATATATATATATATATATATATATATATATATATATATATATATATATATATATATATATATATATATATATATATATATATATATATATATATATATATATATATATATATATATATATATATATATATATATATATACAAGGAATTGCAAGGGCAGATCTGACATTGGACAGATCTAATTTTGGTCGTAGGAGCGAAGGGGGGGGGGATTTTTTTAGTGTGAGACCGATCGCACCAAGCAATATGCATCCCCAGCACGAAGAAAGAAACGAACCGAGCCGGGGGGGGGACCCCATCCCCGCCCACCAAAACACGCGCGGGGCCAGACCCAAAGGGAGAGAGTTCCCACCCCCCCCATATTATTACACCCACAAAACAAGGATAGAAAGGGGGGGGAGAGGGATTTTACAAGCGTCCAGGGCTGCATAAAAAAAACACAAAAAATAAAGTATGCAACACAACCAACCAAACAAACAAAAAAAGAAAAAAAACAAGAAGAGTTTTTTTAAAACTGAATTACGACTTTCGTAGCGGAATAAAACATCTGGCTGAAATGTAAGCTGAATAACCTTGTTCTCAATTGAAATAATAACATTAATTCAAGTGTTTCATTTTGTTTGAATAATGCCTTTAATAGTGCTAGCTGGGAATCTATCGCCGAAGCGCTGCACGAAATGAAGGACCAGCTTCTAGTTTACGATACATAAATGGGGCTGAGGTAGATTAGGATCACGGCGGCAGTTCCAAACGGTTCCATACTCGGTCCGACGCTCTGGATATACAAGCGCGTGTTTACGCTGAAGCTGCGATTGGTGTCGAGATCGTTAGCTTTGCGGACGACGTCGTCCTGAAAGTTTCAGGTCAGACCCAGAGATAGAAATTGTCAGCAATTGTAAAGCGGTGCATAGGGCTGAAATCATCGTTGGAGGACATTCCATAGCCTCGAAGTTCGTGCTGAAGTACTTGGAGATGATTATCGATAACCGGCTGAGCTTCAACAGCCACGTCGACTATGCATGTGAGAAGGTAGTGAATGCTTTCAATGCGGTAGTTTGTATCATGCCGAATAATAATGGACCAAGCAGTAGCAAAAGACGCCTTCTGGCTAGTGTTTCCTAGTGCTAGTAGAAGTAGGAGTGGAACACGGCGGATAACGACACAGGCTGATAACGATTCTGTCGTCCTGGATAAACAGTAAACATGGCGAGGCTAACTTTCCCTTGACGCTGTTCCTTTCAGGCCATGGCAGCTACAGGAATTATCGGACACAAAATGTCCGAAATGCGAAGACGTCGAAGAGTCACCGGATCACGTGGTTGTTGTCTGCTCACGGTTCGGCTCCATGCGAAGCGTGATTATTGTCACCAGTGCCTCAGACACATGTCCAGACAACGTCGTCCACAGAATGTGTCGCGATGAAAATACGTGGAACGCAATTAACGGAGCCATTTCACAAATTATGCAGGTTTTGAACATCCAACGAATGGTTGAATGAAGCAGCGGATGAACGGTCTCGGAGGAAGTTCCACCACCGATGAACTCTCCGTGTGTGTAACGGCTGTAAATGGCTCACCGTGGCCGGTAACGAACGCGATAGCATAAGAATCATTGAATAAATGTATATTCGATTATCATTTGCGCGTGAGTCATTTTACTCATCGTCTGGCATTTTTTGAACTATGCAATCGGCGTGCCGAATTGCACTTTCTTTCTTTCAATTTGCGCATAGCATAGTTTTGTTGTCCTTAACTATCGGTTAGTCATAAGTAGAGAAAGATAATTGAGAAGACTGCCATAAAGCAAGAGAAAAGATAAGGTTGTAAATCTTGGCGACGATGAGTCATCATTGATAAGGATTAGGAACCGGCCAAAGGCAACAGCCGGGCAGTAAATGCGTCACCGCGTAGATGATCAGGTAGAAGATTTTTAGAGTAATTGTATTATATAAGGCCTAGGGTAGGAAATAAAGTTTAGTTCTTAACTGCAACTTCGGTGGTGTATACTAATCCGAAAGCCGGGCTCGTCGAGCAGACATTTTGGTGGCTCCAGAGAGGAATAGTGAAGTGTAGTGTGAGGTTTTGTCGGCGCCAGGAGACCGGCAAGTAAACGTTTTGAACTCCGACAGTAATTCTGTCGTAGAGAGTGAGTGAGTGATTTCAGCTCGGACTTTACTTAAAGAGTAGTGATAGTTCGAGACTTAGAGAGCGACGCCTGAGGGAAGTATTTTCAAGAGTGACAGGTGAGAGTAAAAAAAAAACTGAAAAAAAACCGAATAAGCCGTAGAATCGCAACGGTTTGGGAAAGTGAGCGTTAGAAGTGAGATCCGCTATAACCGGAAAAATGGCGGAATCCAAGTTAAACACTGATTCAATTTACTGAAAATAAAAATGGTGCATGCCGTTTGTGCACAGAGCCGAACGAAAAGGACAAATACATGATATGTTGTGACGAATGTGACAGGTGGTTACACCTGTCATGTGTGCAGCTCAAGAAGCTTCCAATGAAGGAGGAACGATTCCTATGTGCAAAGTGTGGGCATCAGGAACGCGAACGAGTGAGTTTGTTGGACATTAAGAGAAAGTTCGATTTATCGAACCAATTGAACGAGTCGCTCAAACTACAACAGGATGCAACAAATCGTCGAGCAGATGAAAGTATGTTGAGCACAAGAAGGCAAGCGCTAATGAAGCTTCCCAAGTTCAGTGGTGAAGCTCGTGACTGGCCTAAATTTAACAGCATATTTAATGATACAACTGCTGAAGGCCAATTTACGAATCTAGAAAACTTATCAAGATTGGAGGAGGCTCTGTATGGCGATGCCGCCAAGAGTGTGTCGAATTTAATGATCGGAGCTGCAAATGTTCCGAGAATAATGAAACGACTTGAAGATATGTACGGAAGACCGGAAACGATTTATCAACAACTGTTGCATGAATTAATGAGAACGCTAAATTATAACAAAGTTTATCTAGCTGACATTTCTAAAGCACTGGATGATCTTGTTGCTACAATGGAAACATTGAACTAACCGGAATTTTTGCGCGATTATCGGCTGATTTCCGATATAGTGACGAAGCTACCGCTCAACCTGCAAATTGCGTGGACGGAAGCATTGCAGAGGAATTCCTCGCAACCATCGCTAACTGATTTGAACAAATGGCTGCAAACACATGCTAAGACACTGCGACTTCTAGCAACACCTACAAAAAAAGAGCAAAAAACAAGAGTTCATGTTCACAATAACTCGACAAAAATTAGTTGCAACGTTTGCAAAAATGAGCTTCAAACGTACAAGTGTAATGTTCTTAAAAATCGAAATATTGATCAACGAGTACAACGAGTTCAACAACTGGGATTATGCTTCTCATGCCTGAACAAAGGACATGGAAGTAGGTTTTGCAGATATAAACGCGAATGCAAAACTAACGGTTGTAAAGCAACACACAATCGTTTACTGCACAAGGAAACGGACAAGAAACAAAAGGAGGAGCGAAACCCGGACAGTGAGAAATCGTCATCTAATCATCATGGCAGTAGTAAATCAACAGTGTATTATCAGATCCTACCGGTTACCTTGCGGAACGGTAATCGAATCTTGGAAACCTTTGCTTTCCTTGATCCTGGTTCATCTCTAAGCCTTTTGGATGAATCAGCAGCTAAACAACTTGGACTTTGCGGACGTTCGGATCCCCTGGAATTAACGTGGACTCAAAATGTGACAAAGGAGACGCCCAGCAGAAGAGTTCAACTTTGGATAAGTGGTCATGGAGAGAAGTCTTATTCCTTGAAGGACGTCAGGACTATCGACGACATCGCGCTGCCAACCCAAACACTGGACATCAAACGTATGAAGAAGGAGTTCAAATACTTGGCAGACGTTCCAGTACAGGGCTACACTAATGCCAAACCATCGATTTTGATTGGCATGGAGCACGCCCATCTGTTGCTGACAACCGACAGAAGAGTAGGCGATGAAGATTCACCGATGGCAGCACGTACGAAGCTTGGATGGCTGATTTTTGGCAAAGTTTATAGAGGTGAGCTTACATATTCTTTATGCATCAGGGAGAGAGAAAATACAGATTTAAAATATCTGTTTGAAAATCATTGTTCTACCGAAAATTTTGGTGTTAGAATCGTTGAAAAATTGCCAAAATCATTAGAAGAAGAAAGGGCTGAGGCTATAATAAAAAATACAATTAGATATGAGAAAGGGCATTACGAAATTGGTTTATTATGGAAGTCAGATGATATTAGTTTTCCTCCAAGTTATAGTAATGCTCTTAAGCGTTTAGAGATTCTAGAAAAGAAGTTAGATCAGAAGCCAGATATTAAGAAATTTGCGGTAGAATCTTTCGAAGGGTTCGTTAAAAAAGGTTACGCTCGTAAGCTTAACAAATATGAGGTTTTAGAGGATCATCCGAGCAATTACTACTTGCCTCACTTTATCGTAACAAATAAAAATAAAAACCCACCAAAATCTAGAATCGTTTTTGATGCGGCTGCAGCAGTTCAAGGAATATCATTTAATTCCGCTTTGCTCGCAGGCCCTGATACTGTCAAATCTTTATTTGGGGTTTTATTAAGATTTCGTGAATTTAAAATTGCTGTAACTGGAGACATTCAAGAAATGTTTCAGCAGGTAAAAATTATTAAGCGCGATCAGTGCGCACAAAGATATCTTTGGAGACAATGTGAGTCTGATAGAAATCCGGACGTATATGTCATGGAATCAATGATTTTTGGTTCCACTTGTTCACCTGCTTGTGCACAAGCCGTAAAAAATCATAATGCGCAACTTTTTAAAAAGGATTTGCCAAAGGCTTCTGAAGCCTCTCAAAACAATTTTTATGTCGATGATTACTTGGACAGTTTTGATGAGATAGAAGAAGCGTCTAACGTAGTTCAGGGTGTAATAAAAATACAACAGCACGCTGGGTTCTATCTTAGAAATTTTATTACAAACTGTCAACAGCTTACAGAAGTTATTCCCTCGGAAAGGGTTAATGATTCAAACATTAAGTCATTTGAAAATAAAGAAATGCCAACCGATAAAGTTTTAGGAATCTATTGGAATACTAAAACTGATGTAATTGAGTTTCAAATGAAAATTGAAAAGTTGGCAAAAACAATGACAAAAAGGGAAATTCTTTCTTTCGTAATGAGTTTGTATGATCCCTTAGGTCTAATTTCGAATTTTACAATCCATGGAAGAATACTTTTACAAAAATGGCACAAAGAATCTTCAGACTGGGATAGTCAGTTGCCCGATGAATTATCTAAAATTTGGGATTCATGGATAGAAGTACTAAAAATTGCTTCGAACACGCAGGTTCCAAGATGTATGTCTTTGAAAAATGCGTTGATTTATGAACTGCATACCTTTGTGGATGCTTCTGAAGACGCATTCGCAGCCGTTGTATATTTGAGAAGCGTTTCTGAAGATAAAGTTAATGTTGATTTAGTTGCAGCCAAGGCAAGAGTTGCCCCGATTAAAATATTAACTATACCACGCTTAGAATTGCAAGCAGCGGTATTGGGAGCAAGATTATTGGAGACAGTAAAGAAGGAATTACGCATTCAAATTTCTAAATGTGTTATGTGGACAGACAGTCAGATTGTTTTAGCATGGATAAACAGTCAACATAGGCGATACAAGATTTTTGTAGCTCATCGAGTAGCTGAGATTCTGGAAACAACTTCAACGGATCAATGGAAATATGTAAAATCTGTTCAAAACCCTGCGGACGAAGGTACAAAAATTATTGACAGATCATCAATATGGCAACATGGACCTCCGTTTTTACTTGATCCTGAAGAATTTTGGCCAGAAATCCAAATTGAAATGCAAACTGATGAAGAATTACGAAATTATGTAAACATTCATCAAGAAAATCACCCTTATTCATTTATTAATGATGAATATTTCTCAGATTGGCGGCGATTGGTAAGGCAAATCAATATATTAAAGAAGTATAAGGATTGGCTTAGAAACAAATCCGAATTCGACCGAAGTATTGATTATGAAGATTTCAAATTGGCTGAAGATACTATATTCAGAAAGGCTCAGTGGGATTGTTATGCAGAGGAAGTGTTATCCCTAAAAGCAAGGCAAGCGATTAATCAGTCGAGTAGTTTACGGCAGTTAAATCCTGCACTTGATGAATACGGTGTACTCAGAGCAAGAGGTCGATTGGAATCTACAATGAGCTTACCAAAATCAGCAAGAACACCTATTATATTACCGTATGAACATCATATATCATTTTTGGTTGTTAAAGCATATCATGAAAGATATTTGCATCAAAACGATAATGTTGTAATAGCAGCTATTCAACAAAAATTTTGGATTATTAAATTGAGAGCGTTACTAAAAAAGGTTAAAAGGCATTGCCAAGAATGTGTCATTACTAAATCTAAACCTATGCCACCCATGATGGCACCCTTGCCAGATTTTCGCACAGAACCTTTTTTGTATCCATTCACCAACACAGGAGTGGATTATTTTGGACCTTTTGAAGTCGCAGTAAATCGGTCGAGAGAGAAACGTTGGGGTGTCATTTTTACTTGTATGTCAAGTAGAGCAGTCCATATTGAAATGGCAGAGAAGTTGGATACTGATTCCTTTATTGTTTGTTTGCGAAATTTCCAAAATAGAAGAGGAAAAATCAAACATCTCTTTAGCGATAACGGCACTAACTTTGTCGGAGCTGATAACGAATTAAAAGGGTTAGTCAAGGATATTGATAAAAGAATGAGAAACGGTGAAGCTGCAGCATTAGCCATAAAATGGACTTTCAATCCACCAGCAGCTTCACATTTCGGTGGTGTGTGGGAGAGACTTATTAAAACCATTAAGTTGTCTCTCTACAAAATGCTTAAGCAATATGGTGATCGATTACCACGTCCAGCAATTTTGAGATCTGCATTAATTCAAGCAGAATTTATTTTAAATTCTCGTCCGTTAACCCACATTCCTGTAGAAGATTTTGACGATGAAGTTATGACCCCATTTCATATACTTATTGGTAGAGCAGGAGAATATGTTCCGCCTTATGATCCGACAGCGGTTCATTTAGAAAAACATCATTGGAAAAAGATTCAAAATTATGGCAAATATTTTTGGAACCGTTGGACTAAAGAATATCTCCCAATGTTATTAAAACGAAATAAGTGGACCAATAAAGTTGAGCCTATTAAAGTTGATGATATTGTCATAATAACCGATGACAAGGCTCCACCTGGATCATGGTTGAAAGGTCGTGTAATTAGCGTGAGAATGGCAAAAGATGGACAAGTCAGGTCTGCTGAGATTAAAACTTCTAAAGGAATTTATGAACGACCAGCAGTTAAGGTAGCTGTCCTAGATGTTCGAAAAATTAACAAGCCAGATTCTTTTCAGAATAGTGAAACTGGACAGCAAGCTCAAACCTTTCATGACACGATACCATCCTCAACTGAAACATATTCGAGTACCGCCAATGTCCAGGGCCAACAGAATAATGATAGAGACGAGCGCAAAATACCCCGCAAAAGAACCTTGCGAAATAAAAATCCCTGTAATTTGGTATCGATTATGATTATTGCATACATGTTTTCAGTGGTTTTTGGATTTGAAACTAAAGGGTTGATAGCGTATGACTGCGCTAACCCTGAAGTGAATATGACAAGCTATTCTCTTCTTGATGTTGCTTCCTGTGTTCCCCAAAAAACAAATCTGACCTCATCAGAAATATCCATACAAGTCCTACAGCGAAACGTTAGAAGTTTGACTAGAGTACTGCAATGTAAAGTAATAATTCGAAGGTCAATTAGGCATTGTGGTTCATTTTCACACACCTCAGATTATCAGTATGGATATTCGTATATTGTTAAGGAATTCAATTCAGAAGAATGTAGGAAGGTACATGCCTTAGGAATTGTATCTCTTACTCACGATAGACAAATTAATGAATTGGGATTAAATTCAACCACACGAGGAAAAATACTTATTGTTGGAAGCGTAACTGGAAGTTCTTGTGATGGTGGTACTTACAGTACACCATTTTATACATGGACAGCCGCCCTAGTTTACTACGAGTATGAAATTGCACTATACGATTACATTGCAAATATTGACCTTGAAAATGATCAGATATTTTTGAAAAACGGCCTAATGTGTACTTATTCAATTGGAACATGTCTAGATTCCGAAGAGGGTTATCTGACCTGGGATGTAGATCTTGACCAAGCCTGTGAAACAACTGAGTTTGAAGTCATTTATGAAGGAGTTGTGAACAAGACCATAAGTTTGGAGGGTAACATAAAGCAAACCCATTCAGTAGTTTATAGCACTATATCAGACACGCAAGTATTTTCGATTAAAACCCGAGAAGAGACTCGCATTTGTGGATACAATGGATTCACTACTGACCATCCGAGAATTTTAATTATTGAAACCGACACTATTAGATCGCCATTTACAAGAAAAGCATCAACAGGAAAAAATTTGGATCTATTTACGTATTTCAACTCTAAAATAACTCTTGTTGAAAGTTACATTGGTCAGTCGTTAAATGATATTTACAATATGGTAATGACCGAAATGTGCAAGTTGGATAAGGTTTTACTGGAGACTAAGTTAACTTTAGCCAGATTGAACCCAAATGAATTTGTAACCAGCATAATGAAAAGAAATGGTTACACAGCAGTGGTCGCTGGTGAGGTTTTGCATGTTTTGGAGTGCAAGCCTGTTTACATTACACCACGGTTTACTGATCAATGTTATCAGGAGATTCCCGTCTATTACAACAATGCGACCATGTTTTTGGCACCAGTTACACGCGTTTTACAAACATTGGGAACTGAAATAGATTGCACACCGTTACTGCCTGCGAAATTCAGGTTTGGAAATAGATGGTATACAACAGATGGAAGATTACGAGAAACCACTGCTCCGAGCAAATTATCAACTGATATTGTTACTAGCTGGACATATACACCATTGCCAAACTTGATGGAAAGTGGAGTTTATGATTCTAACAGTCTAGACAAAATGAGAAACATGATATACGAACAAGGTGAAAGGCGTGTGGCGTCTTCTGTTGTTTATAAAGTTTTAGCTGGCCAGCATCCTAATACTCAAGGTTTCAGATTTGACGCATTAGTTTCACAAAAAATGGTTGATGGTGCAATAGATAGATATTGGAAAAAGATTTTATCTTGGTCAACGTGGTTGGGTAATATTACGTCAACAGCTATTGGCATTTACCTAATCGTCAAAGGTTTGAAATTTACGATTGACACAATTATTCATGGACAAATACTATATGATATTTATGGTTTCAGTTGGCAGTTGATAGCATCTTTTTGGGATTCTTTAACAAATTTTTTGTCACATAGAAATATTAGAAGGGAAGCATTCAATAATATAAATAGAGAAAACGATATGTGTTCGGATGATATTCAAATTCCAAATAATGTTCAGGCTACCTCAGACGAAACAGAAATGGCTACATATAGAGGAAACGTATATCCAAAAATCAACACAAATGTTTAAGTGTACAAACATTAATATATATTAATTACATTCTCTTATATTGTTTCTTAGACATCAAATCGCTTATCGACAATTATTTTGTAAAACCAGTAGGTTTACGGGCCGCGGAATGTAACGAACGCGATAGCATAAGAATCATTGAATAAATGTATATTCGATTATCATTTGCGCGTGAGTCATTTTACTCATCGTCTGGCATTTTTGAACTATGCAATCGGCGTGCCGAATTGCACTTTCTTTCTTTCAATTTGCGCATAGCATAGTTTTGTTGTCCTTAACTATCGGTTAGTCATAAGTAGAGAAAGATAATTGAGAAGACTGCCATAAAGCAAGAGAAAAGATAAGGTTGTAAATCTTGGCGACGATGAGTCATCATTGATAAGGATTAGGAACCGGCCAAAGGCAACAGCCGGGTAGTAAATGCGTCACCGCGTAGATGATCAGGTAGAAGATTTTTAGAGTAATTGTATTATATAAGGCCTAGGGTAGGAAATAAAGTTTAGTTCCCCGGTGTCCGCCCGCCCCCCCCCCCCCCCAAACACAAACGGTTCCCTTCTCGTCATTAACTATTCACAGTCTCTCCCCATTTTTCTTACCAATTTACCAAAGTTTGACTGACACACTCCAACCACACCCTCCCTCTTCTATTTCCCTTCACCCACCCCTCACCTCATAATTACTCCCTTACAAGACAACCACCCAATAAGTTAATCCCCCCCTTTGTTTCTGTTCCTTGTCGAGAGAAGAGTACGTAGATTGCCTTGAACAGTACAATCACACACTCTCGTTTCTACAGCTTAAGTGGATCGAAGGTCGGTTTTCTAGCAACCCCTGTACAATTTTTTTTCGTAAGAAAGGTAGAAAGGGCGCCTTTAAACACCAGTACACTTTAATCAGTATCGGAGACAATTTGGCCTTTCTGAAAAATTAAGCCTAGTAACATTCAAGCATTCGAAGCTTTTTTGTATTACAAATTCTCGTTTGAAAACTATTTAACTATATTGGAAGATATTAACAATCGAAATATAATTAGTAAACAACCAATGGCGTGTAATCCATCTTAAAATTTAATCTAGCTAGGACTGTCATCAACCAAAAATCCAAAACAAGCAATTTGTTTCCAATGCACCTTTCGTTATTTATTTCCTGCAACGTCCAGCGGCTGCAAGATAGAAACGTGAGCTGGCAGTGCCAGGGAATGCATTTTCCTCAAATGTGCTCTAAGATTGGTCGCATACCTTGAATGAAAGGTACAAAGTGAACACCGGAACGATTTGTGTTCGTCTCGAACGTGCTTATTCCTGGCAAGAATGGTAGCGAAGTACTTTAGGCAGTGCTGACAAAGATGGACATTTTTGTTGTGTGTGGCCAGGTGGTATCGTGTGGAGAAAGCCTTCGGGCAGTGCTTGCAGTAAAATATTTCGTCAGTGTCCAACCGATCGAGATCATTTTCGCTTGGGGAACTTTCCTCTTCCGGTGATACGGTCGCTCTATTTACTAGCACGACATTCTTATCCTGCTGGTTACCCACCTCGTGGGTTAAAATATAATTAGGTACTATTAAAGTCTTTTCAAGGTTATTGTCCTGTGAGTCTCCTCGGTGGATTTTCTTTGGTGTTGCTGATGCGGATAGATCATCAGTTTCCTTTCGTTTCTCCCGAAACAAAACTGCCGAGTTGTTGGTATTACAGCTGCTACTAGCACTACTCGTCGTAGCAACATGTCTAAGCATATTGCTTACCTGGTTGGTCAGTTGAAATCGAGGTTTTGCATGGTGAATTTTCGTCTGTTTGGGAGGGTCTGGAGGCAACGTCGATGCATCTAATTCGTCTTCCTCCAGGAAAGGTTCAATGTCCACCATTTGCATCGTTAGTCCCGTTTTACCTTCTTCAACTTCATCATCTGTACGATAGTCTTTATGCAATAAAACTTCTGAATCGTGCAGTTTTTGCCGAAATGCAACACATCTTGCCAGTTCAGCGTGGCAACTTTCGCAGAGCATAATCGGTTCATCGTTGGTTATTGGTTTAATAATCTGGACATGAAAATCAAAATAAGCGGCAAAAAACGTACAGAATAAGCGAACCACAAAAGAAATCTATTGCCTTACCTTGAACTCGCCGAAGTAGTTGAGTGCTTCGATAATTGAGATGGAATTACTACAGTTGCTGCCGACTGTGGGCGGTTGACCTTGTTGATAGATCAGTCGATCGTCAAAGATGTTGTAGATGCCTTTTTCCAGGCAGATGCGACACATCCATTGTTCCAAAATAATGGTATGAATTTCCATTAGTATGTACGATTTACTTTAATCGTTCGGGTTACTTGATATTTGCCACTTTGTAGTAAAATGATACCAGATTCAACAGATCGCTTGCGAACATTTTGATGGGGTACGACAGATTGAATTCGAATTTTGACAGATAATGGTGCAACAACAAAAATTGGTTTTCTACTTTGGGCTAACCTCACGCACACACTTTGTCGACTAGAGTTATTGCACGGAGAGAATATATCGACATGGAGTTTTCATAAGGGCCAATGTCGCAAACGTAAACAATGGCTTCTTCCCCAAATTTCTTGAAAATGCAAACTCGCTCAAGTAAACTACCACTTCTATTGTAAAGGTCAACTCCTCTTCTGTACAATCATCGTGGTAATTCACTATGATTAAGTAAGTATTCTCGAGAAATTTGCGGAATAAGCCATTGTTTACATTTGCGACATTGGCACTTATGATAACTCCATGTCGATTTAAAAAAAAACACAAATATTTTCCATCTATATCGATGACGGGCGTTTTTACTAGCACAAACATATTTTTTTAGATCTCGGCAATTTTTCTCGATTTTACAAACTAAAAAAATCTAATAATTTTTATTTTTACAAACTGGCATTTCTCGACAACTTATTCAAATAGACGTATCTGATTTTGTAAACAAAGAGGGGACGCAAGATTCAAACATTGATTTCTCAAAACTCTCAGCACCCTCACGGAAACTAGCATCACTATCATGTTGGGGAATTGTTATAGGGACACCTTACAACTGTTGTGTAAATATTGTCAGAAATAAACACGGTCATTTGAAACTCTAAGTAATGACATTGCTAAACTTCAAAGGATTGGGAATTTTGAAACGATAATTTAGGCGATATTAATGACACGTTGAAAGGAAAAAAACTTCTACTGTAATTTTAAGCTATCTATTCAAAAAATAACGTAGATTATTCTAATAGTATGCTGGGAGGCCACATATGCGTGTCCGCTATAAAGTTTTTTTGTATTGCGCATTTCACGAAAGTATTGCAAGCTTGCTGCACCAAATAGTTTGTTGAAGTGTGCCATTGCGTTCAATCGTGTTTAGGCCTCCAGCGCAATAATTCCTTGGTTTATTGGCGCACTATCAGTAGAAGACACCAACAAGATTTAACATAATGGCACACTGCTACAAACGCTTTAGTACAATTAGCGCGAGATTTTCGTGCAATGCACATGCACAATATAAATGATGAGACAATTACAACGTTAACGTAAACTAAGCTAGAACGTACCGTTTTAGGTAAGTACGGTGGATTTTCGAAAAAAAAAGTAATAGAGCAAGAGAGTACTCAACGTCATTCATTGGACGAAATCTGAAGAGATCGGTCATCTGTAAAAACTAAAAACAACCGAGTAACTAAGTTACTACACACTTAGAAAATTTTACAGTATTCGGTATTTTTTTACCGTACTTTCAACAGCTGAACGTTCGGTAATCCGATTTAACGGATTTCGGTAAAATTTGACAAGTTCCGGTAATGTTTTGGCCGGAATACTGTAAAATTTCACCGAAATCCGGTAAATCGGATTACCGATTACCGTTCAGCTGTTGAAAGTTCGGTAAAAAATAACCGAATACTGTAAAATTTTCTAAGTGTGTATGTAACCCGCCTAAAGAAAAAAAATATGTAGTCTTATTAGAAAAGAAAACGAATTTATTTTCATCAATCCTGTTTAACCTTCTTCATTTGCCGGTACATTTCGATCGCACTTTGCTGTTCACGTTCCAGTTTCATCCTGGTGCTAACTGGAAGATTTCTGCGCTTACCCTTCAGGTCCACCTTCTGCTGCTGTGGTTGCACCTTCTTTTTCGCTTTCTTCTTCTGGGGCTCAGAATCTTCTTCCTCCTCTTCTTTGTCCTTTGACGTATCCAAAAGGGCGTGGAGTAGCAACCGTTTTTTACCAGGCTAAAACATAATGCTTAACTTATAAATTCAACACCATAGATCCATTATTGGAAAATTACCCTGGGCGCTCCTTCGAGCTTATCCGCATGCCTTGGTTTGGTGTTCAAATTTGGTGGACCATGTACTACTTCCCCGAATGCAACGCTATCCATCTGAAACTCCTCAAGCAGCTTATCTTCTTCCTTTCGCTTCTTGTCTTCGATTTTTTGCTTCTTCAGTGCTTTCTTATCTGATAGAGTTAGCTTCTTTTTTGTCTCCTTTTGCTTTTTCTTCTTTTTGAATCCCTTGGCCTCTTCAGCTTTCCGTTTCAGCAGTTCATCGATCTCGTGGGTCTTTTTCTTTGTCATACGCACCGCGCCCGTTGATTCATCCCTCTCGATATCGACGTTGTACTTGGCGGAAAACCTCGCTTCTGTTTCTCGATCCTGTTGTAATTTGCTGGCACGAGCCAAGAACTCTTCTTCCGGTTCTTTTGGCAGCTGCCGAACGACGCTGTCTCCTACATGAAGTTGGCTTCTCTTCGGATCACGCTTATTCCGTTGAGCGGTTCGGGTCTTGTTCAATGTATGACTTTTGGTCTGTTCCTTGAGCTTTACAAAGTGCTTGAACCGATTTGAAACTTCCTGCAAATCCCGTTCCTTTGGCGGATTGTTGATTTTGTCCTTTATGCTGTTAGGAATATTTTTTATTTTATTTTTAGTAAAATCATGTGCATAAGATGAGAAAAGATGAGAAGAATGATAATTTTTTTTCAATCGTTTGTTGGAAGAGAGGTGTTATTTACTTTCCATTACACTAAGTGGGAATGTCTTCAACAATGTTCAGATTTATTTACTGCCACCAGTAACTACTCAGTATTATACTGCGGCTCTACGCATAGTTGTACCATGTTCTATGGGTTTCCCTATATACATGGGACAGTTATGCTTATAACGGCAGTATAGAGATATGAAAATCTATGTAAAGCTGAGACTGTTATGTATATGTATAGTGGCAGCCTAGCGATCATATATATATTGAACCCTTCTATTGAAAAATAATTCTCTTTAAACACACCAAGCGAAAATGTTGCCTTAAATATTGGTTTAATGTTGACTTATTCGGTATGTTGCAAAAAAATAGCGTTGTCTCTTAAGTCGAATCTCAATGGAAATGACTAAATAGTAAATAGGAAATTTTAGAAGAATTACGCATAACTATTTCCGTTTGTAAGACACAATCATTCATCTTTGTGGTTCAAAACATAAGCTTATTGTCGGAACTCAACGCCCTGGACCTACGTTTGAAGTAAAATTTTTCGAATGGATCACTTAGTCATGTAGTTTTTTCTACCACTCAAACTCCGAAATAAGACATTATTTTGAGGTTTTTACTTCTAGAATCCCGTGATAAATTGCCCACATCAATGCATTTTACTAAAACTTTTCAATTTATTCGACCAATTTTCCGGTAGAAAAGGACGGAAAAACTACTTGATTAAAAAATGATCCTTTCGGAATCACCATCATTCAGGAAGTGTTTTTGTTCGTCATTGCTTGATTTGTTCATGCTTTTCTACCCGTCCACGAACCAAACTATATATATTCATATATACTTACGCAGCTTCTTTCTCGGCAAGTTTTTTCAGCGGATCACGGACACCGTGTCGCTTCGGAACTGGGATTTTCCGTCTTTTATTCGGGCCGAACACTGCCATGCTTTTGCTGGTGATAGATGATAGTGCAGTGTTTGTTATGAATTGAATTTAATTTTCGAAACAGAAATCAACACCACACGCGTTGCTGAAATGACAGCTGTCAGGGAGACCTCATCAGCCAAACGTAGTATGAAACGCGCCACCTATGTATCAAAAGTCGAAAAAAATCAGAAAAAAATAATGTACACTAAAGTTGAAAATACTTGAATTTTTCATATTCAATTTATTCATGTTTTTATATTCAATTCAATTCATTTGACACTCAGCTATACACATTTAATGTTCAACACTAGAAGTTCGGCAGTTTGTTTAAACTTTCTATTTCGATTTCCGAAGGGTAACGTTCTATTAAAATCCCCGTTTATTTCTCACATCTAAAAAATGGACATGGTGTGTGTTGGCGATATATAACGAGGCTTCCCAAGTAACCACAAGCATTATATTATTGCACTTATTCAACCCAAAATCAACATCGGTAAAGCGGGATTGCATCAATTCAACAGTTGTCAAGTAATGAAGCGTTAGATTAGCTTAAGAATGTAGTGATGCATTACAAATGCAATAATGCTACTTTAGCAATGTCTTATGGCATTACAAAAGATATAGCATTAGTTCGATCTTAGTGGGGCCCTTTTCAGCTTTAATTCAATGATGCACTAGACGTAATACATATGCCCTATACATGCAAGCTATTACAGCCTCGTGGTTACTTGGGTTCCCTGTTTGTGAAAACTTTATTAGATGAATAATTACAAATTTGCTACAAGAGGCAAAAAATAGATTTTGTGAGGTTTCAAATGTTCAAATTCCTCGTATGACAAAAAATAATACTCACTGCAGTAGCTCTTTGCTATGGCGAAACACAATCACAAACTGGCGGCTTCCCAGAACCCGCATAATCAAAAACCATTCCTGGAACATTTCCCTTATTTTTGACGACCGTTTCCGTTATTGTTACGACATTTACCCTTATAGTTGACAACTATAAACTAACAATCTCCTATATAGTTTTAACAATATGTCAGATGGTAAAAGGCCAAATAACAATATGCTGAATAGGCGGTTAAGTTAGGTTACCATAAAAAATGGCAATTTTCACGAACAAAATTTTTGCTGTACTCTATGCCAAAAAGTTGGCATATAATCCAGACCGAGTGCAGACAATAAAAAACCTTTCAATGACAATATGGCAAACATTAACAATATGTGTTAATGTAGAGGTTGTATGGTGAAAATGAGATTAAACTATTCGATAACAATAACATAAAATGTGATAATATATCTTACATTCGAAATATAGTTTTGACTATATAGCAAATTGTTTTTCGTTATGCGGG